>CM059972.1:33688181-34318289 GCA_030490835.1 Annona cherimola
GTGAGCAGTTTAAAAAGGGTTTGGTTTCTTATATGCGGGTTAAAAGAGTTTATATGGAAAAATATTTTTAGACATGAGAATGTCCACATAGATAGAAGATTTCTATGCACATGCATTGCTTTTGAATAACCCCGAGTTGGGTTATAAAGAAATTTAAATAGATGATGTTTTGGGACATGTAAATGACCTCATGGGGAAAAGGTTATAAGAAAAATATTTTAGGACATATAATTGTCCTCATGCCATATGAAAAATATTTTTGGACATAGACATATCCTCATGATAGATGAAAAATATTTTGGGACAAACAATTGTCCCCATGAAAAATGGTTTAGATGCATAAACATCACCTTTGAAAATCCTCGAAATGGGGACATGCACAAAGTTTTATGGGTGTATTATAAAGAAGATTTCTATAAAAGGTTTCTTCCTATTGGTAGTTGATCACTTGATAAGTGTTTCCTACCGAATGGGCAAGGGATGCATTTAAATGAAAAAAATGATGCTTGCTTACTGAGTTTATCACTCACGTTTTGTTTTTCCAACCTTAGACAGGTTAAAGGCTCGAGGAAAGGAGCAAAGCTAAAAGGTATTGGTATGTTTAAAGAATGAATGGATGAATGTATTGCTTATAATGAAATGAGTTTGATTATGTATGGTGTAAATAGATAAGTGATTATGTATAAAATTTTACGTGAATTTTTATTTATGAATACATATGTTGCCTACAATATGAAAGTAAAGATACTTGTACGATAAATTTTATGATGATATGGATGAGTCCACTATGAATGATGACAAGTATATGCTTACATGACGAAAGGAAAAAAAATTGGACAAGATCAAATTAAGAACCCGCCGCGTGATCAGGGCAACAATCCTGATCACATTTACCAATCAAAACGGTCTTGGAGTAAGGCTTGTGGAGGCCTCGGGTCGGGGGCGCCACACTACGCTAGAGTCGACTTGGGAGCTCCGGAGTCGACTTGGCCTATCGACTTGGACTTTTTTAAATCCATTTTTCCCATCTAACTATTCCTAATTTAACTCAATCATCCCCATATCATTTCTAATTTTGTAAAATGATTCCTTTGCTAAAGGTTTGGTAAAAATATTTGCAATTTGATCCTCAGTTTTCACATATTCCAAACACACATCATGATTTTCAACATGTTCATGAATAAAATGATGTCTTATATTTATATGTTTGGTTCTAGAATGCAATACAGGATTTTTAGTCAAACATATGACACTTGTATTATCACATCTAATTGGAATATTATAATAATCAATACCATAGTCGTTTAATTGTTGTTTCATCCAAAGTAGTTGGGTACAACAACTCCCGGCAGCTATATATTCGGCTTCCGCCGTAGATAGAGCAATACTAGTTTGTTTCCTTAAATACCATGAAACTAATATGTTTCCAAGGAATTGACATGTTCCACTAGTACTTTTTCTATCTACTTTGTATCCGGCAAAATCCGCATCCAAGTAGCCAATTAGATCAAAAGTTGACCCCTTTGGATACTAAAGTCCAAGATTAGTGGTATTTATCAAATATTTAAAAATTCTTTTTACAGCCAATAAATGTGATTCTTTAGGACATGATTGAAATCTAGAACACATGCAAACACTGAAAAGAATATCCGGTCTAGAAGCAGTTACATACAACAAAGATCCTATCATACTTCTATATAAACTTTTGGTCGATACATTTACCGTTTTTATCCGTGTCGATTTTGATTGTTGAAGTCATTGGAGTATTTGCTCCCTTGCTAGTTTGCATTCTGAATTTCTTTAGCTTTTTTTGATATACTTTGACTGATTTATAAATATCCCTTTTGCTTGTTGCTTGATTTGTAGTCCTAGGAAGAAATTTAATTCTCCCATCATGCTCATTTCGAATTAGCTCTGCATAATCTTAGAAAATTCTTTGCATAGAGTTTCATCAGTAGCACCAAATATTATATCATCTACGTAAATTTGAACAATTAAAATATGTTTACTCTTATACTTGATGAATAATGTAATATCAAACTTTCCTCTTTGAAATTCATAATTAATCAAAAATTTATTCAATCTTTCATACCAAACTCATGAAGCTTGTTTTAGTCCGTATAATGCTTTGTTTAATTTATAAACATATTTTGATTGATCCTTTTATTCAAATCCAGGGGGTAGTTCAACATATACTTCTTCATTCAAGTATCCATTCAAAAATGCGCTCTTCACATCCATTTGAAACAATTTGAAATCTACGTGAGAAGCAAATGCAAGTAAAATGCGTATGGCTTCTAGTCTAGCCACAGGTGCATATGATTCTTCAAAATCAATCCCTTCTTCTTGAGAATACCCTTTGGCTACTAGTCTGGCTTTGTTTCTTATTACAAGCCCACTTTCGTCTAATTTGTTCCTAAATACCCATTTGGTACCAATAATAGTGCAATCATTGGGTCTAGAAACTAAATGTCATACATTGTTCCTTTCAAATTGATTTAACTCTTCTTGCATTGCAATAACCCAGTTTTCATCATTAAGAGCTTGATCAATAGTTGTTGGTTCAATTTTTGATACAAAAGCATATTGTGAAACCCCACCTATGTTAGAACCTAATAAACGTAGTTTGAAGCTTGTATTAAGATGGAATTAAAGGAAATTAATTTTAATAAGGTGATTAAGTTAATTTCCAAGATTATTATGATAATTGGGCACATTGAAGGATGAAACGATGTTTATGTGGAAATTGAAATTAATGCTAATTATCATTTTAATTTTGATTTAATAATTGATATATTCATATTTTATGATTTACAAGCTAGAATAACTTGAAAAATTAAGCGATAACCAATGACGGTATGATACTTTAATCTATGAAAGCTTATGGGTATACATTACGCATATAGATATAATTCATGAAAGATTTAATGGGATTTTGAATGATTTTATTATTTTGAAAATTTATTACAATTAGGACCAATAATTGTAAATGACGAATTAAATTAATCGTTATAGGCCCAAAATGGGTTAATAGAATTAAAGAGGCTTAATGAAAATTAGGAAACATAAATATATCATGAATAATCTTTTTAATTTTCATAATGAAAATTAGGATGATAAGTAATGAATTAAGTTGAAAAACGCTTGAAAATTCACAACTTAACGCCTATAAGGCGAATTGAGATGAAATTTGAAAGACTAGCATATAATTATGGGTTTAATCATATGGATGAATTGGATCATAAAAATTATGAAGGGAAATGGATTAATCGACTAAGATTTTATGATATTTTAGGAATTAAATTATTTTGCTAATATCTTAGCATTTACTCATATGTTTAATGACATTTTTATACAACTAGGTTACAGTGCATATGTGACACATGGTGGGAACGCCCATGGTGATATACATTATATTTCAAATTTTTTTTAATGATAAATATATAATTAAAATACCTATGCAAATAGGATAAATAAATGGCCACAAATTAAAGGGGAATTTTATGGCATAAAATGCCATAATATAAAGCTAAATTAACGAGCATATTGTGGACAACTATATGTATAAATTTTGAGCAGCTATTATTAAATAAAAAAATACAAAAATCTACATGAAAATGCAACTAATTAACCACGTCCACAGCTGAGTATTTAATTAGATAGATTATTTAACGGTGGAAAATTTCAGCAGCATTTAAATGCAAGTGATAGCATGCACGTCCAATTTTTGCAACAATGAATTAATGGACAGCATGGAACGTCCATCCATTTCAGCAACTATTAAATAATTATAAAATTATTTTTTTTCAGCAGCATATAAATGAAGGGGATAGCTTGGACGTCCAACTTTTTGTAGCAGCCAATTAATGTAATGGACGTCCAATTAATTTCAGCAGCTAATAAATATTTATATAAAATATTTTCCAACAAAATAGGGTGGAAATTAGGGCAGCTAGGTAGGCTATAGGGGTGTGGAAACTTGGGCAGCAAGAAATGAAATCAACGGTCTAGATTTGATGATCAAAATGGAGAGAAATGGATGGTCAAAAATTGTTACAGCACATGAAATGGATAAGTTCGGTGGTTGAAAAAGGGGCAGGCTTGGTTTCCTTATAAATTATCTATGAGGCAGAAATGCAGATGGTTTTAACGGGCTGAAAAAAAAATGAATGAAAGATGTATAAAAAGGCAGCAAGGGACGTTCAGCAACAAATCATGAAGAAAAAAAAAAAGGAAAATGCAATGGCAGCAGGAACGGTCCAATATTCCAGGTATGTGCAATGCTTTTTGTCATTTATTCCATATCCCATTTCACGTTCAGCCTGTTGCAATAAATATATATATATATATATATATATTTATGCTATTCATTCCCTCTCAATTCACGTCCAGAAAATTCATGGACAGAAAAAAATATAAATATAAATATAGTCATGCCTAAATTAATGTCCAGCACCATGATATATATATATATATAAAAAAAAATTTAATCATTTCTGCCCAAAATGACGTCCAACAGATATGTGGTATTAAAAAATTTTTATGCCATTTAATTTCCTGCTCAATATCACGTCCAGCAGCATGAAATGGAAAAAAAAAAAAAGGAAAAGGCAAGGGGCAGCAAATGACGTCCAGTAGGTGTGAAATAAAAATAAATTTTTTTTTCCTGCTCAAAATTTACGTCCAACCTGTTGCTATGATTTTTATATATATATATATGATTTAATTCATACTCCATTTACGTCCAACTGTGTATGAGAAAGAAAAATATATTTCTGCCTAATTAATGGAAACGTGAAATCTGGATGGAAAGAAGGAATTTTTGTGTATTTAATTTAATTAAATTGTTATATGATGAATTACAAGCATTAATAGTTAAGGAATTAAAACTAAGTCATATATGGGTATACCTTTAAATGGATGCCTAGATCATGTATAGATTTAAATTTCTGTTATAATTAAAGTTTCAGAAATTTTAAGTTAATTTAGGGTATTATGAATCATAAACAAGCCCTACAAATGATTATAAGAATGATTTATGGATAGCCTCTCATGTATGTATAGTTAAGGTGCAAATTTCATAAATGAAATTTGGAAATATGATAGCATATAGGGCTGTTTTGTAAAAAGAGATAAATTTCAGAAATTTTGATGGAATTTAATTTGCCATAGATTCCATATAAACCCTTAAGTTAATTATAAGAATTGTTGGTTGATAATTTTTATATATGTACATGTAAATAAATGAAAGGGTAGGAGTAATATATGATAAATAGGTATGTATATGTGGCTAAATTGGAAAAAGATTAGCTTTCGAAAAATTTAGTGTAAATTTAGCTTGTTAAAGGTTGGAAGCAAGCTAATTGAATGATTTTATCTGCTTAGAACTCTAAACATGGAATTAAATGAAGTGATGAACAATCACTAAGTTGTATATGTATGGGGTTGTTAAAAAGATGAGTATAAATTCAAAGATGTTGAATATAAACAAGTCTTTTGAGAATTTAAGCGAATAAATACCTTAGACGGGGATATTTATAAAATAAATGAGCCATTGTTATGCTTGTAAAGATAGGTACATAATATGTCACTATTGAGAAAAATGAATACTAATATTTTAAAAAGGTATGCATGGTTGAATAAGAAATGTGGACAATCATTTCAAATAAAGTTTTGATAGAAAACTTGTATATTATGGGATATGAAAGGATATCTTGAGTAATTTCAAGAAATTCCAATGAAAAATATAAGTATAAAAGGAAAGGAATAACCCATGTATTAAATTTGTATATATATGTGATTATAGGGAAATACAAGTGTTAATGTCAAGGAAAGAATGATTTAAAGTTAGCATATTACTGGCCATATGGGATTAAACCCATGTGACACGTATATGTGAGTTGAAGGAGAAAACGAGGGATGGAAAGCACAAAGGATCGACTCAGGTAAGCAAGCAACCTTTTGAAAATATGGATTTCATTTGGAAAATTGAAATGATTACAAATGCTTTATAATGATGCTTTAGATAGCATTTAGTAATGCTATTTTGTTATTAAATGTTGAAATGATTTGAACATGTATTATTAAGATGTTTTAGGGTTGCTTACAAGATAAGTAAGCCAATCTTCATGAATATTGATGTTGTTTCAAATACATGTATTGATGATTTGTAAGTTTCGCTTACAGAGTAAGCGAATTCCATTCTTGAAAATATGACTTTAATGCAAAATCTTAGCATTGTTTCATTTTAAGAATGCCCAAGTTTTGACGGTATGATTTTACTCCGCATTAATGATATGCTTGAAGATGATTTTTGGTTAAGTAATTTCTTAGAAATGCTATTTCAAAGGCATTTAAGATTAAAGAAATTTTAATTCTTTTCTAAGATAATATTAGGAATAGACATTAGGAATTTTATTCCTAAAGGGTTTTGAGAAAATTTACACGATTTTTCATATAATGATATTTGTAAATAAATAGGATATTTGAAATGACTTATAAACGTTTTAAAATGATTTATACAGATGTTTTGAAATAAACTTTCGAAATACTTTCAATCTCTTTATAAGATTGAATTACTTTGGAAAAATATTTTGTACTCATGTGTTTCTTTCTAAAAAAGTTTGAAGAATGACCCACTCGATACTCGATGTTATAAAATGATTTGATGGCTATTTTGTCCAAAAGATGGTGCAAACACTTTTCTACAACAATATGGTAACGATGGTATGTGGACAAGACATATAATGGCAATAAAATGGAAGCAGATGTGTTTGTCTATCCTTTGTTTATAAAAAGCCCAGAAAAGGGAATGAAAATATTTACAAAATGATTCTAAAAGAGTTTATCAATAGATAAGAAATATTCTTAAGAATAATGTTTTCTTAAGTATTATAAATATTTTGTAAAATTATTTATTAACGTGTTTTTAAAATTCTTTAAGAGTGTCATTCTTGTATTATTATTTGAAAACAATTTATGAAAATGTTTTATTTTGGAAAAATAATTATGTCCAATTCTCTATTTGAGAAGGACTCAGTCTGAGGACTGTAATGGATTTATGATATTAAGTGTTTATTTGGAAAATTACATGGATTTAAGATTGTGTTGATTTTATGAAATCATGATAGCATAACGATGCGAATACAAACGAGTGTGCATAGGAACTACGTACTAGGCCCATGGTGGAGGCGGATGCAGACTGAGACGGTTGCATACCGAGGTCAACCTTTACCTGTGGCCAAGTTGCTAAGGGAAGGCAGGAGGCCGGCGGTGCCCTCCCTGAAATGGGAGCAGGAACATGGACAACCGCCTGGATAGCGGTGTAGTTCCATGAAAGGTTTCTTTCCTATGGAGGGATGATTACTTGGTAAGTGTCACCTAACAGAGAGCATATCCACAGGAATTAATGTTTATCCAATGATATTTTAGGACATAACAATGTCCACAGAAAATAATGTTTACTCATTTTATTTCAGAAAACTTTTGTATATGCATATGCATTATATTGAAAAGGTTTTATATGAAATTGTTTTTAGGACATAAAATTGTCCTTATTTGATAAGGTTTCTATGCGAATGATTTAGGACATAAGATTGTCCTCATGAATATGGTATACGTGAATATGAATTAAGACATTTCTCTATTCTTTCATAAATGATTTACATGAATAATTGTCATGTATGATTTAAATGACAAGATTTATGAAGGATTTAAATGCAAAGTTTTATGACAGGTTTTCATGAAAAGGTTTCTTCCTGTGGATAGTTGATTCTTGATAAGAGTCTTCTACTAAAAAATGCATTTACATGAAAATGCAAAATGCTTGCTTACTGAGTTCATCACTCACGTTTTGTTTTCCCAAACTTTAGACAGGTATAGGAAGCTCAAGATATGGAAAACATGATGTATGTTGAGGAAAGGTATGATATAGTATTCATTATGTGTATTGAATGATATCGTTGAAATTTATAAGATGTGATAATGTATGTATAAGGGTAAGTATTTAGCATTTAATTATGAATGAATTCTATATGGTTATGGTTTGGCTAGATTGTATACGCCAAGGTTGTAAGAGAATGTGATGAAGATTTTATGAATAATGTATATGATTGATGTCAACTGTTAGGGGATATGTTTATAAATGAGTATGTAAAGGAACCATGTAGTATGTTAAAATGCTCTGTGTATTGAAATTATAAGTGTCTTATTGGTTACAAGATGAATGAAGTTAGAAATGAAGAATAGAAATGAGAATGGATAAAGGAGTAAATCGAAATTTTTTTTTGAGTGAAATCCAAATTAAGAACCCGCCGCGTGATCAGGGCAACAATCCTGATTTACATTTACCAATCATTACGATTTTGAGGTAAGGAAGTGACGTCACGGTTTCGGGCGCCACACATATTGTCCACAAATATTTTGTTTTGACCTTCTAGTCTTTACTCCTTCATAGATATTGCCAATAACTTGCTCAATTAGATGAGCATTTTTGAATTTCAAATCAGTACCTTTTCGTCCGTGGAATTTTCTGGCTTGGGCTTGGTTTCCTCTTGTTCCTCTTGTTGTTTTGCTTTTGAATTCTTTAATGTATCATCTACATCACTTAATTCATTCTCCTTTCTCAGAGTTTGGTTAAATTCATCAAAAACAACATATATTGATTCCTCTACTATTTGATTTCTTTTGTTGAAAATTCTATATACTTTGTTATTTGATGAATAACTAAGGAAAATTGCTTCATCACTTTTGGCATCTAATTTTTCCAAATTTATTTTTCCATTGTTTAACACATAATAAGTACATCCAAAAGTATGGAAATATGATATGTTTGGTTTTCTGCCTTTCCAAAGTTCATATGATTAACAACAACTAACTTGAGAATATTTAAAGGACTAATGAGTTTGCCATTTGTTTTAAGGAACTTAAGTAGCCAAGTCGATCCCCAAGTCGACTTGGACTTCGACTTAAGGTGAAGTCGATCCCAAAGTCGACTCAACTATCGACTTGAGAAAGAGCCTCAAAGGCAAAATCAACTTGCAGGTGAAGTCGCATCCCAAGTCGACTTCACATGCGACTTGGGAAGCAAGTCGCAAACGAAGTCGACCTCGCTATCGACTTCAATCGTGAAAAACTGTCCAGAGCTGAATTTTGGGGCACGAAGCTGCCCAAGTCGCAGGCCAAGTCGACTCCAGGTGCGACTTGGGTGAAGTCGCAGACAAAGTCGACTTCATCCGCGACTTGAGAAGTTCAGACTTCGAAAATGCAGTTTCAAAGCCTATTCAAAGAATCTCTCACTCAAGTTCAAAGCAAAGATTCAAGATGGAGATCAAATCAAGTCTATCAAGTCTTAAAGACCAACTGAGTCAAATACAAAGCAAGGCACATGATTCAACCAAGCAGGACTCAAGCTCTCCTAAGAATCATCAAGGAAACAAGCCAAGCAAGATAGAGGAAGATCAAATGAAGAACAAAGCATACTTTTCAAAGACCAAGTCAAGTCGCAACCCAAGTCGACTCCATGATCGACTTGAGTTGAAGTCGGAAGCCAAAGTCGACTCAAGACTCAGACTTGGAAACTGACAAGGTAAAGTCGCATCCGAAGTCGACTTCACCTGTGACTTGGGACAAGTCGATGCCCAAGTCGACCCTGACTGGAACTTGAAGTTGCGACGGAGAAGCGAAGTCGCACCCGAAGTCGACTCCATCTGCGACTTGGGCGAAGTCGCATCCGAAGTCGACTCCACATGCGACTTGGGTCGCAACGGTCGGAATTTATTCGAACGTTGGCGCATTAAATGCGCGCCACCTACCCTCTAACGTTCGGATTCCCTCCACAATTATAAAAGGAAGTTATTGTGGACGAGGGAAGTAGCTGAGAATCATTAAGTGTGCATAACTACCATCTACAAGAGCTTTAAAGAGATCAAGCTAATCAAAGAGGAAGAACTTTGCTTCAAACTGCAAGAGCTCAACTACTGATCATTCAAAGCCAATTCAACAAGTTCTTCTCTGCGCCAAACTGTTTCTACACAACTGTAAAGTGTAGTTTTCTTATTGTTTCTTTTGTATGTGTTGAACTTGATTTAGTTTGAGGAACTAAGATCAAGTGTAAGCAAAGTAGTGTGTGATTGCAGTGTGACTCATCACCTACTTGTGCTGAGTTTTGTTGATGCCCCCTAGAGCTGGAATCTAGAAGAGAGTAGTGACTCTAATTGTATTGAGAGAATACAATAGTGGAACCCAAGTCACAAGGAGTGTGAGCTTGGAAGAGTGGAGTAGGGAGGTTGCCCGAACCACTATAAAAATCCTGTGTGCTTGATTTATACTTCTGCCATTTACATTACATTGCTTTCCATTTCGTTTCTTCATTAAGGGGACTGGATTAATCCGGGGTTAAGTTTCTGTTTAAGATATAAATTTTTTAAATACCCAATTCACCCCTCCCCTCTTGGGTTTTGCCATCAACTCGGGACCAACAGCCTGTACTCATGCAGCAAATGAAAATGTGGATTTAAATATTTAATTTTTGTCAAAATAATTTTAATAAGCTCGTAGAGATTTTTAATTTACTTTTTAGCCCTTTTTAAATTTATTTATTTATATCTTAAAATGTTATAATAGTTTGCTTTATAACCATATTTTAGATTATATTTATAATTGTATGTATGATTTTCCCAATTAGATGGTTTCATAATTTTGCCCAAATTATACTAATACATATTTTAACGTTAAAATCTTCTAGGGGATTGAGTCATAATTTTATATTTTCAAGAATGTTGCAAAATGACCCATTTTATAGCAAAATTAGAGATTTTATCAAAAATATGATTTTCATGAAATTCCACTTAAAACATGCATTTAATTAATGTTTTAATATTTAACGATGTGAATTTAATATGAAATTAAATGAAAATTTTTAGACTTTTCAAAAACCAAGTTCCACATAAATCCTTTTCATAATCCCCATCTTGGGGCTTGTTTATAACAAACAAGTCATATAAAATACATAATTCATTTTTATAAATGCATTTGCTTAAAAATATTTCCTTTCATTCTTGTTATTTACACTTTTGTGTAAAACATCCAATTTTTAGGGTAATCATTTCATAAAAATCCCTTTAGGATAACTTTCGTAAAAATATACTATCATGTCCCAATCTTTGGGATTTTCAAAAGCAAACATAAGCAAATGCATTTCTCTCCATCAAGTAGTGACACTTAGCAAGTGATCACTCTACCTTTTGGAAGAGAATCCATACTTAAACAGCACGCTAACCAAGCGGCTATTCTTTCATCCTGCTCCCATCTCAGGAAAGGCCCCGCTGGCCTCCTGCTGTGGCGCCCCAAACCCGAGCGTCACATCCTGAGCCTTACCTCGGGATCGTCTTGATTGGTAAACGTGATTAGGATTGTTGCCCTATCACACGACGGGTCTTGTCGGATATTTATCCTATTAAATATGGTCATGTAAAAATTCATGAAACAACTGATATTCTCATAATTTCATTCTCATAAATTTCTAAGTCATTTCACCCCATTCATTACATACAAACATGTTGTTCAGCGACATTTCAGCTTTTGCCTAAATCAGATGTCACTGCATGTATATATCACAGTCATCCATAAAAACATTCGAATAGTTCACATCTATACATCATAAAATGCTGCATATACTTTTATAACCATTTCACATAAATTTAATAACAGGAGTTTTCATAAGTTTTTCCATGGATTCCTTAAGCCGGCGCTAGCTCCTTTGCCATGTCTTGTCCTTCACCTGTCTTTTGGTTTGGAAAAAAAAATCGTGAGTCGAAACTTAATAAGCAAGCTATTTGCATTTTTCAGGCAAATCATTTCAGGCAACATTTTGCATTTAAAATCAACTTGGAAAGCATTCTATACCTTATCCAAAGGTATATCTTAAAAGCATGAAATCCTGTTCCCATCACGGGTTCCATATGCAATATGTCATATGAAAACATGAACATGTAAACCATTTCTCCCTTAGGATGGAAGCTAGCCAGGCGACCATCCGTTATGTTAACTCCCATTTCAGAGAGGGCGCCGCCGGCCTTAGACCTGTTTCAAGCGACTTGGCCACACCAAGGGGGGACAATCGGTCCGCTTATACCCTTCAAGTGGACCTCATAACCTGTGCACATGAACTTTCACATAAATTCATTTTTAACATGCTAGCATGATTTTTCAATCAGAAACATGGAAACATATCTTTTTCCATAGCATTTATCAAGAAAGATTTCATAACATTGCATTTGAAGTAAAATATCATTTCAACAACATTTTGCTAAGGGATGGCCATCCTTTAACACATTAGAAATAATTTCCATAGTTTCATCAAACAAGTTAAAGCAAAATTTGCATTTATGGAAACAATTTAGAAAAGCAAAAATCCTTAAGAAAATTTGCTTGCTTACCTGAACTTCTTAGCTTTCCGCCACCACTTTCTCTTTGTCCTTGCCTACATGAAAATGATATGATTTTTCATACATTTCCTTTTCTCATATTTCATTTACTTTTCCAACTCATTTCATATACATCCATCATTTATTTGACTTCATAAGTCATCAAACACATATATAGCTTATTTTGCACATATTAGCACATTTTATACACATTCGGCTACCATACAACGTAATGTATACACATAACCCCAAAATTTGGGGTATTCATTTCAATATCATAAAATTCATTCTATAAACATCATACATAGCTTCATTAAGCTTACTTTGCCATTTTTCCCCATTTTTCCACAATACACCCATCGGTGCTTGCTTAAGCGCATATTATTGCCTTAGGCTCCTTAAAAAATTTCAAAATTTGAAATAAATCATCGCACCTTCAAAACAGATGTATAATCATGGAATTCATCTCATTTTCATTCATTTTTGCATAAAATCATTTTTCACAAGTCATTCATCACCTATTCACCTTTATCCCTTCACATAAGCTCATTTAGCACATAAACATAATGCATTTCATAAAATTTGCTAACTCAGAAATTTAATCCATTTTTCAGGGGTTTAATTACCCTTAATTAACACTGAATTAAAGGTATTTTTATGGGATTTAAATCCATTCAACCATAGGTTTCCAAAACAACAAGTTTGGAACCCGTTTTTCACCCGTTTTACGTGTCTTTTGACACATAACCCTATGCAGTCATATAATTCCGAATTTCCAGAAATTAAATCCATTTTTCCTAATCCATATTTAGGGATTAAACACATATATCACATCCATGCATTATCATTTCTCAAAACAGCAAGTTACCCGCACGTTTTGAGTCCCGTTTCACGTCAGTTTGACGTTCTTTCATAAAAATCATAAAAATCAGTTTTAGGGTTTATTTTTTCCAAATCTTTTGGGAATCCATAATACCTTAAATCTAGGGTATTTTACCCTACATAACATGCTTAAAACATAAAATTCCATTTACATAGCATTTTTAACATAGAAACTACGAAATTAGGTCAAAATCAACGCTTTACATTCCATAGCTTCAAAAATTCATCACTTAAGCATAAACCAACATATATTTGAAATCAATACATGATTCATAGCTTAATAAAATCATCATATCAAAACAGAAACTTGTCTTGGAGATTTAGGGTTTATCAATTTGGATTTTCCACTTAATACACATGCAAAATCTCATTTTCATCATCTTAAGCTTAAAAATTCATACATAGAACTTAATATTCATTCCATATTCATGAAAAAGCATATTAACACACCACTTTACAGATTGTTTCATCATCCTTTTCGTTTCCAAGTTTTGAGTTTAAGAACTCAAGTTAAACAACTTAAACAAATCACATACTTACTTGGTTTTGAGCCAACTCAAACCCTAATCCTTTGAGATGATTTTTCCTTCAAATTTCCTTCCTTTTTCCCTTGGTTTCCTTCCTTTTCTTGCTGGAAAATTTGGACGTGAGCTGCTGGGTTGGCTTGGACATTTTCAGCACTTAGGAATTTTTCCAAAAATCCCTCTCATTTCAACGTGCATGGGCTATATATGTTGCTGGATTTTTTTCCAGCTGTGGGACCCACTTGGTGCTGCAATTCCAAACTCCATAAATGCACCCTTATCTACCATATGAGATGGGTAAATTTCAGCCAAGTAAAATTGCATTTTTACCATTTTCAAAAATCACAAAATCTGCTTCATCCATGACCGTCCATCTGCCTTCCCATTCACGTCCCAGCTGCTGCCCATTTTCCATTTTTTTTAATTCAAAAACGTGGGTAATTTGTACTTCTAATTAACCTTTAATTTAGGTATTAATTTGGTGTTAAAAAAATTATAAAAATTGCAGCAATAACCAAATTTCTGCACTTCATCTTGTCCATCATGCTGTCCATTTTTTTCAACTTATGTAGCTGCATTTAAATATTTTTTTATTGCTGTAACTTTGCATAATTGGTTGCATAACTTATGTACTTGCATCCCTGAAACATATATGCATGCTTTAGAAAATTAAAAAATTCAGATATAGGCACCAAACAGCCCTTGGACGTCCCCTCTTTGCCACCTTGGCTATACTCTTATAGCTACATCATTTCATGCATTAATTGGATTGATTATTCTCATATTTATGAATTTCATATATTTTCATAAACTCCCCAAGGAATGGCCTACAATTTCCCACCTCAAATTCCATTCCCATCATGCATTATCACTTGGTACTCTAGCATTAATGGCATGTTACTTTTTGTGGAGCACAAGTCAACCATGCTCACCTTTTTCAATGCAGGAATTTTCTCAACATTTCATGCTTAATCTAAGCCATTAAAAATAAATATCTCACCATTTCATTCAACCGTTTCAAATTTCAACTCAATCCGAGTTTTCTAGCTCCCGTTATAGCCGTTTAAAGTTAACGGTTTAAATTGAAATATGATCAATAAATCATAAATCTCATTTCATCAAGAATTTTCATAACCCATTTATTCCATAATACCAGCCCAACATTAACAATTTTCATTTCAAATTTCACCTGAATCCGCCTTATAGGCGTTGAGTTATGAATTTTTCAACATTTTTCCATTAAACTTGTCATTTACCATAATAATTCCCATAATTCATATTAAATAATGGAAAATGATTTTTCATGTCATATTTGCATATTTAAATCAACATCAATATGCTCTAATCCCATTGTCTCATTTTAGCTCAAAATGCTTAATCCCATCATTATTGCTAATCCAAAACCCTAATTGCAATAATTAGCAAAATCATATAAAATCTTCATAATTCCATAATTCACATATAAACATCATATACATGATTGATGCATACACATGGGTCTACATGGGTTAGGGTTTCACACCCGCCATCCCTTAGTGACTTGACCATATGTAGAATGGGCCCTAGCCATCCCGACCGTGCTCTACAACCGGCCTATTCCGTGTACTGGTGCACCATACCTCATCCTGACAGACCGCAGTCCGTTTGGTTTAAAATATCACAGACCGCAGCCCATGACCTTTTAAACCGGGATCAAAAACCGCAGCCTACATTCATACTCACAAAACATCGTAGACCGAAGTCTATATCTTTATAAAATGTTTTCAAAAACACATCACAGACCGCAATCCGTGTCAACTTGTAAAGCGAGTGTACCCACTTTGAACAAGTTGTCATTTGAAATTTAGTTTTAGGATGACCTTCCTTAAATTCTTTTTAACCCATTTTGAGTAAAATATTTTGATAAACATTTGAGATGTTTGAAAAACAATACATCTTAAAACCCTTATAATAAAAGAATTGAAAACTTTTGGATTTCCAAAAATAAACCATATATTTCTCTAATATTTTCTTGGTTTCCATTCCTTTTGCTTAAAAAAGTTATGCAATTATATCATCCCCTTGTCCACAACCTAAAAATTAAATTATTGTCCCCATATCTATTATACTATTTTTACATAAAGGAGAATTGCATAGTCCTTTGCATGCCATTTACCAACCTGAAATTAAACCATTTTATGAAATCACCTATTAGGTTGGTCATACTTAAATCCCATTCAATAACATTCGTATAAACATTTTTGGAGACATTTTCATATAGATTTCCTTATCTAAAGGAAATCAAAATTTTTCAAATATCATTTCAAGTCGTTTGGACTCTGTCCTAATCATCGTTTATATTTAATTACCATAACATAGAAAAATTAATTTTTTTCCATAAATCAAATCACTTTTTCTTTTTCTTTCATAAACTTAACTATTTATCATAAAACATCATAAGAGAAAACCAAATCTTATCTGCTAAAATTACTTTGTGAAAAAGGGAAAAATTCCTTTTTTCTTATAAAATACTTTTGAAACAACATCATAAAGAACTTGCTTACTTAAAAGAAAATTCCTAAAACCATCGACATAAATCAATAAAATATTTTAAAATAATCGTCATGGAGAACTTGCTTACTCATAAGAAAATTTCTCAATTCCATTAACATAAAGCATTCCCAACCTTGGCAACACTTGTGATAAATTATTTATCTTAAAAACTATCACTTGCTTCCCATGAAGCAAACCATAAGGTTTTTTATTAAAGTCATCCTGTTCCAAACTTACAACCTTCATTAAAGCCGATATTTTCAAAACTTTTGCTTGCCCATTCGTTAAAACATAATCTAAACAACATTGACATAATTATCATTTCAACATATAGAGAAAAATCCATAATTAAAAAGGTTCGCTTGCTTACCTAAGATTGCCATAATCTCTTTCTTCCATTCTTTTCCTTGCCTTTGCCCAGATAAATGAAAATAACATTTAATTTATATGCATCAACTTCAAATGCTCACATCCCTTAGGGTTTTCCATCCTACATAAGTCCATTTGGGCTTACATTATACTAGCTTAACCCTCTTGTCTTTCAAGTCGGGTGTTTATATATATCAACATAGCCTATGCATCACATTATCTGTTCATTACTTTCATTTTTAATACCCTTATGTAGGGTAAACATTTCAACATATTATAAACTTTTATTTAATCCACATATGGGGGTTCCTTACCTCCCATTTATCATTTAACATCCCTTCTTTACATTTTTCACATTAATGCTCATCTAAGGCACCTATTCATGAGTTAGGGCTACTAATCTCAATTTCAAATTTTTGAGATTTTATAATTTTCTCAAAACAACCCTATGCTTCCTCATTTTACCATGTTTTCCTTTCATTTTTTGTATCTTAGCTACTCATACATGGTCATCCTCCCTTGTTGCCATCCATACTTCCCATATTTACTCACTTGAACACACATATATTATGTGTAATTCAAGTTCATATAAAACAGCACTTTGTTTTGACATTTTATAAAATCTCATTTAGTCATTTCTCATCTTTGTCATACATCCCCTTTATGTGTACCCCTCTTATTGCACATATAGTATGCTTTTTCTAATATTTTTCAAAACAGAAACTTGCCCTCTATTTTGGCATAATTAAAATACTTAATTAGCACATAATTTAGGGTATTTTCATAAGATTATCATCCCTTAATCACATGGTTCAAAACAGAAACTTTGTTACAGTTCTTTCCCACTTTCAACGTCCATATGGACATATATTTCAAAACAGATTTTTACCTCCTTAATTTCAGCCTTTAATCATATTTTTCTTATCCCAAATTTAGGATAATTTCACATATTCAAAGCCCATAAATTATTTGCTCCAAAACAACAACTTTCGATGCACATCTTGGCCACCCTTGGACGTCCATACCATATGGTCCAAAAATCAGATTTTTACATTTTCTCCCATCCTCATGTTGGACATCCATTCTACCTTAGATGTAGGGTATTTTATCCTTTAAATCAGCCACACATTAGTTGGTTTAATTTATGCCCCATGTCCATCTCAAAAGAGCGAAATTTCCATCATGTAGTTAAACTTAGGTTTAGCCCTTCCTAAGGTTCTTAAATCATGCCCAATCAAACATATGTAAATCATGTAATCATTAATCATAATTCAAAAATATAGGGTGTGTTTGGGAATGAATAAAACTTTTGATGAAAAGTTGTAGAGATGAGAAGTTGTCAAATGATGTGATATGATAGGGGTAATGATGAGGAATAAATAGGATAAAGTTGAAATAGATAGGTTAGTTGTGTTGGTAATTGTGTATAAATGATTGAAAAGTAGGGTAGTTGTATCGAAAAATGTAAAGAAATGATTAAAAAATAGGGTAGTTGTGGTGAGTGAAAAGTTTTAGATTGAAAAGTTTTAACTTGACAACTTCTTGTTGTTACCAAACACACCCATAGCATGCTTAAAACAACAACATATTTGGAATTTTTTCAAAAATTCCAGCTAGGTATTCGTTTGGGTAATTAACCTTAAAGTCATGAATAACCTCCTTGAACCCTTGAATTGAATCCTTCCATTAATTCATCAGTTAGTACCCTAATCAAGGGCATCATAATTCATCATTTAGGGTTCATAATGGATCAAATTTATGACCCATGAATGAAGTTGAAAAACTTAGAATCAAATGAATCAAACTTGATTCAATACTTACTTGGAGTTCTGAAATCTTCCTTCCACCTTTCCTAGCTTGGCTCCTTCCTTTTTTTTCTCTTATTTTCCTCTTCCTTTGTCTTTATTTTCCTCGCTTGGCCGTCCACCTTGCTGGATTTTTTTCTCCTTATTTTTTTTTCTCTCAAAACGTCTACTAAACGGGACGTGAAGTGCCCCTTTCTCTCTCTTACATAGGGCTGCCTTGGACGTCCCCTACTTGCTATCCATTTTTGAGAATTTTCTCCTCACTTTAATGCCTTGCAAATCACGTCCAAGGGCTGCCCCCTTTGCCTCTTTTATATAGTTGCATTCAACCTTGGTTTGTACCATTTCAACCATGGTTAGAGGCATTAACTTGGCCTTGATTTGGTGTCACAATATGGACCGTCCAAGTGTCCATTCATCCCCTCCATACATGTGTCCAATTTTTTTCCACATTAACATCATCATTATCCATGTATTTTGCATTTTCTAAAAATCACAAAATGCTCAAAATTTCCATCACATGACACCTCATAAGTGGGTCTTACAACATTAAATGGGTTGACTTTCCCTTTTGCCTAAATCGATCCTATGATGACACGTGTCCGTTTGCTTTTTCAAAAGTCAACTTTTCATTTAATTAATTGACTTTAAATCTTGGTCGACGAATCCCATGTTGACACGTGTCATTTGTCACTTTCGGTTCATTAATGGCATGTCACTTTTTATAAACAAAAGTCAACCATTTTCATCCTTTTGTGATTAAGTAATTTTCCACGATAATTAGCTTAATCAAATCTTCCCATAATATTGACCATATCATTTTAACTGTTCATGTCAAATTCCATCATCCATCACATCATGACAATGACCTATGCAATCATCATAAAATCATGTATATCATATTCAATTATCAGACGTAGGCTTTTCCACACCTATTTACCAATCCATGCTATGATACCAAGTTCTGTGGCGCCCCCAACCCAGCGTCACATCCTGAGCCTTACCTCGGGATCGTTATTGACTGGTAAATGTGATCAGGATTATTGCCCTGTCACACGGCAAGATTTAACAGATATTTATCCAATTATTTATAGTTCCTTAATAATTTATTTTGAAAATATTTTTTCTCAAATGCCCATGCAAGTCATCTTTGACCTAATACACACATTTTATATCATATTCAATCATAAAAATTCATAACATATCTATCATCCATAATCAGCGATTTATAAAATATAAGTCAACACATAGGTCCAATTAGATCAGAAAATGTCAAATCACATTACATTTCCTAACCACAAACAACACATATTAAAATTCATTAACTCTTCACATTCTCCATACTTAGTTCATGCTCCTTGTCTCTTTCATTTCTTTACCTGTCTATGGGTTTGAAAAACAAAACGTGAGTTGTATACTCAATAAGCAAGCTATATACACTTTTCAGGCAATACATTTTAAAAACACATTATTTAAAAGCATTTCTCTCCATTCAGTAGAGACACTTATCATGTGATCAACTACGTGCGGAGCAGAAACCTTTTATTTAAAACATCTCGGAAAGCAACATTATATCCCCTTGAGGGTAAATCATGACAATGAGATGAAGTGCATTATAATCTCTTAGGATGGAAGCTAGCTAGGCGACCATCCATCTTCATCTTCTCCCATCCTGGGAGGCGCCGCTAGCCATTGGCCTATCTTAGTGACTCGGCCACACTAAAGGGGGACAATTAGTCCACTTACACCTTTAAGGTGGACCGTATGCTTGGTGCACGTGAACTTATCCATGATATGCTAGCATGATTTTCCTTGCATAATTTCATAAGGCAGTATTTTTCATATTTAACAAAGCAATTATATAAATCAGTTATCAATACATATTGAACTAAGGAATGGTCATCCTTAAAGAACTTAGAAATAAATTTCAAATATCATTTGCTAAACCAATAAAAGAAGTTAAAACATCATTTGCAATTATTTAAGAATAATTTTAAGAAACAAAAATCATTTAGAAAATTTGGCTTGCTTACCTTGTTCACTTGAGCTTTCCGGGTCAACTTTTTCTTTTCCTTTTCCTATACATGGAAGAATGACATAGCATTCATGTAAATTTCATTTTCTTGCGTTCACTTAGTTTTCCAACTCATTTCCATAAACAACATATTCATACATTAAACTATTCATTACATCACATGTTCAATTTCCATATCTAGCGTATCATTCATATACATCGTATCACATTCTTTAATCATTCATTAGATACCATATTAAGCAGTAAACTTTCAACTTGTCATTTTCACATATTTTTCATAATTCACATATTGTGCCTTTTTAAAGCACTTAATTAATATCCTAAACCCCATATATTGATCTCAAATTTTAGGGTTATCCAAATAGCAATACATTTTACGTGTTTCCATCATAGTTTTATGTTTTTTTGCATTGTATCATTTTACATAACCCATTTATCATTTTCTCATACTCATCCCTTCATATATGACCATTTCATAACACATAATTCATGTGTTTCTTAAACTTTTTCAAATCAGCAACTTAGCTTCTAATTCAAAATGATTATACACCTTAATTAACAATTTATTTAGTGTATTTTCATGGATTTTTAATCCACTAATTTCAGGAAAACAGCAACTTTGGGACCCGATTTTTACACTTTTAACATCCCTTTTGATACTCAAATCTAAACAGATTTTTAACCATTTAATTTTAGCGACTATTCACATATTTCTTAACCCAATTTCAGGGTATTCTCACATATTTAAAGCCCATTTTTTGGTTGCTCATAAAACAGACCTTTCATGTATATAGGGTACCTATCTACACCACTTTGGACGTCCACATGTTAACCTTCAAAAATCCGATTTTGGGCATTCCTTGCTAAGCCCTTTTTTACTTCCAAAGTACCCTAAGTTTAGGGTATTTTACCCTCTTAATCATCTAAAATTCATTTAAGCACTTCATATATCATTTTCAACATCTAAACATGGTCTTAAGAGTAACCCTAATTAACCTTCTTTCTAAAATTCATAAATCATACTAAATTCAACATATATCAAACTTCTAAACATGAATATCATGTAATTATATCAACTTAATAAAACAGCAACATTACATATAATTTGAAGCAAGTTTTCAGCTAGTTTAAGAGCTCATCATTAACACTAACCACCCTCTTCTTCCACTTGAACCCTTAGTTACATACTTGTCATTAAATTCCCATTTAATAACCTAATTAAGGGCATCATAAATCCTCATTTAAGGATTCATTATGAATCATATTCACGTCTCATAAATTAAGTTAGAAAAATTGGATTTAAATCATTCAAACTCAAGAATACACTTACTTGAATTGAGTAGCACTTAAACCCAATTGCTTTAGCTAATTTTCTTCGCTTCTTTTCTCTTTTTCTTTCCCTTTTTCTGTCCTTTTTCTTGGCTTCAAGCTTGCTGAATTATGGTGGACATGCACTGCGGAAATGAGGCTTCTTTCCCCTTAAAATTTTCTAACTCCCTAAAGGTATATGCACATGCATGTTCCCTTAAGAGATGGCTGGAATTTTCCAGCTTGTGGGCCTCACTTGCCACATCATTTGGGATTATTTTAATGCATATTTATCTCCTTTGATGACATGGCAAATTGTGGTCCATTTAAATTATGTTTTACTTAAATAAAAATTTATCAATTATCCATACCATTAATTGATCTCCAAGCTGTCCACTAATCATGTCCCACTTCAGCTGCTGCTTTTCCATTTTTTTCAATGAATTTGCAGCCCTTTTAATGGGTATTTATATACCCTAATATGTAGGCTAATTAGGAATGCATTTACCATTTTTTAAAAAATTTAAAAACATCAAATTGACAGCTTTTTGGATGGTCCATTTTGCTGTCCATGTTCACGCCCCTCAGCAGCAATTTTGAAAATTTTCACCATTTTGCAGCTTTAAATTAAAGTCCATTCAATTGCCTAGTAATTAGCCTACTTAGGTTCAATTTAGCATAATTAAAAAAAGTCACAAAATATCTCAAAGGCTGCCCTAACCGTCCACATCACCCTTGCATCAAGCTGCTGTCCATTTCTTGATCTTATCTCAATGGTCCAGATTTGATGCTTTTAACCACTAATTTCCACCCTAATTAAATGCACATTTATCCACATTAATCCTCAGCTGACTTTGGGCATATATTTTATTTGAAAATTTTTCACAAAAATCCACTTTAGGGCTGTTTGGATGTCCATGCTTGCCATGTAAGCTATCTCTCCTATCCTAGTGCATTAGTCCTTTAATTCTGCATTTATTCATGAGATAATTACAGGAATTTTTTCATTTTTAATAATTCATAAAATTCCCTACAATTAACCTCCTTTTGACACCTCAATTTCGTCTTTGTTCATTTGATTATTTTACTTATTTTTAACATAAATGCTAATCACTTTTTGGTGCAAAAAGTCAAAAGTATTGATCTCAATTTCGTGCAGCCTAATCCCATCAACATTAACCTAATCAAATCTTTTCAAAACCTTAATTTCATAATTTTAACCGTCCACTTCAAATTTCATCTCAATCCAATTTTTCTAGCTCAAGTTATGATCGTTTTAAATTTTGGACGGTGTTAATTAATTATCATCAAAATTTTCATAATCTGCCTTTCCCATGTAGTTAAGCATGAAATTATGTGCCCCCATCTCAATTTTCTTCTTAATCCACCTTATAGGTGTCAAGTTATAAATTTTCCAATATTTTCCAACTTGGCTCTATAATTAGCCTCCTAATCTTCATTAACCACATTATGGTATTTAACTAATTTTCCATAGCACACTTATACTTTTTAATCCTCATTAGGCCACTTTAATCATATTGGCCTATTTTAACTTAAAGTAATTGATTTTTATCATCATTCATAATCATCAACCTAATTGCAATAATTCATAAATATTGCAAATAATTCTTTCATAATTCAATTCAATCATACATAAATCATTCAAATGCACATACATGAATCCTATATGAGTTAGGGTTTCACAGGTGATTACTTTAATCACCTTTCTTAATCAATATCATTAAAATCAATCAATCAATTGAATCATGCATATATCACATATACAGGCCTAATTTACATGTAAGTGTCCTACTTGGGTCTGGGTATCATACCCTTTGAGTTTTAATTGTTGTATTTGAGATCGAATTTGAATACAGTATTATTTTGTGTTTGTATTTTATCATAAACACAGTAGGCTAAACCCTTAACCTTGAGTTTAGAATTTAGCATGTGTATAATGTAGCAGATATTATAGTTTTGATTTACTTATGAAGGATATTGGTTATCAATTTAATATCTTGTGATTTAATTCTTGCCTAGTGTTTGAGCTCCTACTTTGGTAATGATTCCTGTATATTAGGTGAAGAAACCGAGAGGTGAAAGTGTAATATATAATAATCAAGATATTAAACCTGAAAATTTAAGATCATGAGAATAGGCATGATCACCTTGAGGTTATGAGCAATCACAAAACTTAAAAATCCTAATTTACTTAATTCTATGAGAATAAGTGGTTAAGAAATATTAGAATTACCCTTGCATGTTACGAGAGAAAGTGCAGGAATAATTTAGGATTTCTCTCCTTTCATACATAATATATGGATTAAATAATCACTCTACATATTCATTGCTAAAGATGTGTGAAAACTTAAACCCTAGGTGCTTGCATCCCTCAATTTCTAATCCTCATTCTACGTTCTCGAGATTCTCTTTTCTTATTATTTCATTCTCTTTACTCTTTCTTATTCACTTGGTATTTGATATAAGTGTTTAAAAGAAATATCTTAAGTCTTGAATTACCTACGAGATTGAAATATTATATACTACAATCTACATCCCACGCACTTTAGAGAGATTGAAAATGAGTATTTTAGCATCATTGCCAGGGAATTTGGCATTATTTAAGACTTCAGTTTAAACACTTCTCTTTTTTATTCTCGCTATCTCTTTTGTATTATTTCTTGTACTCTATTCTTGTCTTTCTCTAACTAATTCTTCTGTAGCAACTTTTTCTATGGTGGTGCTCTACTTAATCATTGAACAATCATTATTGTATGCACCATTATAATCAAAACTTTATTAAACAAGTAGCTGAGAAACGCTTTGTTGTAGATCCTAAGATTGAACGAATTTTTTGGAGGAGAGTTCATTAATACCAACTTCAACAATTATCTCAATGAAAAACTTCATAAGATATAATTACAGACTGCGACAATCTTGACCTGTACAACAAGAGCATGTAGAAGACTAAGCGAAAAACAATGACCAGCCAGGGAAGATAACTCTTAGTGATTAAAGCCATCCAAAACCTAAAGGCTTCAGGTCTTGCATCTTTGAACCTAATGTTGGAGCACAGAATTTTGATTTCAACTCAGGGCTTATTCAAATGGTTCAACAAGCCTAGTTCATGAGATTCCCTTTTGAAAATCCCAACATGCACATCTTTAAATTCTTGTAACTCTGCAACATAGTCAAGGCATAGGGCATCTCGAGGGATGCAATTCATCTCTTTACCACCTGACTCCTCCGCCATGTGTGATGAGCTTTCCACAACCTTCTTGGACAAATATTTTTCACCTACCAAAACCAAGAGGATTAGGGATGAGATCGACCTGTTCAGTTAGAAAGATGATGAATCTCTATATGAAGCATGGGAGCATATGGAAGACTTATAGCGTCAATGTCCCCAAAATGGTATTATAGGGGGACATACTCAAGAATTTCTATAATGGTCTCGATCAAGCAACGTGTAATGTGGTAAACTCTGTAATTGGTGGATGAATCATAAGGCTAATTGACACTATGGACCTTGAATTACTTGATGATGTGGCTTTTCATGACTTCTAATATGGTCACATTCGTAATTCTTCAACATGAGGGGGAACATCTTATAATGAAGCTACCAAATTTGCTACCACCAAGAGTTAATCAACTATGGGGAGAACGAATACCAGAAAACACTCATCTTATCATCTCAGATCTGTTTGGCAATCTATCATTACATTGTGGAGTGCAATTTTTACATCGAGGAGACTTCTATGAAGCAAATGAATGTAGTAATAATTCTACTTCTAACAGTTGTGGAAACTCATACTACACTGTGGAGTGCAATTTCTAAATCGAGGAAACTTCCATCGAGCAAATGAATGTAGTAAATAATTCTACTTCTAACACTTATAGAAATTCATACTCGTATACATACAACCAAGAAACTGCCCAAAATGTTCATGGTCTAATCAACAACCAACAGCTGAAAATCTTACCCAAACTAATAGACCATCTAGCCTTCAGCAAATGTGGCATCCTTGACCAGAGGCATCACAACCTGAGGCTTACTCCGGGATCATTTTCGATTAGTAAATGTGGTCCAGGATTGTTGCCTTGTTCACATGGCGAGATTTTTGTATACATTTCGTTTAGCAAAATTTTTTTTCATTCCATTTTACAAGTAATTATATACTTGCAACATATCCTTCGTCATTTTTCAAGAAAGATATAGTTGAAATTAACTTTACACATCATTCTCAGCATTTATTTCATAAGTAATGATACCCTAGTAATTCACACATCATGAACATTCATGACCAAATATCTTCATGATCAATATAAGCATTCAATCATTCTTTAAAATATCAGATATTACATGATAGCTAATAATTTGCTAACACATTAAAGAATACCAGTTCATACCTCCCTTCAATTTATTAGATCCTTTTTCCTTTTGAGCTTCCTTGAACCTGTCTGAGGTTGGAAAAACAAAACGTGAGTGATAAACTCAGTAAGCAAGCATTTTTCATTTTTATATAAATGCATTTCTCAACGTTCAGTAGGAGATACTTATCAAGTGATCAACTACCAACAGGAAGAAACCTTTTATGTAAACCTTTCATATAAACATTTAATAAAACCCTTTTTTCATATCCCCACTTCGGGATTTTTCAAAGGCGAAACATATGCTCGTGAATCTTTTTCATGAGAACAATTGTATGTCCTAAAATGTTTTCATATAAACCTTTTTTGTTTATGAGGACAATTATATGTCCTAAAATATTTTCATATAAACCTTTTTTTTATGAAAACAATTGTATGTCCTAAAATATTTTCATGTAAACCTTTTTATGTCCCGAATTCTGGGCTTTTCAAAAGCAGCACATAAGCATATAAACCTTTTATCGGTATGGACATTTTCATGTCTTAAAGTGTTTTCATGTAAACATTGTTTTCTATGGACATTTGTCATGTCCTAAAATATTTTCATATACATATTGTTTCTTATGGACATTGTCATGTCCTAAAATATTTCCATGTAAATATTGTTTTCGGTGGACATTTGTCATGTCCTAAAATATTTTTATGTAAACATTGTTTCTTGTGGACATTATCATGTCATAAAATATTTTCATGTAAATATTGTTTCCTGTGGACATTGTCACATCGTAAAATATTTTCATGTCCCCATTTTGGGGCTTGAAAACAAAGCATATGCATATACATCTCTAGCTCAATGGTAAGTAACACTTACCAAGTGATTATCATTCCATAAGAAAGAAACCCTTCATATGACAGCACTACTGGGTTAGGCGGCCGTCCATGATCCTACTCCCATTTCAGGGAGGGCGCCGCCAGCCTCTGGCTTTCCCTTAACGGCTAGGCCACATGTAGAGGTGGGCCCTGGTCTGCAACCATCTTGGTCTGCGACCACCTCTACCATAGAGCTAGTACATGATCCTCGTGTAAACTTGTTTATACTTATATTATCATGCTAGCATGATTTCACAGTCATCAAACCATGTCATTTTTAAATCAAAACTTGATATAACATAATCCATCGCAGTCCTTAGACTGTGCCCTTCTCAAATATAGAACTAGGCATAATCATTTTAAAAATAAAATATTTTCATAAACTATTTTCAAATCATAATGTTAGGATGACCACCCTTAAAGAATTTTAATAAATCAATTTTACAAAAAATTTGCAGTATTTGAGAAAATAATATTTTTTTCAAAAATTTACTTATTTGTTGGTAAAAAATTTTAGAATTCATATTATAAAAATTCAGAAATATTTTAGTATTCGAGAAAACCAAGCTTTTCTTATGAACATTTTTATTCCCTTTTCTAAATTTTTATGAAGAAAGGATATACAAACACATTCTCATCCATTTATATCAGCGTTATATGCCTTTTGTCTACACCACATCCTTATTGATCTTATGTAGAGAAGAGTTTACGTAATCTTTTGAACATCATTTAAACAAAACAGTCATCAAATCATTTTATATCATCAATTTATTGAGTGGGTCATCCTTAAAACCTTTTGAAAACGTTAATAAAAAATATTTTCAAAGTATTTCAACATTTAAAGAGACTTAAAACATTTCAATAGACCATTTCAAAGCATCTAAATAAACTATTTTAAAATATTTAAGTAACCAATTTCAAAAGCCTTATTTATTTACAAATACCATTTTACGAAGAATCACACTTCTTTTTTTTAAAACCTCTTGGGAATATAATTTTCAAAGCTTGTTTTCAAATATCCTTTTGTAGAAGAGTTCAAACTCTCTCATCATATAATTCTTTTAAAATAACATTTCTAAGAACTTGCTTATAACGAAACCTTTTTGAATCATGTCAATAAAATTATATTTTCAAGAACTGAGCTTGCTTACCCTCTAAGCAATTCCAAAATCGTCAGTATAAACATTATCAAGTTGTTTCAATATTTGAAACAAAATCAACATTTTTGAAAGTTTGTTTGCTTGCCTTGTAAGCAATCTTGAAATCATCTTGATAAAGCAAGTTCTTATCATTTCAATATTTTCCAATAAAATAAAATTTTGGAAAGTTTCGCTTGCTTTTGTAAGCAATCTTGAAATCATCTTGAAAAGAAAGTTCTTATCATTTCAATATTTGCCAATAAAATAACATTTTGGAGAGTTTTGCTTGCTTACCTGTGACGATCAACTCGCTCCTTTGATCTTTTCCCTGCCTTTTCATAGACAAGTGAAAATAATAATCTTATATTCACCTGTATAACATCATATATTTGCATGATTTGCCATTTATTAACTCATATACATATCTTACTTAATCCCAACCCTCTTTACAGTCTCATTTTATATGTGACTCTTAATATTTTTATTTTATTTTATTTTTCCTTGGAGATGAACATTCTCATCTCTTTAAATCACATATATTCATTTTATTTCATTCAATATCCCAATTTAAGGCATTTATTCTCTTAAATCACTTGAGATACTTACTTGAAATTACAATCTAAGTCCAAGTAAGGTTTCTCAAGTTCACATCTAATTTTCTAATATTCACACATTTTTACTTAAGTATCTTAGAGATTGTTTTCTCACTTCTTTCAAAATTCACCTCTAGTAGGTTAAACTCTCATAATCACTTATAGCACTTATTTATATCTTATTCTAAGTTAAATTCCTCCCATAAATTTGGAATTTAACTTTCATTTTAATTATTCCTCAATCTATCCATATTTGCTGAAATCAGACACACTGATTTGTCTAATTTTTTATTTATAATCAAATCAATGTATTCAAGTCTAAAATTTCTATCATAAATTAATAACTACATGAATTAACCAAAAAAATAATTTCAGTATAAAATATTAAGTATTTGTATTTATTTAGGTATTTTTACTCTGCTGGACAGAAGTATCAATTTTGGGATGGGTCGAATTACATTAATTATTAGGCATACACATATCCTCCAAAATTATTTTTTATTCTCATTGATGATATTTGGGTGTCTTCAATACCATATAAAAGTTTCAAATCAAAATTCCTCATTTAAAAAATATTAAAAATCAATTAGTGCAACTGATCTTGACAACCATTCTACCCTATTTAGGCTGATTTTCCCAGATTTTTAATTTGCAACCTGATTAATGTTTCAAGCTTAAAATTGGTTCATTCCTTAATCATCATATTATGATTCTCACATAAATTTTCATGCTAAAAATTATTCATTTACTATTTCTTTTATATTTTGGTTTTCCATTCCATTTCTATTAAGTTTTTGCTCCCATACTTGCATCTTAATTTAATATGCATCCAAAACCCATAATTCCAAAATTCCACATATAAAATTTATTTAATAATGGAATTAACATATATAAACAAAATCTTTCTTCCCATATACTCAAGTGTGGACGTTCCATACATATGAGCATATATATGTGATTCATTTCACACTTTTTATCATCAACATATAACCAAAATAAGAGCTTACTTGTTTAAAATTTTATCGAGCATTCAAGGAGCTATTAAATCATGATTTAAACATTTAGAAATTATATTAACATCAAACATCAACCGAGCATAATTTAGGCTAATATATATGATTCAAAAACCCATAATACTTACCCAATTTGAATGTGAATGTAGGTAAGCCTAGTTGAATTCTCTTTCCCTTCCTTTTTTCTTCTTTCTTTCTTTCTTTTTTCTCCTTGGACGTTCACATCTTTTTGTCCTTTGTTTTTTTTTTTCTTCTAAGTTCTCTCTCTCTCTCTCTATAGATAAAAATGTCCAAGTGTTGCTACCCATTTTCCTTTTATAGTTTGCTGATTTTAACCACATGATGACACCTCATAATTCATGATTTAAGTAATTAAATTATTCAATTAATTTTTATTTTAATCTAAGTCATTCATTTCATCATCTTGCTACCATTTTTGTCCTTTTGTTGACATTTTTTGCATCCCAAGGCACCTTGCTATCCACGTCCACCCTTTGGTTGCATTATCAATTTTTTTTGCATTTTTGCAAAATAAAAATCTGTCCATTTTCATACTTGCCACATGTTGCAAGTGGATTGCTAAGATCAACTTTGCATTATATAGGTTGACTTCAATCTTGCTCAAATCAACCCTACATTGACACTTGTCCATTTGACATAAATTGTCAACTTTAGGATAAGGTTCATTAATACTATTTAATCATTGCTAATTGCAATGAGAATTGCATTACTAATTAGAGCTTAATAATATGGTTTGATGAAATCAAATCCATTAATAATTTAGGGCACATTAATTTACCCTTTCATAAAAATTTCATCTCAATATGATAACCATAGGCTAAGATGTTAGCCATTTTACTTAATTCATGAAATCTCATGAAATCTCTAATTGTTTAACACATTTCCAATCATGTTTTTTCATAATCCACTCCATTCATCATGTAGGGCATGCCAACTTAGGCTTTCCCTTCAAATTTCAGCCCAATCCAAATTATGTATCATAAGATATGAATTAATCAAATAATTAAGCAATAATTGAAAATGGGGCATTAATTAGCATGCCACCTCACCATTCTCTACTCTACTTTTGTCTTTTAGTGGTTTTTGTCCTCTTGTTCACACTTAAGCAAAAGTAATTAACTTAATCATCTTGCTTAATTGGTTACCCTAATCCCATTCATCTTAATCAAAGGCATATAACTTAATCATTTCCATTTCCATTTCCTAAAATTTCGAATTTCCTCCTTAGACAAATTCTAACTATATTCATTAAACTTAAAATCCTGGGTTTCATAATCCTTCCCCCTTATAAAAGTTTCATCCTAAAACCTATTATACTTCAAATAACTGGGGTAAGACTTATTAGTAGGCCAATCTACCAACTTCCTCCAATACTTGGATAGTCAAATCCCTATTTTGCAACCTGTATTCTTTTTATGTTTGTTCTAGGTTACATATACCTTATTATATCACTTATCTTTTTCTGTCATTCTTTTAAACAATTATAAGGCCAACTTTCTCTCTCCAATCTCATCCCAAACCTATGAGTTATATCACACATATAAATCATATTTTTCACATTTAGTTACTGTTTTCCCACCTATATTTAGAAAATTCTAAATAATTAATATTATTTGTCTTTTCTACTAGCAGTGCATGACTGGTTACATTTTGGTATGCTATAAATGACTAAGTAGCACCATAATCAAATGACACTACTGTAGAATTTCTTAAAATGTAAATCATACCTGTAACCTTCCTTTCCTCATGTTTTCGTGACTCATCATGAGTTAATGCATGCATCTGCACTAAATTTGTAGAGTTTTCCCATCGATTGGCAGTTGTAGTGTTCCTTCGTTGTGCTAATCTCCCTTGTTTTAGTGTTCTTTGTGTCTTATTCGGAAATTTTGAGGCAATATGTCCTACTTGGTCATAATTGAAGCACTTTATCTTTCTTGCCTCAGTAACTTGACAATTTTTCATCACACGGCCAACCTGATCACATTTATAACATTGATTTGAACCTCTTAAACATTCTCCAAAGTGACATTTGTGATAATTTTCACAAATTGGGAAACCTATTATGATAAAGCTTGATTTCTTTTCTATTGTCACTACTTTCTTACTTCTTCCATGTCCTGCATCTTGCTCCTTGGTGTTAGGATTAGATTGTTCTTGCCCTTATTGTAATGTGTCCTTGATGTTTCTATCCTATTGTCATCAACTCTTATAGGTTTTGGTATTAGGTTAGAAAGTGCAACCTGCATCGGTCTGTTCCCTTCATGTCCGCTTGTGGTGCCCCAACCTTAGCATCACAACATGAGCCTTATTCCAGGATTGTTTGTTGATTGGTAAACGTAAGTAGGATTGTCGCCCTCATCACATGGCGGGTTTTTAGCATGCACGTACATTTATAATTCTCTCCATAGGAGTTTATCATATGGCACATTTACACACCAAATTTTCCATTTTAGCCATCAACAAGCTCTAATATACATACTCATCATTTCCATCATATATCATAAAAATTTTCATAACATTCATGACATTAAAATCATACATACAACAATCCATCAATTTTCTTTTTCTTTCAAGATAATAACATATCTCCATTCACATCACACATCCAAGATGTTTCATTCTATAAAGATGCAAACAAATTTGCAAACATCCTGTCCGTAGAACATCACCATTCATACTGATACATACAAAGGAATACAAGAGTCATGTCTCTTCATTTAAACCTGTTCTTTTCCTCTGCGACCATCTTGTACCTATCTTGGGTTTGGAAAACAAATCGTGAGTATTAGATCAGTAAGCCAGCAGCATAATTTTCAAACAAAATTTTCCTTTGTAATAACCTTTTTTAAATAACCAACATCATACCCAACATGTGTAATTGATGAATAATGCGAAATGCATTATTATCAACATAATATGAATGTCATCATGATGGTACACTAGCTAGGCCACCATCGCATCATCCCACTCCCATCTCAAGGAGGGCGCCGCCGACGTTTGGCCTATGTTAATTACTTGGTTACACTAGAGGGAGACAATCGGTCCGCTTACACCTCTAAGTGAACCTAGCTCCTTGTGCACCATTGTGAAACCCTAATTTGAGTAGAAGTCATGTAAATGATATTGAATGATTTATGTATGAATAATGTATTCATAATTACAGTATTTGCAAATTTTAAGATTTTTACAATTAGGTCATTTGTGGGAATGATGTTTCAATTTACCAATTGAAGATAATGTGGTTTAATATGATTGAAATATCATACTGAGGATGGATAAATATTAGTATTCCATGAAAATTTTAATTAAATTTAATAAGGTGATTTATGGAGATAAGGAGGCTAATTATAGAGCCAAGTTGAGAAAATATTTAAAAATTCATAACTTGATGACCTTAAGGCGGATGAAGGTGAAAATTGAGGGGGAAGCACATAATTTTGTGCTTAATCATATGGGAAAATTAAATTATGAACAATTTGATGAAAATTGATCATCACTGTTCAAAAATTAAAATGATTATAACTTGGGCTAGAAAGATCGGATTGAGATGAAATTTGAAATGAATGGCTAAAATTGTGAAATCAAGGTTATGGAAGGATTTGATCATGCAAATGATTATGTGATTAATCTTGCACGAAATTTTTTTAGATATTTTGACTTTTCAAACCATAAAGTAAATAACATTTATAATGAAATTGAATAAAATAAGCAAATGAATAAAGACAAATTTGAGGTGTCAAGCGGGGTAATTTGTAGGGTATTTTGTGAATTACTAAAATGAGAAAATCCCTACAATTATCTATTAATTAAATGCATAATTAAATGGTTCAAAAGGAGCATGGAATAGGTGGCAGCTATGACGTTGTAAACAACCATATAACTTCATTTTATGAAATATTTTTTAATAAAATAAATACCAAAAGTCAACTATGAGTTAATGAGGATAAATATGCATTAAATTAAAGTGAAAATTCTGATCTAAAAGGGTAGATCTGGACCGTTGAATGGAAAAAGAAAAAATGGACAACAACATGCCTCTTGGATGATGTGGATGGTTTGGCAGCTCTATGCATGTTTTATAATTTTTTTATTAAGATACAATTACCCTAAACGCCCTACACTACTAGGTAATTAAATGAATAATTAAATAAAGCTGCAAAAAAATTAATAATGATAAGATAAGTGCTACAAAACAGGGACGTGCATAGGCATTAGAAAATGGAGCAGAAAAGTGTGACCGTTCAAGTGGCCAAAATGTGATTTTGTTTAATTTTTAAAAAATGGAAAAATGCATAGATAATTAGCCTAGGTAATAGGGAATATAAATTAGAATTTAAAAGCTGCAAAATTCGTTGAAAAAAATTGGAAAACAGCAGCCGATTGTGGACGTGATCTAGTGGACAGATTTGAGATCATTTAATGCAATGGATAATTAGCAAATTTTTAATTAAGAAAAAATTAATTTAAATGGCCCACAAGTTGCCATGTCAGCTAAGGGGATAGAATTTCATTGGAATTAGCATAGATGAGGTGGAATGTGGGGTCCACTAGCTGGAAATTTCCAGCTATTGTTAAGAAGAGGAGGAACGTCCATATGCATAAGAGGAGGACTTAGAAATTTTCAGCATTTGGAACTCTCCTTTCCAGCAGCAGCCCATGTTCCCTTTTCCACCACCTTTCAAACTCAAAAATAAGTGAAGAAAAAATGAAAGAAAAGGAGGTATTAAAGTGAAGAAGCTTGCTTGAGAAGAGGAGTTAAGTGTTATTCAATACAAGTAAGTATATGCTTGTGTTTGAATGATTTTAATTTAGCTTTTCTAACTTAGCATTTGAGATGCAAATATGATTCATAATGAATCTTTTAATGAGGATTTATGATGTTTTCAATTTCGAAAATTTAATGGGAATTTAATAGCAATTATGAAATCAAGAAGTATAGATGAAAGTAGGAAGTGATTAGTGTTGAATATGAGTTCATTAACTAGCCTAAACTTGCTGAAAATTTTGCTTGATATTGCTGTTTTATTTAATTGATATAATCACATGATAATTCATGATTTGATGTTGAATATATATGAAATTTAGCATGAATTATGAAGTGCAGAAGATAAGCTAGTTAGGGTTTCTTCTAAGACCCGAAATGCACATCTAAATGTTGAAAATGATATATGAAATGATTCAAATAAATTGTGGATGAATTGTAGGGTAAAATACCCTAAATATAGGACACTTTGGACTTGAAAAGGGACCTTGCATAAACTGCCCAAATTCGGATTTTAATGGGGGTGTGAAGTGGACGTCCAAAAATGGTGTAAATGGGTACTCTACATACATAAAACATTGCTGTTTTGAAAATAACTTATATATGGGTTTTAAATATGTGAAAATTCATTGAATTTAGGGTAAGAAAATTGGGATAAATTTCTGGAATTAAGTAGATAAAAATCTGTTTAAGTTAGAGTATCAAAAGAGACGTTTAAAGTGTAGAAATCGGATGTCAAAGTTGGTGTTTTTGGAACTTTGAAAATTGTGGATTAAAAATTTGTAAAAATGCACTAAATAATTATTAAATGAAGTGTATAAACTTGCTGAATTAGAGGACAAGTTGTTGATTTGAAAATTTTTAAGAAGTATATGAATTAGACGTTGTTAGATGTACATATGTGAAACAGTGCACATGATAAGATGATAAATGCATTATGTAAAATATTAAAATGAAAAAATATGATAAAATGTGATGGAAAAATGTGGAATACATTGATTATTTGTTAATCTCAAAATTTGAGATTAAATTATGGAAATTAATATGTGATATAATGACTGATTGATTTGCGTAAGTGTAAAGTACGCATACCCGACTTGGAGATTAAACGGGTTATGAATATTTATGGAAATGGGTTGGAAAACTAGATAAATGCAAGCAAATAGAATTTAAATGGATATTATGTTATTTTGTCATAGGCAAGGGAAAGGAAAAGGTTGATCCAGAAAGCTCTCACGATCAAGTTAAGCAAGCAAATTTTCTAAATAAATTTCTATTTATTAATATTTCTTTAAAATAATTGTTTTAACTGATTTTCTTGATTTAGCAAATTTTATTTGAAATTTCTTTCTAAATTTTTAAGGATGGTCATTCCTTAGTTCACTATGTATTTCAAATTTGATTTATATAATTGCTTTATGATTGATGAAAATTGTTGTCCTATGATATTATGTGTGAAAAATCATGCTAGCATGTCATGGATAAATTCATATGCACAATGCATAAGGTTCACCTTAAAGGAATAAGCGGACCAATTGTCCCCCTTTAGTGTAGCCGAGTCGCTAAAATAAGCCAAGGCTGGCGGCGCCTCCCTTGATGGGAGAAGACGAAGACGGATGGTCGCCTAGCTAGCCTCCATCCTAAGGGATCATGATTCATTCATCACATTGTCATTATATATCCCCGAGGGGAATAAAGTTGTTTTCCATAATGATTAGAAATAAAAGGTTTCTGCTCCGCAGGTAGTTGATCACTTGATAAGTGCCTCTACTAAATGGAGGGAAATGCTTTTGGAATATGTTGTTTTTAAAATATTTTGCCTGAAAACATATATATATATAATGCTTGCTTATTGAGTGTACAACTCACGTTTCGTTTTCCAAACCCATAGACAGGTGAAAGAGGAGACACGGCAAAGGAGCAAATAAAATATCATTAAAGCAAGAGAAAAACATTTGCAGTCATTATGATATAGAAGAACTTATGTTGAATGGATGTAATTAAGTTGTTGTTTTCATAAGGACAACCATGGTTATAACATGCAGTGACATCTGATTTAGGAGAATGTTGAAATTTTTTTGAGTAATGTGCTTTGTTGTGTGTTGAATGGTTGAAAATGACTTAGTTATTACCTTAGATATAATTAGGAGGAAATAAACTCCTATAAAAATATATTTAACTGAATAATTATCCATTAAAATCCCTCCGTGTAACAGAGCAAAAATCTTGATCACGTTTACCAGTCAATAACAATTCTGAGATAAGGCTTAGGATGTGACGCTCGTGTTGGGGTGCCACAACCATGATCATAGACATGCTAGCATGATTCTCATGAATAAACATTTAAACCATAATTTTTCAACATCATTTTTAATGACACAACATTCAAGTCAATTTATAAGAGTTATAGAAGTGACCATCCTTAAAAATTTTCAAAAGCATTTAAACATCAATTTGCAATATATATTCCAAAGGCATTTAAACATCGATTTACAATGTAATATCAAAATTTTGAGAAAGCAAGTTTTCAAAGGTTTGCTTGCTTACCTATAACCACTTTAATCCTTTTCTTCCACTTTTTCCTTGCCTTTGCCTAGATACATGAAAATGATATTTCATTCATATACATAGAATTTCATATGCTTGCACATCTTAAGGTTTTCCAACCCACATACATTTATATTAACTTAACCTACTTTTCTTTTCAGTTGGGTGTCAATTTTTCCAATTCACATATTGGTGTAACTTGTGATGCCATTGTAGCCATTCTTTCCATTTTAATACCCTTATTTAGGGTAGGTTTTCAAGCTCATTATAATCATTAAGTTTAACTCAACATATGGATACTTTTGCATTTTCACATTGGTGTTCATTCAAGGCATCTATTTATGAATTAGGGCTACTAATTTCAATTCAAAATTTTTTAGATTTTATAATCTTCTCAAAACATCCCTATCTTTTATTATTTTGCCATATTTCCTTCTCATTTTTTGCGCATTACTTAAGTATACATGTAATATAATGATCGTTCATTGTCTTTGCCATTCATACCTTTTATGTGTGCTTTTTAATCACACATACATCATGTGGTAAACAAGCTAACATGAAACAGAATTTTTCTCTCCATTTTGGCTTAGTTTAAACACTTATTTGCACATGAATTAAGGTATAATCATGAAACTATAACCCCTCAATTAATTGGTTCAAAATAGTAATTTTTTCTCTCTTTTCTCCACCTTGGACGTCCCCATCACATGTATCATATAAAATAGATTTTTAAATTTCTGTTTCAACCATTTGAATGTCCCATATTACTCCATAAGTGGGGTATTTTACTATATACCTTGTTGTTTAAGTCATGCATCATTTCCACCCTCAATGAATGAAAATTATATCAAGTTGTCAAATTCGAAGTTTCACCCAACTAAGGTCCTTCACATAAACTTGTTTTGGCATAATTTAAACATTAAAATAACTCACATAATCCATACATAATACATGCTCAAAATAGCTACATAAATCTGAAATTAAGTAAAATTTCTTGAATGCCTTAGAATGAATCTCCTAACTTATTTGACATTAATAACTCTATCAAGGGCTACATAAACCATCAATTAATATTCATAATGAATCAAATTTATGACTTACTACTTGAGCTAGAAAACTTTGCAACTATGTGGCGCCCCAGCCCGAGCATCACAACCTTACCTCGGGATCTATCGACAAGTAAACGTGATCAGGATTGTTGCCCTGTTACATGGCGGGCTTATTGGATATTTATCCACTTAATCCTAACTCCTTAGGATTTCTATCATTCATACATTCAATTTCCATCAAATGCCATTTTAGGCCATTTTATCATTTGAGAGTTACACATATCATCTCATAATATTCATACTTGATAATATCATGATAATTCATGCCTTAGCATTTACCCATAAAAAAATTTCACCTTCTATGGTCACAAAACAATAACATAATTCATATACAACATTTTATATCATATAAAATTCTAGAAATTCATATCATGCTCTTCAACCATTAATACTTGTTCATGAAACACAAATCATAAAATAGATCACATATGATCGTCAAAATAACAAGTATCAAGTCATTATACAACCATTCGCCATAAGCGACATATATATGAAATCATCAAATTTTCTATTCTTCCATGTCCAAGTCATGCTCCTTGGTCATCTTCATTCTTTCACCTGTCTATGGGTTTGAAAAACAAGACGTGAGTTTTGAAAACTAAATAAGCAAGCTGTATATTTTTCAGGCAATTCATTTTGAAGGCAACATTGTGTAAAAGCATTTCCTCCATTTAGTAGAGACACTTAGTAAGTGATCAACTACCTGCGGAGTAGAAATTTTTGCATAAAAGTTTCATAAACATTTCATAAACATTGGATGTGCAAATGCATCATTTCCATTCATGAAATTATCCTTCATGTGACGGTACGCTAGCATGGGGAACATGCTTACATGACATGATCATTTCTATCCTTGGCGCCGGACCTTCCGGCTTGGCAACGTCAAGGAGAACTCCTTGTCCACTTACTACATTGACTAGCCTGCTTGACTTCTATTCCATGCATGACTTTTAGTCACCCCGGCATTATATACCTCTTACACATGGAACTTGTCATTCTCATGTAGAGAATTCTTTGCACCATCCTTTTTGAAACATTGTTTCAAAGAAACATCGTATAAATCCATCTTTCCTCACATTTCATACGTAAATGCGAAACGGTAAGCAAATCACTTGTCATATTTGAGATAATATTTCAAGACACATTGAGATAAAGGAATGGTCATCCTTAAATATCTTAGAAAGCATTTAAAACAAAACTCATTTAGAAAGCTGCTTGCTTACCTTGCTTGCTTAGCTTTCTGTCTCGCTTATCTCTTTGTCTTTGCCTATATATATAAGAATGACATAGCATTCATATATTTTTCCATTTTCTTGCATTCAACTTAGTTTTCCAACCCATTTTCATTAATATTCATAACCCACTTGAATTCCAAGTCGGGGTGTACATGCATATCATAACTTATGCATTATACTATTCATTTCACCATATATTTAATACCCACATTTAGGGTATCATTCACATATATCATTACACATTCATTAGTCATTCATTAGACACCATATGAAAGTTTATTACTCCCACTTCTCATTTTTCACATATTTTTCACAATTTACACATTGTGCTCATTCTTAAGCACTTAGTTAATGTCCTAAACCTCAAATATTAATCTCAACATTTGAGATTATCCAAACAGCAACATAATCCTTGTGTTTCATCACAATTTTCATGCATTTTTTCATTTTAATATCTCACATAAACCATTCATCATTTATTCATGCTTATCTCTTCATATATGTCCATTTTACAACACATAAAATCATGTGTTTCTTAAAATATTTTAGCACAGAAACTTGTGTCCTTAATCATCATGATTAAACACCTTAATTAACATATAATTTAGGGTTTAATTTTGAAATTTTAATCCATTCATCATAGGGTTCCAAAATAGCAACTTTGGGATCCATTTTTCATCCTTTCAACGCCTCTTTTGACACTTAAATCAAAATAGATTTCTAATCACTTAATTCAAGAAATTAATCATGATTTTCTTAACCCAAATTTAGGTTATTATCATATATTTAAAATCCAAAATTATTTTTCTTCCATAACAGCAATATCTTTACACATATTGAGTATCCATTTGACCCGTTTTGACGCGTCCAAACATATGTCCATAAAATCAGATTTAGGGCTAATATTTTCAAACCCTTTTGGTCATTCAAAGTACCTTAAACATGGGGTATTTTACCCTCCACAACATCCATAAATCATTTAGGCTAATTCGATTTTTAACATATAATCATGGAATTCGGGTTATATATGTAACACTAATTCATATCCTTTCTAAAATTTGTAACTTATGCTTAAATCAACATATATATAATTTCTCAAATGATGAATCATCAAGTAATCATAATAAAACATTAAAACAGCAACCTCATATATGAATTTAAGAAAATTTCAATTGAGTTTATCAACTCATATTTAACCTTAATCACCATTTTCTTTCTCTTGAACCCTTGTTTGCATACTTGTCATTAAATCTCCATTCAATACCCTAATCAAGGGTATCATGAATCATCCTTTAATATTTCATTATGAATCATATTCATGACTCATAAATTAAATTAGAAAATCTAAGTTTAAATGATTCAAACTTAAGGATATACCTACTTGTATAGGATCAACTTTGAACTTAGCTTTTCTACCTTAAATCCCTTGCTTCCTTTCCTTTTTTTTCTTCCTCTTTTTCTCTACTTTTCTTGCTATTTTTGTTGCTAGAATAGGAGACATAAACCACTACTGGAGTTTAGGGGGTTCGCTCCTTAGAAAATTTTTCTCAAATGCCTCATACCCATGTGGTCGTTTATCCTTATATAAGCCCCCAATTTTCTAGATTTTTGGGCCCACTTGCCACATTATTTTAAGGGTAATTTAATACATGTTTATCCCCTTTGATGACATGTCAAAATATCATCCAAATAAAATATAAGTTACTTAAATAAAATCCATCTATTATCCACGCAATGATGGTCATCAAATTTGTCCACCATTTGGACGTCCAATATGCAGCAGCTTTTGCCCATTTTCCACACCTAATTCAACTTTAATTTATGGGTGTATAATCACCCTAGCTAATAGCATACTTAAGGGTCCATTTAGCATATTTAAAAATTCACAAAAAATTCCACAATTGCTCTTGCACGTGCACATGTTTTGTAGGATACCTTGCTGTCCACATAATCACGTCCACTTTCAGCAGCTATTGTGGAAATTTTTTCCACAAAATGCAGCTTTATTTGATGGCCATTTAATTACCCTAGTAATTATCTTTCTTAGCTATCCATTCGACATTTAAAAAAATTACAAAAAAATCCAAAGGCTGCCTTGACTGTCCACTTCTTTCCCTTTCTCCAAAGTTGTCCACTTGATGATCACATGCATATGGCCTTGATTTGTCACCTTTGGCCACGATTTTCAACACCATTTAATTACTCATTTATTAACCTTGATTCCTAGTTTACTTAGGTGTTGATTTTATAATTAAAAAAATCAAAAATCCATTTTTTGGAGCTCATAGCCGTCCACTCTATGCCTCCTCTATGCATCTCCCTTAAGCTTAGCCATTAGCTCCTTGATTCCTATATTAATGAAGGGGATTTTCCATGGATTTTGTCATTTTAGGTAATTCACAAAATTCACTTATAATTACCTCCTTTTGCCACCTCAATTTTACCATTAATCATTTACTTATTTTATTCAACTTTAACATAAATGCTACTTGCTTTAAGGTGCAAAAGTCAAAAGATGCTCCACCTTTTACGCACAAGAATTATTGACAAATTACTTAACTTAATCCAAGCCTCTTGTTTCATAGATCTCATAATTTTAATCATCCATTTCAAATTTCATCTCAATCCGACTTTTCTAGCTCAAATTATGATTATTTGAAGTCATCTTTGGATATTGGATGATAATGATCGATTTTCACACTAATCCCATCCAAATTTTCATAATATAAATTTTATCATAATATTAAGCATGAAATTATGTGCTTTCCTTTCAATTTCATCTTAATCCGCCTTATAGGCATCAAGTTGTGAATTTTCTAACATTTTCCAACTTAGCTTCATAATTAGCCTCTTAATTTCCATTAATCACGTTATGGAAATTAAATTAATTTTCATGGCACACTAATCCTTTTCAATCCTCATTAGGTCACTTTAATCATATTGACCTATATTGACTTAAAATGATTGATTTAATCATCATTCATAACCTCTGACCTAATTGCCATAAATCATCAATGTTGCAAATAATTCATTCAAATCATACATGAATCCTATGTAGGTCAGGGTTTCACAATCCTCCCCCCCTTATAACAGGTTTCGTCCCGAAACTGTTAATCCTTCAAATAGATAGGGGTATTTTTTTCTAACCTTTTCCTTTAATTCTCAAGTAATCTTTCTTTCGGAGTATTGGTTTCATTGAACCTCAACGTATTTAATTTTTCTATTCCAAAGCTTTTGTACTTTATGATTTAGGATCCTTATCCTAATCAATCATATCATCCATACTTAGTTAACCTTAGCTAACCTGCATACAGGAAATTCCACCTGTATTATCTTGTTGGTTTCCTCTACAGGTAGTGCATGCGTGGTTACATATTGGCAAATTATGACTAACTGGTTATCATCAAATTCAAACAAAGTCATTGTCAAACTTTCTAAAATTTAATCTATACCTGTAACCACCTCATCCTCTTGCTCCTGTGACTTTATTCGAGTTAGGGCATGCACATGTACCGGATTCGTAGAGGTAATCTGTCGGTTAGCTGCTCCTATTAACCTTGGCTGTGTGGCTTTTCCACGTCCTTGCGACGTTTGTGCTTTGTTTGGACAATTTGGAGCTATGTGTTCAATCTGGTCACAAACATAGCATCTCACCATTTTTGTATCTCCCTTACCACATTCCTTGGCTATATGTCCCATTTGTCCACACTTGTAGCATATGTTTGATCCTTTCAAGCATTCACCTTGGTGATGCCTTTCACATTTTTTGCATAATAGAGAATTATTTGTCTTAAAGGTACTTTTACCTTTTTTCATTCCTCCTTTCTTTACTCTTTTCTGTTCCCGTTCCCTCTTTCTTAATACCTAGTCTAAACAAATCTTCTTCTTCCAACTTCGAGGTTCTCAATGCCTCGATCTCCAATGCTCTTGCCCTTTCTACGCACAATGCGTAATCCTTAATTAATAAACGCGCAAGGCTCTCCCTTAGGTATGATCTCAAACCATGTTGAAATCTTTGTGCCTTGTTTTCTGACAGGTTAGCAATCCAAGGAACATACCTTACCAAGGCATTGAACTTGGTAGTGTACTCCATGACAGACATCCTTCATTGGTACAACTTTTCAAATTCAATCACCTTTTGGCTTTGTATTCCAACTGGAAGGTACTCCTTGTTGAATTCTTCAACAAATGTCTACCATGTCACCTCCTCTGGGTGTAGCATGGTGATCAACATAGTTTCCCACCACTCATGGGCATCCTTTACCAATAAGTGAGTGGCGCACAACATCTTTTGCCTGTCATTCAATTCATGAACCTTTTGCCTTAAATGCATGGTACTTTTGAGTTGTAAAAGTCAACCATATACACCTTTTCTAATGCAGGTATTTTTTCAATATAATTTTCTTAGTCCAAACCTTCCAAAATTTTAATCTCATAATTTCATTCAACCGTTTCAAATTTCATCTCAATCCGATTTTCCTAGCTCAAGTTATAGTCGTTGGAAGTTAACGGTTGAAATTGAGATGTGATCAATAAATCATTAATATAATTTCATCAAGGATTTTCATAATCTAATAATCCTATAATACCAAGCCCAACATCATCAACTTCCATTTCAAATTTCACTTGAATCCGCCTTACAAGCGTTGAGTTATGAATTTTCTAGTGTTTTCCAACATAATTCCACAATATCCATTTTAATCTCCACTAATTAAATCATGGAAATTAAACTAAACATTCATGCTACATTAGCATGTTTTAATCCTCATTATGCCCCTTTAGTCACCTTGACTCATATTAGGCTCCGACGATTAAATTTTTAATCACCATTCTTAATTAAACTCTAGTTGCAAAATATCATAAAATCCTAAAATCATCCAAAAATTCCATTTAATCATATATAAGTCGCATGTACATATTCAATGCATACATTGAATCTTACTTAGGTTGGGGTTTCACAATCCTCCCCCCCTTATAACAGGTTTCATCCCGAAACCTATTATATCTCAAATGTCGGGGGTAAAGCTTATATAAAATTGCTAATTCATCATCTTCCTCCAATCTTTCAATGGTTCACTACACTTCCACTGCGCTACTCTACCTTAGTGGCATTTTTACCCTTGGTCCAATGGACTTATCACTTGTCTCGACTATTTCCTGTTTCCTGTTCCCATATGGACATCTCATTGAAATTGTTCTTTTCTTTATGTCATCCATCTCTTATTCCTATGGTAGGCATATTATTATTCTTATACATAGAGAAATTATAGAATTTCTCATCTTATCATAGGGTAATATCTAGGCTACCCATTCCAACATATCAAATAAAGATCTATGCAATCATTTTCCTTTTTACACGTAAGATTCGTATAATATGAATATCTTCATTTCTATAGCAAAAGAGCAAAAATGCTCTCACATACAATTTCATATACATGTTAGCAAAGACACCTTTGCTAACCCATTCATTCATAAAAATTTATAGCAATCATTTTCACATATCATCAATAATACATTCATTTTATAATATAGAGCAATAGTTGCTCTCATATAGAGTTTCATACATGAAGTTTAATACATGTGTCTTTCTCTTCTCATAATGTCTACAACTAGATTATACCAACGTAGACTACCTAATAGGTGTACCGGTTATTAAACCAGTTTGAAATATTTTCTTCCTCATTTCCCTTTCCAGTTTCCATAAACTAGTAAGGGTCCTTATCATTTTCAAAATTTTTTAACCTCATTTCTTATGAATATCATAGAGAAATAATTTCTCTCGTATCTATCTTTCAATCATATCGAAATTGAAAAGAATTGCGGCAATCATTATTGCCTTCATTCTTCTTCACTTATCTACCATTCCTGGCTATGATATACCAACTTTTGTAGTATCATATATGTAATCTCCTTTTCCTTCTATACATGCTAACTAGGCATGTTTTGCTACATTTTTCTGCAATAATTTGCAGGGATTTCCTATCAATTATAGCTATCGATTGAGTTGATCTTTCTTATTCATTTCTTTTCCTACATCAGGTTCCTTAGTTTTTTAGTGGCAAGTTATCCTTGCCCTAATTGTACATGTTCATTACCAACATATGGTATATCCTGGTGTCCTATTGGAAGATATTTCTTAACAAATTCTTCCAGATTACCTTCTTTGAGTATGGCATAATAGCTATTTTAGGGTTTCTTATTACTTATAAGCATTACTAATTAATGCTTGGACATTTCATTTTACTACATGCTCAAACCTTAAACATGTTCTTGGGTTTAGTCATCCACTGCTCAACTTGAATAAAATCTAATTCACCTGAGAACTTAGGTGGATACTGAGCTAGAAAGGCATCAATAACCTTTCTATTTACTTCTATCTTATCATTATCAACCCTTAAAGGTCTGGGTACTAGGTTAAAAATTATTACCTATACCGATTCATCTTTTCCACCTGCTTCTAATTGGTCCTGTTGGGTATTTTCCCAAAGGCCCTGTATTATTCTTCTGTCTAAGCTACACAATCTTGGGCGGCTTACTGCATAGCTCTTTCTAAAGCTGCAGTTATCCTTTACTCTTTCTACCTGTGAGATATTACTCTTAGCGGTAATACCTCAAATCCTTTGACTTAGGGTTTATAGTTTCCCGTCGTTAACGGGTTCATGGACTCACTTGTCCTGGTCGTTTAGATTTGCTACTAGCTTTTCTTCTTCCTTGTTGACTCATATCATCAACTGCCTTTCCCTTGTTCAAAACTAAGGTAATAAGCATGTTGTAGAACGCATCATATAACATTATGTCAATAGCATTTCTCATTATAATATTCATTCATATCACACATAGTCAACATGATCATTTCTGATCCTAGAATTATCATACATAGCAAATTTTCAATCTAGAAAGATCAATGATCTTTCCTTTTTCATATACACTTAGCACTTGAATAAAATCAAATGCATTAATATTTTCATAACATTAAACATCATACATTAGGAGTCAAAAGAAACTCCATTTTTCCTACCTTTCTCATTTCTACCTGCACACTTCATGGTGTAGGGTTGCTTTTCCCCACACATACAGATTATATTTGCATAATCTGTCATTTTATCATGAACAAAATTTCTAAATGAATCAATCACTTAGAAAATCGACGCCTAGGTGCCACCTAAATGGTGCCACAACATCACACTTTATACATGCAAAGTCTAACACAATCCTGTGCTATATTAGATAAGGTGTGGTCAAGCTTAGGTATGGGGGGTCTCTATGTAGGGTTCCATAACCCGTCATCTATTCTGATTTCCTTCCATCCTTTGTCTTTCCTTAAATTCTTCTATCTCCTTCTTCATTTCATCTGACCTCATATCTTTTTTTCTTCGTATACCATCTATACTATGAAATATGGCAATCCAGCTATATTTCCTCAAATAATCATATTCTTGTGTCATAATGACGCACAATATAAGACAATACATATCGTATATGTCTTATAATGTCAATCTATCTCTTTCATTGTTTTCCATTTTTCTTCTCATCTTCTATTTTCCTGTCTGTCTACCAATCCTCACTTGGATATCGAATTCTACGATACCTAGTCTTTTCCTTTCACACCTATTTACCAGTCCTTGCTCGAATATCGAGTTATGTGGTACCATGCTTATTCTTTCATCATCCTTTATTTCTCCATTCCCCGCCTGTTTACCAATCCTTGCTCTGATACCAAGCTCTGTGGCACCCCAAACCGAGCCGTCACTTCCTTACCTCAAGATCTATCGATTGGTAAATGTGAATCAGGATTGTTGCCCTTATCACGCGGCGGGTTCTTAATTGGATCTCGTCCAAATTTTTTTTCATTTTCATCTGTCATCATTCATAACTTTATATTGCAATCATCACACATTGTGAAATTTCATTTGTAATAGAATTCATCATTTCATTCATAGCATCCTTTCATGCCTGTCATTATTCACTCAATCATTGTACACATCGTACTTGCATACATCTAGTCATTGACTCACACGAAACTTAGAATTCTAACTAAGTTCATATACACATAAACATGGAACTTAGAATTCTAACTAAGTTCATATACACATAAACATGGAACTTAGAATTCTAACTAAGTTCATATACACATAAACATGGAACTTAGAATTCTAACTAAGTTCATATACACATAAACATAGAACTTAGAATTCTAACTAAGTTCATATACACAATTAGCTTACCTTAGCATATTCATGCTTTTCCATTCCTCATAGCCTTCAAGGCTATCATCACGTACCTTCCTCCACGTCTTAAGTTCGCAACCTTCTAAGTTTCCCCGGTACCTGTCTAAGGGTTAGGAAAACAAAACGTAAATGACAACTCAATAAGCAAGTATTTTATCATTAGGGAAAGACTTCCTTGAAAACCTTTTTCATAAAAATCTTGAACACCTGTTTCTTGAGGACATGTATATGTCCTAAAATACCATCATGAAATCTTTTGTTCATGAGGACAATTCCATGTCCTTGAACATTTTCATCAAGCATTCATTATTAAAATCATATACAAGCCACATGTGGCTTGTTAAAGCAAAACGTACACGTTTTACCTTCTCTAATGAATTCCCTTTAATCCTATATGAACATTTTTTAATGTTCATAGCCATTACATGAAATCATCGGTTGCCAGTGGATGTTTTACGCCCAAAACATTTTTCTTATAAATCCTTAGGCAAAGGAGGACATCCTCATGTCCTAAAACATCATTAACATAAGCCATCATAGAATCCTTTAGCCAAGAGACATTTTATGCTCAAAACATTTTTCATATAACTTCCTTTGGCAATGGACATTCATATGTCCTAAAACACTTTTTATTTCCAATACATTAACATTGGACATTCTCATGTCCATAAGCCCTTATCATTTAGGCTCTTTAGAAAAAGGACATTCTTATGTCCAATCCAAGTTTCACATAAATCTTTTTCATAACCCTCGTCTTGGGGCTTGTTTATAGAAAACAAGGCAAATAAAATACATAAACCATTTTCATAACTGCATTTGCATAAAAACATTTCCTTTTATTCCCGTTATTTACACTTTTGTGTGAAACACTCTCTCTTTTAGGGTAACTTATGCATATTAGCTCATAAAAATTCCTTTTAGGATAACTTTTTGTATAGATGCTTTTACGTCCTAATCTTTGGGTTTTGAAAAGCAAAACATATGCAAATGCATTTTTCCCCATCCAGTAGTGACACTTAGCAAGTGATCATGCTACCTTTTGGAAGAGAATCCTTAACAATATGTTAGCCCAGTGGTTGTTTATTTATCCTACTCCCATCTCAGGGAGGGCGCCGCTGGCACTCCTGCCATCCCTTAGCGACTTGGCCTTATGTAGAGTGGGCCCCGATCATCCCAACTGGCTCTACAACTTGCCTATTACTTGTACTGGTGCACCGTACATTATTATGACGGACCGCAGTCCGTTTGGTTTGAAGAACCACAGACCGCAGCCCAAGTCCTTTTGAACCGGGATCACAGACCGCAGCCTGCATCCATATGCACAAAAATCTTAGACCGAAGTCTATATTTAAGAATAATTTTCAAAAATACATCACAGACCTTAGTCCGTGTCAACTTGCAAGCGAGCGCAGCCACTTTAACAAGTTGTTATTTGAAATCTAGTTTTAGGATGACTTTCTGTAAATTCCTTTAGAAACATTTTGTTTACGATATTTTGATAAACATTTGAAATGTTTGAGAAACAATACATCTTAAAACTCTTTTAATAAAAGAATTTCAAAACTTTTGGATTTCCATAAATAAATCATATTTTTCTCTAATATTTTCTTGGTTTCCATTTCATGACCTTTTGTTTACAAAAGTTATGCAATTAAGCTATCTCCTTGTCCATGGCCTAAAAATTTAATAATTGTCCACATATCTATTATTTTTACGTATAGGAAAATTGCACAGTCTTTTGTATGCCATTAAGCAACCTGAAATCAAACCATTTTATGAAATCAGTCATAGGAGGTTGGTCATCCTTAAATTCCTTTCAACACATCCGTAGAAATATTTTTTCAACATTTTCAACATAGATTTCCTTGTCTAAATTCCATTTTCAACATAAGCAAAATTCTCAATTCCATTAACTTGAAGCATTCCCATCCTTAGCAACACTTAGGATAAATTTTTTATCTTAAGAAGTGTTGCTTGCTTCCCATGAAGCAAACCTTAAGACTTTTCATTAAAGTCATCATTTTTCCAAAACTTATGGCTTTGCATTAAAGCCGTCATATTCAAAACTTGTGCTTGCCCATTTCTTAAAACATAAACATAGACAATTCAATCATATCAATCATATAGAAAGAAAATGGCATTTTAGAAAGTTTGCTTGCTTACCCGAGATCGCCATAATCCTTTTTGTTGGAAATATATGGAAAATAAGCCAAGTCTATGTTTTGATGATTAAAAAATCAATTTGAGTAAGTTTTGGTTACTAACATGTTTGTGGAAATTACTTAAGGTTATAAATTTGAAGAATATGAAGCATGGCAAGTCAAGTCGGTTTTCAAGTCGACTCAGGCTTCGACTTAGGCCAAGTCGACTCAAGAAGCGACTTCAAGACGTCATTCCCTTCCAGAGTTCAAATCGAGAATGAGAGCTGCCGAAGTCGCATCCCAAGTCGACTCCGCTTGCGACTTGGGTGAAGTCGCAGACCAAGTCGACTCTAGCATCGACTTCGAAACGTCATTTCCTTCCAGAGTTGAAATCGAGAACGAGAACTGCCGAAGTCGCATCCCAAGTCGACTCCGCTTGCGACTTGAGGTGAAGTCGCAGACCAAGTCGACTCCATTAGCGACTTGGAGGTGTCATTTTTGTCCAGAGTTGAAACCGAGAACAAGGGCTGCCGAAGTCGCATCCCATGTCGACTCCGCATGCGACTTGGGTGAAGTCGCAGATCAAGTCGACTCCGACTTCGACTTCAATACGGAAACATGCAGATCAAGATAACTCAATGATAGATTCAAGAGATTCAAAAGAAAATGAAGATCAAATGAGGATCAAGTGAAGACCAAAACAAAGATGCATATTTCTCATGGAGAATCAAGATCATGCATTTGGATTTCTCTTATGCACTCAAAGACTCAAGACTCAAGACATGGAGTAAAATGTGTTTAAGATAAAAGAATCATAAAGAGTGTTAAAGGAAGAACAACCAAACATGAAGAAACTCAAGCAAGCAAAGCACTCCAAGGATTTCAAGTTCATCAAACAAGCTGTCGAGGTGAAGTCGCACCCGAAGTCGACTCCACCTGCGACTTGGGTCAAGTCGAGGACAAAGTCGACCCAGACTGGAACTTGAAGAAGTTGCGAACAGGCGAAGTCGCACCCGAAGTCGACTCCATCTGTGACTTGGGTCGCAACGGTCGGAAAATTTTTGAATGTTGGCGCATTAAATGTGCGCCACCTACCTCCAAACGTTCGGATTCCCTCCACAATTATAAAAGGCAATCAATATGAACGAGGAGGGTAGCTGAGAATTCATTAAGTGAGCATAACTCCCATCTTTAAGAGCTTCAAGTGATCAAGCCAATTTTTAGAAGAAGAACCTTGCTTCAAACTGCCAAGAGCTGCTTGCTGAATCTCTACGCCTACACTACAAGTTCTTCTCTGCGCCAAATCTGCGTCTACACAACAGTAACGTGTAGAAACTTTCTTTTATTCTTATTGTTGTATTGAACTTATTTTAGCTTGGGTAGCTAAGAACAAGTGTAAGCAAAGTAGTGTGTGATTGGAGTGGAACTCGTCACCTACTTGTGCTGTGTATTGTTGATGCCCCCTAGAGCTAGAATCTAGAAGAGAGCGTAGGCTCTGGTTGTATATGCCCCCTAGAGCTAGAATCTAGAAGAGAGTGGAGACTCTAGTTGTATTCGCGGAATACATAGTGGAACCCAAGTCACAAGAGGTGTGAGCTTGGAAGAGGGGAATAGGGAGGTTGCCCGAACCACTATAAAATCCTGTGTGTTGATGTTTATTTCTGCTCTCTACACTATATTATTTTCCATTCTATTTCTTCATAAAGGGGACTAAATTAATCCGGGGTAAAGTTTCTGCTTAAGTTTAAAAATTTTTAAATACCCAATTCACCCCTCCCCTCTTGGGTAATTGCCATTAACTCGGGACCAACAAGTGGTATCAGAGCAGGTCTTTGAGTTATACCAAAGAGATCTTTTGATATGGCATCCCAATCGACTTCCATTCCCGCATTTGCCGAAGGCCAATCTTTTACTAGGCCACCATTGTTTGATGGGAATAATTTCGGCTATTGGAAGCTTCGTATGAAGCAACTCATCATGATTACAGATATGGATTCTTGGATTGCAATCCAAGATGGTGTAACCTTGCCTATTGATGAAAGGGCTTCCAAATGGACCGAAGAGGAAGTAAGAACTGTTAAGAGCAATGCTAAAGCTATGAACTCACTATTCTGTGCTCTTACGGCTTCTGAATATGATAGATTATCCTCTTGTTTAACCGCAAAAGAAATATGGGATACTTTAACATCTATATATGAAGGAACTTCTCAAGTCCAAGGGACAAGGAGAAATATTTTGATTGGAGAGTTGGAAAGCTTTAGAATGCTAGATACAGAAAATATTTCTGAAATGTTTGCTAGATTCTCTAAAATTACTAATGCTTTGAAAGGTCTTGGAAAAGCAATTTCTGAATCGGAGTAGGTCATGAAGATTCTAAGGGCGCTACCCGAATCATGGACTCCGAAAATTACTGCAATAGAAGAAGCAAAGGACTTGAACACATTGAAGCTAGAAGACCTTATTAGCTCACTAATGTCACATGAGCTAATCAAGAAAAGAAATGAAGATCACCACAAAGGAAAAAGAGCAATTGCACTAAAAGTCACCCATAACTCGGATGAATCCACCTCATCATCTCACAATGACGATGAAGACATTGCTCTACTCACACGCAGATTTCGAAAGTTTGTGAGAAATGAAAAGAACTTCAAAGACTTCAAAGAGAGATCACGAAAAGAGAAGAAGAAGGAGGCTACAAAGTGCTATAGATGCGACGGTATGGGACATATGCAAGCTCAATGTCCTACACCCGAAGAGAAATCAAAGGATCAATAAGAAAGGAGGGAAAGACATGAAAGCAGAAAATTCCAAAGGCCAAAGGGAAGAGGAATGTACGTGAACAAAGAAACTTCATCAACAAGTAGCTCCTCAACCAATGATTTTGATGCGGCAAATTGTGCAAGAATATGCTGCATGGCGCGGATTGAGCAAGAAGAAGATTTGTTGTGTTTAAACACAACGGAAGTTTTGGAAGAGCAAACCACCTCAACCAAGTACACAAGTAATGAAGAGGTAACTTCCAAATTTTGCTATTCTCAATCTACTCACTCTTCTATTCAAGAATGTCTCAAATGTGCTGAATTAGAAGAATTACAACATGCATATGATTCATTATATGAGGAAATCAAAAAGCTAGGAAATAAGTTATCATTAAAGAGACAACAATGCAATTCCATTATTATTGTAAATGGAAAACTAGCTGAAAGTACATCAAAACTGAAAGATGAAAATGAATTGCTTTTGAAAGAAGTAGAGAAATTGAAAAAGGAGAATGAATCCTTAAATGAATCATTAGCTAAATTCTCTAATCCAGAAGAAAATGTAAAAATGTTTCTGAACATGACCTCACAAACAAATAAAAGAGGTCTTGGATACTCCACATTTGAGCAAAGAGAAAGTGGCAAATCGAATGTGCCAATACTTGGGAAAAATCAAACCAAAACTGCACCTATCTACAAGCCCAAAGGGAAACATACTACGTGGACTAGAAGGCCAATTGTTGAATCAATACATACTTGGAGGCCTACTCCTAGATTACCAATGACTTGCAATTTTTACAATAAAATGGGTCATAAAGTCCATAAATGTAATTTTAAGAAACTATATGACCATGGTGCAAAATTAGTTTGGGTTCCAAGAAACACAAGATTTGGAATTTCAAAGATAGAACAACAAAGATTAAATCAATTTACTAACCCATAAAATGGGTACCAAAGAGGTAAGATTTATTTGTTCATTTTTCAGATATGTTTCAAGGCAAAGGCAAGCAACGTTTGGTTCATGGATAGTGGTTGCTCAAGGCATATGACCGGTGAAAGAAGTTTATTTCATAAACTCAAGCCTTGCAACGATGGAACTGTTGCTTTTGGAAATAATGAGAAAGGTAAAATCAAAGGTAAAGGAAACATTTATAGTATTTCAAATGCATCTATGGAAGATGTATTATTTGTTGAAGGACTCAAGCACAATTTAATGAGTATTAGCCAATTATGTGACAAAGGATACAAGGTTGTGTTTGAATCATCTATATGTAGTGTATTTGATGGAGAACATATCATGTTTAGCGGAAAAAGACATGGAAATGTATATTTGGTTTCACTGGATGAACTAGATGGTCAATGTCTAATGGCCATTGACAATGATCCATGGGTTTGGCATAAGAGGCTTGGGCATATAAACATGACAAATATAAATACCCTATGGAATAAGAGTTTGGTAGAAGGATTGCCTAAATTGAAATATGACAAAGATAAAATTTACAGGGCATGTCAATTGTCAAAACAACCTAAAATGCCTTTCTCTACCAAAAAAGGATATTTCCACCACTAGGCCATTTGAATTGCTACACATGGATCTATATGGGCCATCCGATATTTTAACCATTGGTGGAAAGAAATATGTGTTTGTAATAGTTGATGATTTTTCAAGATTCACATGAGTAATTCTCTTAGCTAGCAAAGATGAAGCCTTCTCTATATTTGCAACTTTTGTCAATTTGGTGCAAAATGAAAAACAAAGTACTATTATGACCATAAGAGGTGATCATGGTGGTGAATTTGAAAATAAACGATTCATAGAATTGTGTAATGAAAAAGGAATTCATCACACATTTTCTGCACCAAGAACGCCACAACAAAATGGAGTGGTTGAAAGGAAAAATAGAACTATACAAGAGATGGCTAGAACAATGCTAAATGAGAGTAAATTATCCAAGAAATTTTGGGGTGAAGCTATAAGTACAGCTTGTCATGTGTTGAACCGAGTTACCATTAGAAAAATCTTGAAAAAGACCCCATATGAGCTATGGAAAGGTAGAAAACTAAATATTTCATATTTTCATGCCTTTGATTGCACATGTTATGTTTTGAACAATGGAAAAACCAACTTGGAAAAACTAGATGCTAAGAGTGATGAGGCAATATTCCTTAGTTACTCATCAAATAGAAAAGCATAAAGAGTCTTCAACAAAAGAAACCAAGTTGTAGAAGAGTTAATACATGTTGTTTTTGATGAAATTAACCCATGTTTCAAAAGAAAAGATGATTTAAGTGATGCAGATGAGATAACAAGTAGCTTTGAAAAACTGCATGTAGAAAAGTAAGAAGATTCCATGGAGGAAAAGGTAAGTGAAGGTAATAATTCCTATAAACCTCCAACTAATTTAAAATTCAAAAATGTCCATCCAATTGAACAAGTTATAGGGAATGTCTATGAAGGTGTAAAAACTAGAAGGTCAAAACAAAATATTTGTGGACAATATGCCTTTGTATCCAAGATTGAACCAACCACTATTGATCATGCTCTTGATGATGAAAACTGGATCATAGCAATGCAAGAAGAGCTAAATCAATTTGAAAGAAACCAAGTTTGGCATCTTGTTCCAAGACCAAAAGATTGTACTGTCATTGGCACAAAGTGAGTATTTAGGAACAAATTGGATGAAAGTGGACTTGTAGTGGGAAACAAAGCTAGACTTGTGACAAAGGGATACTCACAAGAAGAAAGAATAGATTTTGAGGAATCCTATGCCCCGGTTGCTAGATTAGAAGCTATTCGCATCTTATTAGCTTTTGCATCTCACATGAATTTTAAATTGTTTCAAATGGACGTTAAAAGTGCATTTTTGAATGGGTATATAAATGAAGAGGTGTATGTTGAACAACCACTTGGATTTGAGGAGAAAGATCAATCTAAATTTGTATACAAATTAACCAAAGCATTATATGGATTAAAACAAGCTCCAAGGGCTTGGTATGAAAGATTAAGTAAATTTTTTATTGATCATAACTTTCAAAAGGGAAAGGTAGACACCACTTTGTTTATCAAATACAAAGAAAAAGATATCTTGATTATTCAAATTTATGTTGATGACATTATTTTTTGTGCTACTAATGAGATTCTTTGTCAAGAATTTTCTGAGCTTATGCAGAAAGAATTTGAGATGAGTATGATGGGGGAGCTGAATTTCTTCCTTGGACTACAAATCAAGCAACTAAATGAAGGGATTTTTATCAACCAGTCCAAGTATATCAAAGAGATGTTGAAGAAGTTTGGCATGGAAAATAGCAAAGGGGCAAACACGCCTATGAGCTCAACAATTAAAATTGACAAAGATGAGAAAGGAAAAACATTTGATTTAAAATTATATAGAAGCATGATAGGTTCTTTATTATATTTAACTGCTTCTAGGCCTGATATATTGTTCAGTGTGTGTATGTGCTCTAGATTTCAATCATGTCCAAAAGAATCACACTTGGTAGCTGTAAAAAGAATTTTCAGATATTTAGTAGACACTACCAACATAGGACTTTGGTATCCAAAGGGCTCTAATTTTGATCTAATCGGCTATTCAGATGTGGATTTTGCCGGATACAAAGTAGATAGAAAAAGCACTAGTGGAATATGTCAATTTCTTGGGAACATGTTGGTTTCATGGTTTTCAAGAAACAAACTAGTGTTGCTCTATCTACGGCGGAAGCCGAATACATTGCCGCCGGGAGCTGTTGTGCCCAATTGCTTTGGATGAAACAACAACTTAGGGACTATGGCATGGACTTTAAAGATATACCTATTAAATGTGATAATACAAGTGTCATATGTTTAACTAAAAATCTAGTATTGCATTCTAGAATCAAACATATCGACCTTAGACATCATTTTATTAGAGAACATGTAGAAAATCATTATATATGTTTGGAATATGTAAGAACAGAAGATCAAATTGCAGATATATTCACCAAACCTCTTGCAAAATAATCATTTTATAAAATTAGAAATGATATGGGAATGCTTGAATTAACTTAGCAAAGCACAAACTGAGGGGGAGCACAGGTTCAGGGGGAGCAACCCCACCATTCTCATAAAATTTTACCCACTCTATCTCAATTTTTTGATACATTGACAAAAAGGGGGAGAAGAGATCGGAATTTGAGTCTAAGTGGTTTTAAGAAGAGATCGGAATTGAGTCTAAGTTTTTATGACTGGTTTTAAGTTTTTTGTTTAAATGTTTTTTATTATTTGCATGAGTATGTTAAAAACTTCAAAATGCAGAATTGGCATGTTTTTAAGACATTGAAAGGTATACACTCAAATCAGTTTTGTCAATCATCAAAAAGGGCAAGATTGTTGGAAATATATGGAAAATAAGGCAAGTCTATGTTTTGATTATTAACAAATCAATTTGAATAAGTTTTGGTTACTAACATGTTTGTGGAAATGACTTAAGGTTATAAATTTGAAGAATATGAAGTATGGCAAGTCAAGTCGGTTTCCAAGTCGACTCAGGCTTCGACTTAGGCCAAGTCAATCCCCAAGTCGACTCAAGAAGCGACTTCAAGACGTCATTCCCTTCCAGAGTTCAAATCGAGAATGAGAGCTGCCGAAGTCGCATCCCAAGTCGACTCCGCTTGCAACTTGGGTGAAGTCGCAGACCAAGTCGACTCCAGCATCGACTTCGAAACGTCATTTCCTTCCAGAGTTGAAATCGAGAACGAGAATTGCCGAAGTCGCATCCCAAGTCGACTCTGCTTGCGACTTGAGGTGAAGTCACAGACCAAGTCGACTCCAGTAGCGACTTGGAGGCGTCATTTCTGTCCAGAGTTGAAACCGAGAACAAGGGCTGCCGAAGTCACATCCCAAGTCGACTCCGCATGCGACTTGGGTGAAGTCGCAGATCAAGTCGACTCCGACTTCGACTTCAATACGGAAACATGCAGATCAAGATAATTCAATGATAGATTCAAGAGATTCAAAAGAAAATGAAGATCAAATGAAGATCAAGTGAAGACCAAAGCAAAGCTGCATATTTCTCATGGAAAATCGAGATCATGCATTTGGATTTCTCTTATGCACTCAAAGACTCAAGACTCAAGACATGGAGTAAAATGTGTTTAAGATAAAAGAATCATAAAGAGTCTTAAAGGAAGAACAACCAAACATGAAGAAACTCAAGCAAGCAAAGCATTCCAAGGATTTCAATTTCATCAAACAAGCTGTCCAGGTGAAGTCGCACCCGAAGTCGACTCCACCTGCGACTTGGGTCAAATTGAGGACCAAGTCGACCCAGACTGGAACTTGAAGAAGTTGCGAACAGGCGAAGTCGCACCCGAAGTCGACTCCACCTGTGACTTGGGTCGCAACGGTCAGAAAATTTTTGAACGTTGGCGCATAAATGTGCGCCACCTACCTCCAAACGTTCGGATTCCCTCCACAATTATAAAAGGCAATCAATATGAACGAGGAGGGTAGCTGAGAATTCATTAAGTGAGCATAACTCCCATCTTTAAGAGCTTCAAGTGATCAAGCCAATTTTTAGAAGAAGAACCTTGCTTCAAAATGCCAAGAGCTGCTTGCTGAATCTCTACGCCTACACTACAAGTTCTTCTCTGCACCAAATCTGCGTCTACACAACAGTAACGTGTAGAAACTTTCTTTTATTCTTATTGTTGTATTGAACTTGTTTTAGCTTGGGTAGCTAAGAACAAGTGTAAGCAAAGTAGTGTGTGATTGGAGTGGAACTCGTCACCTACTTGTGCTGTGTATTGTTGATGCTCCCTAGAGCTAGAATCTAGAAGAAAGCGGAGGCTCTGGTTGTATATGCCCCCTAGAGCTAGAATCTAGAAGAGAGCGGAAGCTCTGGTTGTATATGCCCCCTAGAGCTAGAATCTAGAAGAGAGTGGAGACTCTAGTTGTATTCGCGGAATACATAGTGGAACCCAAGTCACAGAGGTGTGAGCTTGGAAGAGTGGAGTAGGGAGGTTGCCCAAACCACTATAAAATCCTGTGTGGTGATATTTATTTCTGCTCTATACACTATATTGCTTTCCATTCTGTTTCTTCATAAAGGGGACTAAATTAATCCGGGGTAAAGTTTCTGCTTAAGTTTAAAATTTTTTAAATACCCAATTCACCTCTCCCCTCTTGTGTAATTGCCATTAACTCGGGACCAACACCTTTTCCGTCCATTCTTTTCCTTTCCTATACGCATAAAAATGACATTGCATTTATATATATAATCTCATATGCTTGCACATAATTTAGTTTTCCAACCCATATATTTTCATTGACTATATGACCCACTTGTTTTACAAGTCGGAGGTTTATACATAACAACGCAACTTGTGCATCGTATTATCTATTCTTTTCATTCTTAATATCCTTACTTAGGATAGTTTTCAAGCATATCATGATCTTTCATTCATCTCAATGAAGTTTCATTATCCTCCATTTATCATTTACTTATCCATTTTTCACATTTCTTTCATTAGTGCTTACTTTAAGCACATGTTTAAGAGTTTAAGCTTCATATATCAATCCCAAATTTTGAGATTAACAAATATTATCAAAACAGAACCTTGTTTACACGTTTCAATATACTTCCATCCATTTTGCATTTTAGCAAATCACATTAACTCATTACCCCTTTCCATCATTCATATCCTGCACTTAAACTCTCTTAAAGACACATATAATATGTGTTATGGAAAATTTTCCTAAACAGAAATATATTCACAAAATATATCATATTTTCAAGCATTTTTTCACAAAACCAAATTTCACAAGTCATACATCACCCTTGCATATCTATTCCTTCCCATATGCCCATTTGGTAACATATACATAATGGATTTCATAAAATTTCTAAGTCACCAATATAATCCATATTTCATCATGATATCAACCTTTAATTATCACTTTATTTAGGGTATTTTCATGGGATTTAAATCCATTAATAATAGGTTTCCAAAACAGCAACTTTGGAACCCATTTTTCACCTGTTTAACGTGTCTTTTGACACATAACCTTAGGCAGTTATATAAATCCGAATTTTCAGCAATTAATCAAAATTTTCCTAACCAAAATTTATTTTTTTTAATATATATATCAATTTGGAACATTTCTACTTAGGTTTCATATTTCTTTTTGATTTTTTCTCAAACTATCCACATATGCTGAAATCAGGCATACTGAAATCTAAAAATCTTGAATTAATAACAAATCAAGTAGTTTTGATCTTAAATTTCTAATATACCTTAATAAATACATGAATGAACCAAAATAAATATTTTTAGCATAAAAAATTAATAATTTATATTTATTTTGGTATTTTTAACTTGCTGGACAGCAGCATCCATTTTCAGTCAGCCTCAAGCACGTGAATTATGAGGAATATTTATACAAATAAAAACCTAATTTTTAATTTTTTATTGTGATTATAAATATTTCTTATATATTCTATAAAATTTTCATCCCAAAATCCCTTTCATAAAAATTATTAACAATCCTTTCCTACATCTGATCCTGTCACCTGTTTTACCCTATTTAGGTTAATATTCTCGGATTTTTAATTTGAAACATACTTATCCTTTTAAGATGAAAATTTGGTCGTTCCTTAATCACCCTATCATGATTCTTTTAAAATATGTTCATGCTAAAATTCATCCATTTACTGTTCCTTTCATATTTTAGTTTACAACATCATATAACTTCCAAATTTGAGGCATAAAATCAAGATTAACATATACTTACTTGATTAAATGGGTGATCTCTCCTTTTCCCCTTTCTTTTCCTTCTTTTTTCTTCCTTATTTTTGGCTTTCTAGGTGCTGGACATGAGGCTGCCTTGGGGAAGAAGATGGAGTTCAGCACTTGGAAGAATTTTCCATGCCTCCAACCTTGTGAACGTGCTTGACTTGGTGGGGCTGGAATTTCCAGCAGTGGGCCCCACTTATTGCTGCATTTTCCACAGACATTGAATTCCCTCTTATCCTCTTATGTTCTGGTGAAATCACAGCCATATAAATTAGCATTTTACTATCTTTTAAGAATCCACAAATCTGCATTAATCCAGGCCGTCCAAATTTGTCTAGCCCTTGCACGTCACTTGCTGCCCATTTTCATTTTTTTCCATTTTTTATTAAGATTAAGGGTAAATTATACACCTAATTATCCCTTAATTCATATATTAATTTGGTGTTAAAAAAATTAATAAAAATCATTGCAGCAGTATCAAATATGGGACGTCCACATGTGTAAACAAGCTGTCCATTTTTTCCACTATTCATGGCAGCTGCAATTCACGAATTTTATTGAATTTTTTTCACATAATTAAATTCTTATTTATAAATCTCAACATGCCAGCTATTCATGTGCATTATTTATAAAATAAAAATTCACAAAAATCCAAACAACAACTGCTTGGAACGTCCATGCATTGCCACCTTGCCTAGCTCTCTTTGAGCTCACCTCTAGGTCATTAATTCCAGCAGCATAACCACGAATTTCCACACATATTTAATCATAAAATAACTTGCATTTCACCTGCGTTTGACACCTATTTAGACCTTTAAAGATTGCATTCAATTCATGCACCTTTTGCCTTAAATGCATGGTACTTTTGAGGTGTAAAAGTCAACCATATACACCTTTTCTAATGCAGGTATTTTCAAACATAATTTGCTTAATCCAAACCTTCCAAAATTTTAATCTCATCATTTCATTCAACCGTTTCAAATTTCATCTCAATCTGATTTTCCTAGCTCAAGTTATAGCCGTTGGAAGTTAACGGTTGAAATTGAGATGTGATCAATAAATCATTAATCTAATTTCATCAAGGATTTTCATAATCTAATAATCTCATAATACCAAGCCCAACATCATCAACATCCATTTAAAATTTCACTTGAATCCGCCTTACAGGCGTTGAGTTATGAATTTTCTAGTGTTTTTCAACATAATTCCATAATTTCCATTTTAATCTCCACTAATTAAATCATGGAAATTAAACTAAACATTCATGCCACATTAGCATGTTTTAATCCTCATTATGCCCTTTAGTCACCTTGACTCATATTGGGCTCCGACGATTAAATTTTTAATCACCATTTTTAATTAAACCCTAGTTGCAAAATATCATAAAATCCTAAAATCATCCAAAAATTCCATTTAATCATATATAAGTCACATATATATGTTCAATGCATATATTGAATCTTACTTAGGTTGGGGTTTCACAGCTACTCTTTCTTTAATCAATCTAGCCTGTCTTGGCTCAAGTTCCTCTTCCATATTTCTTTCTGGGCTTAAGTTTCCTCGTCTTTGATGAGTCCTTGGGTTTTGCCCATGGGACTTTAGTCTACCCCTCTTGGGTCTACTAGCTTCCCCAACCTCATGCTGGTTGGGAACTTCTGTAGCAATTTTCTTTCCTTTGTTCTTTCTAACCCTTGACCTAGTGTGGCGCTCCAACCCGAGACATCACATCCTTACCTCAAGATCTTATTGATTGGTAAATATGAATCAGGATTGTTTCCCTGATCACGCGGCGGGTTCCTAATGGAATCTCGTCCAAACTTTTTTTAATTCATTTCTTTTATCTATCATTATTCATTGCTTTACATTCTACATCATTTATCAGATAAGCGGCGATATACTTGTAATAAATATCATAATTTCATTCATAACATCTCTTCTTATTTTTCTACATTGGCATTTACATTCCATACATATATTCATTCAATCATTGAATCATATAAAACTTATAATTCTAAATAAGTTCATATGTACATCAATATACCTTAGAACTTTAATCATGCTATCTCATTTCTTATAGCCCACATGGCTACCATCATGTACCTTTCCTTCATTGCTTAGGTTCGCATCTTCTTGAGTTTCCCTGTACCTATCTAAGGTTTGGGAAAACAAAACGTGAGTGACAACTCAGTAAGCAAGCATTTTATCTTCTAGGGCAAGACTTCCTTTAAAATATTTTCCTTAACATCTTGAACACCTTTTTATCTGAGGACATTTAAATGTCCTATAACATTATCATAAAATTCTTTGTTCATGAGGACAGTTCCATGTCCTTGAACCTTTTCATAAAATATCATTCTTAAAATTATCCACAAGCCACGTTTGGGCTTGTTAAGGCAAAACATATACGGTTTACCCTTTTTAATTAATTTTATTTGGTCTTGTGTGAACATTTCTAATGTTCCAAGACATTTACATAAAACCATATTTTGCCAGTGGACATTTTACATCCAAAACGTTTTTCATCATAAATTCCTTTACCAAAGAGACATTTAATGTCTCAAAACATTTTTAACATAACTTTCTTTGGCAATGGACATTTATACATCCTAAAACACTTATCTCATAAATTTTTTAGCAAGGGGCATTTTTTCGTCCAAAAATAATTTTTATTTAAACCCTTTGGAAATGGACATTCTTATATCCAAAACCAAGTTTGACATAAATCCTTTTCATAATCCTCGTCTTGAGGCTTGTTTATAGCAAACAAGGCATATAAAACACATAATCCTTTTCTTAAAAACATTTGCATAAAATATTTCCTTTCATCCTTATTATTTACACTTTTTGTGTAAAACACCCCATTTTTAGGGTAATCATTTCATAAACATCCCTTTAGGATAACTATTAGTAAAAATATTTTTATGTCCCATTCTTTGGGCTTTTCAAAAGCAAAACATAAGCAAATGCATTTTTTCCCATCTAGTAGTGACACTTAGCAAGTGATCATTCTATCTTTTGGAAGAGAATCCTTAACAGCATACTAACCAGGTGGTTGTTTCTTTCCTCCTTCTCCCATCTCAGGGAGGGCGCCGCTGGCCTCCTGTCATCCTTTAGTGACTTGGCCTTATGTAGAGTGGGTCCCGGTCTATCTCCGACCGTGCTCTACAACCGATCTATTTCTTGTACTGGTGCACCATACATCCTTATCACAGACTGCAGTCTGTGTGGTTTAAAGTATCATAGACCGCAACCCGTGTCCTTTTAAACCGGGATCACAGACCGTAGTCTGCATCCATACTCGAAAAACATCACAGACCGAAGTTTGTATCTTTAAAAATTATTTTGAAAAATAGCATCACAAACGGTAGTCCGTGTCAACTTGTAAAGCGTACTCACTTTAAACAAGTCCTCATTTGAAATCCTACTTTCGGATGACCTTCCCTAAAGTCTTTGAGAAATATTTTAAGTAAAATATTTTGACAATCATTTGAAATGTTTGAGAAAAAATACATCTTAAAAAAGAACTTCAAAACTTTTAAATTTTCAAGAATAAATCATATATTTTTCCTAACATTTTCTTAGTTTCCATTTCAGGGCCTTTTGCTCACAAAAGTTATGCAATTATATCATCCCTAAAATCAAATTATTGTCCACATTTCTATCTTATCATTTTTATATAAAGAGGGGCTTGCATAGTCTTTTGCATGCTACTTTAGCAACCCAAAATCAAATCATTTTATGAAATCAACTTATGAGGTTGGTCATCCTTAAATCCCATTAAACAACATTTGTATAAATATTTTTCAATACATTTTCAATATAGATTTCTTTATCTAAAGGAAATCAAAACTTTTCGAATATCATTTCAAAACATATGGACTATGTCCAAATCATTGTTTATATTTAATTATCATAACATAGCAAAATCAATCTTTTTCATAAATCAAATCTCCTTTTTCTTTTTCTTTCATGAACATAGTCGTTTATCAAAAAATATCGTAAGAATATATTCAAAACTTATTTACAAATACTGCTTTGTGAAAAAGGGCAAAATTCTCTTTTTCTTATAAAATACTTTTGAAACAACATTATAAAGAACTTGCTTGCTTGAAAGCAAATTCTGAAAAACCATCGGCATAAAACATAAAATCCTTTAAAAATATCATCATGAAGAACTTGCTTTCTCATAAGAAAATTCCTCAATCCATTAACAAATAGCATTCCCAATCTTTGGCAACACTTGTGATAAAATCTTTATTTTAAAAAATATTGCTTCCATCCCATGAAGCAAACCTTGAGGCTTTTCCTTAAAGCCATCCTTTTCTAAAACATACGACTTTTCATTAAAGCCATCATTTTCAAAACGTGTGCTTGCCCACTTGTAAAACATTCATAAAAACATCAACATAATATCTTAAATCATTTCAACACATAGGGAGAAATAAATGATTTGGAAAGTTCGCTTGCTTACCTGAGATCGTCTTAATCCCTTTCTTCCATTCTTTTCCTTGTCTTTGCCTAGATAAATGAAAATAATATTTAATTTATATGCATCAACTTCAAATGCTTACATTCCTTAGGGTTTTCCAACCTACATAAGTCCATTTGGATTTACATTACACTAGCTTAACCAACTTGTCTTTCAAGTCGGGTATTCATACGTATCAACATAGCCTATATATATCATATCATTCATTCATTCATTTTTAATACTCTTATGTAGGGTAAACTTGCATACATTTAATAATCATTTATTAAATCATTATTTACTAAAACAGTACCTTAATCCATGTTTTTCATCATATTTTCATGCATTTTTGTATTTTAATAACACACATAATCCATATACCATTTATTCATACTTGTCTCTTCATACATTCCATTTCTCAACTCATAGATCATTGTTTCTTAAAATTTTTCAACACAACAACTTGTCTCTTATTTCAGCATGATTAAACCCCTTAATTAACATGTAATTTAGGGTTTAATTTTAAACTTTTAATCCATTCATCATAGGGTTCCAAAACAGCAACTTTGGGACCCCTTTTTCATCATTTCAACACCTCTTTTGACACTTAAATCAAAACAGTTTTCTAATTCATAAATTCCAGAAATTAATCATGCTTTTCTTAACCCAAATTAGGGTATTAACACATATTTAAAATCCATAATTCATTTGCTTGCATAACAGTAATTTCCATACACATATTGGGTATCCATTTGACCCGTTTTGATGTGTCCAAACATATGTCCATGAAATAAGATTTAGGGATAATCTTTTCAAACCCTTTTGGACACTTAAAGTACCTTAAACATGGGATATTTTACCCTCCATAACATCCATAAATCATTTGGGCTAATTCATGTATCATTTTTAACATAAAAACATGAAAATCGGGTCATATACGAAACCCTAATTCTCCTTCTTTCTAAAATTCATAACTTAAGCCCAAATAAACATGTATAATCCATTAAATCATGAATCATCATATAATTATGATAACACATCAACACAGCAATATCATATGGGGGTTTAGGGAAATTTCAGTTAGATTAATCAACCCCTTTTCAACCCTAATCTCCATTTTCATCCTCTTGAACCCATGCTTTCATTCTTTTCGTTCAATCCTTAATCAATACCCTAATCAAGGGCATCATGAATCATCCTTTAAGGGTTCAATATGAATCAAATTCATGACTCATAAGTTGAGGTGAAAAACATAGAATTAAAGAACTCAAATCATGAGGTATACTTACATGAATTGGTTCCAACTTGAACTTCACTTTGCTAGCTTGAATTCCTCTTCTTTCTCCCCCTTTTTCCTTCTCTTTTTCTCCTTTTTTGTTACTTTCCTTGCTGTTGGAATGTAGCGTCGTGATTATCCAAACAAGAACATAATCCACATGTTTCATCACGTGTTTCATGCATTTTAATATCTCACATAAACCATTCATCATTTATTCATGCTTATCTCTTCATATATGTCCATTTTACAGCACATAAATCATGTGTTTCTTAAAATATTTTACAACAGAGAAACTTGTGTCCTTAATCAACATGATTAAACCCCTTAATTAACATATAATTTAGGGTTTAATTTTGGAATTTTAATTCGTTCATCATACGGTTCCAAAACAGCAACTTTGGGACCCATTTTTCATCCTTTCAACGCCTCTTTTGACACTTAAATCAAAACAGATTTCTAAGCACTTAATTCCAGCAATTAATCATGCTTTTCTTAATCCAAATTTAGGATATTATCATATATTTAAAATCCAAAATTCGTTTGCTTCCATAACTGTGAAACCCAACTTCTTAAGGTAATACACATATTACCTAGGGTCGTAAACCCTAGATTTTTGTAATAATTTTTATGATGAATAAAAAATTCATTAATTATATTCATATGTGTATTAGAGATGAAAATAATGCAATTAAGGATTTAACCCATGTGAATAGTGCATGCGAATAGTAACCCAAGAATTAAGACACGTGATAAAGAGTTAATCACTTAGATTAACCTAATCACAAAAAGACGAAAAAGGAGATTTATGCATTAAAGGACGAAATAGCAATACTTTTAAATATTTTAAGAAAATTTTGGATTTTAGTGAGAAAATAAAGAAAAATTCATAAATTGAAATCTGGACGTTGGATTTAGATGAAAATTTATATGGATGGATAAAAATCTATGATGAACATGATGAATGGTGTAAGATGTGATAAAAATCATGAATTAAGGGTCAAGATGAAACGTCAATTGGAGATTAAAAAGGTAGCTCACCTTTTTCATTAATTTCCTTTGACTTTCTAATTAAAAATAAAAAATAATTAATGCAAATCAGCAAGGACGGCAGGAGCATGCAGGGGGGAAGACTTTTGGGCAAAAAAATTCAATGACTTAAAATCATCCTTATCAAGAATCAATGGTTGAGATTGAATTAGCTTAAAATAATTAATTTTAATAAATCAAAAATCATAAATAAATAGGGCTGCTAGAGGGGGGCGTGAGCTGCTGTAGGGTGGCTGCACAAAGCTCAAAATATTTCATGGAATTTGGAAAAAATATTTAGAATTTAATACCTTGAGCAAGGAGGTAAATTATAATTTAATGAAAAATGAGCATCTATAAATAGGGGATGCATGGGACGTACAAAGGCACACCCATTCCAGCTCAAGATTGAGAAATTCAAGCCTTTCCCACCCCCTAAATTCTTTTTTAAAAGAGAAAGAGAAGGTTAGAGAGAGAAAGGGCAAATAGGAGGAGAGTTTTTCTACTTCAGGTAAGGGGATTCTTTCCAAATTTTTTTTGGGTGTTAAGTAGGGTAAAATCAGGCTTAGATAATGTCTAAGCATGAGAAAATAAGTAAAGTTATAATGCCTAAGTAGAATTATGCCAAAACATCAAAAATTTGGAGCGAAGATAGAGCATTCGGAAAAATCATGTCTAAAATGTGAAAATAATGCTCCAATATTGCTAAATGATGATTTGGGATGAATGTTTATTATAGTTATGATGTTGGAATAATGATATATTAATCTCATGATTTTTGGATTTAAGGATTATGCTTAAGTGAAATTATGATGAATTTTAGTATATGGAGGAAATGATTTAATTGGCCAAGTTAATGATGATAAATTCAAAATTCATGAATTTTTCCATGATATACTAAACATAAGCTATGTAATGGTATTTTTTATTTTTGGAAAAAATGTCAATTTTTGGAACCCATGAACAGTACCCAACTCGCTGTGAGTAATAACCCGGATGAACAGTAAACATGAACAGTAATCATGAACAGTGATTTTGAACAGTAACTATGAACAGTGAACAACGTGATTTTAAAGAAAATTTGAGATTAATATTTATATTATATAAGGATTGAATTTTTGAAGAACCTATGGATAAAAAAATCCGTATAAGAAGATAATGACCAAATATTATAAAGCATGCATGGGAAGCAACCTGAATGGAATGAATGAAATGTCCTTTCTCCTTGAATAGGAAAAGGAAAAGAAAAAGTCGAGGACACCAACTGAGGAGGTAAGCAAGTTATATGCTTTCTAAATTATTTCTAAATAATTGCAAATTATTTACTCACATTGTTTTTGAATTATATTTCAGGATGGTCACTCCTATAATGCTTTACATAAAATGATTACTAACTACTTGTTAAATGCTTTTATAAAATGTTTATGATTTATAAATATCATGTCGGCATGTGTATGTGTATGAGCATGGTGCATGAGGAATAGGCCATAATTGAGGTAGTAAGCGGACCGGATGTCCCCCTTTCTATCGCCAATTCGCTTATACAAGCCCAAGTCGGCGGCGACCTCCCTGAGATGGGAGCATGTATAGGATTGGCGCCTAGCTAGCGTCGCATCTAAAGGAATGTCATGAATGATACGAATGCATCGCACTTGCATTTTATGAAATGCATGAAAAAGATTAAAAAATTATGTATGGCTTGCTTACTGAGTATTATGACTCACCCATGTTTTTCAAATGTCAGACAAGAAATGATGATGAAGGAAGCATGCAAAATGACATGCAAAATTGTGTTAGAAATGTGATGTATCATAATGTTTATGTAAAGACAATGAGATAGATTTTGATATGAAAAATATCCTTCCAGTTGAATGAATGATGATAATTCTCCATGTATTGATGTTATATATAAATATATATATATAAATAAAAATCACGCTGTGTGATCAGGGCAACAATCCTGAGTCATGTTTACCAATCAAAAACGGTCTTGGAGTAAGGCTTCAACCGGGGTGCCACAATAACAGCAATATCTTTACACATATTGGGTATCCATTTGACCCATTTTGACGTGTCAAAACAGGATTCTGATCCTATGCCCATAAAATCAGATTTAGGGTTAATATTTTCAAAACTTTTTGGACACTCAAAGTACCTTAAACATGGGGTATTTTACCCTCCATAACATCCATAAATCGTTTAGGCTAATTCATGGATCATTTTTAACATATAACCGTGGAATTTGGGTCATATATGTAACCCTAATTCATATCCTTTCTAAAATTCATAATTTATGCTTAAATCAACATATATATAATTTTTTAAATCATGAATCATCATGTAATCATAATAACACATCAAAAAAGCAATATCATATATGAATTTAAGCAATTTTCAATTGAGTTTATCAACTCATATTCAACCTTAATCACCATTTCCTTTCTCTTGAATCCTTATTTGCATACTTGTCATTAAATCTCCATTCAATACCCTAATCAAGGGTATCATAAATCATCCTTTACGGGTTCATTATGAATCATATTCATGACTCATAAATTAAATTAGAAAAACTAAGTTTAAATGATTCAAACTTAAGGATATACTTACTTGTATTGGATCAACTTTGAACTTAACTTCTCTACCTTAAATCCCTTGCTTCCTTTCCTTTTTTTCTTCCTCTTTTTCTCTCCTTTTCTTGCTCTTTTTGTTGCTAGAATAGGGGAAGTGAACCATTGCTGGAGTTTAGGGGGTTTTCTCCTTAGAAAAAATTTCTCAAATGCCTCATACCCATGTGGTCGTTCATCCTTATATAAGCCCCTGATTTTCAAGATTTTCGGGCCCACTTGCTACATTATTTTAAGGGTAATTTAATACATGTTTATCCCTTTTGATGACATGTCAAAATATCATCCAAATAAATTAAAAATACATGTTTATTTTAAGGGTAATTTAATACATGCATTGATGGTCATCAAATTTGTCCACCATTTGGACGTCCAATATGCAGCAGCTTTTGCCCATTTTCCACACCTAATTCAACTTTAATTTATGGGTATCTAATCACCCTAGCTAATAGCATACTTAGGGGTCCATTTATCATATTTAAAAATTCACAAAAAAGTCCCCAACTGCCCTTGCACGTCCACATGTTTTGTAGGATACCTTGCTGTCCACACAATCACATCCACTTTCAGCAGCTACTGTGGAATTTTTTCACAAAATGCAACTTTATTTGATGGCCATTTAATTACCCTAGTAATTAGCTTTCTTAGCTGTCCATTTGACATTTTAAAAAATCACAAAAAAATCCAAAGGCTGCCTTGACCGTCCACTTCTTTCCCTTGCTCCAAATCTGTCCACTTGATGATCACATGCATATGGCCTTGATTTGTCACCTTTGGCCATGATTTTCAACCCCATTTAATTACTCAATTATTAACCTTGATTCCTAGTTGACTTAGATGTGGATTTTATAATTAAAAAAATCAAAAACCCAGTTTTTGGATCTCATAGCCGTCCACTCTATGCCTCCTCTATGCATCTCTCTTAAGCTTAGCCATTAGCTCCTTAATTCCTATATTAATACAGGGGATTTTCCATGGATTTTGTCATTTTAGGTAATTCACAAAATCCACTTGTAATTACCTCATTTTGCCACCTCATTTTATCATTAATCATTTAATTATTTTATTCAACTTTAACATAAATGCTAGTTGCTTTAAGGTGCAAAAGTCAAAAGATTCTCCACCTTTTTCGTGCAAGAATTATTCCCAAATCAGTTAGCTCAATCCAAGCCTCTCATTGCATAGATCTCATAATTTTAACCGTCCATTTCAAATTTTATCTCAATCCGACTTTTCTAGCTCAAGTTGTAATCAATTGAAGTCATCTTTGGATATTGGATGGTAATGATCGATTTTCACACTAATCTCATCCAAATTTTCATAATCTAACTTTTCCATAATATTAAGCACGAAATTATGTTCTTTCCTTTCAATTTTCATCTTAATCCGCCTTATAGGCGTCAAGTTGTGAATTTTCTAACATTTCTCAACTTAGCTTCATAATTAGTCTTTTAATTTCCATTAATCATATTATGAAAATTAAATTAATTTTCATGGCACACTAATCCTTTTCAATCCTCATTAGGTCACTTTAATCATATTGACCTATATTGACTTAAAATGATTGATTTAATCATCATTCATAACCTCTGACCTAATTGCCATAAATCATCAATATTGCAAATAATTCATTCAAATCATACATGAATCCTATGTAGGTCAGGGTTTCACAAATTAACAAAACCAAAACTTGGTTTAAACACCTACTTGTGATATTAGGTCTGCTTCCTCCTTGCCCAAGTTGGTTTCTTCTCTTCTTCCCTTCTTTTCCTCTTCTTTTCTTCTTCTTTTTATCTTCCGTTGCTTGGACATCCTCTTACTGGTCCCTTTCTACTTTTTTTTCTCTTTGTTGTCCACTAAGAACGTCTAAGGTTGCCTATTTCATTCTCTTTTATAATGAGGTTTTTAATCCCCATTGTCCACCTCATTTGAAACTTAATAAATTCTATATTTATCCCTTAATGTTCTGTCCTTATTTCACCCATGTAAAGTCTGTTTATATTTATTTTTTCCACAAAAATTTGCCTAAATATCTGCCTCTTAATCACGTCAACAAGCTGTCCACATTTTGTCTTTTTATGAGTATAAAAACTGCTTATTTCCAGCCCGTTAAACATCCCTGATATTCAGCAGCTTTTGCATGAAATTTTTGAATTTTTAAAATTGCAAAAATTTCCCCAAAAATCCTCTCCTTAAGACACCTCTAATATCCCATTAAATGCATTGACTTTTGCTTTAATTAAACCCACTTTTTAACAAACAAAAAGTTAATGGTTTTAACCATTAGAGGTTTAACATTTTTCTATGATATTTAGCTTAATCAAAACCATCCATATGATAGGCCACCTTATTTTAGTCATCCATAAAAAATTTTATCTCAAAGTGACCATTCTAGTACAAGATATGAGCATTTGAAATTGTCTTGTGAAATTTGATAAAATTAAATCATTATCAACATAATTAAATCATGATTATTATAATACACACCATTCATTAAGTAGAGCTATCAATATGTGCTTACCTTCTAAATTTCATGTCATTCCGCCTTATTTACTCCAAGTTATAAATTTTTCAAGTAATAACCTATTTTATCCCATAATATCGTCAATTTAATATAATTAATAGAATAAATAATCATGCCAAGTCATCATTTCCTACACCTTATTTTGTCTTTTTGTGCACATTAAATCACATTGAGCTAAGGTGATTAATTTAACCACCTTACTTAGTCATTTACTCTAATCTCATTCATCTTATTCAATCATACAATTTTATAATCATCAAATGCCTAAATTACATGTATTGGTCTCAAAACATTCTAGGTATCACACCTCTTGACTGGTCCTGTTGGACTTTTTCCCAAAGATCTTGAATTATTTCTACCGTTTGGGTTGCCCAATCCCAGGTAGTTTGCTGCATAGCTTCCTTTACAGCTGTAGCTACCTTTTCCGCTATTAAATCCAATTGGGTGGTGTTACCTGTAGCGATTTCACCTTCAACATTCCACTCAGAGTTTACATTTGCTCGTCGTTGATGAGTCCTTGGGTTTAGTTGCTCTCCTCATCTTGTTCGTTTAGACTCACTACTAGTTTCACCTACTTCTCGTTGACTCACGGGTTCTTCATTTGCTACAGCTTTTCCTTTGTTTAGCCTAACTCTTGCTCTTATGATAGGCATAATTCCTTTCTATACATATAGAAAGTATATTAGTATACTTTCTCATTTCATCACAACATATATTATAACATATATAATTAATCGTTTTAAGCAGAAGGGTTAGTAACAACTACTTCTATTCCACAGACATACTTAGTATAGTTATAAAAATTTCATATCTTAATTAAGTAATACCTTCTTATCGATATATTATATCCAATTAATCATATTCAATAGAAAGGATCTATAACAACCCTTTCCTTTTCATATACATTTATTATACAAGTGCAACTCAGTTCCACCTATATGTCACAAGTGTCATTATATCAAAATATAATATATCTATTTATCATTCAAAAGTCAAAAGAGACTTTTGCTAACTTCATCTATCCTTTTCTATCTAAATAGTACCTACCTTTGGGTTGTACGAATGTAAACTTCTTAGTGAGTGTATTGGTGCTAAATCAGTTTAATCCATTTTCATTTTTATCCTCATTTTCATTCTCTATGGACCCTACGACGAGGTTTTTTTATCATCATTTTTGCTTTCGTATAATATTTTCCTATAGGCTTATTGTCATTCATAATTCTTAGTATATGGTCATCTAGTCATCGAGGAAGAGCTCCTCAACCACACGCTCGCCTTGAGCGAGGGCTTCCTCTATCAATAATCCTGTCAGTCATAAGGGGTGGACTTGGAACTTGTCTTTCTTAAATATCCATCATCTATCTACATTTTCCTCAATTCCTTGTCCTTTCTCTACTATTTATTTCCAGTGTCACCTTTGTTGGTCCCGAGTTAATGGCAATTACCCAAGAGGGGAGGGGTGAATTGGGTATTTAAAAATTTTCAACTTAAACAGAAACTTTACCCTGGATTAATCTAGTCCCCTTTATGAAGAAACAAAATGGAAAGCAATATAATGTAGAGAGCAGAAATATAAATCAACACACAAGATTTTATAGTGGTTCGGGCAACCTCCCTACTCCACTCTTCCAAGCTCACACCCCTTGTGACTTAGGTTCCACTATTGTATTTCACAAATACAACTAGAGCCACTGCTCTCTTCTAGATTCTAGTTCTAGGGGCATCAATAAACCACAACACAAGTAGGTGATGAGTTCCACTCCAATCACACACTACTTTGCTTACACTTGATCTTAGTTATCCTAACTAAATCAAGTTCAATACAACAATAAGAATAAAAGAAAGATTCTACACGTTACTGTTGTGTAGAGTCAGTTTTGGCGCAGAGAAGAACTTGTTGTGTAGACTTTGAGATTCAGCAAGCAGCTCTTGTAAGTTTGGAAGCGAATTTCTTCTTCTAAATGTTGGCTTGATCACTTAAAGATCCTAAGGATGAGAGTTATGCACATTCAATGTTTTCAGCTACCCTCCTCGTTCATATTGAATTCCTTTTATAATTGTGGAGGGAATCCGAACGTTTGAAGGTAGGTGGCGCGCATTTAATGCGCCAACGTTCGAAAATTTTCCGACCGTTGCGACCCAAGTCGCAGGTGGAGTCGACTTCGCTAGTTCGCAACTACTTCAAGTTCCAGTCTGGGTCGACTTGGTCCTCGACTTGACCCAAGTCGCAGGTGGAGTCGACATCGGGTTCGACTTCACCTCGGCAGCTTGTTCGATGAACTTGAAATCTTCAGAGATGACTTTGATTACTTGATTTTCTTCATATTGATTGTCCTCCCTTGTTTTATATCTCTTTGGAACACTGTGTTATCATTCTAGCTTGTTTTCCTTTAGCTCCATGATTTGAAAACCTTAAGTCCTTGAGTCTTGAAACTTGGAATGCCTTGCTTGCTTGAATTCCTTCATCATTTGGTTGTTCTTCCTTTGAGACTCTTTATAATTCTCACTTTTGACTTCATGTCTTGAGTCTTGAGTTGTCTTTTTCCTTCATCTTTTTTTGAAACTCTTAAGTCTACCATTTATCTTGATCTGCATGTTTCCGTACGGAGGTCGAAGTTGGAGTCGACTTGATCAGCGACTTCGCCCAAGTCGCATGCAGAGTCGACTTGGGATGCAACTTCGGCAGCCCCTGTTTTCAGTTTCAACTCTGGACAGAAACGACGCCTCCAAGTCCCTACCGGAGTCGACTTGGTCTGCGACTTCACCTCAAGTCGCAAGTGGAGTCGACTTGGGATGTGACTTCGGCACCTCTCAGTCTTGGCTTCAACTCTGGAAGAAAATGTCGTTTCGAAGTCGATGTTGGAGTCAACTTGGTCTGTGACTTCGCCCAAGTCGCATGCGGAGTCGACTTCGTTTGAGACTTCGGCAGCTCTGCTCCCCTATTTCAACTCTGGAGGGAAATGACGCCTCGAAGTCGATGCTGGAGTCGACTTGGGGATCGACTTGGCCAAAGTCGATGCCTGAGTCAACTTGGAAATCGACTTAACCTGCCATGCTTCATATTCTTCAAATGTATAACCTTTAATCATTTCCACAAATATGTTAGTAACCAAGACTTACTCAAATTGATTTGTTAATCATCAAAACATAGACTTAGCTTATTTTCCACATATTTCCAACAACCTTTTCATAGTGGAAAATTGCTTTTCATATATGAACCATCTATCTTTCAAAACATAGCTAACTTTTTATGTCTTACAACATAATCATAACAAGACATCACATGTTCATACAACTTAAAACCAATATACATTTTATATATCCTACAATTTCAATCTATCTTTTTCATCATTTTTCATCTCTATGTCTATCTACCAATCCTTGCTAGAATACCATCTTTGTGGTATCATATCTTTTCTTTTTATATCTATTTACCAATTCTTGCACCGATGTCACTCTCTATGATATCAAATCTTTTCTTTCCACACATGATTACCAATTCTGGCTCTGATACCAAGCTCTATGACGCCCCCGACCTGAGGCGTCACAACCTGAGCCTTACTCTAGGATCGTTTTCAATTGGTAAATGTGACATAGGATTGTTGCCCTGTTCACGTGGCAGGATTTTTGTATATATTTCGTTTAGTGAAATTTTTTTTTATTTTCATTCCATTTTACAAGTAATTATATACTTGCAACATATCTTTCATAATTTTTCAAGGAATATATACTCGAAGTTAACTTTACACATCATTCTCACCATTTATTTCACAAGCAATGATACCCTAGTAATTCTTACAACATGAATATTCATGACCTAATATCTTCGTGATCAATATAAGAATTCAATCATTCTCTAACATATCAGATATTACATGATAGCTAACAATTTGCTAACATATTGAAGAATAAACAATTCATACTTTCCTTTAATTTATTAGGTATTTTTTCCTTTTGAGCTTCCTTGAACCTATCTGAGGTTGGGAAAACAAAACGTGAATGATAAACTCAATAAGCAAGCATTTTTTATTTTCAAGTAAACGCATTTCTCATCGTTCGGTAGGAGACACTTATCAAGTGTTCAACTACCAATAGGAAGAAACCTTTTATGTAAACCTTTCATATAAACCTTTTATAAAATCGTTTTTTCATATCCCCATTTCGGGGTTTTTCAAAGGCAAAGCATATGCACGTATACCTTTTTCATGAGAATAACTGTAAATCCTAAAACATTTTCATATAAACTTTTTTCTTCATGAGGACAATTGTATGTCCTAAAATATTTTCATATAAACTTCTTTTTCATGAGGACAATTGTATGTCACAAAATATTTTTATGTAAATCTTTTTATATTCCAAATCCTAGGCTTTCCAAAAGCGGCGTATAAGCATATTAACCTTTTATCAGTATGGACATTTTCATATCCAAAAATATTTTCATGTAAACATTGTTTTCGGTGGACATTTGTCATGACTTAAAATATTTTCATATAAAAATTGTTTCCTGTGGACATTGTCATGTCCTAAAATATTTTCATGTCTCCATTTTAGGGTTTTAAAACAAAGCATATGCATATACATCTCTAACCCTCTGGTTGGTGACACTTACCAAGTGATCATCCTTCCATTGGAAAGAAACCTTTCATGTGACAGCACAACTACTTACTCTGTAAGTAATTCCAAAATCATTACTATAAGCATTATCAAGTTGTTTCAATATTTGAAACAAAATCAACATTCTTGAAAGTTTGTTTGCTTACCTTGTAAGCAATCTTGAAATCATCTTGATAAAGCAAGTTCTTATTGTTTCAATATTTGCCAATAAAATAACATTTTGGAAAGTTTTGCCTGCTTACCTTGTAAGAAATTTTGAAATCAATTTGATAAAGCAAATTCTTATCATTTCAATATTTCCAATAAATAACATTTTGGAGAGTTTTTCTTACTTACCTGTGGCGATCAACTCTCTCCTTGGATTTTTTCCTTCCCTTTTCCTAGACAAGTGAAAATAATCATCTTACATACACCTGTATAACATCATATATTTGCATGTTTTGCCTTTTATTAACTCAAATACATACCTTACTCAATCCCAACCCTCTTTATAGTCTCATTTTATATGTGGCTCTTAATATTTTAACCTTATTCCATTTTTCCTTGGAGATGAATACTCTCATCTCTTTAAGTCACATATATTCATTTTATTTCATTCAATATCCCAATTCAGGGCATTTATTCTCTTTAATCACTTGAGATATCTGAAATTACAATTGAAGTTCAAGTAAGGTTTCTCAAGTACACATCTAACTTTCTAATATTCACACATTTTTTCCTAAGTATCTTAGTGATTGTTTTCTCACTCCTTTCAAAATTCATCCCTAGCAAGTCAAACTCTCATAATCACTTTTGGCATTTGTTTATATCCTATTTTAAGATAAATTCGTCCTATAAATCTCAAAATTAACTTTCATTTTAATTATTCGTCAATCTATCAATATTTGCTGAAATCAGACACACTGATTTCTCTAATTTTTGGTTTATAATCAAATCAAGTTATTTAAGTCCGAAATTTCTATCATACATTAATAACTATATGAATTAACCAAAATAATTAATTCCAGCACAAAATAATAAGTGTTTATATTTATTTAGGTATTTTTACTATGCTGGATAGAGGTATCAATTTTGGGACGCGCCAAATCACGTTAATTATTTGCCATATTCATAACGTCCAAAAATAATTTTTATATTTGTTGAGTGATATTTGGATGTCTTCTATACCATATAAAAGTTTTAGATCAAAATTCCTTGAATAAAAAATTTAAAAATAAATTAGCGCAGCTGATCCTAACAACCATTCTATCTTGTTTAGGTTGATTTTCCCGGATTTTTAATGTGCAACTTAATTAACGTTTCAAGATTAAAATTGGGTTGTTCATTAATCATCATATCATGATTTCTCATACAAATATTCATGCTAAAAACTACTAATATACTATTTCTTTTATATTTTGGTTTTCTGTTCCATTTATACAAAGATTTTCTCCTATACTTGCATCGTAATTCAATATGCATCCAAAACTCTTAATCATTAGTTCTTAATTCCAAAATTCCATATATAAAACTTGTTTAATCATGAAATTAACATATATAAATAGAATTTTTATTCCCATATACTCAAGTGTGGACGTTCCATACATATGAGCATATGTATGTGATTCATTTCACACTTTTAATCATCAATATATAACCTATATAAGAGCCTTACTTGTTTAAACTTTTATCAAGAGTTCAAGGAGCTATTAAATCATGATTTAAGCATTTAGAAATTATCTTAACATCGAACATCAATTAAGAATGATTTAGGCTAATATATATGATTCGAAAACCCATAATACTTACCTAATTTGAACATGAGTATGGGTAAGCCTTGTTGAATTCTCTTTCCCTTCCTTGTTCCTTCTTTCTTTCTCTCCTATCTCTCCCTTGGACGTTTACACCTTGCTGCCCTTTCTTTCTTTCTTTTTTTAAGTTCTCTCTCTCTCTCTAGCTAAAAACGTCCAAGAGTAGCTGCTCATTTTCCTTTTATAATTTGCTAATTTTAACCACATGATGACACCTCATAATTGATGTTTTAAGTAGTTAAATTATTCAATTAATTGATATTTTAATCTAAGTCATTCATTCCATCATCTTGCTACCATTTTTGTCCTTGTGTTTGTTGGGTCCCGAATAGATGGCAAAACCCAAGAGGGGAGGGGTGAATTGGGTTCTTAAAAATTTATAACTCAAACAGAAACTTTACCCCGGATTAAGCTAGTCCCCTTAATGAAGAAACAGAATGGAAAGCAAAGTAATGTATAGAGCAGAAATAAAAACAAGTAGACAAGAATTTTTATAGTGGTTCGGGCAACCTCCCTACTCCACTCTTCCAAGCTCACACACCTTGTGACTTGGGTTCCACTATTGTATTCTCTCAATACAATTAGAGCCTCTTTCTCTCTTCTAGATTCAAAGCTCTAGGGGGCATATACAACCAGAGTCTCTTGCTCTCTTCTAGATTCTAGCTCTAGGGGGCATCAAACACTTAGCACAAGTAGGTGATGAGTCACACTCCAATCACACACTACTTTGCTACCTCTTGATCTTAGCTACGCAAGCTAAATCAAGTTCAATACAAACAAATAATCAATGAAAGAAATCTACACTTTACAGATGTGTAGAAGCAGTTTGGCGCAGAGAAGAACTTGTGGTAGGCTTTGAAGAATCTGAAGTGAAGCTCTTGCAGTTTTGAAGTGTAGTTCTTCCTCTCTTGATTGACTTGATCACTTTAATGCTCTTCTAGATAGGAGTTATGCTCACTTAATGTTTTCCAACTTCTTCCCTCGTTCACCATGAATGCTATTTATAATTTTGGAGAGAATCCAAACGTTAGTGAGTAGGTGGCGCGCATTTAATGCGCCAACGTTCGAATTAATTCCGACCGTTGCGACCCAAGTCGCAGGTGGAGTCGACTTCGGATGCGACTTCGCCCAAGTCGCAGATGGAGTCGACTTCGGGTGCGACTTCGCTTCTCCGTCGCAACTTCAAGTTCCAGTCAGGGTCGACTTGGGTTCTCGACTTGACCCAAGTCGCAGGTGGAGTCGACTTCGGCTTCGACTTCACCTCGTCAGATGGCTTCACGAACTAGGAACTTGGATATCGTTTTGCTTAGGCTTTCTTCCTTCAGTCCTTTTGATTCTGGAATGGCTCCTCATACTTATAGATCTTGTGAACCTTGAAGAACTTGACTTTGATTCTTCCTGGATTAGCTTGATCCTTGTGAATCTTTGAAGGAATTGAGTCTTGCTTGGAATTTGAAACACTTGAGTTGATAATGAGCTTGTTTTCTGAAAAAATAGCTTCTGCCCGATCGAAGTCGATGTCGGAGTCGACTTCGGCTGCGACTTCACCTCAAGTCGCACGTGGAGTCGACTTGGGGTGCGACTTCGGCATTCTGCTGTCTCGAATTCAACTCTGGAAGGTTTCGCCCGACTGAAGTCGATGGTGAGGTCGACTTCGTTTGCGACTTGGCTACCCAAGTCGCGGGTGGAGTCGACTTGGCCTGCGACTTCACTTGCTCTTCTCCCGTTTTCAACTCTGGACAGTTTTGCATGTTTGAAGTCGATCTTGGAGTCGACTTGGGGATCGACTTGGCCTTCCTAACTTGATTTTCTTCAAATGTATATTCCTTAAACATTTCACAAACTTGTTAGTAGCCAAGGCATAATCAAATTGATTTGTTTAATCATCAAAATATGGATTTAGCTATATTTCCAACAATCTCCCCCTTTTTGATGATTGACAAAACCGATTTGAGTGGATACCTTTCATTAAAAAATAATATGCTCATATTGCATTTTAAAATCATGCTTATGCTCATGCAAACTGAACATTCAAATATCATGTAAGCATATCCTACTCTCCTCCCCATTCTTACTCTTCTCTCCCCTTTAATCATCTCTCTCCCTTTTAATCATAAAGACTTATACTCAATTTTTCAACTCAAATACTCTTCTTCTCCTTAAATCTCTCTCCCCCTTTTTGTCAATATATCAAAAAGATTAGAGGGTAATCAAAGAGATATGTGGGTTAGCTCCCCCTAAATGGGTGCTCCCCCTGAGTTTATGCTTATCCTAATTTTAGATACTACTTGTTGGACATGATACTAATTGTTATTACTTGTTAGATTTTATACCACTTGATTTACCTGCTGATACCACTTGTTATAGCATTTGTTGTTTTGTTACTTAGGTGAGCTCAATCATTCCCATGTCATTTCTAATTTTATAGAATGCTTCTCTTGCTAGGGGTTTAGTAAAAATATCTGCAACTTGATCCTCAGTTCTAACAAATTCCAAACATATGTCATGATTTTCTACATGTTCTCTAATGAAATGGTGTTTAAGATCTATATGTTTGGTCCTAGAATGCAATACAGGATTCTTGGTTAGACAAATGGCACTTGTATTATCACATTTGATAGGTATATTTTTAAAATCCATGCCATAGTCCCTAAGTTGCTGTTTCATCCAAAGTAATTGAGCACAACAGCTCCCGGCGGCAATGTATTCGGCTTCCACCGTAGATAGAGCGACACTAGTTTGTTTTCTTGAAACCCATGAAACCAACATGCTTCCAAGAAACTGACATGTTCCACTAGTGCTCTTTCTATCTACTTTGTAACCGGCAAAATCCGCATCCGAGTAGCCGATTAGATCAAAATTAGAACCCTTTGGATACCATAATCCTAAATTGGTAGTGTCTACTAGGTATCTAAAAATTCTTTTCACAACTACCAAGTGTGATTCTTTTGGGCATGATTGAAATCTAGAGCACATACACACACTAAACAAAATATCTGGCCTAGAAGCAGTTAAATATAATAAGGAACCTATCATGCTTCTATACAATTTTAAATCAACTAATTTTCCCTTCTCATCTTTGTCCATTTTGATTGTGGAGCTCATGGGCGTGTTTGCTCCTTTGCTATTCTCCATGCTAAACTTCTTGAGCATCTCTTTAATGTATTTGGACTGGTTTATGAAGATTCCTTCATTTAGTTGCTTGATTTGCAGTCCAAGGAAGAAATTGAGTTCTCCCATCATGCTCATCTCAAATTCTTTCTGCATAAGCTCAGAAAATTCTTGACAAAGAGCTTCATTAGTAGCACCAAAAATAATATCATCAACATAAATTTGAATAATTAATATATCCTTTCCATTGTTCTTGATAAACAAGGTGGTGTCTACCTTTCCCTTTTGAAAATCATGATCAATCAGAAATTTGCTTAGTCTTTCATACCAAGCTCTTGGAGCTTGTTTTAATCCATATAGTGCTTTGGTCAACTTATATACAAATTTAGATTGATCTTTTTCCTCAAATCCAGGTGGTTGTTCTACATACACCTCTTCATTTATATAACCATTCAGGAATGCACTTTTAACATCCATTTGAAACAATTTAAAGTTCATGTGAGATGCAAAAGCTAGTAATATGCGAATTGCTTCCAATCTAGCAACCGGTGCATAGGATTCTTCAAAGTCAATTCCTTCTTCTTGTGAGTATCCTTTTGCCACAAGTCTAGCTTTGTTTCTCACTACAAGTCCACTTTCATCTAATTTGTTCCTAAAGACCCACTTGGTGCCAATAACACTACAATCATTTGGTCTAGGAACAAGTTGCCAAACTTGATTTCTTTCAAATTGATTTAGCTCTTCTTGCATTGCTATAATCCAGTTTTCATCATCAAGAGCTTGATCAATGTTAGAAGGTTCAATTTTAGATACAAAAGCATATTGTCCACAAACATTTTGCTTTGACCTTCTAGTCTTTACACCTTCATACACATTTCCTATAACTTGTTCAATTGGATGTGCATGTTTGAACTTTAGGTCAGTTGGAGGTTTATAAGAATTGTTACCTTCACTTACCCTTTCCTCCAAGAATTCCTCTTGCTTTTCCATATGCAATTTTTCAAGATTGCTAGCTATGTCATCTGCATCACTTAAATCATCCTTTCTTTTGAAGCAAGGGTTAGTCTCATCAAAAACAACATGTATGGATTCTTCTACAACTTGGTTTCGTTTATTGAAAACTCTATATGCTTTGCTATTTGATGAATAACCAAGGAATATAGCTTCATCACTTTTAGCATCTAGTTTTCCCAAGTTGGTTTTTCCATTATTCAAAACATAACATGTGCATCCAAAAGTATGAAAATAAGATATGTTTGGTTTCTTTCCTTTCCATAGCTCATATGGGGTCTTTTTCAAGATTGCTCTAATGGTAACTCGATTCAATACATGACAAGCTGTACTTACAGCTTCACCCCAAAACTTCTTAGATAATTTGCTCTCATTTAGCATAGTTCTAGCCATCTCTTGTATAGTTCTATTTTTCCTCTCCACTACTCCATTTTGTTGTGGAGTTCTTGGTGCAGAAAATGTGTGGTGAATTCCTTTTTCATTACATAATTCTATGAATCGTTTGTTCTCAAATTCACCACCATGATCACTCCTTATAGATATAATGGTACTTTGTTTTTCATTTTCCACCAAGTTTACAAAAGTTTCAAACATAGAGAAGGCTTCGTCTTTACTAGCTAAGAGAATTATCCATGTAAATCTTGAAAAATCATTAACTATGACAAACACATATTTCTTTCCACCAATGGTTAAAATGTCGGATGGCCCATATAGATCCATGTGTAGCAATTCAAGTGGCCTTGTGGTGGAAATCTCCTTTTTGGTAGAAAAAGACATCTTTGGTTGTTTAGATAATTGACATGCCTTACATATTTTGTCTTTGTCATATTTCAATTTAAGCAAGCCTTTCACCAAATTCTTTTTCCATAGGCTTTTTATGTTTCTCATATTTATGTGTCCAAGCCTTTTATGCCAAACCCATGGATCATTATCAATGGCCATTAGACATTGACCATCTAGTTCATCAAGTGAAACCAAATGTACATTTCCATGCCTTTTTCCGCTAAACATGATATGTTCTCCATCAAATACATTACATATAGATGATTCAAACACAACTTTATATCCTTTATCACATAATTGGCTAATGCTCATTAAGTTATGCTTGAGTCCTTCAACAAACAAAACATTCTCCATGCATGCATTTGAACTACTATAAATATTTCCTTTACCTTTGATTTTACCTTTCTCATTATTTCCAAAGGCAACAGTTCCGTCGTTGCAAGGCTTAAGTTTGTGAAACAAGTTTCTTTCTCCAGTCATGTGCCTTGAACAACCGCTATCCATGAACCATACATTGTTTGCCTTTGCCTTTAAACAAATCTGAAAAATAAACAAATAATTCTTATCTCTTTGGTACCCATTTTATGGGTCCATTTGGGTTAGTAATATTATTTAATCTTTGTTGCTCTAACTTAGAAAGCCCAAATCTTGTGTTCTTTGGAACCCAAACTAATTTAGCACCATGGTCAAATAATCTCTTAAAGTTACACTTATAACTTTATGACCCATTTTGTTGCAAAAATTGCAAGCCATTGGTAATCTATGAGTAGGCCTCCAAGTATATTTTTGTTCAAATGTTGGCCTTCTAGTCCACATAACATTTCTCCTTTGTGGCTTGTATATAGGTGCAATTTTGGTTTGATATTTTCCAAGTGTAGGCACATTTGATTTGCCACTTTCTCCTTGCTCAAATGTATTGTATCCAAGACCTCTTTTGTTTGTTTGGGAGGTCATGTTCAGAAACATCTTTACACTTTCTCCTGGATTAGAGAACTTTGCTAATGATTCATTTAAGGATTTGTTCTCCTTTTTCAGTTTCTCTACTTCTTTCAACAATGATTCATTTTCTTCTTTCAGTTTTGTTGATTTTTCAGCTAGTTTTCCATTTTCAATAATAACAAAGTTGCATTGTTATTTCTTTGAGGACAACTTGTTTCCTAGCTTTTTGATTTCCTCATATAATGAATCATAGGCAGTTTGTAGTTCTTCTAATTCAGCACATTTGAGGCAATTTTGAAAAGAAGAATAACTTGATTGAGAATAGCAAGGTTTGGAAGTTACCTCATCATTGCTTGTACATTTGGTTGAGGTGGATTGTTCTTCCAAAACTTCAGTCGTGTTTAAGCATAGCAAGTCTTCTTCTTCTTGCTCGATTCGTGTCATGCAGCAAATTCTCGCACAGTTGGCTGCATCATTGTCGTCGGTTGAGGAACTGCATGTTGATGAAGTCTCCTCGTTGACGAACATGCCTCTTCCTCGTGGCCTTTGGAATTTTCTGCTTTCATGGCTCTCCTTTGGCCTTTCTTCCGGTGTAGGACATTGAGCTTGCATATGTCCTATGCCCCCGCATCGGTAGCATTTTGTAACCTCCTTTTTCTTTTCTTTATGTGGTCTTTCTTTGAAGTCTTTGAGGTTCTTTTCTTTTCTCACAAATTTCCGGAATTTGCAAGTGAGAAGAGCAATGTCTTCATCATCGTTGTGAGATGAAGAGGTGGATTCATCTGAATTGTGAGTGGCCTTGAGTGCAATGGTTCTCTTCCCTTTGTGATTATCTTCGTTTCTTCTCCTAATTAGCTCATGTGACATTAATGAGCTAATAAGATCTTCTAGCTTCAAAGTGTTTAGGTCTTTGGCTTCTTCAATTGCCGTTATCTTTGGAGTCCATGAATCCGGTAGAGCTCTCAATATCTTCATAACCTGTTCGGATTCAGAAATAGCCTTTCCAAGACCTTTTAGAGCATTAGTAATCTTAGAAAATCTAGCAAACATTTCAGAAATATTTTCTGTGTCTAGCATTCTAAAACTTTCCAATTCTCCTATCAAGATATTTCTCCTAGTCCCTTGGACTTGAGAGGTTCCTTCATAAATGGATGTTAGAGTATCCCATATCTCCTTGGCGGTTAGGCAAGATGATACTCTATCATATTCCGAAGCCGTAAGAGCACAAAATAAAGAGTTCATAGCCTTAGCATTGCTCTTGACGGTTCTTACTTACTCTTCGGTCCACTTGGAAGCTCTTTCATCAATTGGAAAAGTTACACCATCTTGGATAGCAATCCAAGAATCCATATCGGTAGCCATGATGAGTTGCTTCATACGAAGCTTCCAATAGCCAAAGTTGCTCCCATCAAACAATGGTGGCCTTGTAAAAGATTGGCCCTCGGCAAAGGCGGGAACGGAAGTAGATTGGGATGCCATGATAATGGATCTCTTTGATTCAATTCAAAGACCTGCTCTGATACCACTTGTTGGGTCCCGAATAGATGGCAAAACCCAAGAGGGGAGGGGTGAATTGGGTTCTTAAAAATTTATAACTCAAACAGAAACTTTACCCCGGATTAAGCTAGTCCCCTTAATGAAGAAACAGAATGGAAAGCAAAGTAATGTAGAGAGCAGAAATAAAAACAAGTAGACAAGAATTTTTATAGTGGTTCGGGCAACCTCCCTACTCCACTCTTCCAAGCTCACACACCTTGTGACTTGGGTTCCACTATTGTATTCTCTCAATACAATTAGAGCCTCTTGCTCTCTTCTAGATTCAAAGCTCTAGGGGGCATATACAACCAGAGCCTCTTGCTCTCTTCTAGATTCTAGCTCTAGGGGGCATCAAACACTTAGCACAAGTAGGTGATGAGTCACACTCCAATCACACACTACTTTGCTACCTCTTGATCTTAGCTACGCAAGCTAAATCAAGTTCAATACAAACAAATAATCAATGAAAGAAATCTACACTTTACAGATGTGTAGAAGCAGTTTGGCGCAGAGAAGAACTTGTGGTAGGCTTTGAAGAATCTGAAGTGAAGCTCTTGCAGTTTTGAAGTGTAGTTCTTCCTCTCTTGATTGGCTTGATCACTTTAATGCTCTTGCAGATAGGAGTTATGCTCACTTAATGTTTTCCAACTTCTTCCCTCGTTCACCATGAATGCTATTTATAATTTTGGAGGGAATCCGAACGTTAGTGAGTAGGTGGCGCGCATTTAATGCGCCAACGTTCGAATTAATTCCGACCGTTGCGACCCAAGTCGCAGGTGGAGTCGACTTCGGATGCGACTTCGCCCAAGTCGCAGATGGAGTCAACTTCGGGTGCGACTTCGCTTCTCCGTCGCAACTTCAAGTTCCAGTCAGGGTCGACTTGGGTTCTCGACTTGACCCAAGTCGCAGGTGGAGTCGACTTCGGCTTCGACTTCACCTCGTCAGATGGCTTCACGAACTAGGAACTTGGAAATCGTTTTGCTTAGGATTTCTTCCTTCAGTCCTTTTGATTCTGGAATGGCTCCTCATACTTATAGATCTTGTGAACCTTGAAGAACTTGACTTTGATTCTTCCTGGATTAGCTTGATCCTTGTGAATCTTTGAAGGAATTGAGTCTTGCTTGGAATTTGAAACACTTGAGTTGATAATGAGCTTGTTTTCTGAAAAAAATAGCTTCTGCCCGATCGAAGTCGATGTCGGAGTCGACTTCGGCTGCGACTTCACCTCAAGTCGCACGTGGAGTCGACTTGGGGTGCGACTTCGGCATTCTGCTGTCTCGAATTCAACTCTGGAAGGTTTCGCCCGACTGAAGTCGATGGTGAGGTCGACTTCGTTTGCGACTTGGCTACCCAAGTCGCAGGTGGAGTCGACTTGGCCTGCGACTTCACTTGCTCTTCTCCCGTTTTCAACTCTGGACAGTTTTGCATGTTTGAAGTCGATCTTGGAGTCGACTTGGGGATCGACTTGGCCTTCCTAACTTGATTTTCTTCAAATGTATATTCCTTAAACATTTCACAAACTTGTTAGTAGCCAAGACATACTCAGATTGATTTGTTTAATCATCAAAATATTGATTTAGCTATATTTCCAACAATGTTGACATTGTTTGCATCCCAAGGCTCCTAGCTATCCACATCCACCCTTTGGCTACATTATCAATTCATTTTTTGCATTCTTGCAAAATAAATATCTGCCCATGTTCATGCTTTTTTACCACACCTTACAAGTGGATTACTGAAGTCAACTTTGCATTAATTAGGTTGACATCAATCTTGCTCAAATCAACCATAAATTGTCAACTTTAGTATAAGGTTTATTAATACTATTTAATCATTGCTAATTGCAATGAGAATTCCATTGCTAATTAGAGCTTAATAATATAGTTTGATGAAATCAAATCCATTCATAATTTAGGGTAATTTACCCTTCCATAAAAATTTTCATCTCTATATGATAACCATAGACTAAGATATTAGCCATTCTATTTAATTCATGAAATCTTATGAAATTTCAAATTGTTTAACACATTTTCAATCATATTTTTTCATAATCCACTTTATTCATCATGTAGGGCATGTCAACTTAGGCTTTTCTTTCAAATTTCAACCTAATCCAACTTATGGATCATAAGATATGAATTAAGCAAATAATTAAGCAAAAATCAAAATGAAAATGGGGCATTAATTAGCATGCCACGTCACCATTCTCTACTCCAATTTTGTCTTTTAGTGGTTTTTGTCCTCTTGTGCACACTTAAGCAAAAGTAATTAACTTAATCACCTTGCTTAATTGGTTACCCTAATACCGTTCATCTTAAACAAAGGCATATAACTTAATCACTTCCATTTCTAAAACTTTTGATTTCTTCCTTAAACAAATTCCAACTATATTCATTAAGCTTAAAATCCTAGGTTTCACAGTAAAATAACCCAAATTCTCTTCCTTATCAACATTGGATGGCTTTGACTACACCACTACAAAAATCAAAACATTGAAGCCCTCATTTGGAACTAGTTCAAAAGTTGCAGAGTCATGTCAATCTAGAGGTAAGAAATAAAAATAGATGGATGCAAAAGCTAGAAATGAAGCTGAAGATTATAAACTGAGTGATACTTAGGAGGCAACCAAATGTTTGTTTTATGAAAGTATTAGTTTGCTTTATTTTTTTATTGTTTAGGATTTTGACACTTGTTGATGTAGAGTCTTCATATGGTGTTTTGTAGGAATTCACTCAGGATGAATACAATTCAAAAGCTTCAATAAATTAACAGGGAAGTTAACTCGCACTGATTGAAAATACTTGTTTAGAATTTATTTTATTTAATATTTATATATGGGATTGATAAGGGGACGCACCCTTTTCCTAGACATTGGGGACAACGCCAATTGTAAGTGGGTGTGCATTGTGTTATAATTTTAATCGAAAACATTGGACTCGCTAGAGCTAAAATTTGATCAATTTTGCACTGACACATTGGCATGTGTTGAAATTTGACCTCCATATTGATTCTTTTGTGAACCTTGAGCCAAACCATAATTGGGATCAAGTAAAAAGGTGAAATTTTGCAAATTTCAAGGACCAAAAAATGAGAATGTTGCTTTTTAGAGTGTGTCTGATGATTGTATATGTATTTGTCAAATTAATCCATACTTCTATTCTAAATAATAAAATGAGATCTGCATGTGTAAAAATGAATTCCTCTTCCCACTTATTCTAGAACACATCTCTTGGACTTATTCAATCAAATCTATAACACACACATGAGAACAGACATGATAGAGCTAACTCTTTGAATTTTAAACTATATCTTTGTGAATTACTTGTTGTTCGTCACTTTAAGCTGAAACCTTACTTCTTTCTTTATCTTGATATCCCAGTTGTGAATTGATGCATCTTTGAATATCTTATTTTAGCTGAAAACTAAAAAAGAGAATTAAAGTGTTTGAATAATAGAACATAATGAATACTCTTTTCGGCTTTTTCCAAGTATCCTGAAATATGGTAAGGAGAAGGAAGCCGGACTTAGTAAAAAAAGAAAAAAAAGCAATAGTAGGTTTTTTCAAAAAAAAAAATTAAGAAAGAAGAAAAATGAAGCATGGGGTCGTGGGTCAAGTTATCCTGAAGATGGCTCCGACTTGAATTCTTTTTATTTTTGACCTAAACCCAATGAATTTGAACCTTATATTTCTACCTATAGAAGACCTCTTGATCACCTAATTTTGTGTGTGTGTGCTATGATTGTAGAGATGAAAATAAAAGAAATGTACATATAGACTAGGAGAATTAGAAATTTCTAATTCATGAGAGTTGAATCACGAAAGATTTGATGGTTGTTTGATAACTACACATTGACGATTATGTTTAAAAATTTACAAAATTACCTGACATTTCGTTCCTGTCTTATTGAGATGCATTGCTTGAAAATTTTTGAATTTGAAATTTCATTTATATTTTATGGAGTCATTTATGATTTGTTTGAGGACAAGTAAAAGTTTAAGTTTGAGGATATTTGTTATGTCAATTTTATACTATTTATTTTAGATTATAATCAAATGAAAATTTGAGTGTTTAAGATTATTTGAATCATATTTTGATTTATTTAACTTTGTTTACCATAAGACACTCACAATTGATCAGCATATGCAAATTTAGGAGAAACTGGAATAAATCTCGTGCAATTCTTGGAGAGTTGAAATATGATGATGAAGATCAACTCAATTTGATAATTTTAAAGAATTAAAAGGAGACAAATCAGTGATCGTAACAGCTTAGAATGTGTTTCACCCAGCACGTAAAAACACTTTAGGCCTGGTACATAATTTTCAGAGAAAAATCAAGCAACCAAAGTGCAACACGATTTGATCCATGTGGATCTGGATGCCACATGATTCAAACCATGTGGGGGTTGGCATATGCAATTTCACGTGCAAAACCGATTGGATGCACAAGGGGCTATGAGGGCTCTATATAAACACTTCTTAAGAACATCTTAAGGCATCCTAAAACGTACTTGGACCTTGGGTTAAGGTCTAGAAGTGAGAGAAGGTGAAGAGCACGAGGCAAGACGCAAGATGATAAGCTGCTTGAGGCGGTCGAGATGCCATCAGGGCTTCCAATCACTAAGCTTTGCTTTTCTTTCTTTCCTTTAACTTTAATTTTTGTTTTTGATATGCACTTTGAATATAATATTACTTTTTGTTAGATTTTATCGTAAACACGATAGATTAAACCCTTAATCTCATTTTTAGGATGTGGCATACGTACATTGTAGCGAATATTGTAGTTTTGATTTATTTATGAGAGATATTAATTGTTAATTTAATATCTTGTGATTTAATGCTTTCCTAGTATTTTGAGCTCCCACTTTAGCAATGATTCTCATATATTAGGGAAAGGAACTGAGATGTGGAAGTATAATATATGATAATCAAGATATTAAACCTAAACACCTAAGACCATGAGAATATGCATGTTGACCTTGAAGAACCCCATGAAGGGTTATAGAACTTAATAAATTCCAATTTACTTAATCCTACAAGATTAGGTGGTTAAGAAATATTACGATTACACCTTACAAATTTTAAATGAAGGTACAAGGATAATTTAGGGTTTATTCTCCTTTAACACATAATATTCGGGTTAAACAATCACTCCACATATTTGTTGTAGAAGACGTGTGTGAAATCTTAGGAGATATAATTATACTCTCTTGCACTTGGGGCTCACACGTGTGGAATGTTTCACACAAGCACCTCGACATTCTTAGACAGCATGGTGATGCATTATTTTAAGTCGGTGGAACTGGTAGCCATGATGCCCGATCTTGTGGCCGCGGCAACATGCATATTGGAGCCAACATTGCTTTTTGACAGGTTCGAGTAATTTCTTCTCATTCCATCCCCTTTTTGGTGGATTTTTTGCATGATAAATCCTCTAACTTTGCCTATTTGCATTTTGAACTTCGAACGTTGGTTGTTTGCATTTTAAACCTTGAAAATTTTCTTTCTTTGCATTTTAATCCCTCGCCTGCAATTGTGTTTAAAACTACTGTTATAATACATGAAATGTCATAAATGCCCTTTTGCATAAAAAAATGTAAATGCTATTAGATCCCCAAAGCAACTAAAAATTACAAAGATAAGAAAAAAAACAAAAATCTTAGGAATTGATCTACACCACTTGATGGATTTTATTCAAATCGAATGATTTTCTTTTTAATTTAATGGATTGAGGGTGTTGTGTTCTTTAAAGTTTTCATTGAGAAATGGAGAGCGTAAGCTTCTTCCTTGTCTGGATCCAACTCCAACCAACAGCGGCAACCATGGATGATGGATAGAGAAGGGATGGGAAGGGATGGGTTTTCCATCGAATTTCTCTTGTTCAATAGGCTATGATGGGATTTTCATGGGGTTTTAAATAAAGTGGCTTTTTAAAGCTGCTCTTATCAGCAATTGGTTGGTTAATCACGCCTAATTTTGTTGGTAACCGACAGTGGGCAGTTAGGATGGATTCTCGTCAACAATTGTTTGCATGGTTGTGGCTGCCATGGATGGCAACATGTGGTAATAGTAACACCAACTTCAGTGAAGATGGGTTTCGTTTATGACGGAGTGCCAGATCTGGTCATCAGTTTCGTTATGTGTGAGGAAGAACCGGCCTAAGAATTCCCTACTTCAATGCAAGAGAAAGAAGGAAACAGGGGGCAGATCAAGGCTGCTGGATTTGGAATTACTAATTTGATTACCAAAATTTGCAAGGGATTAATTGATGTCTGCTGTAGATCTAGCGCACCACATCTGTTGCTTGCTTTGCCGGTTTGGGAAATGAGGATGAAGATAGTAGCTTTTGTCTTAATAGAGGTTGCCATCGGTCGGGGTTTTTGTGGTTGCTAGGTGGAACTACTACAGATTTGGTTATGCTGGTAGAATTAGCAGCCGTTGTACCTACAACTTGAGATGGCTGTTCCAGATGGCTTGGCTGTTTGCTATTTGCTGATCGGTGCTGCTTGAGATGCTTATTGCCATTTCTTTCGTTGCAAAATTTCATGATGCTGAAGATGGGGACTGCTGAAATTGTTATCAACTGCCATAATTTCTGATGTTGAATGGGAGCTACCGCACACAGGTTTTAATGGTTGTGTATCGGATTGTTAATTTTATCTGTGGGTTGATGATCACAAGATATAGAGACGGTGCATGAATGCTGACCGGAAGCACCAATGCTCTAGCATAAATCGATAAGAATTTTCTGGCAGGGGCATGCTTGGACAAGGAATGGGACTCGCAGTGGCTGACGAACTGGCTTTCCAAGGAACGCCGATCTTTGCTCGTCGTGTCCGTGGCAGCCATGGATGAGCTGCGTTTCTAGATGAGGTACAAGAACTGGTGCTCCAGTTGTGTACGTGTATCCATGCACCTACAACATATGTGCAATGATTTAAGCCATTAAAATGTCTATTGAAGGTTATTTGTGTCATTTTGAAATTGTTTCACATGTTTTAACGGTAGGTTTAACCACCGTTGTAAGCTAGGGTTTAAAATGCAAAGAAAGAAATTTTTCAGGGTTTAAAATGCAAACAGCCAAAGTTCAGAGTTCAAAATGAAAATAGGCAAATGTAGAGGGTTTAACATACAAAATACCCCTTTTGGCTTCAAATTGCATGGGAATTACCCTCTTTTTCCTAGAATAAATGAGTAAAAATAAGTAAACGCATTCCTAAATGATCAAATGAAATTCAAAATTATATGAATTTAAACTAAATATAACCTTAAATGCATGAAAATCACACAAGATGCAAAAATTATACAAATGATAAAAATTAATGCAAAACCTATGCAAATTTACAAGTTTCTCTTGGATTAACATTCCAAATGAGTGCAAAATTAGCATTGATAACTCTATTTTTGTAGAGTTATCAACAACATACTCTAAATTTGTTTTCTCTCCATGAGGAGCATCTTACAAATCTAATACACCTTTGGATTCTATTAATTGATTAATTAACTTCATTTAGCCCTTCTCACATAATCAAGTTAATAATGCGAGCAACACAATGTATATGGAAGTGCTCACCATCACTTGCTAAAAATCCTCTTTTCACTAACATATCATTATAATTTTTAATGCAACATCATTTATAGACGCATTATATATTCAAAGTGGTGATTCTATTTAAACTCGTACCTAACAAACAATCCTTAACTACTAGAGCAATGACATCATCGGTATGTGGAGGTGTGAGCATTAAAAAAATTAATTATTTTAGCATAATTTCCATTAATCATCAACATAGTGTGTTGTGAGACACACACATAACAATCATTTGAAATAGAAATCCACAAGTCTATGGTCAAACTCAGCCTTTGAACTTTATCTTTAAAGGTATTCTTTAATTTCTTATTTTCAGCTTCAGAAATTGCAACACAATCACTAGCAATAGTTTTCCTAGCCACTCATTTAAATTGTGGTTGCAACATGCTAACCCATCTCTTACATCCCTCATGCTCTACAATCTTAAATGGTTTTTCACATATGACGATCATTTTGGCAAGCCCCAATTTGCATTTAGCTTGAACAAATTCTTATATATCAATACATTGTTCTTCATTTGAGTTGGACTGTCATGAAGAGAATGTTCACAACTTTTGCCTCTTGTTTTTGCCCCCACTTTGAAAAAACTTTGCATCTTTTCATATGCCTTGAAAGTAAAATAGTACTACTTACTAGCACACTTGTGGCGCCGCAAACCAAGACGTCACTTCCTTACCTCAAGATTTATCCATTGGTAAATGTGAATCAGGATTGTTGCCATGATCACGCGGCGGGTTCTTAATTGGATCTCGTCCAAAAAAATTTTTTCTATCGTCATTCATTTCTTTACCTTCACATCATTCATCATACAAGCGGTGATACACTTGTAATAAATATCATATTTCATTTCATAGCATCTCAACATGCCTTTCTATAATGAAAGTCTTCTTAACTTAATCATAACATATACATTCTATACATTCATACATTCAATCATTGATCACATAGAACTTATAATTCCAAATAAGTTCACATATACATCAACATATCTTAGAACTTTAAATCATGCTATCCCATTCCTTATATCCCACATGGCTACCATCATGTACCTTCCTTCATTGCTTAGGTTCGCAACCTCCTGAGTTTCCCGGCACCTATCTAAGATTTGGGAAAACAAAACATGAGCGACAACTCAGTAAGCAAGCATTTTATCATTGGGGTAAGACTTCCTTTAAAACCTTTTCATTAAACATCTTGAACACTTTTTTACTTGAGGACATTTATATGTCCTAAAACATTGTTATGTAATCCTTTATTCATAAGGACAAATCTATGTCCTTGAACATTTTCATAAACATCATTCTTAAAATCATTTATAAGACACGTTTGGGCTTGTTAAGGCAAAACATATGCGTTTTACCCATTTTAATTTATTTCCTTTAGTCTTGTATAAACATTTATAATGTTCCAAGATATTTACATAAAACCGTCTTTTGTCGCTGGACAATTTACGTCTAAAACATTTTTCTCATAAACCTTTGGTAAAGAAGGACATTCTTATGTCCTACAACATCATTCACATAAGCCTTTTTTGGCAAGGGACATTTTTATGTCCAAAAATATTTTTATCATAAATTTCTTTAGCTAAGGGACATCTAATGTCCCAAAACATTTTTGACATTACTGTTTTTGGCAATGTACATTCATATGTCGAAAAACATATTTCTCATAAATACTTTAGCATTGGACATTCTCATGTCCATAAACACTTTTCATTGAATCCCTTCGGAAATGGACATTCTTATGTCCAAAACCAAATTTGACATAAATCCTTTTCATAATCCCCGTTTTGGGGCTTGTTTATAGCAAACAAGGCATAAAATACATAATCCATTTCTTAAAAGCATTTGCGTAGAAAACATTTTCTGTCATCCTTATTATTTATACTTTTGTGTAAATACCCTATTTTTAGGGTAACCATTTCGTAAAAATCCTTTTAGGATAATTTTTCATAAAAATGCTTATATGTCCCAGCCTTTGGGATTTTCTAAAGCAAAACATAAGTAAATGCATTTCTCCCCAGTCAGTAGTGACACTTAGCAAGTGATCATGCTACATTTTGGAAGAGAATCCATACTTAACAGCACGCTATCCAGGCGGCTTTTTCCTTATCCTTCTCCCATTTCAGGGAGGGCACCGCTGGCCTCCTGCCATCCCATAAGGACTTGACCATATGTAGAGTGGGCCTCGGCCATCTCGACCGTGCTCGACAATTGGCCTATTCCTTGTACTGGTGCACCACACATTTGTATCACAGACCGCAGTTTGTTTGGTTTTAGGTATCACAGACCATAGCCCATGTCCTTTTAAACTAGGATCATAGACCGCAGTCTTCATCCATACTTGAAAAACGTCTTAGACTGAAGTCCGTGTCAACTTGTAAAGTGAGCGCGCCCACTTTAAACGTGTCGTTATTTGAAATCTAGTTTTAGGATGACCTTCCTTAAATTCTTTTAGAAACATTTTGAGTAAAATATTTTGATAAACATTTGAAATGTTTGAGAAACCATACATCTTAAAACCCTTATAAAAGAACTTCAAAACTTTTTAAATTTTCAAAATTAAACCATATATTTTTCTAAAATTTTTTTGGTTTTCATTTTCGGGCATTTTGCTCACAAAAGTTATGCAATTGTGTTATCCCCTTCTCAACCACCCTAATGATCAAATTATTGTCCACCTATCTATTATATCATTTTTACATAAAGGGGGGGTTTGTTTAGTCTTTTGCATACCATTTTAGCAACTCGAAATCAAACCATTTTATGAAATCAACGTATGAGGTTGGTCTCCTTAAATCCCTTCAACACATCCGTATAAATATTTTTCAAGACATTTTCAACATAGATTTCCTTATCTAAAGGAAATCAAAACTTTTCGAATATCATTTCAAAACATATGGACTATCTCCAAATCATTGTTTATATTTAAATATCTTAACATAGAAAAATCAATACATCAATTCTCATTTTCTTTTTCTTTCATAAACATAATTTTTTACCATAAATTATCGTAAGTGTAAATTCAAAACTTATTTACAAACAATGCTTTGTGAAAAAGGGTAAAACTTCCTTTTTCTTATAAAATACTTTTGAAACAACCTCATAAAGAACTTGCTTACTTAAAAGTAAATTCCTTAAAAACATCGACATAAAACATAAAAATCCTTCAAAATTATCATTATGGAGAACTTCCTTACTCATAAGCAAAATTTTCAATTCCATTAATATAAAGCATTGTCAATCGTTGGTAACACTTGTGATAAAATATTTATCTTAAAAACTGTTGTCTGCTTCCCACGAAGCAAACCTTAAGGCTTTTCATTAAAGCCATCCTTTTCCAAAACTTGTGGCATTTCATTAAAGTCGTAAATTTTCAAAACATATGCTTGCCCACTTGTAAAACATTCATAAAAACATTGACATATCAGCATTTCATGACATAAAGAAGAATCAGTAATTTGAAAAGTTCGCTTGCTTATCTGAGATCGCCTTAATGCTTTTTCTTCAATTCTTTTTCTTTGCCTGGATAAATGAAAATAACATTTCATTTATTCACCTCATCATTAAGTGCTTATATCCCTTAGGATTTTTCAACCTACATAAACCCTTTTGGACTAGCTTAACCCACTTATCTTTCAAGTTGGGTATTCATACTTAGCACATAGCCTATACATATCAAATCATTCATTCATTTTTAATACCCTTATGTAGGGTAGGCTTACATAAATTAAATAATCATTCATTAAATCATTATTTGGAGGTTCATTACCTCCATTTATCATTTTAAACATATTTATCATTTTTCATACAACGTGCTCATTTTAAGCACTTAGTTGCTAATTTAGACATCATATAATAAACTCGAAATTTGAGATTATCATTATTTATCAAAATAGTAACCTAATCCACGTTTTTCCACCACTTTTTCATGATTTTTTTCATTTTAATAATTTACATAAATCATTCATCATTTTCTCATGCATATCTCTCTATACATGTCCATTTCTCAACACATAAATCATGTGTTCCTTAAAATTTTTTAAATCAGAAACTTGAGTCCTTAATCAGCACAATTAAACCCCTTAATTAAAATTTAATTTAAGTTCTAATTTTGGATTTTTAATCCTCTAATCATAGTGTTCCAAAACAATAACATTAGAACCCATTTTTCATCATTTTAACGCCTCTTTTGACACTTAATTCAAAATAGTTTTCTAATCCATAAATTTCAGCAATTAATCATACTTTTCTTAACCCAAATTTAGGATATTAACACATATTTAAATTTTATAATTCGTTTTCTTGCACAATGGCAACATTTTTACACATTTTGGGTATCCATTTGACCTATCTTTAGACGTCCACATGTATGCCCCTAAAAATCAGATTTAGGGTAATCATCTCAACCCACTTTGAACGTCCAACATACTCTAAATCTAGGGTATTTTACCCTCTTAATCATCTATAAATTATTTGGGCTAATTCATATATCATTTTTAACACAAAAACATGAAAATCGGGTCATACATGTAACCCTAATTCACATCCTTTCTAAAATTTATATCTTAAGCCCGAATCAGCATATATAATTCATTAAATCACGAATCATCATGTAATCATAATTAAACATCAAAATAGCAACGTTACATGGGGGTTTAAGAAAATTTCAGCTAGTTTAATCAACCCATTTTCAATCCTAATCTCCATTTTCAACCTCTTGAACCCATACTTTCATTCTTTTCATTCAAACCTTAATCAAGAGCATCATGAATCATGCTTAAGGGTTCAATATGAATCAAATTCTTGACCCATAATTTGAGGTGAAAAACATAGAATTAAAGAACTCAAATCATAGGGTTTACTTACTTGATTGTTGTCAACCTTGATTCAAGCTATCCAAACTGGGTTCTCCCCCATTTTTTTCTTCTTTTTCTCCTCCTTTTCTCCTTTTTTTCTTCCCCTCATGCTGCTAGAAAATAAGAACGTGCCACTGCTACTTTGCTTGGGGATTTTCCCCCTTAACATTTCTCTCTCTAACCCCTACACATATGAACGTGCTCTCCTTGTAATGGCTTGATTTTTTCAGATTTTTGGGCCCACTTGCCACATCAAATTCAGGCATAATTAAATCATTCTTATCCCCTTTAATGACATGGCAAAATATTATCCAAGTAAATTATGTAATTATCTTTTAGAAAATCTATTAAAATCCATGTCATTAATGGACACAATCTGTCCCCAAAATGCAACGTCCATTTCAGCAGCCCTTTTTCAATTTTTTTCACCAAAATGGCAGCTTTAATTAATGGACCATTGATCACCCTAACTAGTAGCTCATTTAGGGGTCAAATTAGCTATTAAAAAATTATTAAAAATCACAAAGGCTGCTTGGGCCTACACATTTTCCACACCCATCTTGCTCTCCATTTTGTGCACATTCCATGTGCCCTGGTATTTTGGCATTTTGTGCCACAAAAATCCAATTCTAATTAGTGTCACTAACCACCCTTGTCATGTAGCTCATTTAAATGCATAATTTGTATTTTTAAAAAATTATAAAAATCCCATTACAGCAGCTTGGACATGACCATCACCTAGCTTCCATGTTGTTGTCCACTTGATGGGGTCCACTTATCATTGACTTTTTGGCATTTTCTTGCCACAAAATCAACCCCAAATCACGTCCACATCTCACCCTAGCTTCTTAGGTAATTTAAATACACATTTTTCATTTTTAAAAAAATTAAAAATTCCATGCAACAACCCCTTGATCGTCCTTGTGTGGGCCACCTCCTCTACCTCAGTTGAGCTAGCCATTTAGCTCCTTAAATTAATTCATTAATCACTTGATATTATCATGGATTTTGTCATTTTAAATAATTCATAAAATCCATGTGTAATTACCTCCTTTTGACACCTCATTTATGCCATTAATTATTTAATTAATCACTTTAACTTTAACATAAATGAGAGCTTACTTTATGGTGCACAAAAGTCAAAGGTGCCTACCCCATTTTCGTGTAAGCATGATCCCATTATTATTGGCTTAATCCAAGCCTCTCATTGCATTCATCTCATAATTTTAACCGTTCATTTCAAATTTCGTCTTAATCCGATTTTTCTAGCTCAAGTTATGATCATTTGAAGTCATCCTTGAATTTTGGATAGTGATGATCGATTTCCCACCTAATTTCATCAATATTTTCACAATCCATCATTTTAATAAGATTAATCATAAAATTATGTGCTTACCTTTCAATTTTCATCTCAATCCGCCTTCCTGGCATCGAGTTATTGATTTTCTAGCAATTGCCACATTTAATCCTTAATTATCAAATAATCTCTATTAATTAAATCATAATATATGAGGTAATTATCCTCAATATATTCACATTTTCCAATCCTCATTAAGCCCCTTTAACCACATTGACTCATATCGGCTTATAACCATTATTCATAATTATTTGCCCTAATTGCAATAAATCATCAATATCGCAAAGAGAAACATTCATAATTCCACTAAATCATACATGATTCATATTTATATGTCAATTGCATACATATAAGCCTTACTTGGGTCTGGGTATCACAACACTTGAAACCTTTTAGGCTTTTTACAGCAATTAGATGAGGTAGTTGGTTCTTTTCCAACTTTCTTTTCATTTTTGGTAACATGCATCCAAATTGAAGAGCTAAGTTTGTAATTGGTGGTTATATCACCCTCATCATTTCTAGTTTTTTTGTAGCAATACGAGTAACATTATTTTCATCTATATCAACCATTTGCTTCTCATCCACATTCGAACTCAATAATTTTTTTATCTTCTGTCATATCTAATATAATTCCTATAGTAATTACAAAACAACTAGTAAAAATGTAAACATATCCAATTGAACTAATTACACAAATAATAAGATTTTGTGGATATAAAATCCTAAAACATGAAAATACTATGAAACAAAATTTTCCCTTATATACCTAATTCAAGAAAAATAAGACCAGGACCCTTCATTACTAATAGTTTCTAAATACCAAAAAAACTAAATTTTAATAGAATTGATTTCAGGACAGAGTGTAATAATACTGAAATTTATTCAAAACAAAGGGCTTTGGGATTTCCAAAGACACCAAATAGAGCTAAGACAATTACCTAAAAAACAAAGCACAAAAATCTAGAAGAAACAATCATAGTGAAATTGCAAGCGAGACGCACAAATATCAATATAAGGAACACATATGTTCAAATTCCAACAACAATGGAAATTTCAAGTTTACAACAGAGCATAAAAATCCAGTATGAAAATCATAATGAGGGTAAACAAATATATTACCACTGAAAAGATTGAAGCATAAGATGTTTTGGGCCTTGTTCTTGTGATAAAATACTCTCTTAAATCAATTTTTTGCCATAATTTTCCATTTCAATACCTCTACAAAATCACTACAGTAATTGATGTTATATTGTTAGAAATGTTGAGAGAAAAAATTGAAAATAAGGAAAAACGCACCACAACTTGTAGCCGTCGAAGACCTCAGAGAAGAAAAGCTAGCTACATGCTGATGCAGGAGACAAAGTTACCAAAGACGAAGTTACAGGCCTAAGATTAAGCTTAAGCCTTAATCAATGCAAGAGACAAGCAATTGAACGTGGACAAAGTTGAACGACGATGGGAAGAGCATTGTGAGTTAGAGGTGTGGCTAGAAATTTGGGAGAAGGGGGTCGCGGGAGTGGATTTTAGATAGGATGTGGCTGGGATGGGAGAATAGGAGAGGTGAAATTAGGGCTAAGGCTTTTAAATATGCAGGTCAACAAGTCAAGTGGTCCAATCTAAGAAAGATGGAGCAAGGAAATGAAAGATAGAGAGAAAGAGACACTAGCTATGTCGCAGTGGAGGTTTTCTCATTATCTATATTTGATGAGAACAATCCAATCTAAGAAGCATAAGACTACCTAACTTGGGGAAAAAATAAATAGAAAGATGCATTTTGGAAGAAATAAAATAAAATAGATATATAATAAACGTAAGCACTATAGCTGGATTGATAGTCACTTGTCAATCAAGCAATTAATGTAGTTATGCACCTCCCAATCCATCTATACATGTTGGATAAAATATTCAAAAAAGAAAAGAGAAAAAGCAACAGAGGCACAAATGGTGATCACTGGCGAAGACCAGGCTGGTTGAAGATGATGTAAAGAATGGCCAATAAAGGTGAAGAAAAACAGTGAAAGGGGGAGAAGATGGAGCAAGGAGATGGCTCACACCTAATAAAGATGATGAAAGTATCAGCCACACACGATGTGAAACCCTGACCTAAGTAGGAATCATGTATATGCACTTGAATGATTTATGTATGAATAATTTATTCATAAATGAATAATTTGCAATTTTTATGACTTGTTGCAATTAGGTCAGTGGTTATGAATGTTGTTTAAATTTACAATTTAAGACAATGTGGATTAATATGATTGAAGTAACACAATGAGGATGGATAAACATTAGTATGCCATGAAAAAGTAGTTAAATTTCATAATGTGATTAATGGAGATTAGGAGGCCAATTATAGAGCCAAGTTGGAAAATATTGAAAAATTCATAACTTGATGGCCTTAAGGTGGATTAAAGTGCAAAATTAAGGGGGACGCACATAATTTGATGCTTAATCACATAGGAAAATTAGATTTTGAAAATTTTGATGATAATTGATCATCATCATCCAAAATTTAAAACGATCATAACTTGAGCTAGAAAGATCGGATTGAGATGAAATTTGAAATGGATGGTTAAAATTATGAGATCAAGGTTACGGAAGGATTTGATCAAGAAAATGATGATGGGATTAGGCTTGCATGAAATTGGATTAATGCTTTTGACTTTTTACACCAAAAAGTGATTAGTATTTATGTTAAAAATGAGTAAAATAATCAAATGAATAAAGACGAAATTGAGGTGTCAAAATGTGGCACCCCGAACCGAGGCGTCACATTTGTCCTTCCTCCGGGATCTTATCGATTGATAAATGTGAGTCAGGATTGTTGCCCTGATCACATGACAGGTTCTTAATTGGATCTCATCCAATTTTTTCTTTTCTTTTCTTTTCATTCGTCACTTAAGCATACACTATATTCATAATAAACTCATCCATATCATCATAAAAATCATTCAATTCATAATAATCTCATCCATATCATCATAAAACCATTCATATCTTCTTTTTATTGAAAAAATTCACATAAGTACAATCATATGTGTAATATCCATAAAACATGTCTTCAACATGATTATCATACATTTGTCCCTTTGGATGCATACATATAACGGCAATTAAATTTGCAGGCCATTTCTACCTGGCATCCTTTAAGAGTTAACTCCATAGCCTGTTTGTTATTTTTGAAAACACATATGAGTAATAATACTCAGTAAGCAAGCCTTTTTCTTTGGCTAATAAACATTTTCCTTTCATTCAAATGCATTTCTCCCCATTTGGTAGGAGACGCTTACCAAGTGATCGATTACCAATGGGACAGAAACCTTTTCATGCATTTCATGAGAATGCAATGCATTCACTCATTCATGACTTTCCTTGTGCCTCCAACCTTTGGGAGGATGCCGCCGGCACACAGCCCTTGCGACTTGGCAATAGTGAAGGGGAACCCTCTGATCCGCTCACTACCTCCACCAAAGCCTCTTCCTTGTGCACCATATTCAAACATACATATGCCGGCATAACATGCTTCATAAAACTTGATAAATCATTTAGAAAGTAATTTAACAAGCAGTTAGCAATCATTTCATGTAAAGCATTATAGGAATTGTCATCCTTAAATATAATTCATAAAACATGTGAGCAAACAATTTGCAATCATTTAAAAATATTTTAGAAAGCATATAGCTTGCTTACCTCCTCAGTTGGTGTCCTCGACTTTCTCTTTTCCTTTTTCTATTCCAGGAAAAAGGATATTTTATTTCCTCTATTCAAGCTGCTTCCCATGCATGTTCTATAATATTTGGGCATTATTTTTTTAGATGAATATTTTTATCCATAGGTTCCTCAAAAATTCTATCCTTATATTTAAATATTAATCTCAAATTTTCTCTAAAATCACGTTGTTAACTGTAGCAAATCATTGTAGCAGATTACTGTAGTAGTTACTGTTCATCCGAGGTTACTGTTCACACAGACGTGGTTACTGTTCATGGGTTCCAAAAATTGATATTTTTTCCAAAAATAAAAAATACCATGACATAGCTTATGCCTAGTATATCATAGAAAATTTCGTACATTTTGAATTTATCATCATTTACTTGGTGAAAAAAATTATTTTCTCCATATACTAAAAATCAACGTAAATTCACTTAAGCATAATCCTTAATTCCAAAAATTACGAAATTAATATATTATCATTCCAACATCATATTTATCATATTCATACATCCTAAATCATCATTTATCATTTTTGGAGCATTATTTATACATATCATATGTTATCTTCCCAAATGCTCCATCTTCGCTCCAAATTTTTGATGTTTCGGCATAATTCCATTTAAGCATTATATCTATAATTATTTTCTCATGATTAGGCATTATCTAAGCATGTTTTTACCCTACTTAACATCCAAAAAAAATTTGGGTAGAAATCATTTACCCGAAGTGGAGATACGCCTCTTTTTCTCACACTTTCTCTCTCTAACTTACTTCTTTCTTTCCTTTGACGTGCGGGATGGTTTGGGGACTTGGAATGGCCCAAATGGAGCTGGGTTTTGATGGCCTTGGACGTTCACCCTGCTACCATATTTATAGTGTTGCATTTTTCAAGAATTTGGAATTTACCCCCTAGCTTTGAGGTATTTAATTATAAATTGCTATTTCTTTTTAATTTTTAAAATTTCTTTGAGCCAAGAGCTGCCCAAACTAGGCCTGCTCCAGCCCCCCTACGCAGCCCTATTTTTACCTATTTTTTTAATTTTTAAAATTATTTAATTTAGGCTAAATAAATCTTAGCCGTTGATTAAAGATGAGGTTGATCATGGACCATTGATTTTGGTCAATCCTCCAACTGCCCCCCTTTCTGCAACAGCCATTTCATTTAATTGTTTTATTTTTAATTATTTATTTAAATAAAAAGTCAAAAGCTATTTAATGAAAAAGAGAAGTTACTTTTTGATCATCATTTGACGTGTCATCTTGACCCTTGATTTGTGATTTTCATCACATGTTAACCCATTCATCATGTCCATCATGAATTTTTAACCATCCATAAAAAATTTCATCGAATTCCGACGCCCGGATTGCAATTTATGAATTTTTTTTCTATTTTTCCACTAAAATCCAAATATGGATTAAAATATCCAAAAGAATTGCTATTTCGTTCTGCAGTGATTAAATCTCTATTTCATCTTTTTGTGATTAAGTTAATCCAAGTAATTAACTCTTAATCACATGTCTTAATCATCGGTTACTATTCACGTTCACTATTTACGGACACTATTCATGGGGTTAAATTCCTAATTGCATTATTTCAATCTCTAATACACATATCCATCAATGTAATTCATGAATTTTCATTTATCATAAAAATAATTACAAAAGAATCTAGAGTTACAATGTCGAAATGACCCGTATATTGTCGGGGTTTCACACAAAAGGAGGTAAATTGTAGAGTATTTTAGGAATTATTAAAAATAGAAAAATCACTGCAATTATCTCATAAATAAATGCTAAATTATATAGCTCAAAGGAGCATAGCTTATGTGGCAGGTATGGATGTCCAAACAGTCCATTAAGTGGGATTTTGTGAAATATTTTTTAATAAAATATATGCCCAAAGTCAGCTGTGAGTTAATGAGAATAAATGTGCATTTAATTATGATTTAAATTGGTGATTAAAAGCCTTAGATCTTGACCGTTGAAACAAATCAACTAATGAACAACAAGATTTCAGGTAGATGATGCGGGCGATATGGCAACCTTTATGATATTTTGTGATTTTTTTAATTATGCTAAAATGACTCTAAGTGTGCTACATAACTAGGTAATTAAATGACCAATTACTTAAAGCTGCACCATGGTGAAAAATGTCAAAATTAGCTGCTGAAAAGGGAAGTGTACTGGCACATCAAAAATGGAGCAGCAATGAGGATTGTCCAAACAGCTAGAAATCTGATTTTTTTTCTAATTTTCTAAAAATGCTAAATGCATGCCTAGTTAGCCTACATATTAGGGTATATAAATATGCATTAAAAAGGCTGCAAAATTCGTTAAAAAAATGGAAAAGCAGCTACTGCAAATGACATGATCAATGGACAGATTTGAGATCAGTTAATGTATTGGATAATTGCTAAATTTTTATTTAAGAAAAATGTAATTTAAATGGACCACAATTTTCCATGTCAGCTAAGGAGATAAAAATGCATTAGAATAATCACAAACGATGTGGCAAGTGGGGTCCACTAGTTGGAAATTCTAGCTACTTCTCAAAGGGGGACGTCCATATGCATGGGTATGAACTTAGAAAATTTCAAAAGGTGGAAAACTCATTCTCCAGCAGCTGAACGTCCTCTCCCAACAAATTTGAAGCCAAGAACAAGGGAAGAAAAAAGAAAAGAAAAGGAGGAAATAAGCCAAGGAAATTAGCTTAAGAAGTTGAGTTTAAGTGTTACTCAATCCAAGTAAGTATACACTTAATTTGAATCAGTTTTATCTAGTTTTTCTAACTCAATTTATGGGATGTGAATATGATTCATAATGAATCCTTAAATGAGGATTTATAATGCCCTTAATTAGGTTATTAAATGGGAATTTAATGGCAAGTATGTGATTAAGGGATTCAAGTGAAAGAAGAGGGTGATTAGTGTTGATTTGAGCTCTTAAACTAGCTGAAAACTTGCTTTAAATTCTATGTAATGTTGCTGTTTTATTAAGTTGAAATGATTACATGATAATTCACGTTTAGATGTTGAATATATGTTGAATTTAGCATGATTTATGAATTTTAGCAGGAAGGCTAATTAGGGTTATTCTTAAGACCCAAATTTCATATTCAAATGTTGAAAATGATACATGATGTAGTTCAAATAAATTATGGATCAATTATAGGGTAAAATACCCTATACATAGGGTACTTTGGACTTGAAAAAGGGCTCAGTAAGGACTGCCCAAAATCGGATTTTTAAAGGATTAATAGGTGGACGTCTAAAGGAGGGGTAGAAAGGTACTCTACATGCATAAAAAGTTGCTGTTTTGTAAGCAACCTATATATGGATTTTAAATATGTGAAAATACCCTGAATTTGGGTTAAGAAAAGTGGGATTAATTGCTGGAATCAAATGGTTAAAAATTTGTTTAGATTTGAGTATCAAAAGAGACGTTTAAAGTGTAAAAATTGGGTCCCAAAGTTGCTGTTTTTGGAACCCAAAAATTAGTAGATTAAAATCCGTGAAATTACACTAAATAAGTGTTAATTGAGGTTTACAATCATGCTGAATGAGAAGCCAAGTTGCTGATTTGAAAAATTTTAAGAAACACATGAATTATGTGTTGAGAAATGAACATATGTGAAGTAATGAGTATGAGAAATTGATAAATGAGTTATGTAAATTGCTAAAATGTAAAAATGCATAAAATATGATGGAAACATGTAAAATGTATTGCTGTTTTGATAACCTCAAAATTTGAGATCAATATATGGGGTTTAGGACATTAATTAGGTGCTTTAAAATAGGCACAATATGTGAATTATGAAAAATATGTGAAAAATGACAAGTTGAAAGTTTATTACTTCATATGATGTCTAATGAATGATTAATGAATATGTTATGACATGTGCAAATGTTACCCTAAATATGGGAATTGAATGTGGGATGTAATGAATGATTGATATATATAGGTATGTTATATACATATACCCGACTTGGGATTCAAGCGGGCTATGAATATTTATGAAAATTGGTTGGAAAACTAAGTGAATCCAAGCAAATGAAATTTACACGAATGCTATGTCATTCTTTCATGTATAGGAAAAAGAAAAGAAAAAGTTGATCCAGAAAGCTCTCATGAACAAGGTAAGCAAGCCAATTTTCTAAATGGTTTTTATTTCTTAAATTAATCTGAAATAATTGCAAATGATGTTTTAACTGCTTTTATTGGTTTAGTAAATGTTATTTGAAATTTATTTCTAAATTCTTTAAGGATGGTCATTCCTTAGTTCACTATGTATTGATAATTGATTTACATAACTGTTTTATTAAATATGAAAATTACTGCTTTATGAGATTATGCAAGGAAAATCATGCTAGCATGTCATGGATAAATTCATGTGCACAATGCATGAGGTCCACCTTAAAGGTGTAAGTAGACCGATTGTTCCCATTTGGTGTGACCGAGTCGTTAAGGTAGGCCAAGGGCCGGCGACGCCTCCCTGGATGGGAGAAGATGAAGACGGATGGTCGCCTAACTGGCTTCCATCCTAAGAGATCATAATGCATTCATCACATTGTCACGATATATCCCCGAGGGGGTATAATGTTACTTTCCATAATGATTGTAAATAAAAGGTTTCTGCTTCGCAAGTAGTTGATCACTTGATAAGTGTCTCTACTGAATGGAGAGAAACGCTTTTGAAAAATGTTGCTTTTGAAATGATTTGCCTGAAAATATAAATAAAGCTTGCTTATTGAGTGTACAACTCATGTTTTGTTTTCCAAACCTATAGACAGGTTAAGAAATGTAAGAGATGAGGAGCATGAACTAGGCATGAAGAATATGGAGACCCTATAAAATTTTAATATGTGATGTTTGTGGTTAATGGAATGTAATGTGACTTAACATTTATGATCTATGTAATGTTTTGTATTTTATGAACATGCGAATTATGGATGATGGGCATGTTAGAAAATTTTATGATTATATAAAAAAATGTATATATTAGGTCAAAGATGACATGAAAGAGGATTTGATGGAAAAATAATATGAAATCAATTAGTAATAAGCTGTAAATAATCGAATAAATATCTGTTAAATCCCTCCGTGTGACAAGGCAACAATCCTGATCACGTTTACCAGCCAATAACGATCCCGAGGTGAGGCTCACGGTGTGACACTCGGTTGGGGGCGCCACAGAGCTTGGTATCAGACCATGGACTGGTAAATAGGCGTGGAAAAGTCTAAGTATGATGATTGAATATGATATATAGGATTTTATGATGATTGTATAGGTCATTATCATGATGTGTTGGATGATATATGATGATTTCTAATGTGCTATTTTCATTGTATAACTAATTCAGTTATATATTTGAACAGAAGGCAGATAAGGGGAAACGAGTTATGAGTTTTGAAGAATTAAAGAAGGAGATGGAAGAAGAGAAGAATCGAAAATTAGAAGAAAGTGTCAATAGGTGGTTAGACTCACAACAAGATGCATATTCTTTTCCATCAGTACCTCCATGTGAAACTCGCAATCCTAGAATAACACATGTAAATCTAGGGTTGCAAACCCTAGATTTTTGTATTGATTTTTATGATAAATAAAATTCATGAAATATGTTATATTTGCAAATGTGTGTATTAGAGGTTAAAATAATGCAATTAGGAATTTAACCCACGTGAATAGTAACCGGGGATTAAGACACGTGATTAAGAGTTAATCACTTGGATTAACCTAATCACGAAAAGACAAAATAGAGATTTAATCACTACAGGACGAAATAGAAATTCTTTTTGTTATTTTAATCCAATTTTGGATTTTAGTGGAAAATTAAAGAAAAATTCATAATTTGCAATCCGGGCGTCAGATTTCGATGAATATTTTTATGGATGGATAAAAATTCATGATGAACATGATGAATGGGTTAATATGTGATGAAAATCACAAATCAAAGGTCAAGATGAAGCGTCAAATAGATATCGAAAAAGTAGCTTAACTTTTAATTAAATCTACTTTTGACTTTTTAATAAAATAAATAATAAAAAATAAAAAAATTAAATGAAAAGAAGCTGCAGCAGGAGGCATGGCAGGCTAGGGTGGCTGCTCTTGGCTCAATGCATTTTTCAAAATTATAAAAAAATACATTTGTATAATTAAATACCTAAAGCTAGGGGGGTAAAATACAATTTTTTGAAAGATCAAGCCCTATAAATAGGGCAGCAGGGGGGACGTCCAAGGCATCATTTCTCCCAGATCCACTTGAGAAATTCCAGCTCTCAAGCCCTCCCACACATCCAAGGAATAAGAGGAGAAAGTTAGAGAGAGAAAGTACGAGAAAAAGTGAGATATCTCCACTTCGAGTAAGTGATTTCTATCCAAATTTCTTTTGGATGTTAAGTTGGGTAAAACCATGCTTATATAATGCCTAATCATGAGAAAATAAGTATAGTTATAATGCTTAATCGGAATTATGCCAAAACATCGAAAATTTGGAACAAAGATAGAGCATTCGGGAAAATAGCATATGATATGTGTAACTAATGCTCTAAAATTGATAAATGATAATTTTAGATGTATGATTATGATAAATATGATGTTAGAATGATGATATTTTAATTTCATGATTTTTGGAATTAAGGATTATGCTTAAGTGAATTTATGTTAATTTTTAGTATATGAAAAAAGTGATTTATTTAGCCAAGTAAATGATGATAAATTCAAAATTTATAAATTTTTCCATGATATACTAAGCATAAGCTATGTCATGATATTTTTTATTTTTGGAAAAAATGTCAATTTTTGGAACCCATAAACAGTAACCCATGTTACTGTGAATAGTAATCTCTGGTGAACAATAAACGTGAACACTACTCATGAACAGTGATCTTGAACAGTAAACTGCTGCTGCAATTTGCTACAGTGACTATGAACAGTAAACAGTGTGATTTTGGAGAAATTTTGAGATTAATATTTAAATTATGGATGGAATTTTTAAAGGATTTATGGATAAAAATCCATATAAGGAGGAAATGACCAAGTATCTTTATAAAATTAACCTCTTTAAAAAAGAGGTAATGAATGATGCATGAGAAGCAATCTAAGACATAGAATGATATAAGAAAAATATCATTTTTCCTTGTATATGAAAATAAAAGGAAAATGTGGCGGACACAAACTGAGGAGGTAAGCGAGCACAACTTTGAAAATGTGATTTTATTCTCAAGTATTTATGAAATGTGTTTAGGAGTGGTCATTCTTATAATATTTTGAAATGATAAATGTTTATGAGTTTATATGAAAAGTCATGCCGGCATATTGATGTCATGTGAAGTTCATGGACATGTGCACATGTATGATGTATAATGAAGAGGCTTCGGTGGAGGTAGAAAGTGGATCAGAGGGTCCCCCTTCACTATTGCCGAGTCGTATGGGCTGTGTTCCGACGGCGTCCTCCACAGAGGTGGAGGCAAAGGAATGTTATGTGTGAATGAATGCATTGCATTTTCATACATAGATTGAAAAGAAAAGCATGGATTTGAAATGATATTTTTAAGGGATGGTGCAAATAATTCTCTACATGAGAATGACAAGTCACCTGGTGTAAGAGGTATATAATGCCGGAGAGATCAAAAGTCATGCATGTAGGAGACCATGTAGGCGTCAAGAGAAAGAGAGGTTCCCCTTGATGAGGCCAAGTCGGAGACAACCGGCGTATTGGACCATGCAATGTGAGATGTTCCCTGGTCTAGTGTACCCGCACACGAAGGTTTATGTCAAGAATGGAAAGGAAGCATTTGCACATCCAATGTTTATGAAAGGATTTTTGCGAAAAGGTTTCTATGCATTTAATAGTTGATCACTTGGTAAGTGTCTTCTATCGATGGAGAGGAATGCATTTAAAATAAAAAATGCTTGCTTATTGAGTTTCGACTCATGTTTTATTTTCCCAACCTCAGACAAGTGTAGAGAAAGCCAAGAGATGAAAGACATGTGTTGCTAAAGGAAAAAAAGAATCTACAAAGGTTAGTAGATTTTTGTATGAATAGATTCCATAATGGGATATGATGAAAAAGGACATAGATTGTATGAAATTATGAAGTTATGAATAATATGAGAAGTTGATGATTTATGATGTTATGGATAAGTCCATTATGAATGATGATGACTATATGTTTATATGATGAAAGAAGAAGAAAGAAAAAAAATTTAGACGAGATCCAATTAAGTACCCGCCGCGTGATCAGGGCAACAATCCTAAGTCACATTTACCAATCGACAAGATCCCGGAGTAAGGACTATGTGGAGACCTCGATTCGGGGCGCCACAAAAATTGGTATCAGAGCAAGGATTGGTAATGGCGTGAAAAGAAAAGATTTGATATCACAGAGTTGATATCAAAATTAGAATTGATAAATATGAGTGGAAAGAAGAAAAGTAAAGATGACTTGGTTGGTCTAGCACTAGCTAAGTAGAGTATATGTGATAAGAAAATGGTAGAGGAAGATAGAAAAAGTCTCTTTTGACTTTTAAAATGATAAATGCATATAGGTTGTTTTAGATACAAGTGAAAATATTCTACACTTGTATGATAAGTATGTATGATTAATGATTTATATTACGTTATGAATTATTGGTAATATGATTTTTGAATATATAGAAAGCAACATGCCTATCACCAGAGCAGGAGCTAGGATGAACAAAGGAAAAGCGGTTGCAAATAATGAAGTTGTAAGACAACAAGAAAAAGGAGAGACCAGTAATAGGTCTAAGCGACCAGGGCAAGAGGAGCAATCAGAACAAAGAACTTGTCATCGATGAGAAGATGTTAGTTCTGAACCCTGTATAGAAAGAGGAGCTAACCAAGAAAAACAAATAGAGGAAATAGAAGTTGCAGCAGCAGAAAAAGCAATGCAGCAATGGACAACACAAGCCATGGGCATGATCCAAGGATTATGGGAGGAACATCAACATGCCCAGCTAGGAAACAAGGATAGGGAAAGGATCAGCCCATTGGTCAGATAGCCTATTAGAAGCTGATAGAAGGGCTATCAATGCTTTCCTAGCACAACACCCCCCCTAAGTTTGCAGGCGAACTAGACCCTATAAAAGCTGAGCAATGGATAATTGAGATTAAGAAGTTATTTAAAATCTCCCCATGCAATGATCAACAGAAGTTATTGTGCGCCACCCACTTATTGGTTGGGGACACCTATGAATGGTGGGAGACTCTACTAGTTACTATGCCACACCCAGAAGAAGTAACGTGGCAAAAAATTCTAGAAGAATTTAATAAGGAGTACCTTCCAGTAGGTCTCCAGAGTCAAAAGGTGATTGAGTTTGAGCAATTATGTCAGGGCGAGATGACTGTTATGGAATATGCTATAAAATTTAATGCCCCGGTAAGATTTGTTCCATGGATAGCGAATGTACCCGAAAATAAGGCACAAAGGTTTCTGCAAGGGTTGAAGTCGTGTTTAAGAGAAGGCCTTGCACCTCATTTGATTAGAGATTATTCCTCAAGCATAGAAAGTGTAAGACCCTTAGAATTAGAAATATTAAGAACCCAAGAAGAACAAGAGCAGTTTAGTTTTAACACCCAGGAGCATGATATGGGAAAAGAAAGGAGCGAGATGACAGTGACAAGAACAATGAAGTCAAACTTCATCCCAGTAGGTGCTCCAATATGTAGAAATTTTCAAAGGTGTCATTTTGGCAAATGTTTAAAGGGTTCTAATAAATGTTATAGGTATGACCAGACTGGCCATATAGCAAAGAACTGCAGAAGTCCAGAGGCAAAATAATTAAAGTGCTTAATTTGTGAACAAATAGGAAACATTGCCACTAAATGTCTGAACAAAGCACAAGAAGCAAGAGGTCAAAGGAAATTTTCCCAGCAAAGGAATAAGACTGCTAACCAACAGGGTATGTGGCGCCCCAAAATCGAGCGTCACATCCTTAGCCTTACCTCAGGATCGTATTAATTGGTAAACGTGATTAGGATTGTTGCCCTGTCACACGACGGGCTTTAATGGATATTTATCCAATGTAAAGATATTTTCATAAGAGTTTAATCCCTCATATTTTCGTTTCAAGCATAACTAGGTCATTACTAACCCATCATCACATACAAAGCTTGCTGATCAAAAATATTTCATCAACTACATAAATCAGATGTCACTGCATGTAGTAACCATAGTCATCAATATAAAACATTCAAATAGTTACAGTCATTCAACATGAATATTTCCTCATAACAAAAGAGTTCTAAATTTTTCCATTGCTTTATCAAGCTTGCACTTGTTCCTTCGCCATGTCCATTCCTTCACCTGTCTTTGGGTTTGGAAAATAAAATCGTGATTCGAAATTCAATAAGTAAGTTATTTACATTTTACAGGTAATTCATTTCAGGCAACATTTTGCATTTAAAATCATCTTGGAAAGCACATTATACCTTTTCAAAAGGTATATCTTGAAAACATAAATCCTATATTCATCACGAGTACGATATGCATAATGTCATATAAAAACATGAACATATTTATCATATCTCCCTTAGGATCGAAGCTAGCCAGGCGACCATCCATCCTCGTCATCTCCCATTTCAGAGAGGGCGCCGCCGGCCTTGGGCCTATTTTAGCGACTTTGCCACACCAAGGGGGGACAATCGGTCCGCTTATACCCTTCAAGTGGACCTAGAACCCTGTGCACATGAACTTTTCATAAATTCATCTTTAACATGCTAGCATGATTTTTTCAATCAGTAATATAGAATCACATCATTTTTCCGTAGCATTTATCAAAGAAAGTTTCATAATATCGCATTTGAAGTAAAAATAAATTTCAACACCATTTAATTAAAGAATGGCCATCCTTAAATACCTCTAAAATATTTTCAATATTTACATCAAACAGTTAGTACAAAAAAATCACATTTAATCAAAACAATTTAGAAAAGCAAAAATCATTTAGAAAATTTGCTTTCTTACCTGTGTTCCTTAGCTTTCCGACTCCGCTTTTTCTTTGCCTTTGCCTACATGAGAATAATATACTTTTTCATATATTTCTTTTCCTCATATCTCATTTAGTTTTCCAACCCATTTCATTCACATATATCATTTATTTGACTTCTCAAGTCATTATGCACATATATAGCATATATCACATATATTAGCACATTCCAGGGTTTCATACACAACATATATAACCCCATAATTAGGGTAATCATTCCATCATTTAATAATCATTCAATACTTATTATTTATAGGTTCATTAACCTCAAATTTCCATTTATCAATCCTTTTCCAAAATACACGCATTGGTGCTCCTTTTATGCACACATCGTCACTTCATACTTCATACTTGATAAATAAATTTCAAAATTTGAAATTAATAATTATACACTCTAAAAAGATGTATAATCATGAGATATATCATATTTTCATACATTTATGCACATAATCACATTTCATACGTCATTCATCACTTATGCACATTTATCCTTTCACATATGCCCATTTGGCAACACATACATAATATATTTCATAAAATTTTCTGAGTCAGAAAATTAATCCATATTTCAGCGTGTTAATTATCGTTAATCTAGTCCCCTTTTATGAAGAAACAAATGGAAAGCAATATAGTGCAAAGAGCAGGAATAAATATTAACAAACAAGATTTTATAGTGGTTTGGGCAACCTTCCCTGCTCCACTCTTCCAAGCTCACACCTCTTGTGACTTGGGTTCCACTATGTATTTCACAAATACAACTAGAGTCACTGCTCTCTTCTAGATTCCAGTTCTAGGGAGCATCAACAATTCACAGCACAAGTAGGTGACGAGTTCCACTCCAATCACACACTACTTTGCTTACACTTAATCTTAGTTACCCAAACTAAATCAAGTTCAATACAACAAGAAATAACAAAAAAAAGTTTCTACACGTTACTGTTGTGTAGAGGCATATTCGGCGCAGAGAAGAACTTATAATGTAGGCTTAATGATTCAGCAAGTAGCTCTTGGCAGTTTGGAAGCAAGGTTCTTCTTCTAGATGTTGGCTTGATCACTTAAAGCTCTTAGAGATGGGAGTTATGCTCATTCAATGAATTCTCAGCTACCCTCCACGTTCATATTAAATGCCTTATATAATTTGCGAGGGAATCTGAACGTTTGAAAGTAGGTGGCGCACATTTAATGCGCCAACGTTCGAAAAATTTTCGACCGTTGCGACCCAAGTCGTAGGTGGAGTAGACTTCGGGTGCGACTTCGCCCAAGTCACAGATGGAGTTGACTTCGAGTGCGACTTCGCCTGTTCGTAACTTCTTCGAGTTCCAGTTTAGGTCGACTTTGTTTTCGACTTGACCCAAGTCGCAGGTGAAGTCGACTTCGGGTGCGACTTCACTTCCCCAACTTGCTTAATGAACTTGAAATCTTCGGAGATGACTTTGATCACTTGATTTTCTTCATATTGATTGTTCTCCCTTGATTTATATCTCTTTGGAATACTGTATGATTATTTACATAGAAAACCTTAGATTCCTTTTCATGAGTTCTTGGAATGCATGGAAGATGTCCGAGTAAGTGTTCATGATCCAACATGATGGATTCATGCAACCCTGATTGCTTTGATTCTCCATTTGATCTTCATTTGAGTGTTTGAGTTGTCTTGATCTTCATCTCCATTCAAATCTGTTATTAAATTAACTCGTTCAACAATTTCTGCACTGAAGTCGAAGCAGGAGTCGACTTGGTCTGCGACTTCACCCAAGTCGCATGCGGAGTTGACTTGGGATGCGACTTCGGCAGCTCTCGTCCCCGATTTCAACTTTGGATGAAAATGATGCCTCGAAGTTGAAGCTAGAGTCGACTTGGTCTGCGACTTCACCCAAGTCGCATGCGGAGTCGACTTGGGATGCGACTTCGGCAGCTTTGCTCCTCGATTTCAACTCTGGAAGGAAATGACGTTTCGAAGTCGATGCTGGAGTCGACTTGGTCTGCGACTTCACCCAAGTCGCATGCGGAATCGACTTCGTTTGCGACTTCGGTAGCTTGGTCCCCCGTTTCAACTCTGGACGAAAATGTCGAGCTGAAGTCGCTACTGGAGTCGACTTGGGGATCGACTTGGCCTAAGTCGATGCCTGAGTCGACTTGGAAATCGGCTTGACTTTCCATGCTTCATATTCTTCATTTTTATAACCTTCAATCATCTTCACAAACATGTTAGTAACCAACACTTACTCAAATTGGTTTGTTAATCATCAAAACATAAACTTGGCTTATTTTTCACATGTTTCTAACAAAATCTACTTACCATAGGTTTCCAAAACAGCAACTTTAGAACCCGTTTTTCACCCATTTAACGTGCCTTTTGACACATAACCCTAAGCAGTTTAATAAATCCAGATTTTCAGTAAATAATTCCTTTTTTCCTAATCCAAATTTAGGGCATTAGAACATGTTTAACATTCATAAATTAAAACCTCTCAAGACAGCAAGTTGCTTACCCGTTTTGGGTCCTGTTTTCACTCCATTTATACATCGTTTCATAAATCCATAAAAATCAGATTTTGAGCTTATTTTCCCAAATCCTTTTGGGTATCAATAATATATTAACCCTATGGTATTTTACCCTACAAAGCATTCACAAATCATGCAAACCCATTTCTATAGCATTTTTGACCTAAAAATAAAGAATTCGGGTCATAAACGTCGCTTTGCATTTCATAGTTTATAAAATCCATGATTTAAGCTCAAATCAACATATGCTTTTCATTAATACATGATTCATAACCTAATCATATCATTTATTCAAAACAACAACTTAACATGGGAATTCAAGATTTAACTAGTTGAGTTTTCCACTCAATACACATGCTAAACTTCATTTCCAACCTCTAAGACATGAAAATTTATTCATAAATCTCAATACCAATTCCATATTCAATCAAAGGCATGTTGAATTATCATTTAGGAATTCTTTAAGCATCCATTTCATATTCAAATTTTGGAGTTTAAAACTCAAGTTAAACAACTCAAAACAACACATATACTCACTTGGTTTATGCACTCCAAACCCTAAACACTTGGAGATGATTTCCTCCACCAAACTTCCCTTCTTTTTCCCCTTGATTCTCCTTCTATTTCCCTCTTCCTTTGCTGGCCAAAAATGGACGTGAGCTTCTATTGTGCTTGGGATAAAATTCCAGCACTTGAGAAATTTTCAACCCTCCATCCATGTGAACGTGCATGGGTTATATAGGGTTGGATAAGATCCAGCTGTGGGCCCCACTTGCTAGGTTTTTCCCACACACATAAATGCTTGGTTATCCCCTTCATGTGCTGGCTATTTTACAACCAAGTTGTGATATCCCACATCGGTTAGGAAGAGGGAGGGAGCCTGGGCTATAAGTGGAGGCCGCTGGAGTTACACTGTCGAGGCGCCTTTTGGGGAAGGACGAGAGCGTGAACCCAGAAGGACAAAACCATGCAGGCGAGGCCCAAAGCGGACAATTCCTACGACAATAAGGGCCGCGACGTTACATAATGGTATCAGAGCCGACTCCCGATGTCCTGCTGGTGTCCAGCGAGGGCGCTGGAGCCCCGAGGGGGGTGAATGTGATATCCCGCATCGGTTAGGATGAGGGAGGGAGCCTGAGCTATAAGTGGAGGCTGCTAGAGTTACACTGTCGAGGTGCCTTTTGGGGAAGGATGGGAGCGTGAACCCAGAAGGACAAAACCGTGCAGGTGAAGCCCAAAGAGGATAATACCTGCGACAGTAAGGGCTGGGGCGTTACACAAGTAAAATTGGTTTTTACCATTTTTGAAAAATCCAAACATTGCTTTAAATCAAGACCGTCCAAACTGCCTCCACCATCACGTCCAGCAGCTGCCCATTTTTTCAGCAATTTTTTTTCATTTTTTAATAATTCCCATTTAAGGGTAAAACATACACTTAATTAACCTTTAATTCATATATTAATTTAGTGTTAAAAAAATTAAGAAAAATGGCAGAACTTAGCACATTTCATTGCACGTTATTTCCCCTATATGCTGTCCACATTTTCCACTTTCATGGCAGCTGCATTTTAATATTTTCTTGTTGGAAATCTGCATAATTGAATGCATATCTCTATGTCCCTGCATGTACGCAATATGTGGGCATTTTTTTATATAAAAAAATTCAAAAATATGCAGCAAGGGCAACCCATGGACGTCACTATGTGCCACCTTACCTATGCTCATGTTGAGCATTTTGTAGCATCATCATAGGGTGCATTCATTGCTAGATTTTATTTACATTTTAGCATTTCATAATAATGCATAAAATACCCTAGAAATATGCTACATTTGACAACTCAATTTCCATTAAAATCATGTAATTATTCCTTGTACTCTAGCATTAAATGAAGGGTACTCTTGAGGTGTAATAGTGAACCATGCTCACCTTTTTCAATGCAGTTATTTATTTTCTCAATATTTTATGCTTAATCCAAGCCTTCCAAAATAAATATCTCATAATTTCATTCATTCATTTCAAATTTAATCTCAATCCAATTTTCCTAGCTCCCATTATAACCGTTTAAAATTAAAGGTTGAAATTGAGATGTGATCAATAAATCATTATGCTTATTTCATCAAAAAATTATATAACCCAATAATTCCATAATCTCAAGCCCAACATCATCAACTACCATTTCAAATTTCACTTGAATCCACCTTACGGGCGTTGAGTTATGATTTTTCTAGTATTTTTCCATTAAACTTGTCAATTATCACACAAATGCTCATAATTCATATTAAATGAATTAGAATGATTTTCCATGATGTATTTGCACATTTAAATCAACAGCAATTTACTCTAATCCCACTGTCTCATTTTAGCTCAAAATGATTAATCACGTCATTATTGTTAATCCTTGACCTTAATTGCAGTAATTAGCAAAATCACATAAATCATTCGTAATCTAATAATTCATATATAAATGTCATATACATGATCTATGTATACATATGGGTTCTACATGGGTAGGGTTTCACAATCCTCCCCCCTTATAACAGGTTTCGTCCCAAAACCGTCTATTTTTTAAATAGCTGGGCGTATTTCCATTCCACCTCTTATTTTAACTCCCAAGTGGCTTCATTTTCGGAATACCGGTTCCATTGTACCTTCACGTACTCGATTTCCCGATTCCGAAGCTTTTGTACCTTATGATCCAAGATTTTAACTGGTCTTTATTCATAATTCAGATAATCTTGAATCGGTAGATTTTCAGCCACTAATATATTTGTTTGGTCCGGAACATACTTTGTAAGCATCGATATATGGAATACATTATGAACTAGGGCTAACACTAGGGGTAAAGCTACTCGATAGGCTAATTTCCCAACTTTTTCCAAAACCTCAAATGATCCAATATACCTGGGATTCAGCTTTCCCCTTTTCCGAAACCTTGTAACTCCCTTGAATGGCGTGACCTTTATAAATACATGTTCGCCAACTTAGATGTTCAAATCCCTTCTCTTGCAATCTGTGTAACTCTTTTGCCGACTTTGGGCAGTGAGTCTACATTGGCGAATAGTTCGTACCTTGTCAGCCATTCGTTGAGATAAGTCTGGGGCTAACCTTTTCTCTCCAACTTCATCCCAGTTTAACGGTGCTCGACATCGCCGACCATATAATGTTTCAAATGGAGCCATTTGGATGCTATCTTGGTAACTATTATTGTATGTAAATTCTGCAATCGAGATATACTCATCCCATGATCCTCCAAACTCCAAGGTACACATACGGAGCATGTCTTCAATGATTTGGTTCACCCGCTCCGTTTGTCCATCGGTTTGAGAATGAAAGACTGTACTGAACTTAAGTTGGGTGCCTAGAGTTTCGTGCAAGCTTTTCCAAAATCTTGACGTGAATGTCGCATCTCGATCTGAGATAATCGACTTTGGCACTCCATGGAGTCGTACGACCTCCTTGTAATAAACCTTAGCTAGCTTTTTTGCGGTATAAGTCCTTATAGGTAGGAAGTGCGCGAATTTCGACAACCTATTAATGATTACCCATATAGAATCGTTTCCTACTTTGGTCTTAGGTAATCCTTCTATGAAATCCATTGTGAGGTCATCCCACTTCCATTCAGGAATTTCTAAGGACTGTAACTTACCAGACACTTTTTGATGATCCACTTTCACCTGTTGGCAAGTTAAACACTTAGCCACATATTCAGCGATCTCTCTTTTCATATTAGTCCACCAATATGTTTTCTTGAGATCCTGATACATCTTAGTACTCCCTGGGTGAATAGAAAATGGCGAAAAATGTGCCTCCTTAAGGATCTGTTCCTTTAACTCAGCTATATTAGGTATGCAAAGGCGACCCTTATACCTATACATACCTTGCTCATCGATAGCAAATTCAGCCAACCCCTTTTTTTCTTCATTTTCTCGACATGAGTATGTAGGTCTGTGTCCTTTTGTTGCGCAACCTTGATCTGTTCAAAAAGTGATGATTGTATGTGTAATTGTGATAGTCTGGTCTGGACTCCTTATGGACATACAATTAGTTCCATTTGCTCTATCTCCTTAAGCAATCCTTCTTCCTTAGTGATAAGATGCGCTAAGCTAACATTTCTGCTCAATGCATCAGCTACCACATTTGCCTTACCTAGATGGTATAGAATTTCCAAATCATAGTCCTTCAATAATTCGAGCCATCTCCTTTGTCTCATGTTCAACTCCTTCTGCGTAAAAATATATTTGAGGCTCTTGTGATCAGTGTAAATCTCACATTTTGCACCATATAGGTAATGTCTCCATATTTTCAAGGCAAATACCACAACTGCTAACTCTAAATCAATGTGGGGTAGCTTACCTCATTGGGCTTTAGTTGTCGCAATGCATAGGCTATCACTTTACCCCTTTGCATCAATACACATCCTCATCCCTTTCTTGATGCATCACTATAAACCACAAACCCTTCATTTCCTTCCAGTAGGGTTAAGATGGGCGCTTTCACCAATCGCTGTTTCAATTCTTGAAAACTACGCTCACATTTCTCAGACCATACATACTTGACTCCTTTACGAGTCACCTTGGTTAACGGGGCTAACAATTGTGAAAACCCTTCGACAAATCTTCTGTAATAGCCAGCCAACCCTAGGAAACTTTGTATTTCTGTAATGGTCATCGGCCTTGACGATTTCAATAATGCCTCGATCTTTTGAGGATCAACTTGAATACCCTTTTCAGATATTATATGCCCAAGAAATCCTATTTGTTTCAACCAAAATTCACATTTCTTCAACTTGGCATATAATTTCTCTTTCCTCAACCTTTCTAAAACCTTTCGTAATTGACTTTCATGTTCTTTCTCCGTTTTAGAGTAAATCAAGACATCGTCAATAAACACCACCACAAACTGATCCAGATAGTCCTGAAAAACCCTATTCATCATATCCATGAATACAGTAGGGGCATTAGTAAGTCCGAAAGGCATTACTAAAAACACATAATGCCCATATTTGGTTCGAAATGCGGTTTTATGAGTATCATCCGGACTTATCCTCAGTTGATGGTACCCTAACTGTAAATCAATTTTGGAGAAAGTTGTGGCTCCTTGCAACTGATCGAATAAGTCATCAATCCTGGGCAATAGATATTTATTCTTTATGGTGACTTTGTTTAGCTCCCAGTAATCAATACGTAATCTTAAACTTCCATCCTTTTTCCTCACAAACAATACCGGAGCTCCCCAAGGGGATACACTTGGTCGGATGAAACCCTTTTCCAACAACTCCTGGATTTGAGTCCGTAGTTCATTCATCTCAGCTGGCGCCATTCTATATGAAGTTTTAGAAATTGGAGTTGTACTCGTCATTACGTTAATTGTCATATCCATTTCCCTTTGTGGAGGCAATGTGGTTAACTCCTTTGGAAATATATCGGGAAATTCTCTAACCACAGGTATTTGATTAATTTCTACCTCCATGCCTTTGTCTACATTCACTGACACCAAATAGGCTTGACATATTTATCGGATCATCCTAACAGCTTTCATAGATGATATCAATATACTTGAACTGTCAGGTTGTCTCAGTTTTCCAATGGCAATCTCCTTCCTTGGAGTTGCTTCAAATTGTACTTTTTTATTCTTATAGTCTATGGTCGCTCCCCATTGGCTTAGCCAATCCATACCCAATATCATGTCGAACTCAGTCATAGGTAATAGGATCAAATCAGCTTCTAGAATCAATGATCCTATCCTAATTGGGCATGCTTTGCATACTTGGCTAGTACTTGCTAATCTATAGACTGGAGATTCTACATGTATAACCTGATTGGTTTCTTCTACCGGTAGTGTATGGGTGGTCACGTATTGCATGCTATGAATGAATGGGTGGCACCAGAATCAAACAAAGCTACTACCAAATTTCCTAGAATATAAACCATACTTGTGACCACCTTTTCCTTTTATTCTTGAGATTCTGTCCGGGTCAGGGCATGCACGTGCACCGGGTTCGTAGAAGTTCCCTGCTTACTTGTTGTTCCAGGTATCCTAAGCTGAGCAAGTCTTCCACGTCCTTGAGATGTCTGCGCCTTGTTTGGACAATTTGGGGCTATGTGACCCACTTGATCACATATATAACATTTGACAACCTTCACTTCTCCCGTCCTGAACTCCTTGGTGATATGACCCGTTTGGCCACATTTATAGCACTTGTTCGAGCCTTTTAGACACTCGCCTGTATGCCGCTTTTGACACTTCCTACACAACGGCGAGCTTTTCTTCTTTGGGATTCCTTTCCCCTTCCTTAAATTGCCTTTTCTAGCTTTCTCTTTCTCGATTTCTGGTTCCTTGGGACCCATGCTGAACATTCGTGAACCCAATCTCAGTTCTTGGGTTCTCAAAGCCTCAATTTCCAAAGCCCTTGCTCTTTCAAGGCTTGAAGCATAGTCTTTAATCAGCAGTGGGGCAAGACTTTCCTACAGATATGGCCTCAATCCTTGTTGGAATCTTTGTGCCTTATTTCCTGACACATTTGCAATCCAAGGCACATATCTGACCAGAGCGTTAAATTTTTGTAGCATACTCGGTGACCATCATCCTCCCTTGATATAATTTTTCAAATTCTATAACCTTTTGACTCTACAATCGAACCAGGAGGTATTCTTTGTTAAATTCTTCCATAAAAGTTTGCTAAGACACTTCTTCGGGTCGTGACATTGTGATTAACATCGTCTCCCACCATTCGTGTGCGTCCTTTGCTAACAAATGAGCAGCACACAATACCTTCTGACGATCATTGCACAGAGATATTCTAAATAATTTCTTAATCTCCATCATCCACTGCTCTGCTTGGACCGGGTCGGGTTCTCCAGAAAATTTCGGGGTCGTTGTGCTAGAAAGTCATTGATGACTCTTCTATCAGCTTCCATTAGCTGATTTTCATCCCTTAGAGGCGCCGGTGTGACAACGAGGTCCGCCATCGGAGCAGGTCCTTCTTTCTCTGTACTACCCAACTGAGCATGTTGGGTTCTTTCCCATAATCCTTGTATAATGTCGGCAGTTTGCGCTACCCAATCCCTAGTGGTCTGCTGCATCGCTTCCTTCACTGCTGCAGCTACTCTTTCCTCTATGAGTCTGGTTTGCCTCGACTCAGTTTCCTCTTCCACATCTCTTTCAGGGCTTTCATTATTCCTTCTCTGTTGATTTCTTTGATTAGGTTCTTGGGTCACTGGCCTTCCTCTTTTAGGTCGGCTAGATTCGCCAACTTCATGTTGGCTTGGAACCTCCGTCGCTGTTTCTTTTCCTTGATTTTTCCTTAATCCTGCTCTTGTTTCCACCATCGTATAAATCTGAGTATATAACAACACACTTTTCATTTTCGATTAACGTTAAATCATTATATACGCATTTCATTTAAAATTAATGTTAAGTCATTGCATACACATTCAATCACAATTATATCACATCATTCAAGGTCATTCATTCATATATCTAAAACTCATAAGTTTAGTTATATCAATATATTCATTCATATTCATAATATTCACATCATCATATCCATAATCAGTACATGTGAAAGTAAATCACACTTATGTACACATTTAGCATAGCACACACATGTCATACTTATATACATGTCAGTCTATCGTGGCAACCATATTGTCATCAAACCACATTTATACATACACAACTTAAAAAAATAAAAACATTCATCATCTTCCTGGGCCTCTCCTCAGACGTCTACGTCTACGTGCAACTTGTGAGGGTGCCTCCGTGAGCGTGCTAGTATCGGACCACGCCTGGACCTCCTCCTCTTCACTATCATCATCATCGTCCTCATCCTCCTCTACAAACTCCACTATCTCCTCCTCTACTTCCTCCTATACTTCTTCCTCTTCCTCCTCTTCCTAGACAGGCTCGAGGAATTCCATAGGATTGTCATCATCATTAACCTCGGCCAGTCGGACAATTTCACCTGTGTTCTCCATTATGTATAACATGACCTCATCCGGTTTAGGAGCTGCAGGTATTTCGATGACTCCCTCGGCACGACGCTTCTCAATATAGTGGGCCATGTCTATTTCCCGCTAATGGAGTCGATCCCAAGGTGCTCCATAGCGAAACTGAACACAACCATCCACAAATCTCTACCATGGGCCTGCGTCGGGGGGTGTGGGTGCCTGAGTCTTTTCCGAAAAGTCCTGGAGGTCTTGTGGGTCTACTCTATCAGTTGGAACACTGGGAGACCGGGGAATTCCAAGGTATGTTCCTGGAAGAACTTGTGCCCTAGGTTTGTAACTGGAGGGCTCTCCTAGCCTTGTTCATGTTGACCAAAGGGAACTACAAGGAACTGTGGTGTGTTGTGTTGGGATTCCCACAACCTGTATATATTCTCTTCCCTTCGCTGCCTCCTCTCCTCCTCTTATGTCTCCTTTTTCAACTCCTCCACACTCATCATCCGCTTACCCCTATCCACCATCTGTACAAACATAGCAATCAAATTGCATTGCAACATAACTTATCATCATATGGCATGTATTTCATCATGTTATAAACATACCTAATCATCATATAATCATGTCTATTTCATCATATAATCATATATATCTCATCATATTCTTTCAATTTCCTATACTTAGAAATTTTCCATGCCTATTTACTAATCCATGCTCTGATACCAAGCTCTGTGGCGCCCCAAAACCGAGCGTCACATCCTAGGCCTTACCTCAGGATCGTATTGATTGGTAAACGTGATCAGGATTGTTGTCCTATCACACGGCGGGCTTTAATGGATATTTGTCTAATGTAAATATATTTTCATAAGAGTTTAATCCCTCATATTTTCGTTTCAAGCATAACTAGGTCATTACCAACCCATCATCACATACAAAGCATGCTGATCAAAAATATTTCATCAACTACGTAAATCAGATGTCACTGCACGTAATAACCATAGTCATCAATATAAAATATTCAAATAGTTACAGTCATTCAACATGAATATTTCCTCACAACAAAAGAGTTCTAATTTTTTCCATTGCTTTATCAAGCTTACACTCAATAAGCAAGCTATTTACATTTTACAGGCAATTCATTTCAGGCAGCATTTTGCATTTAAAATTATCTTGGAAAGCACATTATACCTTTTCAAAAGGTATATCTTGAAAACATAAATCCTGTACTCATCACGAGTACGATATACATAATGCCATATAAAAACATGAACATATTTATCATATTTCCCTTAGTATGGAAGCCAGCCATGCGACCATCCGTCCACATCATCTCCCATCTCAGAGAGGGCGCCACCAGCCTTGGGCCTATTTTAGCAACTTGGTCATACTAAGGGGGGACAATCGGTCCGCTTATACCCTTCAAGTGGACCTAGAACCTTGTGCACATGAACTTTTCATAAATTCATCTTAACATGCTAGCATGATTTTTTTCAATCAGTAACATAGAATCACATCATTTTTCATAGCATTTATCAAAAAAAGTTTCATAATATCGCATTTGAAGTAAAAATATCATTTCAACACCATTTAACTAAGGAATGACCAACCTTAAATACCTCTAAAAAATTTTCAATATTTAAATCAAGCAGTTAGTACAAAAAAATCACATTTAATCAAAACAATTTAGAAAAGCAAAAATCATTTAGAAAATTTGCTTGCTTACCTGTGTTCCTTCGCTTTCCGACTCCGCTTTTTCTTTGCCTTTGCCTACATGAGAATAATATACTTTTTCATATATTTATTTTCCTCATATCTCATTTAGTTTTCCAACCCATTTCATTCACATATATCATTTATTTGACTTCTCAAGTCATTATCCACATATATAGCATATATCGCACATATTAGCACATTCCAGGGTTTCATACACAACATATATAATACCATAATTAGGGTAATCATTCCACCATATAATAATCATTCAATACTTATTATTTATAGGTTCATTAACCTCAAATTTCCATTTATCAATCCTTTTCCAAAATACACGCAGCGGTGCTCCTTTTATGCACACACTGTCACTTCATAAATAAATTTCAAAATTTGAAATTAATCATTATACACTCTAAAAATATGTATAATCATGAGATATATCATATTTTCATACATTTATGTACATAATCACATTCCATCGTCATTCATCACTTATGCACATTTATCCTTTCACATATCCCCATTTGGCAACACATGCATAATATATTTCATAAAATTTTCTGAGTCAGCAAATTAATCCATATTTAACTGTGTTAATTACCCTTAATTACCATTTCATTTAGGGTATTTTTATGGGATTTAAATCCACTTACCATAGGTTTCCAAAACAGCAACTTTGGAACCCATTTTTCACCCGTTTAACGTGTCTTTTGACACATAACCCTAAGCAATTTAATAAATCCGGATTTTCAGCAAATAATTTCATTTTTCCTAATCCAAATTTAGGGCATTAACACATGTTTAACATTCATAAATTAAAGGCATGTTGAATTATCATTTAGGAATTCTTTAAGCATCCATTTCATATTCAAATTTTGGAGTTTAAAACTCAAGTTAAACAACTCAAAACAACACATATACTCACTTGGTTTATGCACTCCAAACCCTAAACACTTGGAGATGATTTCCTCCACCAAACTTCCCTTCTTTTTCCCCTTGATTCTCCTTCTATTTCCCTCTTCCTTTGCTGGCCAAAAATGGACGTGAGCTGCTATTGTGCTTGGGATAAAATTCCAGCACTTGAGAAATTTTCTACCGTCCATCCATGTGAACGTGCATGGGTTATATAGGGTTGGATAAGATCCAGCTGTGGGCCCCACTTGCTGGGTTTTTCCCACACACATAAATGCTTGGTTATCCCCTTCATGTGCTGGCTATTTTATAGTCAAGTAAAATTGGTTTTTACCATTTTTGAAAAATCCAAAAATTGCTTTAAATCAAGACTGTCCAAACTGCCTCCACCATCACGTCCAGCTGCTGCCCATTTTTCCAATAATTTTTTTTCCATTTTTTAATAATTCCCATTTAAGGGTAGATCATACACTTAATTAACCTTTAATTCATATATTAATTTAGTGTTAAAAAATTAAGAAAAATGGCAAAACTTAGCACATTTCATTGCACATTATTTCCCCTATATGTTGTCCACGTTTTCCACTTTCATGACAGCTGCATTATAATATCTTTCTTGCTGGAAATCTGCATAATTGAATGCATATCTCTATGTCCCTGCATGTTAGTAATATGTGGGCCTTTTTTATATAAAAAAATTCAAAAATATGCAGCAAGGGCAGCCCATGGACATCCCTATGTGCCACCTTACCTATGCTCATGTTGAGCATTTTGTAGCATCATCATAGGGTGCATTCATTGCTGGATTTTATTTACATTTTAGCATTTCATAATAATGCATAAAATACCCTAGAAATATGCTACATTTGAGACCTCAATTTCCATTAAAATCACACAATTATTTCTTGTACTCTAGCATTAAATGAGGGGTACTCTTGAGGTGCAATAGTCAACCATGCTCACTTTTTCAATGAAAGTATTTTCTCAACATTTTATGCTTAATCCAAGCCTTCCAAAATAAATATCTCATAATTTCATTCAATCGTTTCAAATTTCATCTCAATCCGATTTTCCTAGCTCCTGTTATAACCGTTTAAAGTTAACGGTTGAAATTGAGATGTGATCAATAAATCATTATGCTTATTTCATAAAGAATTTTCATAACCCAATACTTCCATAATATCAAGCCCAACATCATCAACTACCATTTCAAATTTCACTTGAATCCACCTTATGGGCGTTGAGTTATGAATTTTCTAGTATTTTTCCATTAAACTTGTCAATTATCACACAAATGCTCATAATTCATATTAAATGAATTAGAATGATTTTCCTGATGTATTTGCACATTTAAATCAACAAAAATTTACTCTAATCCCACTATATCAGTTTAGCTCAAAATGATTAATCACATCATTATTGCTAATCCTTGACCCTAATTGCAGTAATTAGCAAAATCACATAAATCATTCATAATCCAATTATTCATATATAAATGTCATATACATGATCTATGTATGCATATGGGTTCTACATGGGTAGGGTTTCATAGAGTACCTCTACTAACCCAGTACGAATATATGCGTTGACTCACAAAGAGTCATAAGAACAAGAAGAGGAAGAAGTTGCAGGTATGGATGATGATTTAGTTGATAATGACATTATATGATTTCCATATCAACTACTCCTGCACTATTAGTAGAAGGAATGAGTAATGTCTCTATGTAAAAAAACCCTGTATGTGAAAGGCGCAATGGAAGTGTGATGGGTTGTAACAAGTTTCGAGATGAAATCTTTTGTAAGGGGGGGAGGATTGTGAAACCCGCAATCCTAGAATAACACATGTAAACCTAGGGTTTTAAACCCTAGATTTTTGTATTGATTTTTATGATAAATAAAATTCATGAAATATGTTATATTTTCAAATGTGTGTATTAGAGGTTAAAATAATGCAATTAGGAATTTAACCCATGTGAATAGTGCCCGTGAATAATGCACATGAATAGTAACTGGGGATTAAGACACGTGATTAAGAGTTAATCACTTGGATTAACCTAATCACAAAAAGACAAAATAGAGATTTAATCACTACAGGACGAAATAGCAATTCTTTTTGTTATTTTAATCCAATTTTCGATTTTAGTGGAAAATTAAAGAAAAAATCATAATTTGCAATCCGGGCGTCGGATTTCGATGAATTTTTTTATGGATGGATAAAATTCATGATGAACATGATGAATGGGTTAATATGTGATGAAAATCACAAATCAAAGGTCAAGATGAAGCGTCAAATAGAGATCGAAAAGGTAGCTTAACTTTTAATTAAATCTACTTTTGGCTTTTTAATAAAATAAATAATAAAAAATTAAAAAATTAAATGAAAAGAAGCTGCAGCAGGGGGCATGGAAGGCTAGGGTGGCTGCTCTTTGCTCAATGCATTTTTCAAAATTATAAAAAAATACAATTGTATAATTAAATACCTCAAGCTAGGGGGTAAAATCCAATTTTTTGAAAGATCAAGCCCTATAAATAGGGCAGAAGGGGGAAGTCCAAGGAATCATTTCTCCCAGATCCATTTGACAAATCCCAGCTCTCAAACCCTCCCACACGTCCAACGAAGAAGAGGAGAAAATTAGAGAGAAAAAGTGTGAGAAAAAGTGAGATATCTCCACTTCGAGTAAGTGATTTCTACCCAAATTTTTTTTGGATGTTAAGTAGGGTATGAGCATGCTTAGTTAATGCCTAAGCATGAGAAAATAAGTATAGTTATAATGCTTAATCGAAATTATGCCAAAACATCAAAAATTTGGAGCAAAGATAGAGCATTCGGGAAGATAACATATGATATGTGTAAATAATGCTCCAAATTTGATAAATGATGATTTAGGATGTATGATTATGATACATATGATGTTGGAATGATGATATATTAATTTCATCATTTTTGGAATTAAGGATTATGCTTAAGTGAATTTATGTTGATTTTAGTATATGGAGAAAGTGATTTATTTAGCCAAGTAAATGATGATAAATTCAAAATTTATGAATTTTCTCATGATTTACTAAGCATAATCTATGTCATGATATTTTTTATTTTTGGAAAAAATGTCAATTTTTGGAACCCATGAACAGTAATCCACGTTACTGTGAACAGTACCCATGAACAGTGATCGTGAACAGTGATTCTGAACAGTAATCTACTACAGTGCTATGAACAGTAAACAGCGTGATTTTTGAGAAAATTTGATATTAATATTTAAATATATGGATGAAATTTTTAAATAATTTATGGATAAAAATTCATATAAGGAGGAAATGACCAAGTATCTTTATAAAATTAACCTCTTGTTTCGGCCTCGTGAAAAATATCATTTTGGTTGAAAGTAAAAATTGTTTTCCTGCGGCTTTGAAAATAAATGCTTAACTAGTTTCCCAGCAAGATTTTAAAGCATCTAATTCTTTAACCGAGTCCGAAAAGTATATCACAGAAATATTTTGCATTGTGTTCTACATTCTGAATTTACATCTCTAACGAGAAAACCCTTGATTAAAAGAGCTGAATACAATAGTCCATAAAAAAAGCTTATTTTTATTGAAATAATGATGAAATGCGTAGAAAATCTTTCTACGTCTCTACAAATGCACGAAAAATCGTGCCTAACAAAAACATAAAGATAAATGAGTACACTTCGCCCCGCGCCGTGACTCGAATGTGAGGTATATGACGCTACGCGCCATGACTTAAAGGTGAGGTACACGACGCCACGCGCCATGACTTAAATGTGAGGTACACGACGCCACGCGCCGTGACTTAAATGTGAGTTTACGCTTAGCCCGTCGACCAGCGATGACTCGGTTTGGGAACTAGTGAGGGGCCCGTCGGCTACACCAGTGACCCTACACAGCAAACTAAGTGCGCTCTTAGCTTCTGGATTTACACAGCAGACCAGCGTGTCCCGCTTTCAGCTTCTATATAAGAAACCAGCGTCTCCCGCATTCAGTCTCTGGATTGAATAATTGGGTGGTTTTACCAAGAAATGGATTCAACCGAATTTTAAAAGTATTTTGGGGTCAACTTTGACCATTTGGGCCCAACTGGGCTTGTTGAGAGATTTTGGCTCAAGAGGACTTATTGAAGGATTTTAAGTCATCTTGGGCTTGCTGGAAGTTCTAGGCCTATTAAGGCTCGGGTTGAAGAATTTTGGGGCTGAATTGGCTTATTGGAGATTTTTGAGCCATCTTGGGCTTTTCTTTTTTTTTTCTTTGGAGAGTTTGGAGCTATCTTGGGCTTTTTTGAGGGTGTTGAGCCCAAATGGCTTGTTGAGGAATTTTGGACCCAAGTGGGTTTGTATGAAGATTTTTGGGTTGTCTTGGGCTTACTGGAGGTTTTAGGTCTATTAAGGATCGGATTTGAGCAAAGAGGTCATTCACCCGTGTATGAACTTAGCTCACTTCCCGGAGAGTATTTACTCGGGGAGAAATACATAATTATATATATATATTTGAAAGTCTTCTAAGATGTATGTGTATATAAAATATATATTTATTTTTTTTTGGGCCCGCGGGACAAATATATATATATTTTTGAAGGTCCGCGAGACATATATATTTTTGAAAAATAAAATATTCATTTTCGAGGCCCGCGGGGCATATATGTTTTTAGAAAACAAAATCTTAATTTTTGGATGCCCGCGGGTCATCTATATAATTTTAGAAATCAGAATCTTAATTTTTGGATGCCCGCGGGACATCTATATAATTTTAGAAAACCAAAGTATTAATTTTTAGATGTCTGCGAGGCATATATATATTTTTAGAAATCAAAATCTTAATTTTTGGATGCCCGCGGGTCATCTATATAATTTTAGAAATCAAAATCTTAATTTTTGGATGCCCGCGAATCATCTATATAATTTTAGAAAATAAAATCTTAATTTTTGGATGCCCGCGGGACATCTATATAAATTTAGAAATCAAAATCTTTATTTTTGGATGCCCGCAGGAAATCTATGTAATTTTAAAAATCAAAATCTTAATTTTTGGATGCACGCGGGACATCTATATAATTTTAGAAATGAAAATCTTAATTTTTGGATGCCCGCGGGTCATCTATATAATTTTAGAAAATAAAATCTTAATTTTTGGATGCCCGCGGGTCATCTATATAATTTTAGAAATCAAAATCTTAATTTTTGGATGCCCACGTGACATCTATATAATTTTAGAAATCAAAATCTTAATTTTTGGATGCCCGCGGGACATCTATGTAATTTTAAAAATCAAAATCTTAATTTTTGGATGCCCGCGGGACATCTATATAATTTTAGAAATCAAAATCTTAATTTTTGGATGCCCGCGGGACATCTATGTAATTTTAAAGATCAAAATCTTAATTTTTGGATGCCCGCGGGACGTATATGTAATCAAAATCTTAATTTTTGGATGCCCGCGGGACATCTATATAATTTTAGAAATCAAAATCTTAATTTTTGGATGCCCGCGGGTCATCTATATAATTTTAGAAATCAAAATCTTAATTTTTGGATGCCCGCGGGTCATCTATATAATTTTAGAAATCAAAATCTTAATTTTTGGATGCCCGCGGGTCATCTATATAATTTTAGAAAACAAAATCTTAATTTTTGGATGCCTGCGGGACATCTATATAATTTTAGAAATCAAAATCTTAATTTTTGGATGCCCGCGGGACATCTATGTAATTTTAAAAATCAAAATCTTAATTTTTGGATGCCCGCGGGACATCTATATAATTTTAGAAATCAAAATCTTAATTTTTGGATGCCTGCGGGACGTCTATATAATTTCAGAAAATAAAATATTAATTTTTGGATGCCCGCGGGACATCTATATATTTTTATAAAATAAAATATTTATGTTTGAAAGGCCTTTTAATATATATATATGTATTTTAGAAAATAAAAATATATATCTTTTTTATCATAAAAGAAAAAGCTTTACTACATATCATATATATATACGGTGCCCCCGGGGAGATCTGGGACCCCGGGACATATATATATGCCATTATATATATATATGTTTTATCATAAAAAAAATGCTTTAACTGTATATATGTTATATATATAGCGTGCCCGGTGAGATTCCGGGACCCTGGGGCCTATATATATATTTATACTATTATATATATATTTATCATAAGAACACTTAACTGTATATATATATTATATATATAGTGCGCCCGGTGAGATCCCGGGACCCCGGGGCCTATATATATAATTAACACAAGCGCCTCTCAACACAATACGGAATGCGAGGAGTAGGAGAGGACGAGCAAGCCATTTCTCCAGTCCACTCCCATAAGCATCGGGGCACATTTCTAACGTCAAAATGCCCAGGCCCCACAACCCCCTCAAACAGCAAAGTTAATTTCTGTCAGTGCTTGCTGCTTAGGTTGGTCGACAGAGATTTTGGAGTGGTTCCGTCGGTTACATTGGCTTATTTAAACACATTGACACAGAAGCAGCATATATATTTTTTTAATGAGGATACTTATCCCGGGATTCCGAGGCTTTATATATATATATATTCACTATAAGATATATATATATGTATATATATTTAGCTTTATATATATATATATGGCGTGCCCCGTGAGGCGCCGGGTTCCCGAGGCCTGCATATATATATCATGTTTTTTTTATTAAAAAAAACGTGAATATATATATAAGTATATATATATATGTGTGTGAGGCGTGCCCGTGAGGCGCTGGGTTCCCGAGGACTGCATATATATATATATCATATTTTTTATTAGAAAAGACGTGAATATATATATAAGTATATATATATGAGGCGTGCCCCGTGAGGCGCCGGGTTCCCGAGGCCTACATATATATATATCATGTTTTTTTTAAAAAAAGATGTGAATATATATATATAAGTATATATATATGAGGCGTGCCCGTGAGGCGCCGGGTTCCCGAGGCTTGCATATATATATATCATATTTTTTATTAAAAAGACGTGAATATATATATATAAGTATATATATATGAGCCGTGCTCGTGAGGCGCCGGGTTCTCGGGCCCTTATATATATATATATTTATACTATTATATATATATATTATCATAAAAACGCTTAACTATATATATCATATATATATATGGCGCACCCGGGGAGATCCCGGGACCCCGGGGCCTATATATATTATATGTATTATTACATATTTTTATCATAATAATTCATAGTTATATATATATGTATATATATATATTTTTTAGAAAATACACACATATAATATATATATATATATATTTTTTTTTTTTTTTGAAAGAGGAAAATGCTTAACCTATGTGTCAATTCAACCCGCCAGTCGGGGAGTATCCACGTTGGGAAAAGTAGTTTTTGAAAATAATATATATGTATATATGTATATATATTTTTATATATAGAAAATACACACATATATATTTTTATTTTATTTTTAAAGGAGAAAAATACTTAACCCGCGTGTCAATTCAACCCGCCAGTCGGGGAGTATCCACGTTGGGAAAAGTAATTTTTGAAAATAATATATACGTATATATGTATATATATATTTTTATATATAGAAAATACACGCATATATATTTTTATTTTTTTAAAAGGAGAAAAATACTTAACCCGCGTGTCAATTCAACCCGCCAGTCGGGGAGTATCCACGTTGGGAAAAGTAATTTTTGAAAATAATATATATGTATATATGTATATATATATATATTTATATATAGAAAATACACGCATATATATTTTTATCTTTTTTAAAGGAGAAAAATACTTAACCCGCGTGTCAATTCAACCCGCCAGTCGGGGAGTATCCACGTTGGGAAAAGTAATTTTTGAAAATAATATATATGTATATATGTATATATATTTTTATATATAGAAAATACACATATATATTTTTATTTTATTTTTAAAGGAGAAAAATACTTAACCCGCGTGTCAATTCAACCAGCCAGTCGGGGAGTATCCACGTTGGGAAAAGTAATTTTTAAAAATAATATATATGTATATATGTATATATATATATATATTTTTTTTTTTAATAAGAAAGAAATTTATTTTTTTTTACGTAGAAGAAAGAGAAAGGAAAAAAAATATCTGGAGGACTCTCGTTCTCTTTTCTTTGAGCGTGGGAGAGCTCTTGTCCCGGTTCTCGTTGTTTTCAAATGAGAAGCCGAGTGGGTATTTATAGGACTCTGCCGGGCTTGGTGCAAGTTTCGCAGCTAAAGGTATATTGTGGATGCAAGCTCCCACGGAACCACATTCACGTGGAACCGCTTTCCCGCGGAACTGCATTCACGTGGAACCTCTTTCCCGCGGAACTGCATTCACGTAGAGCACATCTCCGCGGAACATTCCTCTCCCCAGTCTGGTATGACCTTCGAGGAATGTACTGTTGCTCAGTTTCCACAAGATGATCATTCTGTTCCTCTGCTTCAGCTTGTTGTAGTTTAGGATGGTCCTGTGTTGGGAGCTCTGCAGGATTCAGCGGTTGTACCTCACCCTTTGGAAGTTCCTCAACAGCACTTGATTCATCTGGAATAATATCCTTCCCTTGAAAATTTACAGCCTTTTCATCCTGGTGTTCGAACTGCCCTACGAATGAATCTTCCACCCATGCCTCCGAAGTTGGTGCTGCAGATTCCTGCACTGGAACCTGAGTAGGTGCATATTTCCCTGCAGCAGCAGCCACATCAACAGGCGCTTTCATCTCCGGCGTTGTGGTGAAGTAGTCTGACGCCAGTATCTTGTTCAGCCTCTCTCTCAGCCCATCATAAGTAACAGCCATTCCAGGCTGGATAGGCTGGTCGGAATTGGCAAGCCACAAATTAGCATGCTGCACGCAGCTTCGGATCGCGTTCTTGTGCGACAAGATGGAATGCGGCGGCTGTGCGATCACGAGGCCACCAAGCAAGGAGATCAGGTCGAAGTCCTTCTCCCCAAGCAGATCAGTGGCGTCGTCCGTCACGTAGTCGTAGGCGAGGCAGCACTCGCGCTCATGCGTCCGCGTCAACATTGTGGAGGTGAACTCGCTCTGCTGCTTCACGTCGAAGAGGCTCCCGAAGTAGATGAGGCTGAGCAGGTCTTCGATCGCTAGCTCCACCGGCGATTCCGAAGTGGTGGAGTCGGAGGCGGCGGCTGCGGGGGGGGGGGGGGCAGCTCCGGCTGCGAGTCCGGCCGAGGAGTGTGGTTATAGAGGGCGAGCTCCTCCTGGAGGGCGTTGGAGAGAGGCTGCCGAAGCTTCTCATATTCATCGATGAGGACGGAGACCGCAGGCTTGGAGCGGAGGACGTCTTCCTGCTCTTTGTTGAGGACTTTTCCTTGGGCGAGGCTTTCCTCCATCTGGAGTATCCGGTTGTATTTCTTGCGGAGAGCGTGGAGGCGTTTGTTCATGAGGCAGAAGACGGGGCCGTCGGAGGAAGTTTTGGACGGGGCAGCTGCCGGGGCCGCCATTGGAGACGGAGGGGGAGTAGAGGAGAAGAGAGGGAGGGGATTAGAATAGATTGGTCTGTGATTTTGGGAGGAGTGTTTGCGAGATAAGGGGGGGCGAGTTATTACGATTTCAACAGGTTCTGGGGCGTGGGGGGAGGAAGACAAGGCGGCGCCCGTGAGCTCGCTCTCTCGCTCGAGGAGCGAAAATGTTGAATGTGGCGCTTCTCGGAATCGTCCTCCTGATCCAACCCCGTTATGTGTAGTATGGCCCAGGCAGTGAACTTAGCGAGCTTTGTCAAGTTGGTCGTCTCTGCATTCGTTAGTTTATAGCCAGGAATATGCTGAGGCAGCAAATCTACAGGTAAAACCCCAGTACCCAATGTTATTTTATTCTCTTTCGATCGTCTTTTTATTTGGTAAACCAGAAAATTTGTGAGAGTTGAGATTGGAATTTTTTTTTTCATGTTACTGTTATCCCGGCCACATCTCATATCCTGCAATGATGATTCTTCTTTCTTTATATATATATATACGCTTCATTTTTGCTGCTAACATTCCTGGCATTTGGAAAAACTCTTTGTGGCAAAAGCCCCTTAATTTACTTATTTATTTATTTATTTTATTATTATTATTATTTTTTATTTTTGTGGCCAAGGCCCCTTAATTTTATATATATATATATATATATATATATATATATTTTTGTATGGTTTGGTTATCTCGTTTAGCCGGTCATTCCTATATACATTTGCTCCCCTTTTTTTTCTTTCTTTTTTTGTTCATCATTATTAACCTTTTCTTTTTTTCTTTTTATAATAAGTTTGTCAGTCTATAAACCAATAAAGGCCCTTGGCTATCTGTGATTAATTTTAGTCATTTGCGAGTTTTTTTTTTCCTTCTTCTCTTTCTCTCTTTTTTATATATATATTTTGCTATCAATTTTCCTTTTGTTGTAAATTTTTTTCCCTTTTTTTTTACATAATTTTGTAGACTAAGATTATATAATTTTAGCGGTTTTATTGTTCAAAATATACCTCATCACCTCTATAGAAAAGAAGTCATGAATGATGCATGAGAAGTAATCTAAGACATTGAATGATATAAGTAAAATATCATTTTTCCTTGTATAGGAAAAGGAAAGGAAATGTAGAGGACAGACTGTGGAGGTAAGCAAGCACAACTTTAAAAATGTGATTTTATTCTCAAGTATTTATGAAATGTGTTTAAGGGTGGTCATTCCTATAATGTTTTGAAATGATAAATGTTTATGAGTTTTTATTAAAAGTCATGCCGGCATATTGTTGTCATGTGTGTTCGTGGACATATGCACATGTATGATGTATAATGAAGAGGCTTTGGCGGAGGTAGAAAGTGGATCAGAGGGTCCCCCTTCACTTTGCCGAGTCGTATGGGCTGTGTACCGACGGCTTCCTCCCCAGAGGTGGAGGCAAAGGAATGTTACATGTGAATGAATGCATTGCATTTTCATACATGGATTGAAAAGGAAAGCATGGATTTGAAATGATGTTTTTAAGGGATTATGTAAATAATTCTCTACATGAGAATGACAAGCCACCTGGCGAAGAGGTATATAATGCCGGGGCGATCAAAAGTCATGCACGTAGGAGACCATGTAGCCGTCAAGAGGAAGAGAGGTTCCTCTTGATGAGGCCAAGTCGGAGACAGCCGGCGTATTAGACCATGCTATGTGAGATGTTCCCTAGGCTAGCGTACTCACACACGAAGGTTTATGTCAGGAATGGAAAGGAAGCATTTGCACATCCAATATTTATGAAATGATTTTTATGTAAAGGTTTCTGTGCATTTGATAGTTGATCACTTGGTAAGTGTCTTTTATCGAATGGAGAGGAATGAATTTAAAACAAAAAATATTTGCTTATTGAGTTTCAACTCATGTTTTGTTTTCCCAACCCCAGACAGGTGTAGGGAAAGCCAAGAGACGAAAGACATGTGTTGCTAAAGGAAAAGAGGAATCTACAAAAGTTAGTAGATTTTTATATGAATAGATTCCCTAATGGGATATGATGAAAAAGGACATAGATTGTATGAAATTATGAAATTATGAATAATATGAGAAGTTGATGATTTATGATGTTATGGATAAGTCCATTATGAATGATGATGAATATATATTTATATGATGAAAGAAAAAGAAAGAAAATTTTTTTGGACGAGATCCAATTAAGTACCTGCCACGTGGTCAGGGCAACAATCATGAGTCACATTTACCAATCGACAAGATCCCGGAGTAAGGACTATGTGGATGCCTTGGTTCGGGGCGCCACACTCCAGGTTTCCCCCTGATTATCCTCCACCTCATCTACAAGGCAGTTATCAGCAGAGGCCAAATATTGAGGAGTCTAGCAGCAGGGCTCCGAGAGCTGAGGTTCTTCCTGCTTATCGCCCTGGATTTTTAGGGACCCTCCGAACTCCCACAGTCTACCCCAAGATCTTCAGCGGTTTTGGGACAACACTCCAGCACCTGTACCTCCCAATTTAGGACCCTGGTATAAGTTTGAAGGGGGTATCTTCAATTTTGATACGGAATGAGTTGGGAGAATATTCGACAGAGAGAGAAAGAGATGGTTCCTTTCATAGAGGAGGGTCGTGCTCGAGGATTTATAGATCCACCTGAACCTATTCCTCGCCTTGGTGCGGTTATGATTCATGTAGACAGAAGTACGGGTAATTTGTTTGCACTTGGAGTACCATTATGATACCTTGAACCAGTTGAGGATGAAGAAGAAGAGAATGATGAAAGTGATAGTAGTAATGATAGTAGCGATGATAATAATGATGGCGGAGAAGAGAACAACCATGCCTGGTTAGACACTAGCACTATTACAGAGGAACCTAGCAAAATGTCGCCTAGGCATAGGCGTTATCGCTACTTCAGGAGGAGAGTGGGTAGACGATGAATTTTCTTTGTTTTTATGAACTTCAATATGTATAATTATGAAATGAGGATACTTTGTTATGATGTGACGTGTATATATAAGTGTGATGTGTGTAACATATCTTGTTATGTTAAAAACTATGGTTTATGGAATGAATGATGATGGATGTTTATTAATGTGAAATATATGAAACGAATGAATGATTGTGAATGTTATGATGATGAATGTTAATATATGGTGGTGAATGTGTAAATTGATTATTAGTTTTGCGGTGATGAAATATATATATGATGACCTAACAATAATTATGAATGAAAAATTATGTGCTTTTATATATTCAAGAAAACATTATGGTGGAAACAAGATCAGGAAGGAGAACAAATAAAGGAAAGAAAGTTGCTAAAGAAGTCTCCAGCCAACATGAAGTTGGAGAGACTAGCAGGCCTAAAAGGCCAGAACCTGAATCAAGTAGGGAAAGTTCAAGAACTCGACAAAGACGAGAAAACTTAAGCCCGGAAAGGAATGTAGAAGAAGAATATGAGTCAAGACAGGCTCGACTCATAGAGGAAAGGGTAGCTGCAACAGTAAAAGAAGCAATGCAACAGGCTACTCGCGATTGGCAGCACAAACTGCAGATATTATTTAGGGTTTGTGGGAAAGGACAGAACAGGCCCAGTTGGGCAGTACTGAGAGAGATAGAGCCATTCTGATGGCTGGCCCAACTCCCACGATAGCACCTATAGAAGATGAAAATCAGCTAATGGAAGTTAATAGAAGGGCGATTAATGCATTCTTAGCCCAGCGACTCCCAAAATTTTCAGGAGAACTTGACCCGGTATAGGCCGAGCAATGGATAACAGAGATCAAGAAATTATTCAGAATCTCTCCATGTAACGATCGGCAGAAGGTATTGTGCGCCACACATTTATTTATGAAAGACGCACATTAATGGTGGGAAATAATGTTAGTCACAATGTCACGACCAGAAGAGGTGTCTTGATAGACATTTGTTGAGGAGTTCAACAAGGAATACCTCCCCGCTGGATTACAAAGTCAGAAAGTGATAGAATTTAAAAGGCTTTATCAAGGGTGGATGTCTATCACTGAATATGCTACAAAGTTCAATGCCTTAGTTAGGTATGTGCCTTGGATTGCTAACGTGCCAGAAAATAAGGCACAAAGATTCCAACAAGGACTAAGGCCGTACCTCAGAGAAAGCCTTGCCCCTTTGCTAATTAAGGATTATGCTTCATGTCTTGAGAGGGCAAGAGCATTGGAAATTAAGGCATTAAGAACACAAGAATTAAGACTCGGGTCAAAGATGTCCAGCTTTGGAACAAAGGAAGTTGAACCGAGGAAGGAAAGGGCTACGAAAGGAAATGTGAAGAAAGGAAGAGGAGCCCTAAAGAAGAAACTTCCGCCTTTCTGCAGAAAATATCAAAAGCGATATGTAGCCGAGTATTGAAAAGGCTCAAATTGGTGCTATAAATGTGGGCAAGCAGGCCATGTAGCTAAGGAATGCAGAACGGGTGAAGTAAAGGTCATTAAATGTTATATTTGTGACCAAACAGGACACATCACTCCGAACTGTCCGAATAAGGCACAAACATCACAAGGACGTGGAAGACCCGCACAACTCAGGATACCCGAAATAGCGAATAAGCAGGGAACCACCACGAATCCAGTACATGTGCATGCTTTGACTCGGATAGAGTCTCAAGAGTAGGAGGAGAAGGTGGTCACAAGTATGGTTTATATTTTAGGAAATTCGGCAGTTGCTTTGTTTGATTCTAGTGCTAGTCACTCATTCATAGCATGCCAATATGTGGCCACCCATGCACTACCGGTAGAGGAAACTAATGAGATAATCCACGTAGAATCCCCTGTGTATAGATTAGCTAGTACTAACCAAGTATGCAAAGCATACCTAATTACGATAGGATCGTTGATTTTAGAAGCCAACTTGATTCTATTACCTATGACGGAATTTGATATAATATTGGGTATGGATTGGCTGAGTCAATGGGGAGCTACGATTGATTGTAAAAACAAGAAGGTACAATTTGAAGAGGCTCCAGAAAAAGAAATAGCCATTAGAAAGCTAAGATAGCCTAAAAATTTTACAATATTAATATCGTTCATGAAAGCGGTTAAGATGATCCGCCAAAGGTGCCAAGCTTATTTGGTATCAGTTAATGTGGAGAAAGGTATGGAAATAGAAATAAATCAAATTCTTGTGGTTAGAGAATTTCCTGATGTATTTCTAAAAGAATTAACCACATTACCCCCACAAAGAGAAATAGATATGACTATAGATATCACACCAGGTACAGCTCCAATATCAAAGGCTCCATATAGAATGGCACTAGCTGAAATGAATGAGTTGAGAACTAAAATACAGGAGCTATTAGATAAAGGTTTTATTAGACCCAGTGTATCACCCTGGGGAGCTCCAGCATTATTTATAAGAAAGAAGGATGGAAGTTTGAGGCTGTTCATTGATTACAGGGAATTAAATAAGGTTACGATGAAAAATAAATAACCACTGCCCAAGATTGATGATTTGTTTGATCAATTGCAAGGAGCTACCACTTTCTCTAAGATTGATTTATAGTTAGGGTATCATCAGTTGAGAATATGTCCTACCGATGTTCACAAAACAGTTTTCGAACTAGGTATGGACATTATGAATTTTTAATGATGCTTTTTGGGCTCACTAATGTTGTATTCATGGATATGATGAATAGGGTATTTTGGGACAATCTTGATCAATTTGTGGTGGTATTTATCGAAGATGCCCTGATTTATTCCAAAACAGAGAAAGAATATGAGTTTCATTTGCGAAAGGTATTGGAAAAGCCGAGGAAAGAGAAATTATATGCTAAGCTAAAGAAATGTGAATTTGGTTGAAGCAAGTAGGATTTCTGGGTCATGTAATATCAGAAAAAGGGATTCAGGTTGATCCTCAAAAGATTGAGGCAATTTTGAAATGACAAAGGCCGACGACCATCACAGAAATCCGAAGTTTTCTTGGGTTAGCAGAGTATTATAGAAGGTTTGTTGAAGGATTTTCTCAGTTATCAGCCCCATTAACAAGATTAACTCGTAAAGGAGTCAGGTATGTATGGTCTGATGTGGTGCCCCCAACCGAGCGTCACACCCTGAGCCTTACCTCGGGATTGTTATTGACTGGTAAACGTGATCAGGATTATTGCCCTGTCACACGGCGGGATTTAACGGATATTTATCCGATTATTTACAGCTTATCACTAATTGATTTCATATTATTTTTCATCAAATCATTTTTCATATCATCTTTGACCTAATATACACATTTTTTATAATTATAAATTTTCTAACATGCCCATCATCCATAATTCGCATGTTCATAAAATACAAAACATTACATATATCATAAATGTTAAGTCACATTACATTTCATTAACCACAACATCACATATTAAAATTCATAGGTCTCGACATTCTTCATGCCTAGTTCATGCTCCTCATCTCTTTCATTTCTTCACCTGTCTATGGGTTGGGAAAAAAATCGTGAGTTGAACACTCTATAAGCAAGCTTTATTTATATTTTCAGGCAAATCATTTCAAAGGCAACATTTTTCAAAAGTGTTTCTCCCCATTCAGTAGAGACACTTATCAAGTGATCAACTACCTACAAAGCAGAAACCTTTTATTTAAGATCATTATGGAAAGAAACATTATACCCCCTCGGGGATATAACATGATAATGTGATGAATGCATCATGATCCCTTAGGATGGAAGCTAGTTAGACGACCATCTGTCTTCATCTTCTCTCATCCAGGGAGGCGCCGCTGACCCTTGGCCTATCTTAGCGACTCGGCCACACCAAAGGGGGACAATCGGTCCACTTACACCTTTAAGGTGGACCTCATGTACTGTGCACATGAATTTATCCATGACATGCTAGCATGAATTTCCTTGCATAATTTCATAAAATAGTGATTTTCATGTTTAACAAAGCAGTTATGTAAATCAGTTATCAATACATAGTGAACTAAGGAATGACCATCCTTAAAGAATTTAGAAATAAATTTCAAATAACATTTGCTAAACCAATAAAAGCAGTTAAAACATCATTTGCAATTATTTTAGAGTAATTTAAGAATTAAAAATCATTTAGAAAATTAGCTTGATTACCTTGTTAGCAAGAGCTTTCCGGATGAACTTTTCTTTTCCTTTACCTATACATGAAAGAATAACATAGTATTCATGTGCATTTCATTTTCTTGCATTTACTTAGTTTTCCAACCCATTTTCATAAATATTCATAGCCCGCTTGAATCCCAAGTCGGGTATACGTACATAACATACTTATGTATCAACCATTCATTACATTACACATTTAATTCCCATATATTAATCTCAAATTTTGACTTTATCTAAATGTTAATACATTTCATGTTTCTCCATCACATTTTTATGCATTTTTGCATTTTATTATTTTACATAACTCATTTATCATTTTATCATACCCATTACTTCACATATGTTCATTTATCAACACATAATTCATGTATTTCTTAAAATTTTCCAAATACACAACTTGGCTTCTAATTCAGTATGATTATACACCTCAATTAACACTTATTTAGTGTATTTTCATGGATTTTTAATCCACTAATTTCAGGGTTCCAAAAACAGTAACTTTGGGATCCGATTTTTACACTTTAAACGTCTCTTTTGGTACTCAAATCTAAATAGATTTTTAACCATTTGATTCCAAAAATTAATCTCAATTTTCTTAACCCAAATTCAGGGTATTTTCATATACTTAAAATCCATATATAGGTTGCTTACAAAACAGCAACTTTTCATGCATGTAGGGTACCTTTCTACACCCCTTTGGACGTTCACCTATTAATCCTTTAAAAATCCGATTTTGGGCAACCCTTGCTAACCCCCTTTTCACATCCAAAGTACCATAAATTTATGGTACTTTACCCTATAATTCATCCATAATTTATTTGAACTACTTCATTTATCATTTTCAACATTTAAACATGAAATTCGGGTCTTAAGAGTAACCCTAAGTAGCCTTCCTTCTAAAATTTCATAAATCATGCTAAATTCAACATATATTCAACATCTAAACATGATTTATCATATAATCATTTCAAATTAATAAAACAGCAACATTACATAGAATTTAAAGCAAGTTTTCAGCTAGTTTAAGAGCTCAAACAACATTAATCACCCTCTTCTTTCACTTGAATCCCTTAATCACATACTTGCCATTAAATTCCCATTTAATAACCTAATTTAAGGCATCATAAATCCTCATTTAAGGATTCATTATGAATCATATTCACATCGCATAAATTGAGTTAGAAAAACTAAATAAAACTGATTCAAACTCAATTGTATACTTGGATTGAGTAGCACTTAAACTCAACTTCTTAAGCTAATTTCCTCAACTTAATTCCTCCTTTTCTTTTCCTTTTTCTTCCCTTGTTCTTGGCTTCAACTTTCCGAGAGAGGGAAAATGTGCACTGCTGGAAAAGAGGGCTCGAACTCCTTGAAATTTTTCTAACTTCTCATCCATGCATATGGACGTCCCCCTTTTGAGAAGTAGCTGGAATTTCCAGCTAGTGGACCCCATTTTCCATATCATTTGTGATTATTCTAATGCATTTTTATCTCCTTAGCTGACATGGAAAATTGTGGTCCATTTAAATTATATTTTTCTTAAATAAAATTTAGCAATTATCCAATACATTAATCATCATCAAGCTGTCCACCTTATCACATCCCATGTAGCTACTATTTTTCCATTTTTTTCAACGAAATTTGCAGCCTTTTTAATGCATATTTATATACCCTAATATGTAGGCTAATTAGGCATGCATTTAATATTTTTAGAAAATTAAAAAAAATCAGATTTCTAGCTGTTTGGATAGTCCACATTGCTGCTACATTTTTTATGTGCCTATACACGTCCCTTTTCAGCAGCTAATTTTCACATTTTTCACCATGATGCAGCTTTAATTAATTGGGGCTTTAATTACCTAGTTATGTAGCTCACTTAGAGTCATTTTAGCATAATTAAAAAAATTAGAAAATATCATAAAGGCTGCCATACTGCCCACATCATCTACCTGAAATCTTGATGTCCATTAGTTGATTTGTTTCAATGATCCAGATCTTAGGCTTTTAATCACGAATTTCCATCATAATTAAATGCACATTTATCCTCATTAACTCACAGCTGACTTTGGGCATATATTTTGTTAAAAAATATTTTACAAAATCCCACTTAATGGACTGTTTGGATGTCCATACCTGCCACATAAGCTATGCTCCTTTGAGCTATTTAATTTAGCATTTATTTATGAGATAATTGTAGGAATTTTTTCTATTTTTAGTAAATCATAAAATAACCTACAATTTACCTCCTTTCAACACCTCAATTTTGTCTTTATTCATTTGATTATTTTACTCATTTTTAACATAAATGCTAATCACTTTTTGGGATGAAAAGTCAAAATCATTGATCCAAATTTCGTGCAAGCCTAATCCCATCATCATTTGCATGATCGAATCCTTTCTTATCCTTGATCTCATAATTTTAGCCATCCATTTCCAATTTCATCTCAATCCGATCTTTCTAGCTCAAGTTATGATTGTTTTAAATTTTGGACGGTGATGATCAATTATCATCAAAATTTTCATAATCTAATTTCCCATGTGATTAATAATGAAATTATGTTCTTCCCCCTCAATTTTCACCTTAATCTGCCTTAAGGCCATCAAGTTATGAATTTTTCAATATTTTCTAACTTGGCTCTATAATTAGCCTCCTAATCTCCATTAATCACATTATGGAATTTAACTAATTTTTCATAGCATACTAATGTTTATCCATCCTCATTGTGTTACTTCAATCATATTAATCCACGTTGTCTTGAATTGATAAATTTAAACAACATTCATAACCACTAACCTAATTGCAACAAGTCATAAAAATTGCAAATAATTCATTTATGAATAAATTATTCATACATAAATCATTCAAGTGCATATACTGTTGGGTCCCGAATAGATGGAAAAACCCAAGAGGGGAGGGGTGAATTGGGTTCTTAAAAATTTCTTTTGGTAACTTAAAAACTTAACCCCTTGTAGAATTAATCCCCTTTAATGAAGAAACTGAATGGAAAGCAAAGTAATAAAGAGAGCAGAAATAAAAGCAAGTAGACAAGGATTTTATAGTGGTTCGGGCAACCTCCCTACTCCACTCTTCCAAGCTCACACTCCTTGTGACTTGGGTTCCACTATTGTATTCCGCGAATACAACTAGAGCCTCTTGCTCTCTTCTAGATTCTAGCTCTAGGGGGCATATACAACCAGAGCCTCTTGCTCTCTTCTAGATTCTAGCTCTAGGGGGCATCAAACACTTAGCACAAGTAGGTGATGAGTCACACTCCAATCACACACTACTTTGCTACCTCTTGATCTTAGCTACGCAAGCTAAATCAAGTTCAACACAAACAAGTAAACAATAAAAGTAAACTACACTTTACAGGTGTGTAGAAACGATTTAGCGCAGGGAAGAACTTGTAGATGATGGCTTTGAAGTTTCTGAATGTAGCTCTTGCAACTTGAAGCACAATTCTTCCTCTCTTGATTGGCTTGATCACTTTAATTCTCTTGTAGATAGGAGTTATGCTCACTTAATGTTTTCCAACTACTTCCCTCGTCCACCATGAATGCTATTTATAATTTTGGAGGGAATCCGAACGTTAGAAGGTAGGTGGCGCGCATTTAATGCGCCAACGTTCGAATTAATTCCGACCGTTGCGACCCAAGTCGTATGTGGAGTCGACTTCGGATGCGACTTCGCCCAAGTCGCAGATGGAGTCGACTTCGGGTGCGACTTCGCTTCTCAGTCGCAACTTCAAGTTCCAGTCAGGGTCGACTTGGGTTCACGACTTGACCCAAGTCGCAGGTGGAGTCGACTTCGTGTGCGACTTCACCTCGTCAGTTGATTTTCTGAACTCCGGAACTTTGGAAATCTTTCTCTTTTGTTTAGTCTTCTTCATGCCTTTAGTTCTTTTGTATTACTTTCTGAATCCTTGTGCCTTGATTGTATTAGCTCCATGATTTGCAATCCTTAGAAGCTTGACTTTGCTTCTTCTTGGTTTTGCTTGATACTGTGAATCATTGGAGAACTTGCTTGCTTTGGAGACTTGAATGTTTGAAGCAAGCTTATGTCTTTTGCCTTTGATTTGATAGATTTGTTCTTCATTTTGAGTCCTTGGACTTGATAGGCTTGACTTGATCTTGATCATGCTTGAAGCTTTTGAGCCTATAGTGAAGAAGTCCTTTGAATGATTTGAAACTGCAGCTTTGATCTTTGACAAACTCAAGTCGCGCTTGGGGTCGACTTCGTCCCCGACTTCACCTAAGTCGCACATGGAGTCGACTTGGCCTGCGACTTGGCAGCTCCGTGTCCCAACTTTCAGCTCTGGACAAATTTGCACTTCTGAAGTCGATAGCGAGGTCGACTTCGTCTGCGACTTGGCTACCCAAGTCGCATGTGGAGTCGACTTGACCTGCGACTTCACTTGCTCTTTCTCCCATTTCAACTCTGGACGTTTTAAGCACATTGAAGTCGATCTTGGAGTCGACTTGGGGATCGACTTGGCCTTCCTAACTTGATTTTCTTCAAATGTATATTCCTTAAACATTTCACAAACTTGTTAGTAGCCAAGACATACTCAAATTGATTTGTTAATCATCAAAATATGGATTTAGCTAGTTTTCCACATATTTCCAACAATCTCCCCCTTTTTGATGATTGACAAAACCGATTTGAGTGGATACCTTTCATTAAAAATAATATGCTCATATTGCATTTTAAAATCATGCTTATGCTCATGCAAACAGAACATTCACATATAAATATCATGTAAGCATATCCTACTCTCCTCCCCATTCTTACTCTTCTCTTCTTACATCTCTCTCCCCTTTAATCATCTCTCTCCCTTTTAATCATAAAGACTTATACTCAAATCCTCTTCTTCTCCCCATTCTTAAATCTCTCTCCCCCTTTTTGTCAATATATCAAAAAGATTAGAGGGCATTCAAAGAGATAGGTGGGTTAGCTCCCCCTAAATGGGTGCTCCCCCTCAATTTATGCTTTAAGTGAGTTCAAGCATTCCCATGTCATTTCTAATCTTATAAAATGCTTCTTTTGCTAGGGGCTTAGTGAATATATCTGCAACTTGATCCTCTGTTCTTACATATACCAAACATATGTCATGATTTTCTACATGTTCTCTAATGAAATGATGTCTAAGGTCTATATGTTTGGTCCTAGAATGCAGGACTGGATTCTTGGTTAGACATATGACACTTGTATTATCACATTTGATAGGTATATCTTTGAAATTCATGCCATAGTCCCTAAGTTGTTGTTTCATCCAAAGTAATTGAGCACAACAGCTCCCGGCGGCAATGTATTCGGCTTCCGCCGTAGATAGAGCGACACTAGTTTGTTTTCTTGAAAACCATGAAACCAACATGCTTCCAAGAAACTGACATGTTCCACTAGTGCTTTTTCTATCTACTTTGTAACCGGCAAAATCCGCATCCGAGTAGCCGATTAGATCAAAATTAGAACCCTTTGGATACCATAGTCCTAAATTGGTAGTGTCTACTAGATATCTAAAAATTCTTTTCACAGCTACCAAGTGTGATTCTTTTGGGCATGATTGAAATCTAGAGCACATACACACACTAAACAAAATATCTGGCCTAGAAGCAGTTAAATACAATAAGGAACCTATCATGCTTCTATACAATCTTAAATCAACTACTTTGCCCTTCTCATCTTTGTCAAGCTGGATTGTAGAGCTCATGGGCGTGTTTGCTCCTTTGCTATTCTTCATGCCAAACTTCTTTAGCATTTCCTTGATATACTTGGACTGGTTAATGAAAATTCCTTCATTTAATTGCTTGATTTGCAGTCCAAGGAAGAAGTTTAGCTCTCCCATCATGCTCATCTCAAACTCTTTCTGCATAAGCTCAGAAAATTCTTGACAAAGAGTTTCATTAGTAGCACCAAAAATGATATCATCAACATAAATTTGAATGATCAATATGTCCTTTTCTTTATACTTGATAAACAAAGTGGTGTCTACCTTTCCTTTTTGAAAATCGTGATCAATCAGAAATTTGCTTAGTCTATCATACCAAGCCCTTGGAGCTTGTTTTAATCCATATAATGCTTTGGTTAGCTTGTATACAAATTTAGATTGATCTTTTTCCTCAAATCCAGGTGGTTGCTCAACATACACCTCTTCATTTATATAACCATTCAGAAATGCACTTTTGACATCCATTTGAAACAATTTAAAGTTCATGTGAGATGCAAAAGCTAGTAAGATGCGAATTGCCTCTAATCTAGCAACCGGGGCATAGGATTCTTCAAAATCTATTCCTTCTTCTTGTGAGTATCCTTTTGCCACAAGTCTAGCTTTGTTCCTCACTACAAGTCCACTTTCATCTAATTTGTTCCTAAAGACCCACTTGGTGCCAATAACAATACAGTCATTTGGTCTAGGAACAAGGTGCCAAACTTGATTTCTTTCAAATTGATTTAGCTCTTCTTGCATTGCTATAATCCAGTTTTCATCATCAAGAGCTTGTTCAATATTAGAAGGTTCAATCTTGGATACAAAAGCATATTGTCCACACACATTTTGCTTTGACCTTGTAGTTTTTACACCTTCATACACATTTCCTATAACTTGCTCAATTGGATGTGCATGTTTGAATTTTAAATCAGATGGAGGTTTATAGGAATCATCACCTTCACTTACCCTTTCCTCCATGGACTCTTCTTGCTTTTCCACATGCAGCCTTTCAAGGCCATTTGCTATGTCATCTGCATCACTTGAATCATCCTTTCTTTTAAAGCATGGGTTAGTTTCATCAAAAATAACATGTATGGATTCTTCTACAACTTCGTTTATTGAAAACTCTATATGCTTTGCTATTTGATGAATAACTAAGGAATATTGCTTCATCACTTTTAGCATCAAGTTTTCCCAAGTTGGTTTTTCCATTGTTCAGAACATAACATGTGCATCCAAAAGCATGAAAATAAGATATGTTTGGTTTCCTTCCCTTCCATAGCTCATATGGGGTCTTTTTCAAGATAGCTCTAATGGTAACTCGATTTAAAACATGACAAGCTGTGCTCACAGCTTCACCCCAAAACTTCTTGGATAATTTGCTCTCATTTATCATTGTTCTAGCCATCTCTTGTATAGTTCTGTTTTTCCTTTCAACTACTCCATTTTGTTGTGGAGTTCTTGGTGCAGAAAATGTGTGATGAATCCCTTTTTCATTACATAATTCTATGAATCGTTTGTTTTCAAATTCACCACCATGGTCACTTCTTATAGACATAATAGTACTTTGTTTTTCATTTTCCACCAAGTTTACAAAAGTTGAAAACATAGAGAAAGCTTCATCTTTGCTAGCTAAGAGAATTATCCATGTGAATCTTGAAAAGTCATCTACAATAACAAATACATATTTCTTTCCACCAATGGTTAAAATGTCGGATGGTCCATATAGATCCATGTGTAGCAATTCAAGTGGCCTTGTGGTGGAAATCTCCTTTTTGGTAGAAAAAGACATCTTTGGTTGTTTAGATAATTGACATGCCTTGCAAATTTTGTCTTTGTCATATTTCAACTTTGGCAAGCCTTCTACCAAACTCTTTTTCCATAGGGTCTTTATGTTTGACATATTCACATGTCCAAGTCTTTTATGCCAAACCCATGGATCATTTTCAATGGCCATTAGACATTGACCATCTAGTTCATCAAGTGAAACCAAATATACATTTCCATGTCTTCTTCCACTAAACATGATATGCTCACCATCAAATACATTGCATACAGATGATTTAAACACAACCTTATATCCTTTATCACATAATTGGCTAATGCTCATTAAGTTATGCTTGAGTTCTTCAACAAACAAAACATCCTCCATACATGCATTTGAGCTACTGTAAGTATTTCCTTTACCTTTGATTTTACCTTTCTCATTATTACCAAAGGCAACCGTTCCGTCGTTGCAAGGCTTAAGTTTGTGAAACAAATTTCTTTCTCAAGTAATATGCCTTGAACAACCGCTATCCATGAACCATACATTATTTGCCTTTGCCTTTAAACAAATCTGAAAAATTAACAAGTAATTCTCATCTTTTTGGTACCCATTTTATGGGTCCATTTGGGTTAGTAAAATGATTTAATCTTCGTTGTTCTATCTTAGAAAGCCCAAATCTCGTGTTCCTTGGAACCCAAACTAATCTTGCACCATGGTCATATAATTTCTTGAAGTTACATTTATAGGCTTTATGACCCATCTTGTTGCAAAAGTTACAAGCCATTGGTAATCTAGGAGTAGGCCTCCAAGTATATTTTGGTTCAAGTGTTGGCCTTTTAGTCCACACAACATTTTTCCTTTGTGGCTTGAATGTAGGTGCAGTATTTGTTTGATATTTTCCATGTATTGGCACATTTGATTTACCACTTTCTTTTTGCTCAAATGTATTGTATCCAAGACCTCTTCTATCTGTTTGTGAGGTCATATTCAAGAACATCTTCACATTTTCACCGGGATTAGAGAACTTTGCTAATGATTCATTTAAGGATTCGTTCTCCTTTTTCAGTTTCTCAACTTCTTTCAACAACAGTTCATTTTCTTCTTTCAATTTTGTTGACATTTCAGCTAGTTTTCCATTTTCAATGATAACAAAGTTACATTGTTTTCTTTTTAATGTCAACTTGTTTCCTAGCTTTTTGATTTCCCCATACAATGAATCATATGCAATTTGTAGTTCATCTAATTCGGCACATTTGAGGCAATCATGAAAAGAAGAATAACTTGATTGAGAATAAGGTTTGGAAGTTACCTCTTCACTTTCTGTGTATTTTGTTGAGGTAGATTGATCTTTCAAAACTTCCGTCGTGTTCAAGCATAGCAGTTCTTCTTCTTGTTCGATTTGTGCTACGCAGCATATTCTTGCACAGTTGGCCGCATCGTTGTCATCGGTTGAAGAGCTGCATGTTGATGACGTCTCCTCATTGACGTACATGCCTCTTCCCTTTTGATATCTTCTGCCTTCATGATTTTCCTTTGGCCTTTCTTCCGGTGTAGGACATTGGGTTTGCATATGTCCTACGCCCCCGCATCTATAGCATTTGATTGGTTCTTTCTTTTTCTCTCTGGAATTTCTGTCTTTGAAATTTCTGAAATTTCTCCCTTTTCTCACAAATTTTCTGAATCGTTTTGTGAGTAGGGCCATCTCGTCATCGTTTTGAGAGGATGAGGTGTCATCCGTGTCTTGTGTAGCTTTCAAGGCAATTGCTCTTTTGCCTTTGTGTTGATCCTCATTCCTTTTCTTAATTAGCTCATGTGACATAAGTGAGCTAATAAGATCTTCAAGCTTCAATGTGTTGAGGTCTTTGGCTTCTTCAATTGCCGTTATCTTTGGAGTCCATGAATCCGGTAGAGCTCTCAATATCTTCATAACCTGCACGGATTCAGAAATAGCTTTTCCAAGACCCTTTAGAGCATTAGTAATTTTAGAAAATCTCGCAAACATTTCAGAAATATTTTCAGTATCTAGCATTCTGAAATTTTCAAACTCTCCAATCAAAATGTTTCTCCTGGTCCCTTGGACTTGGGAGGTTCCTTCATAAATAGATGTTAGAGTATCCCATATCTCTTTTGCAGTCAAACAAGAAGATACTCTATCATACTCCGAAGCCGTAAGAGCACAAAATAAAGAATTCATTGCCTTGGCATTGCTCTTGACGGTTCAAACTTCCTCTTCGGTCCATTTGGAAGCTTTGTCATCGGTAGGAAAAATCACACCATCTTGGATAGCAATCCAAGAATCCATATCGGTAGCCATGATGAGTTGCTTCATACGAAGCTTCCAATAGCCAAAGTTGTTCCCATCAAACAATGGTGGCCTTGTAAAAGATTGGCCCTCGGCAAAAGTGGGAACGGGAATCGATTGGGATGCCATATCAATAGATCTCTTTGGTTTAACTCAAAGACCTGCTCTGATACCACTTGTTGGGTCCCGAATAGATGGCAAAACCCAAGAGGGGAGGGGTGAATTGGGTTCTTAAAAATTTCTTTTGGTAACTTAAAAACTTAACCCCTTGTAGAATTAATCCCCTTTAATGAAGAAACTGAATGGAAAGCAAAGTAATAAAGAGAGCAGAAATAAAAGCAAGTAGACAAGGATTTTATAGTGGTTCGGGCAACCTCCCTACTCCACTCTTCCAAGCTCACACTCCTTGTGACTTGGGTTCCACTATTGTATTCCGCGAATACAACTAGAGCCTCTTGCTCTCTTCTAGATTCTAGCTCTAGGGGGCATATACAACCAGAGCCTCTTGCTCTCTTCTAGATTCTAGCTCTAGGGGGCATCAAACACTTAGCACAAGTAGGTGATGAGTCACACTCCAATCACACACTACTTTGCTACCTCTTGATCTTAGCTACGCAAGCTAAATCAAGTTCAACACAAACAAGTAAACAATAAAAGTAAACTACACTTTACAGGTGTGTAGAAACGATTTAGCGCAGGGAAGAACTTGTAGATGATGGCTTTGAAGTTTCTGAATGTAGCTCTTGCAACTTGAAGCACAATTCTTCCTCTCTTGATTGGCTTGATCACTTTAATTCTCTTGTAGATAGGAGTTATGCTCACTTAATGTTTTCCAACTACTTCCCTCGTCCACCATGAATGCTATTTATAATTTTGGAGGGAATCCGAACGTTAGAAGGTAGGTGGCGCGCATTTAATGCGCCAACGTTCGAATTAATTCCGACCGTTGCGACCCAAGTCGTATGTGGAGTCGACTTCGGATGCGACTTCGCCCAAGTCGCAGATGGAGTCGACTTCGGGTGCGACTTCGCTTCTCAGTCGCAACTTCAAGTTCCAGTCAGGGTCGACTTGGGTTCACGACTTGACCCAAGTCGCAGGTGGAGTCGACTTCGTGTGCGACTTCACCTCGTCAGTTGATTTTCTGAACTCCGGAACTTTGGAAATCTTTCTCTTTTGTTTAGTCTTCTTCATGCCTTTAGTTCTTTTGTATTACTTTCTGAATCCTTGTGCCTTGATTGTATTAGCTCCATGATTTGCAATCCTTAGAAGCTTGACTTTGCTTCTTCTTGGTTTTGCTTGATACTGTGAATCATTGGAGAACTTGCTTGCTTTGGAGACTTGAATGTTTGAAGCAAGCTTATGTCTTTTGCCTTTGATTTGATAGATTTGTTCTTCATTTTGAGTCCTTGGACTTGATAGGCTTGACTTGATCTTGATCATGCTTGAAGCTTTTGAGCCTATAGTGAAGAAGTCCTTTGAATGATTTGAAACTGCAGCTTTGATTTTGACAAACTCAAGTCGCGCTTGGGGTCGACTTCGTCCCCGACTTCACCTAAGTCGCACATGGAGTCGACTTGGCCTGCGACTTGGCAGCTCCGTGTCCCAACTTTCAGCTCTGGACAAATTTGCACTTCTGAAGTCGATAGCGAGGTCGACTTCGTCTGCGACTTGGCTACCCAAGTCGCATGTGGAGTCGACTTGACCTGCAACTTCACTTGATCTTTCTCCCATTTCAACTCTTGGACGTTTTAGGCACATTGAAGTCAATCTTGGAGTCGACTTGGGGATCGACTTGGCCTTCCTAACTTGATTTTCTTCAAATGTATATTCCTTAAATATTTCACAAACTTGTTAGTAGCCAAGACATACTCAAATTGATTTGTTAATCATCAAAATATGGATTTAGCTAGTTTTCCACATATTTTCAACATATACATGATTCCTACTTAGGTCAGGGTTTCACAATCATTTCCCCTTATAACAGGTTTTATCCCGAAATCGTCTATTCTTTAAATAACTAGGGGTATTTCCTTTCTACTTCTTCTCTTAATTCCCATGTGGCTTCACCTTCAGAATATTGGTTCCATTAAACCTTTACATATTCTATCTCCCTATTTTGAAGCTTCTGTATCTTATGATCCAAAATTCTAATGGGTCTTTCCTCATAATTCAGATGATCTTGGATTGGTAGATTTTCTACTACCAATACATGGGTCTGATCCGCTACATATTTCCTAAGCATGAAAATATGAAAAACATTATGTACTAAGGCTAGTCCGGAGGTAAAGCAATCCTATAAGCCAACTTTCCAATCTTCTCCAACACTTCAAATGGTCCAATATACCTGAGATTCAGCTTACCTCTTTTTTCAAATCTTGTAACTCCTTTGAATTGCATGACCTTTATAAACACATGATCGCCAACTTGGATATTCAAATTCTTTCTTTTGCAATCTGTGTAACTCTTTTGCAATGTGTGTAACTCTTTTGCCGACTCTGAGCTGTGAGTATACTCTGGCGAATAACTTGTACTTTGTCTGCCATTCTTTGAGATAAATCTGGGGCTAGCTTCTTTTCTCCAACTTCATCCCAGTTCAATGGCGTTCGATATCGCCGTCCAAACAACGCCTCGAATGGAGCCATTTGAATACTAGCCTGATAGCTATTATTATACGCAAATTCAGCTATAGATACGTATTCGTCCCACGAACCACCAAATTCTAAGGTGCACATACGGAGCATGTCCTCGATGATCTGACTTACTCGTTCCGTTTGTCCATCTGTTTGGGGATGAAAAGTGGTACTAAACTTGAGTTGGGTGCCTAGGGTTTCGTGCAAACTTTTCCAAAATCGAGATGTGAATGTCGTGTCTCGATCGGAAACTATTGACTTAGTCACTCTATGAAGTCGTACTATCTCCTTATAGTAGACTTTGGCTAATCTTTCTGCTGTGTATGTTCTCTTTATGGGTATAAAGTGTGCAACTTTAGACAACCGATCTACTATTACCCGTATAGAATCATTCCTAGTCTGAGTCTTAGGTAGTCCTTCAATAAAATCCATGGTAATATCATCTCATTTCCATTCAGGAAGTTCCAAGGATTGTAATTTTCCAGATACCCTTTGATGATCAGCTTTCACCCTTTGGCAAGTTAAGCACTTAGCTACATATTCAGCGATCTCTCTCTTTATATTATTCCACCAATATGCTTTCTTGAGATCTTGATACATTTTAGTGCTTCCTGGATGAATGGAAAATGGTGAAAAATGTGCCTCTTTAAGAATCTTCTCTTTCAACTCAGCAGTATTAGGTATGCATAGGCGACCTTTGTACCGATACATACCTTGTTCATTAACGGAAAATTTAGTCAACCCCTTCTTCTTCATTTTCTCTATATGGGCATGTAGGTCTGTATCTTTTTACTATGCAATCTTAATCTGCTCAAATAATGATGATTGTATGTACATTTGTGATAACCTCGTTTAAACTCCAGGTGGACATACAATCAACTCTAACTGTCTTATTTCCTGAAGCAATCCTTCCTGTTTTGTGATAAGGTGCGCTATGCTGACATTTCGGCTCAATGCATTGGCTACTACATTTGCCTTACCTGGATGGTATAGTATCTCCAAATCATAATCCTTTAATAACTCGAGTCATCGCCTTTGCCTCATGTTCAACTCCTTTTGAGTGAAAATATACTTAAGGCTCTTGTGATTTGTATAAATTTCACACCTATTACCATACAGGTAATGTCTCCATATTTTTAAGGCAAACACCACTTCTGCTAATTCTAAATCAAGAGTGGGGTAGTTTACCTCATTGGGCTTCAATTGTCGTGACACATAAGTTATCACCTTTCCTCTCTGCATCAATACACAACCCAAACCCTTTCTTGAAGCATCACTGTATACCATAAAACCTTCATTTCCTTCGGGTAGTGTTAGGATAGGAACTTCTACTAACCGCTACTTTAACTCCTGAAAACTGCGTTCACATTCTTCAGATCATATATATCTGACTCCTTTACGAGTTAATCTTGTAAATGGGGCTGATAACTGAGAAAATCCTTCAACAAACCTTCTGTAATACCCTGCTAACCGAAGAAAACTTCAGATTTCTGTGATGGTCGTCAGCCTTTGCCATTTCAAAATTGCTTCAATCTTTTGAGGATAAACCTGAATCCCTTTTTCTGATATTATATGACCCAGAAATCCTACTTACTTCAACCAAAATTCACATTTCCTTAGCTTAGCATAAAATTTCTCTTTTCTTAGCCTTTCAAATACCTTTCGAAAATGAAACTCATGTTCTTTCTCTATTTTTGAATAAATCAGGACATCGTCGATAAATACCACCACAAATTGATTAAGATAGTCCCGAAATACCCTATTCAGCATATCCATGAATACAGCAAGGGCATTAGTGAGCCTAAAAGGCATCACTAAAAATTCATAATGTCCATACCTAGTTCAAAAAGCTATTTTATGAACATCGGTAGGACATATTCTCAACTGATGATACCCTGACTATAAATTAGTCTTAGATAAAGTGGTAGCTCCTTGCAATTGATCAAACAAATCATCAATCCTGGGCAGTGGATATTTATTTTTCACCGTAACCTTATTTAATTCCCTGTAATCAATGCACATCCTCAAACTTCCATCCTTCTTTCTTAGAAATAATACTGGAGCTCTCTAGGGTGATACACTAGGTCTAATAAAACCTTTGTCTAATAGCTCCTGTATTTGAGTTCTCAACTCATTCATTTCAGTCGGTACCATTCTATATGGAGTTTTTGATATTGGAGTTGTACCTGGTATGATGTCTATAGTCATATCTATTTCTCTTTGTGGAGGTAATGTGGTTAATTCCTTTGGAATACATCAGGAAATTCTCTAACCACAGGAATTTGATTTATTTCTATCTCTATACCTTTCTTCACATTAACTGATACCAAATAAGCTTGGTACCTTTGGCAAATCATCTTAACGGCTTTCATGGGCGATATTAATATCGTAGAATTTTCAGGCTGTCTTAGCTTTCCAATTGCTATTTCTTTTTCTGAGGTTGCTTCAAATTGTACCTTCTTATTTTTACAATCAATCGTAGCTCCCTATTGACTCAGCCAATCTATACCCAATATTACATCAAATTTTGTCATAGGTAATAGGATCAAGTTGGCTTCTAAAATCAACAATCCTATCCTAATTGGGCATGCTTTGCATACTTGGCTAGTACTAGCTAATCTATACACAAGGGATTCTACATGGATTATCTCATTAATTTTCTCAATCCGGTAGTGCATGGGTGGCCACATATTGGCATGCTATGAATGAGTGACTAGCACCAGAATCAAACAAAGCAACTGCCGAATTTCTTAAAATATAAACCATACCTATGACCACCTTTTCCTCTTGCTCTTGAGACTCTGTACGAGTCAAAGCATGCACATGTACCGGATTCGTGGTAGTTCCTTGCTTATTCGCTGTTCCGGGTGTCCTGAGTTGTGCAGGTCTTCCACGTCCTTGTGACGTTTGTGCCTTATTCGGATAGTTTGGAGCGATATGTCCTGTTTGGTCACAAATATAACATTTAATGACCTTTACTTCACCCGTTCTGCATTCCTTAACTACATGGCATGCTTGCCCACATTTATAGCACCGATTCGAGCCTTTTAAACACTCGCCTGTATGTCACCTTTGACATTTTCTGCAGAAAGGGGGGAGTTTCTTCTTTGGGGCTCCTCTTCCTTTCTTCACATTTCCTTTCTTAGCCCTTTCCTTCCCAGGTTCATCTTCCTTTGTTCCAAAGCTGAACATCTTTGACTCAAGTCTTAATTCCTGTGTTCTTAACGCCTCAATTTTCAATGCTCTTGCCCTCTCAAAACATGAAGCATAATCCTTAATTAGCAAAGGGGCAAGGCTTTCTCTGAGGTATGGCCTTAGTCCTCGTTGGAATCTTTGTGCCTTATTTTCTAGCACGTTGGCAATCAAAGGCACATCCTAAGTAAGACATTGAACTTTGTAGCATATTCAGTAACAGACATCCTCCCTTGATAAAGCCTTTCAAATTCTATCACTTTCTGACTTTGTAATCCAATGGGGAGGTATTCCTTGTTGAACTCCTCAACAAATGTCTGCCAGGACACCTCTTCTGATCGTGGCATGGTGACCAACATTGTTTCCCACCATTCATGTGCGTCTTTGATCAATAAATGTGTGGCGTATAATACTTTCTTCCGATCATTACACGGAGAGATTCTGAATAATTTTTTGATCTCCGTTATCCATTGCTCGGCCTGTACTGGGTCAGGTTCTCCTAAAAATTTTGGGGGTCACTGGGCTAAGAATGCATTAATCGCCCTTCTATTAGCTTCCATTAGCTGATTTTCATCTTCTATAGGTGTTATCATGGGAGTCGGGCCAGCCGTCAGAATGGCTCTATCTCTCTCAGTACTGCCCAACTAGGCCTGCTGTGTCCTTTCCCACAAACCCTGAATAATATCTACAGTCTGTGCTGCCCAATCGGTAGTAGCTTGCTACATTGCTTCCTTTATTGTTGCAGCTACCCTTTCTTTTATGAGTCGAGCCTATCTTGACTCATATTCTTCTCCTACATTTCTTTCTGGACTTAAGTTTTCTCGTCTTTGTCAAGTTCTTGAACTTTCCCTACTTGATTCAGGTTTTGGCCTTTTAGGACTGCTAGTCTCTCCAACCTCATGTTGTCTGGGGACTTCTTCAGCAACTTCCTTTTCTTTATTCATTCTCCTTCCTGATCTTGTTTCCACCATAATGTTTTTCTGAATATATAAAAGCACATAATCTTTTATTCATAATTATTGTTAGATCATCATATTTATATGTCATCATCGCAAAACTAATAATCAATTTGTACATTCACAATCATATATTAACATTTATCATCATAAACATTCACAACCATTCATTCATTTCATATTATTCACTTTTAATAAACATCTATCATCATATATTCCATGAACCATAGTTTTTAACATCACAAAATATATTACACACATCACACTTATATATACACATCACATCATAACTGTGAAACCTAGCTTCTTTTAGGCAATACACATATTACCTAGGGTCGTAAACCCTAGATTTTTGTAAATAATTTTTATGATGAATAAAAATTCATGAATTATATTTGTGAATATGTGTATTAGAGATTGAAATAATGCAATTAAGAATTTAACCCACATGAATAGTATTCATGAATAGTGAAAGTGAATAGTAACCCAAGGATTAAGACACGTGATTAAGAGTTAATCACTTGGATTAACCTAATCATAAAAAGACGAAAAAGGAGATTTATACACTAAAGGATGAAATAGCAATAATTTTTAATATTTTAAGAAAATTTCAGATTTTAGTGAGAAAATAAAGAAAAATTCATAATTTGGAATCCGGACATCAAATTTAGATGAAATTTTTTATAGATGGTTAAAAATCTATGATGAATGGTGTAAGATGTGATGAAAATCATGAATTAAGGGTCAAGATGAAATGTCAATTGGAGATTAAAAAGGTAGCTCAACTTTTTCATTAATTTCCTTTGACTTTCTAATTAGATTTAAATAATTAAAAATAAAAATAATTAATGAAAATCAGTAAGGAGGGCAGGGTCGTGCAGGGGGGGAAGACTTTTGGGCAAAAAATTCAATGGCTTAAATCATCCTCATCAAGAATCAATGGTTGAGATTGAATTAGCTTAAAATAATTAATTTTAATAAATCAAAAATCATAAATAAATAGGGATGCTAGAGGGAGGGCGTGAGTTTCTGTAGGGTGGCTGCACAAAGCTCAAAATATTGCATGGGATCTGGAAAAAATATTTAGAATTTAATACCTTGAGCAAGGGGTAAATTATAATTTAATGAAAAATGAGCATCTATAAATAGGGGATGCACGGGACATCCAAAGGCACACCCATTCTCAAGCTTGAGAAATTCAAGCCTTTCCCAGCCCCAAAATTTGTTTTTAAGAGAGAAAGAGAATATTAGAAAGAGAAAGGGCAAATAGGAGGAGAGTTTTTCTACTTTAGGTAAGGGGATTCTTCTCAAAAAAATATTGGGTGTTAAGTAGGGTAAAATCATATTTAGATAATGTCTGAGCATGAGAAAATAAGTAAAGTTATAATGCTTAAGTAGAATTATGCCAAAACATCAAAAATTTATAGCGAAGATAAAGCATTTGGAAAAATCATGTCTAAAATGTGAAAAGAATGCTCCAATATTGCTAAATGATGATTTGGGATGAATGTTTATGATAGTTATAATGTCGAAATAATGATAAATTAATCTCATGATTTTTGGATTTAAGGATTATGCTTAAGTGAAATTATGCTGAATTTTAGTATATGGAGAAAATGATTTAATTGGCCAAGTTAATGATCATAAATTCAAAATTAATGATTTTTTCCATGATATACTAAACATAAGCTATGTCACGGTATTTTTTATTTTTGGAAAAAATATCAATTTTTGGAACCCATGAACAGTACCCAATTCGTTGTGAACAGTAACCCGGATGAACAGTAATATGCCACAGTAATCATGAAAAGTGATTTTGAACAGTAACTATGAATAGTAAACAGCGTAATTTTAAAGAAAATTTAAGATTAATATTTATATTATATAAGGATGGAATTTTTGAAGAACCTATGGATAAAAAAATCCATATAAGGAGATAATGACCAAATATTATAAAGCATGCATGAGAAACAACCTGAATGGAATGAATGAAATGTCCTTTTTCCTTGAATAGGAAAAGGAAAAGAAAAAGTCGAGGACACCAACTAAGGAGGTAAGCAAGTTCTATGTTTTCTAAAATATTTCTAAATAATTACAAATTATTTACTCACATACTTTTTTGAATTATATTTAAGGATGGCCACTCCTATAATGTTTTATATGAAATGATTGCTAACTGCTTGTTAAATGCTTTTATAAAATGTTTAAGATTTATAAATATCATGCCGGCATGTGTATGTAAATGAGCATGGTGCACGAGGAATGGGCCATAGTTGAGGTAGTAAGCGGACTGGATGTCCCCCTCTCTATCGCCAAGTCGCTTATATAGGCCCAGGCCGGTGGCGACCTCCCTAAAATGAGATAATGTATGGGATGTTCACTTAGCTAGCGTCGCATCCAAAGGAATGTCATGAATGCATTGCACTTGCATTTTATGAAATGCATAAAAAAGATTGAAAAATTGTGTATGACTTGCTTAATGAGTATTATAACTCACTCATGTTTTTCAAACGTCAGACAGGAAATGATGATAAAGGTAGCATGCGAAATGACATGCAAAAATTGTAATAGAAATGTTGTATATGATAATGTTTATGTAAAGACAATGATGAAGATTTTAATGTTCTTTCAGTTAGATGAATGATGATGTTTATGAACAGACAAAGATCATAACGCTGATATATAAAGTATATTTCAAGTTGAATGAATGACAATATGTATATATATATATATATTAAAAATCCTGCCGGGTGATCAAGGAAATAATCCTGAGTCATGTTTACTAATCAAAAACGGTCTCGGAGTAAGGCTTCTAGGCACCCCGGTTCGGGGCGTCACAGAAGTTGGTATTAGATTATGATTAATTGATTTATCATTGATGATCTATATGTAGATGGCAGATAAAGGAAATGCTGCATTAAGTGCAAGGGAATTAGAGGAGGAACAAGAAAGGGAACGGGCTCGAGAAAGAGTTGACAGATGGTTAGCGTCTCAAGAAGGTCTAACTGTGAGACCCCCAGTTCCCGCTAGTTCCCACCTGCTGATAAAAGATGCTTATGAATGGTGGGAAACGCTGATGGTCACCATGTCACATCCTGAGCAAGTTAAGTAGCATGAATTCTTGGAGGAATTTAATAAAGAATATCTCCCTGTAATAGAGTTCAAGAAACTTTACAAAGATAGGATGGCAGTCATGGAATATGCCACAAAGTTCAACGCCTTGGTAAGATACGTGTCATGGATTGTCAATGTGCCAGAGAATAAGGCACAAAAGTTTTAGAGGGGATTAAGGCCCCAGCTAAGAGAGGGATTAGCCCCATTAATAATAAAAGACTATGCCTCTAGCATCGAGAGGGCTAGGGCATTGGAAATGGAGTCAATGAGGACTCAAGTGCTTAGGCAAGCTCAGAAACAATTCTTTACAGCCTCCAAGGAAGGCGAGGCTAATAAAGGAAAAGACAGAATGGTAATCACCGGAAAGAAGAAGATCGGCGACAAAACAAAAAGCACCCCGACCTGTAGAACTTGCCATAGAAGCCATTCAGGCGAATGTTTACAAGGATCGAGGAAATGCTACAAGTATGGCCAAGTTGGTCACATGTCCCGGGACTACGGGACCGCCGAAGCCAAAATAATAAAGTGCTTCATCTGTGGTCAAGATGGACACATTTCACTCAACTGTCCAAATAAGCCACAAGGAGCACCAGCTTGAGGGAGGTCGGCTCAGCAAAAGATCCCTGCCATCGCCAATCGGCTTGGTACTACTGTCAACCCAGTGCGTGTCCAAGCCCTCACTTGAATAGAGTGACAGGAGATGGAGGAAAAAGTGATTATAGGTATGATATACATTTTAGAAAATCCTGCAGTAGCTTTATTTGATTCTGGAGCCACGCATTCATTTATATCATACCAATTCGTAGCCACACACGCACTCTGGGTAGAAGACATGTGGCACCCCAAACTGAGACGTCATTTCCTTACCTCAAGACCTTATCGATTGGTAAATGTGAATCAGGATTGTTGCCTTGATCACACGGCGGTTCTTAATTAGATCTCGTCCAATTTTTTTTTCGATTTCTTCATCAATCATTTCTTTATAATCAACATCATACATCATACATCATACAAGCGGCGATACACTTGTCATAAAATTTCATATTCTATTTCATAACATCTCATCATGCTTTTCTATAATGACATTTACATTTCATACATACATCCATACAAGCATTGGACCACATAGAACTTATAATTCTACATAAGTTCACATTCACATCAACATACCTTAGAGCTTGAATTCATGCTACCCCATTTCTTATAGCCCACTTGGCTACCATCACGTACCTTTCTTCTCCTTCTTAGGTTCGCAACCTCTTGAGTTTCTCGGTACCTGTCTAAGGTTTGGGAAAACAAAACGTGAGTGACAACTCAATAAGCAAGCATTTTCTTATTAGGGCAAAACTTTCTTGAAAACCTTTTTCATAAATATCTTGAACACCTTTTTCTTGAGGACATTTATATGTCCCAAAATATTATCATGAAAAAACATTATCATAAAATCCTTGTTCATAAGGACAGTTCCATGTCCTTGAACATTTTTCATAAACATTATTCTTAAAATCATTTACAAGCCACGTCTGGGCTTGTTAAGGCAAAACATATATGTTTTACCCTCCTTAGTTAATTTCCTTTGATCTTAGATGAACATTTCTAATGTTCAAAGACCTTTAAATAAAACCATCTTTTGCCAGTGGACGTAAAATATTTTTCTCATAAATCCTTTGGCAAAGAAGGACATTTTCATGTCCTAAAACATTATTCACATAAGCCTTTCTCGGCAAAGGACATTTTTGTGTCCAAAAACATTTTTCATCATAAAATCCTTTAGTCAAGAGATATTTAATGTCTCAAAACATTTTTCACATAGCTTCCTTTGACAATGGACATTCATATGTCCTAAAACACCTTTTATTAAAACACTTTGGCATTGGACATTCTCATATCCAACCATTTTTCCCACATAAACCTTTTAGAAATTGACATTCTTATGTCCAAAATATTTTCCAACATAAACTCTTTTTCATAATCCCCATCTTGGGGCTTGTTTATAGCAAACAAGTCATAAATCCTTTTCATGAAAACTTTTGCATAGAAACTATTTCTTTTTATTCTTAATATTTACACATTTTGTGTAAAATACCCTGCTTTTAGGATAACTTATGCATAATGGCTCATAGAAATCCAATTTAGGATAAATTTTTGTATAAATGCTTTTATATCCCAATCTTTGGGCTTTTGGAAAGCAAAACGTATGCAAACACATTTCTTTCCATCTAGTAGTGACACTTAGCAAGTGATTATGCTACCTTTTGGAAGAGAATCCTTAACAGCACGCTAGCCAGGCGGCTGTTTATTTATCCTTCTCCCATCTCAGGGAGGGCGCCGCTGGCACTCCTGCCATCCCTTAGCGACTTGGCCTTATGTAGAGTGGGCCTCGGTCATCCCAACCGTGCTCTACAACCTGCTTGTTTCTTGTACTGGTGCACCGTACATTATTATGACGGACCGCAACCCGTTTGGTTTAAAGAACCACAGACCGCAACCTATGCTTTTAAACCGGGATCACAGACCTCTGTTTGCATCCATAACACACAAAAATCTTAGACCGAAGTCTATATTTTTAAAAATCATTTTCAAAAACACATCACAGACCGCAGTCCGTGTCAACTTGTAAGCGAGCGCACCCACTTTAACAAGTTGTTATTTGAAATCTAATTTTAGGATGACCTTCCTTAAATTCTTTTAGAAACATTTTGAGTAAAATATTTTGATAAACATTTGAAATGTTTGAAAAATAATACATCTTAAAACCCTTTTTATGAAAACAACATAGGAGGTTGGTCATCCTTAAATCCCTTTCAACACACATTTTTCAAAATATTTTCAACATAGATTTCCTTATCTAAAGGAAATCAAAACTTTTCGAATATCATTTCAAAACATATGAACTATATTCAAATCATCATTTATTATTTAATTATTATGACCAAGCAAAACAAATCTTTTTCATAAATCGAATCCCCTTTTTTTTATAACATGATTATTTATCATTAAACATCATAAGAGAAATTCAAAATTTATTTACATTTGTTGCTTTGTGAAAAAGGGCAAAATTCCCTTTTTCTTATAAAATACTTTTGAAACAACATCATAAAGAACTTGTTTACTTAAAAGTAAATTCTTAAAAAAAACCATCGACATAAAACGTGAAATCTTTTGAAAACATTATCATGGAGAACTTGCTTACTCATAAGCAAATTTCTCAATCCATTAACATAAAGTATTGTCAATCCATGGCAACACTTATGATAAATTCTTTATCTTAAAATCGTTGTTTGCTTCCCATGAAGCAATCCTTGAGGCTTTTACTTAAAGTCATTCTTTTCCAAAACTTACGAATTTTCATTAAAGTCTTCATTTTCCAAAACTTGTGGCTTTGCATTAAAGCTATTATTTTCAAAACTTGTGCTTGCCCATTCGTCAAAACATAACATAAACATTTCAATCACATCAATCACATAGAAAGAAAACAACATTTTAGAAAGTTTGCTTGCTTACCTGAGATCGCTATAATCCTTTTCTTCCATTCTTCTCCTTGCCTTTGCCTAGATAAAGGACAATAACATTTCATTTATTTGCATCATCTTCAAATATTTATATTCCTTAGGTTTTCCAACCTATATAAATCCATTTGGACTTATATTATACTAACTTAGCCCACTTGTCTTTCAAGTCGGGTGTTCATACGTATCATAACCTATACATCACATTATTCACCCTAGCTGCCTAGGTCATTAAAATGCACATTTTCTATTTTTTTAAAATTCAAAAATCCCATGCAATAGCCCCTTGATCGTCCATGTGTGGGCCAGTTACATTGTCTCACTTGAGCTAGCTCATTAGCTCCTTAATTATATCATTAATCACTTGATTTTATCATCATTAGCTTAATCCAAGCCTCTCATTGCATAGATCTCATAATTTTAAATCATTCATTTCAAATTTCATCTCAATTCGACTTTTCTAGCTCAAGTTATGACCATTTGAATTTTTGGACGGTGATGATCAACTTTCACCCTAATTTCATCCTTAATTTCATCATAATTTTCATAATTCATCATTTCCATAAGATTAAGCACAAAATTATGTGCTTACCTTTCAATTTTCATCTTAATCTGCCTTCCTGGCATCAAATTATAGATTTTCTAGCAATTGCCTCCTTTAATCCATAATTAACATCATAATCTCCATTAGTTAAACCATAATACATGAGGTAATTATCCTCAATATAATCACATTCTCTAATCCTCATTAAGCCTCTTTAATCACATTGACCCATATCGGCTTATATTGATCATTCATAATCACTTGCCCTAATTGCAATAAATATTCAATATTGCAATTGGAAATCATTCATAGTTCCACTAAATTATACTTGATTCATATTTATAGCCCAATTACATATAAATAAATCTTACTTGGGTCCGGATTTCACAAGAAACTAGTAGTACCATACATGTAGAATCCTCAGTATATAGATTGGCAAACATAAATCAAGTATGTAAAGGATGCCCTATCAGGATAGGATCAAAAATATTAGAAGCAGATCTTATCCTATTTCCAATGACAGAGTTTGATGTCATACTAGGGATGAACTGACTAAGTCAATGGGGTGCAACGATTGATTGTAAGAATAAAAGGTACAATTTGAAGCATCAAAGGATGGAATAGAGATCAGTAAAATAAGACAACTAGAAAACACAATAAGGATGATATCAACTATGAAGGTAGCTAAGCTGATACGCCAACAATGTATAGCCTATCTGGTATCTACAAACACAATAAAAAGAGATGGGGTACTTATAGAACAAATTCCAGTGGTAAAGAAATTTCTAGATATTTTTCCAAAAGAGCTATTTAATTTACCACCGGAAAGGGAGATGAATATGGAAATAGAAATTATTCCAGGGACAGCTCCAATATCTAAGGCCCCATATAGGATGGTGCCAGCCGAATTGGTTGAATTAAAAGTACAAATCCAAGATTTATTAAATAAAGGGTTTATTAGACCAAGTGCATCGCCTTGGGAAGCTCCAGTACTATTTGTAAGGAAAAAAGATGGGAGTTTGAGACTCCATATTGATCACAGAGAATTGAATAACGTAACAGTAAAAAATAAGTATCCACTCCCAAAAATAGATGATCTCTTTGATCAGTTAAAAGGAGCTTCTATATTTTCAAAAATTGATTTACAGTCAGGATACCACCAGTTGAGGATATGTCTAAAGAACATCCATAAAACAGCATTCAGAACAAGATATGGGCATTATGAATTCTTAGTCATGTCATTTGGACTAACGAATGCCCCAACTGTGTTTATGGACATATTGATGAACAAAATTTTTTGAGAATTTTTGGATCAATTTGTGGTGGTATTCATTGATGACATATTGATTTATTCAAAGATAGAAGCAGAGCATGAGAAACATCTAAGGATAGTGTTAGAAATTCTCCAAAGGGAGAAATTATATGCTAAATTCATGAAATGTGAATTTTAGTTGAAACAGATAGCCTTTCTCGGTCACATTATATCTAAGAAAGGAGTACAGGTAGATCCTCAAAAAATTTAGTCAATAACGAAGTGGCCACAACCAACAAATATCACAAAAATAAGAAGCTTTCTAGGGCTAGCTGGCTACTATAGGAGATTTGTGGAAGGATTCTCATAATTGTCAGCCTCACTCACAAAGCTGACAAGGAAAGGAGTTAGGTATGAATGGACACGGAAATGTGAGAATAGCTTCCAAGAGTTAAAGAAAAGACTAGTAAAAGCGTCGATTCTAACACTACCTATGGAGAAGGAAGGGTTTGTGATCTATAGTGATGCTTCAAAGAAAGGATTAGGATGTGTACTAGTGTAAAATGAAAAATTTATATCATACGCATCCAGGCAACTCAAGACAAATGAGGTAAATTATCCAACCCATGACTTAGAATTGGCAACAGTAGTCTTTGCCTTCAAAATTTGGAGACATTATTTGTATGGAGTTAAACGTGAGGTCTATACTGATCACAAAAGCCTTAAATACATTTTTACTAAAAAGGAGTTAAATATGAGGCAAAGAAGATGACTCGAGTTACTTAAGGATTATGACCTCAATATTTTATATCATCCGGGCAAAGCCAATGTAGTAGTCGATGCGCTAAGTAGAAATATTAGCTTAACACATCTCATGACAAAGGAAGAAGGGCTACTACAAGAACTGAGACAACTAGAATTAATTGTAAGCCCACCTGGGGTACAAGTTAGATTATCTCAATTACAAATCCAGTCAAATTTATTTGAGCAAATTAAAATAGCTCAACAAGAAAATGGGGATTTAAAAAGTTATGTTGAGAAAATGATCAAGAAAAATCCCAATGAATATATACAAGATAAATAGGGAATGTACAGATATAGGGGTCGCCTATGTATACCTAATCAAGAAGAAATCAAGGAACAAATATTGAAAGAAGCACATTTCTTTCCATTTTCGATGCATCCAGGTAGCACCAAGATGTGAAACCCGCAATTCTAGAATAACACATGTAAATCTAGGGTTGTAAACCCTAAATTTTTGTTCTGATTTTTATGATAAATAAAATTCATCAAATATGTTATATTTACAAATGTGTATATTAGAGGTTAAAGAAATGCAATTGTGGGATTAAACCACGTGAATAGTGCACATGAATAGTAATTGAGGTGATTAAGAGTTAATCACGTAGATTAACCTAATCACAAAATGACAAAAAGCGAGAGTTAATCACTACAAGACAAAATAGCAATACTTTTTAATATTTTAAGAAAATTTCGGATTTTAGTGAGAAAATAAAGAAAAATTCATCAATTGCAATCCGGACGTCGGATTTAGATGAAATTTGTTATGGATGGTTAAAAATCTATGATGAATATGATGAAGCGCCAATTGAAGATTAAAAAGGTAGCTTATCTTTTTCATTAATTTCCTTTGACTTTTATTAAATTTAAATAATTAAAAATAAAAAATAGGGCTGCTATAGGGAGGGCGTGAACAGTAGCTAGGGGGAGCCTTTTGACCAAAATCCAATGGCCCAAATTAATCCTCATCAAAAATCAATGGTTGATATTGAATTAGCTTAAAATAATTAATTTTAATAAATAAAAATTATAAAAAAAAATAGGGCTTCCATAGGGGGCGTGAACAGTATCTAGGGGGCTGCACAAGGCTCAACACACCTTTTGGAAATTAGAAAAAAATATATTTATAATTTAATACCTTGAGCAAGGGGGGTAAATTACAATTTCATTAAAAATCAAAAACTATAAATAGGAGCAAAGGGGTGGACGTCCAAGGCACACATCCCAACTCCCAAGCTTGAACAAGAGCTCATTTTCCCACCCCCACCCACGTTTTAAGCCAAGAGAAACAAGGAGAGAATGAGAGGAGAGAGAAAGAGGAGAAAGAAGGAGCATATCTTCACTTGAGGTAAGTGAATTCTCCTCAAACTTATTTTGAAAGTTAGATAAGGTAAAACCATGCTAAGATAATGCTTAAGCATGAGAAAATAAGTATATTTATAATGCTTAATTGGAATTATGCCAAAACATCAAAAATTTGGAGCAAAGATAGAGCATTCGGGAAGATAACATATGATATGTTTACATAATGCTCCAATATTGATAAATGATAATTTAGGATGAATTTTTATGATAATTATGATGCTGGAATGATGATATATTAATCTCACAATTTTTGGATTTAAGGATTATGCTTAAGTGAAATTATGTTGATTTTTAGTATATGGAGAAAATAATTTATTTGGCTAAGTTAATGATGATAAATTCATAATTCATGAATTTTCCCATGATATACTAGACATAAGCTATGTCATGGTATTTTTTATTTTTGGAAAAAATGTCGATTTTTGGAACCCATGAACAGTAACCAACACACTGTGAACAGTTATTGCCACAGTAATTTGCTACAGTAAACGTGAACAATAATCTGCTATAGTAATCGTGAACAATGACATGAACAGTAATTATGAACAGTAAATAACGTGATTTTGGGAAAAATTGAGATTTATTTTTATAAGGATTTATGGATGGAATTTTTAAAGGATTTATGGATAAAAATCCATATAAGGAAATAATGACCAAGTATTTTTAAGGTTAACCTCTATAAGAAATTATGGAGGAAAATAATGTTATACATAAATATAACATATGTATGATAAAGTATATACATCCTTTTCACTTGTATAGGAAAAGGAAAGGAAATGATAAAGGATTCAGACTGAAGCAAAACAGAGGTAAGCAAGCAAACTTTTTTGAAAATGATTTTTATATATTTTATATTGCAACCATGGAATATGTCAGAATTGTTTTATTATAAGCAAATCTTTATGAAAATAAGGAGAAATGTGGAAATGGTTGCATTATAATGGAAAAAGGAAAATCTTGATTTCCAAATAATATTTGGTTTTATCGAGTGAATTTAAAATGATTTATTAAAATATTTTGAAGCGAATTTAAGGAAGACTAACCGATAATCGATTTGAATGAAGATTTTTTAAAGTAATGACCAAAGGATCATACAAGCTTGCTTTCATATAGAAGTAACTCATGTGTCATGTGAACAAAGAATATGATACCATATAAAGAAATGAGAGAAGAACATGGATAACTGCCTGGCTCACGAGTTATTAATAAAGATGATTTCTCTCCTAAGGAGGAAAGGGTGATCACTTGGTAAGTGTCACCTACCAGACAGACAGAAACGTTATGCATGATGCATATGCTTATTTTAAAAAGGTTTTATGGAAAATATTTTAAGGACATGAGAATGTCCTTAGAGAAAGGAAGTTTTATCAAAAACGTTTTTATGTTCATGAAAAAGAGGTTTACATGTTAAGTTTGCAAGCTTATGTTTTATGAAAGGTTTTATGAAAAGGTTTCCACTGGTTGATAGTAGATCACTTGATAAGTGTCTACTATTGAATGATAGAAATGCATTTAAATGAAAAAAATGCTTGCTTACTGAGTTTTGACTCACATTTTGCTTTTCAAACCACAGACAGGTTTCAGGAAAAAACCTACTGTAGGGGGGGGAGAATTGTGAAACCCCGATCTTAGACACGTGTATGAAACCTAGGGTTGTAAACGCTAGGTAATATATTAATAAAATATTTATTCATGAGTATGAAAATATGTGGGAATAGAGGTTAAAATAATTAATTATGAAATTCGGATGAATAGTGCATGTGAATAGTGCACTTGAATAGTGAAACGTAAATAGTAAACATGGGATTAAGAAATATGTTAAGTTAATCACTTTGGATTAGCTTAATCATAAAAGATGAAAAAGGAAGCTTCCCACTAAAGGACAAAAGTGTTTTTTGGATTAAAATAATAATTTTCGGATTTTTATGGATTTTTGCGAAGAAAATGAAGAAAATTCATATCTTGCAATCCGGACGTCGGATTGGGATGAAAGTTTTTATTGATGGCCAAAATATTATGATGAACATGATGAGTAGTCCAAGATTGATCAAAAATCATGAATCAAGGGTCAAGATTAAACGTCATTTGAAGATGAAAAAGTAGCTTTACTTTTTCATTAATTAGAATTTGACTTTGATTAATTTTAATTAATTAAAAAATTAAATAATTAATGAAAAGTTGCAATGGCTGCTGGAGGCTTGACTTTTGGGTCAAATCCAATGGCCACAAATTAATCTTATCATGTATCAACGGTTGAGATTAATTTACTTAAAAATAATTAATTTTAATAAATAAAAAATAAGGAAAATAGGGCTGCCATAGGGGGGATGGAGCTGCTGTAGGGTGGTTGCACATGGCTCCATGCACCTTTTGGAAATTAGAAAAAAATACATTTATAGTTTAATACATCAAGCAAGGGAGTAAATTCCAAATTCTTGAAAAATTAAGCCCTATAAATAGGGACCAAGGGGGTGAACGTCCAAGGCACTTCATCCCAGCTCCATTTGAGCATTTTTTACCCCCACCATGTTTTAGCCTTGAGGAGAAAGAAGAGGAGGAAGTTAGAGAGAAAAAGTGTGAGAAAAAGTGGGATATCTCTACTTCGGGTAAGTGAATTCTATCCAAATTTCTTTTGGATGTTACGTAGGGTAAAACCATGCTTAGATAATGCCTAAGCATGAAAAAATAAGTAAAGTTATAATGCTTAATTGAAATTATGCCGAAACATCAAAAATTTGAAGCGTAGATAGAGCATTCGGGAAAATCATGTATGATATGTGTAAATAATGCTCCAAATTTGATAAATGATGATTTGGGATGAATGAATATGATAAATATGATTTTGTAATGATGATATATTAATTTCATGATTTTGAAATTAAGGATTATGCTTAAGTGAATTTACGTCGATTTTTAGTATATGGAGAAAATGATTTGTTTAGCCAAGTAAATGATGATAAATTCAAAATGTACGAAATTTTCCATGATATACTAAGCATAAGCTATGTCATGATATTTTTTATTTTTGGAAAAAATGTCAATTTTTAAAACCTATGAACAGTAACCCACGTTGCTGTGAACAGTAACCTCGGGGGAACAATAAACGTGAACAGTGATAATGAACAGTGATTTGCTACATTAACTATGAGCAGTAAACAACGAGATTTTGGAGAAAATTTGAAATTAATATTTAAATATATGGATGGAATTTTTAAAGAATTTATGGATAAAAATCCATATAAGGAGGTAATACCAAGTATATTTATAAGATTAACCTCTATAGAAATGAAGTAATGAATGATTATAAAACGTGCATGGGAAGCAAACTAAGACATGGAATGATATAGATCAAATATCATTTTTTCTTGTATAGGAAAAGGAAAAGAAAAGGTGGAGGACACGGACTGAGGAGGTAAGCAAGCAATCCTTTCAAAAATGATGATTTGTAAGCAAGAAAACTTTTTTTAAAAATGTGATTTTATTGCTTCATTGTAAGCAAGCAAACCCTCTTGAAAATATGTTTTATTTTCAAGTATTTATGAAATGTGTTTAAGGGTGGTCATTCCTATAATGTTTTGAAACGATGAATGTTTATGAGTTTTTATGAAAAGTCATGCCGGAATATTGATATCATGTGATGTTCATGGACATGTGTACATGTATGATGTATAATGAAGAGGCTTTGGTGGAGGTAGAAAGCGGATCAGAGGGTCCCCCTTCACTATTGCTGAGTCGTATAGGCTGTGTGCCGACGACGTCCTTCCCAGAGGTGGAGGCAAAGGAATGTTATGTGTGAATGAATGCATTGCATTTTCATACATTGATTGAAAAAGGAATGCATGGATTTGAAATGATATTTTTAAGGGATGGTGCAAATAATTCTCCACATGAGAATGACAAGTCACCTAGTGTAAGAGGTATATAATGCCGGGGAAATCAAAAGTCATGCATGTAAGAACCATGTAGGTGTCAAGAGGACAAGAGGGTCCCCTTGATGAGGCCAAGTCGGAGACAGCCGGTGTATTGGACCATGCTATGTGAGATGTTCCCTGGGCTAGCGTACCCGCACACGAAGGTTTATGTCAGGAATGGAAATGAAGCATTTGCACATCCAATGTTTATGAAATAATTTTTATGAAAAGGTTTCTATTCCATTGATAGTTGATCATTTGCTAAGTGTCTTCTATCAAATGGAGAGAAATGCATTTAAATGAAAGAAAATGCTTGCTTATTGAGTTTTGACTCATATTTTGTTTTCCCAACCTCAGACAAGTGCAAGGAAAGCCAAGTGATGAAAAAGATCAGGTTGATTTGCCTATAAGTGATATGATGAATGAATGAATACATACCTTTGTATATTGAAATATGAAAGTATGCCCTAAGGGGATATAATGAAAAAGGACATAGGTTGTATGAAATTATAAAGTTATGAATAATATGAGAAGTTGATGATTTATGATAATATGGATGAGTCCATTATGAATAATGATGAGTATATGTTTATGTGATGAAAGAAAAGAAAAAGAAAAAAATTTAGACGAGATGTAATTAAGAACCCACCGCGTGATCAGGGCAACAATCCTGAGTCACATTTACCAATCGACAAGATCTTGGAGTAAGGACTATGTGGATGCCTCGGTTCGGGGCACCACAGTGCCTAACATGCCAAAGGGTTAAGGCTAATCACAAAAGGACCCCTGGGAAGTTACAGTCGCTAGAAGTCTCAGAATGGAAATGGAATGATATTACCGTGGATTTCATTGAAGGGTTGCCAAGAACCCAAAATGGGAATGATGCTATATGGGTAATAGTTGATAGATTATCAAAGGTAGCTCATTTTCTAGCCATCAAGAAAAAAAATTTACTGCTGAGCGAATGGCTAAGATTTATTATAAGGAGATAGTAAGACTGCATGGAGTACCTAAGTCAATAATTTCTGATCAAGATTTCAGTTTTACATCTCGATTTTGGAAAAGTTTACATCAAACCTTAGGTACACAGCTGAAATTCAGTACGACATTTCATCCTCAAACTGATGGGCAGACGGAAAGAGTAAATCAAATAGTTGAGGATATGCTAAGGATGTGCGCAGTAGAATTTGGAGGATCATGGGATGAATACTTGGCTATGAAGGAATTTCCTTATAACAACAGTTATCAAGCAAACATTCAAATGACCCCATTTAAAGCATTGTATGGATGGATATGCAGAACTCCTCTAAACTGGGATGAAGTCGGAGAAAGAAAGTTAGCTCCAGACCTATCAAAAAGAATGACAAAAAAGGTCCAAGTGATTTGCCAGTGTATACTCACAGCCTAGAGCAGGCAAAAGAGTTACACCGATTGCAAAAGAAGGGATTTGAATATTCAAGTTGGGGATCACGTGTTTGTCAAGGTAACGCCATTCAAAGGAGTCACCTGCTTTGGAAAGAGAGGAAAACTGAACCCACAATACGCGGGCCCTTTGATGTTTTGGAAAAGATAGGCAACCTAGCCTATAGAATAGCCCTGCCCCCAGCTCTAAGTGTCATCCACAATGTGTTTCACATTTCCATGCTAAGAAAATATGTTTCCGATCCTACCCATGTGTTCCCCCAGCTCTAAGTGTCATCCACAATGTGTTTCACATTTCCATGCTAAGAAAATATGTTTCCGATCCTACCCATGTGTTGATAGCAGAAAATTTGTCAATCTAAGAACATTTGAACTATGAGGAAAGGTCGATCAAAATATTGGATTTCAAGATCAAGAAGCTTCGAAACAAAGAGATTGAGTATGTAAAGGTGCAATGGAATCAATATTCAGAGTCCGAAGCCACTTGGGAACTACGACAAAAGGTCGAAAAGAAATTTCCTCAATTGTTCGAGGAAAGATAAGTTTTGGGACGAAACCTAGTAGAAGGGAGAGAGGATTGTGAAACCCAACTTCTTTTAGGCAATACACATATTACCTAGGGCCATAAACCCTAGATTTTTGTAAATAATTTTTATGATGAATAAAAATTCATGAATTATATTTGTGAATATGTGTATTAGAGATTGAAATAATACAATTAAGAATTTAACCCACGTGAATAATACCCGTGAATAGTGCACGTGAATACTAACCCAAGGATTAAGACACGTAATTAAGAGTAAATTACTTGGATTAACCTAATCACAAAAAGATGAAAAATGAGATTTATGCACTAAAGGACGAAATAGCAATACTTTTTAATATTTTAAGAAAATTTCGGATTTTAGTGAGAAAATAAAGAAAAATTCATAAATTGCAATTTGGACGTCGAATTTAGATGAAAATTTTTATGGATGGTTAAAAATCTATGACGAACATGATGAATGGTGTAAGATATGATGAAAATTATGAATTAAAGGTTAAGATGAAACGTCAATTGGAGATTAAAAAGGTAGCTCACCTTTTTCCTTAATTTCCTTTGACTTTCTAATTAAATTTAAATAATTAAAAATAAAAATAATTAATGCAAATCAGCAAGGAGGGCAGGGGCGTGCAGGGATTTGGAAAAAAATATTTAGAATTTAATGCCTTGAGCAAGGGGTAAATTATAATTTAATGAAAAATGAGCATCTATAAATAGGGGATGCATGGGAAGTCCAAAGGCACACCCATTCCAGCTCAAGCTTGAGAAATTCAAGCCTTTCCCACCCCCCAAAATTTGTTTTTAAGAGAGAAAGAGAAGATTAGGAAGAGAAAGGGCAAATAGGATGAGCGTTTTTCTACTTCGGGTAAAGAGATTCTTTCCAAATTTCTTTTGGGTGTTAAGCAGGGTAAAATAATGCTTAGATAATTTCTAAGCATGAGAAAATAAGTAAAGTTATAATGCCTAAGTAGAATCATGTCAAAACATCAAAAATTTGGAGCAAAGATAGAGCATTTGGAAAAATCATGCCTAAAATGTGAAAATAATGCTCCAATATTGCTAAATGATGATTTGGGATGAATGTTTATGATAGTTATAATGTTAGAATAATGATATATTAATCTCATAATTTTTGGATTTAAGGATTATGCTTAAGTAAAATTATGATGAATTTTAGTATATAGAGGAAATGATTTAATTGGCCAAGTTAATGATGATAAATTAAAAATTCATGAATTTTCCCATGATATACTAAACATAAGCTATGTGATGGTATTTTTTATTTTTGGAAAAAATATCAATTTTTGGAACCCATGAACAGTACCCAACTCGCCGTAAACAGTAACCCGGATGATTAGTAAACGTGAATAGTAATCTACTACATTGATTTTGAACAATAACTATGAACAGTAAACAGCGTGATTTTAAAGAAAATTTGAGATTAATATTTATATTATATAAGGATGGAATTTTTGAAGAACCTATGAATAAAAAAAATCCGTATAAGGAGATAATGACCAAATATTATAAAGCATGCATGGGAAGCAACCTAAATGGAATGAATGAAATGTCCTTTTTCCTTGAATAGGAAAAGAAAAAGAAAAAGTCGAGGGCACTAACTGAGGAGGTAAGCAAGTTATATGTTTTCTAAAATATTTCTAAATAATTGCAAATTGTTTGCTCACATATTTTTTTTGAATTATATTTAAGGATGACCACTCCTATAATGCTTTACATGAAATGATTGCTAACTGCTTTAAAATTTTTTTATGATTTATAAATATCATGTCGGCATGTGTATGTAAATGAGCATAGTGCACGAGGAATAGGCCATAATTGAGGTAATAAGCGGACCGGATGTCCCCCTCTCTATCGCCAAGTCGCTTATATAGGCCCAGGCCAGTGGTGACCTCCCTGAGATGGGAGCGTGTATGGGATGGGCGCCTAGTTAGCGTCGCATCCAAAGGAATGTGATGAATGCTATGAATGCATTCCACTTTCATTTTATGAAATGCATGAAAAAGATTGAAAAATTGTCTATGACTTACTTACTAAGTATTATGACTCACTCATATTTTTTAAACGTCAAACAGGAAATGATGATGAAGGTAGCATGTGAAATGACATGCAAGAATTGTGATAGAAATATTGTATATAATAATGTTTATGTAAAGACAATGATGAAGATTTTAATGTTCTTTCAGTTAGATTAATGATGATGTTTATGAACAGACAAAGATCATAATGTTGATATATAAAGTATATTTCAAGTTGAATGAATGACGATATATATACATATATCTTGCCTTGTGATCAGGGCAACAATCCTGAGTCACGTTTACCAATCAAAAACGGTCCCGAAGTGAGGCTTCTAGGCACCCCGGTTCGGGGCGTCACAATAAAAAAGTATCCTCATTTCATAATTATACTTATAAAAGTTCATAAAAACAAAGAAAATTCATCGTCTACCCGCTTTCTTCCTGAAGTAGCAATAATGCCTATGCCTAGGCGACATTTGGCTAGGTTCCTCTGTAATAGTGCTAGTGTCTGACCAGGCATGGTTGTTCTCTTCTCTGCCATCATTATTATCATCACTACTATCATTACTGCTATCACTTTCATCATTCTCTTCTTCTTCATCCTCAACTGGTTCAAGGTATCGTAATGGTGCTCCAAGTGCAAACGAATTACCCGTACTTTTGTCTACATGAATCATAACCTCACCAGGACGAGGAATTGGTTCAGGTGGATCTATAAATCCTCGAGCACGACCCTCCTCTATGAAAAGAACCATTTTTTTCTCTCTCTGTCGAATATTCTCCCAACTCATTCCATATTAGAATTGAAGATACCCCCCTTCAAACTTATACCAGGGTCCTAAATTGGGAGGTACAGGTGCTGGAGTATTGTCTCAAAACCACTGAAGATCCTGGGGAGGTATGTAGTCTGTGGGAGTTCGGAGGGTTCCTAAAAATCCAGGGCGATAAGCCAGAAGTACCTCATCTTTAGGAGCCCTGCTACTAGACTCCTCAATATTTGGCCTGAACTGATAACTGCCTTGCAGATGGGGTGGAGGATACCTAGGGCGAAAACTTGGAGGTACTAGTGGAAAAGAGTATGCATCCTATTGTGAGTCTAACCACCTATTGACACTTTCTTTTGTTTTTCGTTTCTTCTCTTCTTCCATCTCATTCTTTAATTCTTCTAAACTCATAACTCGTTTCCCCTTATCAGTTATCTATTCACATATATAACTAAATTAGTTATACAATTAAAATAGCACATTGCAAATTATTTTGCAATACATCATCATATATCATTCAACACATCATGATAATGACCTATACAATCATCATAAAATCATATTCAATTATCAAACTTAGACTTTTCCAAGCCTATTTAATAGTCCATGCTCTGATACCAAGCTCTGTGGCACCCCCAACCGAGCGTCACACCCTGAGCCTTACCTCGGGATTGTTATTGACTGGTAAACGTGATCAGGATTGTTGCCCTGTCACACGGCGGGATTTAACGGATATTTATCCAATTATTTACAGCTTATCACTAATTGATTTCATATTATTTTTCATCAAATCCTTTTTCATGTCATCTTTGACCTAATATACACATTTTTTATAATTATAAAATTTTCTAACATGCCCATCATCCATAATTCGCATGTTCATAAAATACAAAACATTACATATATCATAAATGTTAAGTCACATTACATTCCATTAACCACAACATCACATATTAAAATTCATAGGGTCTCCACATTCTTCATGCCTAGTTCATGCTCCTCATCTCTTTCATTTCTTCACCTGTCTATGGGTTGGGAAAACAAATCTTGAGACTCAATAAGAAAGCTTTATTTATATTTTCAGGCAAATCATTTCAAAGGCAACATTTTTCAAAATCATTTCTCCCCATTCAATAGAAACACTTATCCAGTAATCAACTACCTGTGGAGCATAAACCTTTTATTTACGATCATTATTGAAAGAAACATTATACCCCTCGGGGATATATCATGACAATGTGATAAATGCATCATGATCTCTTAGGATGGAAGCTAGCTAAGTGACCATCCGTCTTTATCTTCTCCCATCCAGCGAGGCGCTGCCGGCCCTTGGCCTATCTTAGCGACTCAGCCACACCAAAGGGGGACAATCGGTCCACTTATACCTTTAAGGTGGACCTCATGCATTGTGCACATGAATTTATCCATGACATGTTAGCATGATTTTCCTTGCATAATTTCATAAAACAGTAATTTTCATATTTAACAAAACAGTTATGTAAATCAGTTATCAATACATAGTGAACTAAGGAATGACCATCCTTAAAGAATTTAGAAATAAATTTCAAATAACATTTTCTAAACCAATAAAAGCAGTTAAAACATGATTTGCAATTATTTCAGAGTAATTTAAGAAATAAAAATTATTTAGAAAATTAGCTTGCTTACCTTGTTCGCGAGAGCTTTCCGGATCAACTTTTTCTTTTCCTCTACCTATACATGAAAGAATAACATAACATTCATGTACATTCCATTTTCTTGCATTCACTTAGTTTTTCAACCCATTTTCATAAATATTCATAGCCCGCTTGAATCCCAAGTCGGGTATACGTACATAACATACTTATGTATCAACTATTCATCACATCACACATTTAATTCCCATATATTAATCTCAAAATTTAAGGTTATCTAAACTTTAATACATTTCATGTTTCTTTATCACATTTTTATGCATTTTTTCATTTTCGCATTTTACATAACTCATTTATCATTTTATCATACTCATTACTTTACATATGTTCATTTCTCAACACATAATTCATGTATTTATTAAAATTTTCCAAATAAGAAACTTGGCTTCTAATTCAGCATGATTATACACCTCAATTAACACTTATTAATGTATTTTCACGGATTTTTAATCCACTAATTTCAGGGTTCCAAAAACAGCAACTTTGGGACCCGATTTTTACACTTTAAACGTCTCTTTTGATACTCAAATCTAAACAGATTTTTAACCATTTGATTCCAGAAATTAATCTCACTTTTATTAAGATAAATTCAGGGTATTTTCACATACTTAAAATCCATATATATGTTGCTTACAAAATAGCAACTTTTCATGCATGTAGGGTACCTTTCTACACCCCTTTGGACGTCCACCTATTAATCCTTTAAAAATTCGATTTTGGGCAGTCCTTGCTAACCCCCATTTCACGTCCAAAGTACCATATATTTAGGGTACTTTAACCTATAATTCATCCATAATTTATTTAATCTACTTCATATATCATTTTCAACATTTAAACATGAAATTCAAGTCTTAAGAGTAACCCTAATTAGCCTTCCTTCTAAAATTTCATAAATCATGCTAAATTCAACATATATTCAATATCTAAACATGAATTATCATGTAATCATTTCAACTTAATAAAACAGCAACATTACATAGAATTTAAAGCAAGTTTTCAGCTAGCTTCAGAGCTCAAATCAACGCTAATCACCCTCTTTTTTCACTTGAATCCCTTAATCACATACTTGCCATTAAATTCCCATTTAATAACCTAATTTAAGGCATCATAAATCCTTATTGAAGGATTCATTATGAATCATATTCACATTCCATAAATTGAGTTAGAAAAACTAAATAAAACTGATTCAAACTCAAATGTATACTTACTTAGATTGAGTAGCACTTAAACTCAACTTCTTAAGCTAATTTCCTCAACTTAATTCCTCCTTTTATTTTCCTTTTTCTTCCCTTGTTCTTGGCTTCAACTTGCTAGGAGAGGGAAAACGTGCACTTCTGGAAAAGAGGGCTAAAACTCCTTGAAATTTTTCTAACTTCTCATACCATGCATATGGACGTCCCCCTTTGAGAAGTAGCTAGAATTTCTAGCTAGTGGACCCCATTTGCTTCATCATTTGTGATTATTCTAATGCATTTTTTTATCTCCTTAGTTGACATGGAAAATTGTGGTCCATTTAAATTACATTTTTCTTAAATAAAAATTTAGCAATTATCCAATATATTAATCATCACCAAGCTGTCCACCTGATCACGTCCCATGTAGCTGCTGCTTCATTTTTTTCAATGAATTTTGTAGCCTTTTTAATGCATATTTATATACCCTAATATTTAGGCTAATTAGGCATGCATTTACCATTTTTAAAAAATTAAAAAAAAATCAGATTTCTAGCTGTTTAGACGGTCCACATTGCTGCTCCATTTTTGATGTGTCTGTACACATCCCTTTTCAGCAGCTAATTTTGACATTTTTCACCATGATGCAACTTTAATTAATTGGTCCTTTAATTACCTAGTTATGTAGCTCACTTAGAGTCGTTTTATCATAATTAAAAAAATCAAAAAATATCATAAAGGCTACCATACGACCCACATCATGTACTTAGAATATGGCTGTCCATTAGTTGATTTGTTTCAACCGTCCAGATCTCAAGATTTTGATCATGAATTTCCATCATAATTAAATGCACTTTTATCCTCATTAACTCATAGCTGACTTTGGGCATATATTTTATTAAAAAATATTTCACAAAATCTCACTTAATGGACTGTTTAGACATCCATACCTGCCACATAAGCTATGCTCCTTTGAGCTATTTAATTTAGCATTTATTTACGAGATAATTGTAGGGATTTTTTTCATTTTTAGTAATTCATAAAATACCCTACAATTTACCTCCTTTTGACACCTCAATTTCGTCTTTATTCATTTGATTATTTTACTCATTTTTAACATAAATGCTAATCACTTTTTGGGATGAAAAGTCAAAATCATTGATCCAAATTTCGTGCAAGCATAATCCAATCATCATTTGCATGATCAAATCCTTTCATATCCTTGATCTCATAATTTTAGCCGACCATTTCAAATTTCATCTCAATCTGATCTTTCTAGCTCAAGTTATGATTGTTTTAAATTTTGGATGGTGATGATCAATTATCATCAAAATTTTCAATAATCTAATTTTCCCATGTGATCAAGCATTAAATTATGTGCTTCCCTCTCAATTTTCACCTTAATCCGCCTTAAGGCCATCAAGTTATGAATATTTCAATATTTTCCAACTTGGCTCTATAATTAGCCTCCTAATCTCCATTCATCACATTATGGAATTTAACTAATTTTTCATAGCATACTAATGTTTATCCATCCTCATTGTGTTACTTCAATCAAATTAATCCACATTGTCTTAAATTGATAAATTTAAATAACATTCATAACCACTGACCTAATTGTAACAAGTCATAAAAATTGCAAATAATTCATTTATGAATAAATTATTCATACATAAATCATTCAAGTGCATATACATGATTCCTACTTAGGTCAGGGTTTCACATCTGAAGAATGTGAGCGCAGTTTTCAGGAGTTAAAGCAGCGGTTAGTGGAAGCACCTATCCAAACCCTACCCGAAGGAAACGAAGGTTTTGTGGTATACAGTGATGCTTCAAGAAAGGGTTTGTTGTGTATTGATGCAGAGAGAAAATGTGATAGATTATGCGTCGCGATAGTTGCTCAATGAGGTAAGCTACCCCACTCATGATTTAGAATTAGCGACAGTGGCGTTTGCCTAAAAAAAATGGAGACATTACCAGTATGGTACTAGCTGTGAAATTTATACAGATCACATGTGGCGCCCCAAACCGAGATGTCACTTCCTTACCTCAAGAACTTATTGATTGATAAATGTAAATCAGGATTGTTGCCCTGATCACGCGACGGGTTCTTAATTGGATCTCGTTCAATTTTTTTTTTCCATCTATCATCATTCATTGCTTTACATAACCATCATCACACAAGTAACGATACACTTGTAATAAATTTCATCATTTCATTTATAGTATCTCTTCATACTTTTCTACAATGAAAGTCTTCTTGACTAAATCATAACATTTCCATTCCTTACATTCTTACATTCATTCATTCATGCACATGGAACTTAAAATTCTAATTAAGTTCATATATACATAAACATACCTTAGCACTTTAAACCGTGGTATCCATACATCATGGCTACCATCACATACCTTCCTTCACTGCTTAGGTTTGCAACCTCTTGAATTTTTCGGTACCTGTCTAAGGTTTGGGAAAATAAAATGTGAGTGACAACTCAGTAAGCAAGCATTTTATCATTTGGGCAAGACTTCCTTGAACACCTTTTTCATAAACAACTTGAACACCTTTTCCCTGAGGACATTTATATGTCCTAAAATATTATCATGAAATCCTTTCTTCATGAGGATAATTCCATGTCCTTGAATATTTTCATAAAATATTCATTCTTAAAATCATTCACAAGCCATGTCTGGGCTTGTTAAGGCAAAATATATGTGTTTCACCCTCTTTAATTAATTTTCTTTGGTTTTATATGAACATTTCCAATGTTCTAAAATGTATACGTAAAATCATCTTTCATTAGCAGACGTTTATGTCCAAAACATTTTCCCATAATTCCTTTGGCAAAGGAGGACATTCTCATGTCCATAAACATTTACCATTTAGGCTCTTTAGAAATGGACATTCCTATGTCCTAAAACCAAGTTTCACATAAATCTTTTTCATAATCCTCGTCTTGGGGCTGGTTTACAACAAATAAGACATATAACATACATAAACCATTTTCATAAAGGCATTTGCATAAAAATATTTCCTTTCATTCTTGTTATTTACACTTCTGTGTAAAACACCTATTTTTAGGGTAATCATTTCATAAAAATCCCTTTAGGATAACTTTCATAAAAATATACTTTCATGTCCCAATCATTGGGCTTTTCAAAAGAAAAATATAAGCAAATGCATTTCTCTCTATTAAGTAGTAACACTTAGCAAGTGATCATTCTACCTTTTGGAAGAGAATCTGTACTTAACAGCACGCTATCCAAGCGGCTGTTCTTTCATCCTGCTCCCATCTCAGGGAGGGCATCACTGGCCTCCTGCCATCCCTTAGCGACTTGGCCATATGTAGAGTGGGCCCTGGCCATCCCGACCGTGCTCTACAACCGACCTATTCCGTGTACTGGTGCACCATACATATTCTGATAGACCGCAGTCTGTTTGGTTTTAAAATATCTTTGATCATAGCCCATGACCTTTTAAACTGGGGTCACAAACTGCAGCCTGCAACAATACTCACAACACATCATAGATCGAAGTCTATATCTTTAAAAATTATTTTCAAAAACTCATCACAGACCGCAGTCCGTGTCAACTTGTAAAGGAAGCGCACTCAGTTTAAACAAGTAGTCATTTGAAATTTAGTTTTAGGATGACCTTCCTTAAATTCTTTTAAAACCATTTTGAGAAAAATATTTTAATAAATATTTGAAACATTTGAGAAACAATACATCTTAAAAACCCCTATAATAAAAGAATTTCAAAACCTTTAGATTTCCAACAATAAACCATATATCTCTCTAATATTTTCTTGGTTTCCATTTCAGGGCCTTTTGCTTACAAAGTTATGCAATTATACCATCCCCTACTCCACAACCTAAAAATTTAAATTATTGTCCTCATATCTATTATACTATTTTTACATAAAGGGGAATTGCACAGTCTTTTGCATGTCATTTAGCAACCTAAAATTAAACCATTTCATGAAATCCCGTATTAGGTTGGTCATCCTTAAATCCCATTCAATAACATTCATATAAACATTTTTGAAGACATTTTCATCATAGATTTCCTTATCTAAAGGAAATCAAAATTTTTCGAATATCATGTCAAAACATATGGACTATATCCAAATCATTGTTGATATTTAGTTATCATAACATAACAAAACCAATCTTTTTCATAAATCAAATCTTCTTTTTCTTTCTCTTTTATAACACGATTATTTATCATAAAACATCATAAGAGAAATTCAAAACATATTTACATTTGTTACTTTGTGAAAAAGGGTAAAATTCCCTTTTTCTTATAAAATACTTTTGAAACAACATCAGAAAGAACTTGCTTACTTAAAAGCAAATTCTTAAAACTATCGACATAAAACATAAAATCCTGTGAAATTAACATTATGGAAAACTTGCTTACTCATAAGCAAATTCCTCAATCCTATTATCATAAAGCATTGCTAATCCATGGAAACATTTGTGATAAATTTTTTTATCTTAAAAATGTTCCTTGCTTCCCATAAAGCAAACCTTGAGGCTTTTCCTTAAAGCCATCATTTTCCAAAGCTTGTGGCTTTGCATTAAAGACGTCATTTTCAAAACTTGTGCTTGCCCATTCGTTAAAACATAATCATAAAAGCATTGACATAATTATCATTTCAACAAATAGAGAAAAATCCATAATTTGAAAGGTTCGCTTGCTTACCTGAAATCATCATAATCCTTTTTTTCCATTCTTTTCCTTGCCTTTACCTAGATAAATGAAAATAATATTTCATTTATTTGCATCATCCTTAAATACTTATATTCCTTAGGTTTTCCAACCTACATAAGTTCATCTAGCTTAACCTACTTGTCTTTCAAGTCAGGTATTTATACGTATCGACATATCCTATACATCACATTATCCATTCATTCCTTTCATTTTTAATACTCTTATGTAGGGTAAACATTTCAACATATTATAAACTTTTATTTAATCCACATATGGGGGTTCCTTACCTCCCATTTATCATTTAACATCCCTTCTTTATATTTTTCACATTGGTGCTCATCTAAGGCACCTATTCATGAGTTAGGGCTACTAATCTAAATTTCAAATTTTTGAGATTTTATAATTTTCTCAAAACAGGCTTATACTTCCTCATTTTACCATGTTTTCCTTTCATTTTTGCATTTTAGCTACTCATACATGGTCATCCTCCCTTCTTGCCATCCATACTTCCCATATTTACTCACTTGAACATGCATATATTATGTGTAATTGAAGTTCATATAAAACAACACTTTGTTTTGACATTTTATTACATTTCCATCCATTTTTTGCATTTTATCAAATCTTATTTAGTCATTTCTCATCTTTGTCATACATGCCCTTTATGTGCTTCCCATTTCTTACACAGATTATGTGTTTCTTAATATTTTTCAAAACAACCACTTTGCCTTCTATTTGGCATAATTAATCCACTTAATTAGCACATGATTTAAGGTATTTTCATGGAATCTTAAAGCCTTAATCATAGGGTTCCAAAACAGCAACTTTGGCACCCTCCTTTCATGCTTTCAACGTCTAACTTGACACATTGTTCATAACAGATTTTTAATCTATTAATTCCTGAATTTAATCATGCTTTTCTCATCCCATATTTAGGGTATTTTCACATATTTAAAACCCATAATTTAGTCACCTCAAAACAGCAACTTTCCATACCCATTTTGGGTACCCGTATGGACGTCCACAACATGGTCCCTTAAAAATCATATTTTCACAAATCTCTTCCATCTAAAGTTGGACGTCCCATGTGCCCTAGCTTTAGGTTATTTTACCCTTTAATTCACCCACATATTAATTGGGTTTAATCCATGCATCATACCCATCTCAAGAGTGAGAATCTAAACCCGTAGGCAACTCTAGGTTCCACCCTTCCTAGGGTCCTTAATCCATACCCAAATCAACGTATGGAAAGCATAAACTCATGAACCATAAACTAATCATGAAAGATGATTAAAACAGAAACATAATAAGGGAATTTCATAAAATTTCAGCTAGGGTTATTCACCCTAATCATGCTTAACACGTCACTTAGCCTCCTTGAATCCCTTGGATTCATTACTTTCATCCAATTCTCATTTAATACCCTAATTAAGGGCATAAAAATTCATCATTTAAGGGTTATTATGGATTAAATTCATGACCCATGAAAGGAGGTGAAAAATTTGGAATTCAAGAACCCAAAGCTTAACCCATACTTACTTGAAAAATAGAATTTCTTGGCTTGGATCCTTTCCCACTTGATTTCCTTTCTTTCCTTCCTCTTTTCCTTCTTTTTTTTCTTCTCCTTTCTCCCCTTGCTTGGCCGTGCTTGCTGCTGCCCTTGGGAGAGAATTTTCTCTCTCCACTTTTGCCCAAAATGAATCGTTCACATGCCCCTCTCCTTTCTTTTATAATTTGCAATTTGTGGGGCCCACTTTTACACCTCATGTGTAGGGTAATTTATGAGTCCCTTATCCCTTAATGAGTTGGCAACATTTCCCTCATGAAAAATCATATTTTTACATGATTTTTAATTATCAAAATCTGCCTCAATTAATGCCCATGTTGCTGTCCACTATTCACGTCATTATTCAGATGGGTTTTTTTTGGCATTTTGTGGCTGATATTTTCAGCCCATTTAATCTCTCATTAACTATGCTAGAGGTTAGGCTAATTACATGGGCATTTTAGGATTTTTAAAAAACCAAAAAAATCTAATTTTTGGGTGTTAATCAACCCATTTCTTGCCACCTTACCCCCATGCTTAATTGCTTTGTCTTTTCTCCATAAATGAGTTTCATCCTTTTGTGATTAAGAAAATTCCTTGATAATTAGCTTAATCCATTCTCACCATATCGCTTATCACATCGATTTATCCATCTCGCTCAAGTTTTGTCTCAAACCGAGTTTTCCAACTCAAGTTCTTATCACCTGAATTTGTCCTTGGAGTGTAGGCTAAAAATGATTAATCATTGCCTTAATCCCATCATAATTTTCATAATCCAATCCATTCACATGATTGGGTCCACCGTCATGAGCTTACATTTCAAATTTCATCAAAATCCATTTTGTGGACTTCGAATTACTAATTTTCTATCATTTTTATTCATGACACATTGTTACCTTTAAATCCTCATTAAGCCCCTCGGGTCATACCGACTCACTTTGGGCTCTGGCGATTAAATTTTTAATCACTGTTTCCAATAGAAACCTTAATTCAAAATGTGGCATAATTTACAAAAATTATTCAAAATCCATTTAATACATATACACATCATAATTACATTCCCAATACATATATATGAGTCCTATTTGGGTCCGGGTATCACAATACTCCCCCCCTTATAACAGGTTTCGTTGCGAAACCTATTACATTTCAAATGTCGGGGGTCAAGCTCATATAAATTTGCTAACTTATCATTTTCCTCCAATATTTCAATAGTTCACTACGCTTCCATTGCGCTGACGAGCTGCGTATATGTATATTAAAATGCTCATTTTAAACCAAGTATACGTGCCGATCAAGTAATAAAGAGTGAGTAGAGTATCGTTCCTACAAGGATTGTGTTAAACGGATTAGCACCTTAAATCTCAATTGTCTAATTGAATTGGTAAAATAAATGAGAGTTTGCTTTTAATGAATTGAATTAAACTAAACTAAACAAAGCAGTAAATGACCAAAGTGGGGTGGATATTGCCGAGATTGCCTTGAGATGATTAAGATAGGTGGGAATATGAAGTCATTGAATCATAGCTATGTCATTTGGTTCCATTTAAGTTAGTTGTGCAGAGATTACTAATCTAGGTTCATTCATACTCATATATGTCTTCCAACACATACAAACCTAACCAAGTTTTAGTTATGTGCTATGTTCCCATGCATACAAGTAAAATAAGGTTGATAATCATATAACCTAATCATGATTACACGGGGTTAATAGGTATATTCCTATCCCTATTAACATCTAACACAACATGAGCAAGAATAACTGTGCCTTATATATGGATCTTATTCAAATCCCACTTTTCCAAGCATGAATCTGAATATTCGATCAATCCACAAGGTTACAAAGCTTGTAAACGCATTAAGCATGATATATAAGGGTAATCTCAAGTAACACAAGTCATAGCACAACTGTATTATCAATTCAAGCATAAGAAAACCAAATATCAAAAGCTATGAGGTCAAATCCTACATATCTCCCACCATAAGAAGGTTTAGCCCATTAACATGACTTTAATTCCCATTAAAATCAAGTTACAATCATCTCCAAGAAAACAGAGAAAAGGAAAGAGAAAGGAAAGAGAAAACTGAATCTCAAAACCTTCCACCAACGAGATCGAATCTCTTCTTCCGCTTGCGATGGAAACGGGTCCTTTTCCTTCTCTGTGTGGCTGCTCTAGCGGCCCTCTCCACGCCTCTCTTCTGTCCTCTCCAAGTCTCTATCTATGGCCTCCGGAACCCTCTTGCACACAGCCCTAGGTTTCTATTTATAATGGGTAGTTTGTGCAACACATGTGCAGAAACCCGCGTGCATATGGATGTGTAGTGGCGCCTAGGCGCCAACTCCCTGGAAACTACTAGTTACTGGATTATGTTGGAGTTGTCAGCGTCCAGGCACCATCCACTTGCCTCGTGACTTAGTTCTGATTTGCATCTGCTTTGCCCGTATTGCTTGTAATTCGCCCGTCCTTCCTGTAAAAATTACATAAACTAAATAAATGGACTAAAAATGCCTAATTTATGCTAAAAATGCATAAAAACTAAATAATGCTCCTAAAATGCAAAGCGAGTGAAAATTAAGCTAAATGGATGCAAACTATGCCTAATCTCTTGGACTAATGCACAAATATAGTCTAAAATGGGTCATGATAACTCGCATTTTTTACGAGTTATCATGCGCTACTCTGCCTTAGTGGCATTTTTAGCCTTGGTCCAATAGACCTATCACTTGTCTTTACTATTTCCTATTTCCTGTTCCCATATGGACATCTTATTGAAATTGTTCTTTTCTTTATGTCATTCATCTCTTATTCTTATGGTAGGCATACTATTATTCTTATACATAGAGAAATTATAGAATTTCTCATCTTATCATAGGATAAGATCTAGGCTACCCATTCATTCATAAGAATCTATAACAATCATTTTCACATATCATCAATATAACATAATACATTCATTTTATAATATAGAGCAAAAGTTGCTCTCATATAGAGTTTCATACATGAAATTTCATACATGTCTTAGCAAAAGAAACTTTTGCTAAGTTATCTATTCTTTCTCCACTCATAATGTCTACCACTAGATTTTACCATCGTAGACTATCCATTAGGAATACCGATACTAAACCAGTCTAAAATATTTTCTTCCTTATCTCCCTTTCCAGTTTCCATAAACTAGAAAGGGTCCTTATCATTTTTAATTTTTTTCTAATCTCATTTCTTATGAATATCATAGAGAGATAATTTCTCTCGTACCTATATTCTGATCACATCAGATTTGAAGAGAATTCCAGCAATAATTCTTGCCTTCATTTTTCTTCATTTATCTACCATTCCTTACTATGATACACCAACTTCTGTGGCATCATATGTGTAATCTTCTTTTCCTTCCATACATGCTAACTAGGCATGGTTTGCTACATTTTTCTGCATTAAATTACAGAGGCTTCCTATCAACCATAGCTATCGATTGAGTTAATCTTTCTTTCTCTTTTCTTTTCCTACATCAGATTCCTTAATCTTTAGGGTCAAGTTATCATTTCCCTAATTGTACATGTTCATTATCAACATGTGTTGTATCCTTATATCCTGTTGGAAAATATTTCTTATCAATTCTTCCATATTACCTTATTTGATTATGACATAATTGCCATTAGGGTTTCCTATCATTCATAAGCATTGTCAATCAATGTTTTGACATTACATTTGACTACATGTTCAAACCTTGAATATGTTCTTGGGTTCAGTCATTCACTGCTCAGCTTGAATAAAATCTAATTCACTTGTGAACTTAGGTGGATGTTCAACTAGAAAGGCGTTAATAACCTCCCTACTTACTTTTATCATAACATCATCAATTTTTAAGGGTTTTGGTACTAGGTTAAGAGTCATTACCTGTACCGTTCCATCTTTTCGCTTTCTTCTAATTGGTCCTATTGGGCCTTTCATGTTTCTATCTCCTTATCATTCATTCTTATAGGAAGTGCAGCCTACATCGGCCTGTTTCCATCTTATCTTCTTGTCTGGTCCTATTGGGGAAAATCCAAAGATTTTAAACCATTTTTATCATTTAGGCTACCCAACCTCGGGTGGCTTATCCCACGGCTTCTTTTTATAGCCGCAGTTATCTATTCTTTCTACCTGTGAGGTATTACCTGTAGCGGTAGCACCTTCAATCCTTTGACTTAGGGTTTATAGTTGTCCATCGTTACTAAGCTCATGGATTCACTTGTCCTGGTCATTTAGATTTGCTACTGGCTTTTCTTCTTTTCTATTGACTCATATCGGCAACTGCCTTTCCCTTGTTCAAAACTAAGCTGATAGGCATGTTGTAGAATGCAACATATAAAATTATGTCAATAGCATTTCTTATCATAATATTCATTCATATCATACATAGTCAATATGATCATTTCTGATCATAGAATTATCATACATAGTAAATTTTATAATCTAGAAAGATCAATGATCTTTCCTTTTTCATATACACTTAGCACTTGAATAAAATCAAGTGCATTCATATTTTCATAACATCAAACATCCTACATTAGGAGTTAAAAGAAACTCCCTTTTTTACCTTTCTCATTTCTATCTTCCCTTTTCATGGCGTAAGGTTGCTTTTCCTTACACATACAGATTATGCCTACATAACCTGTCAATTTAGTATAACTATAAATTCTTAAACTAGCAATCAATTAGAAAGTTGGTACCTTTGTGCCTTCCATATGTCCACCATAGCTCTGCACCTTAGACATATATATCATATGGCACCGTCTTGTGCTATCTTATGTAAGATATGGTAAAGCCTTATATATGGGGGGTCTCTATGTAGGGTTCCATAACCCGTCATCTGTTCTGATTCCCTTCTATCCTTTGTCTTTCCTTAAATTCTCCTACCTCCTGCTTCATCTCATTGTCCTCATATCATTTTTCCCTCATATACTATCTACTTCAAGAAATATAGCCACCAGCTACATTTCCTTAATTAGTCATATCATTGCGTATCATTTTTTTCATATACTATCTACACCATGAAATATAGCAAACTAGCTATATTTCCTTAAATAACCATATTCTTATGTCATAATGACTCACAATATAAGACAATACATATCGTATATGTCTTATAATATCAATCTATCTCTTTCATCATTTTCTATTTTTCTTCTACATCTATCTATCAATCCTTGCTGAAATGTCATCTTTGTAACATCAAATCTTTTCTTACCACACCTATTTACCAATCCATGCTTTGATACCAACTTCTGTGGCACCCCAAACTGAGACGTCACTTCCTTATCTCAAGACCTTATTGATTGGTAAATGTGAATTAGGATTGTTGCCCTGATCACACGGCGGGTTCTTAATTGGATCTCATCTAATTATTTTTTTCATCTATCATCATTCATTGCTTTACATAACCATCATCATACAAGCAACAATACACTTGTAATAAATTTCATCATTTTATTCATAGTATCTCTTCATACTTTTCTACAATGAAAGTCTTCTTGACTAAATCATAACATTTCCATTCCTTACATTCTTACATTCATTCATTGATGCACATGAAACTTAAAATTCTAATTAAGTTCATATATACATAAACATACCTTAGCACTTTAAACCATGCTATTCATACATCATGGCTACCATCACATACCTTCCTTCACTGCTGAGGTTTGCAACCTCTTGAATTTCCCGGTACCTGTCTAAGGTTTAGGAAAACAAAATGTGAGTGACAACTCAGTAAGTAAGCATTTTATCATTAGGGAAAGACTTCCTTGAACACCTTTTTCCTAAGGACATTTATATGTCCTAAAATATTATCATGAAATCCTTTGTTTATGAGGACAATTCTATGTCCTTGAATATTTTCATAAAACATTCAATCTTAAAATCATTCCCAAGCCATGTCTGGGCTTGTTAAGGCAAAACATATGCTTTTCACCCTCTTTAATTAATTTTCTTTAGTTTTGTATGAACATTTCCAATGTTCCAAAACGTATACGTAAAATCATCTTTTATTAGTGGACGTTCTACGTCCAAAATATTTTCTCATAATTCCTTTGGCAAACGAGGACATTATCATGTCCTGAAAACATCATGCACCTAAGCCATTCTCAGTAAAGGACATTTATATGTCCAAAAATATTTTTCATCATAAACTCCTTTAGCCAAGAGACATTTGATGTCTCAAAATATTTTTGACATAACTTTTTGACAATGGACATTCATATGTCCTAAAACACATTCCATCAAAATACTTAAGCATTGGACATTCTCATGTCCATAAACATTTACCATTTAGGCTCTTTAGAAATGGACATTCCTATGTCCCAAAACCAAGTTTCACGTAAATCTTTTTCATAATCCCCGTCTTGGGGCTTGTTTATAACAAACAAGACATATAACATACATAAACCATTTTCATAAAAGTATTTGCATAAAAACATTTCCTTTCATTCTTGTTATTTACACTTCTGTGTAAAACACCCTATTTTTAGGGTAATCATTTAATAAAAATCCCTTTAGGATAACTTTCATAAAAATATACTTTCATGTCCCAATCATTGGGCTTTTCAAAAGCAAAATATAAGCAAATGCATTTCTCTCCATCCAGTAGTGACACTTAGCAAGTGATCATTCTACCTTTTGGAAGAGAATTCGTACTTAACAGCACGCTATCCAAGAGGCTATTCTTTCATCCTGCTCCCATCTCAGGGAGGGCGCCGCTGGCCTCCTGCCATCCCTTAGCGACTTGGTCATATGTAGAGTGGGCCCTGGTCATCCCGATTGTGCTCTACAACCGGCTTATTCCGTGTACTTGTGCACCATAAATATTCTGACAGACCGCAGTCTGTTTGGTTTTAAAATATCACTAACCATAGCTCATGACCTTTTAAACTGGGGTCACAAATCGTAGCCTACAACCATACTCACAATACATCATAGATCAAAGTCTATATCTTTAAAAATTGTTTTCAAAAACACATCACAGACCGCAGTCCGTGTCAACTTGTAAAGCAAGCGCACTCACTTTAAACAAGTTGTCATTTGAAATTTAGTTTTAGGATGACCTTCCTTAAATTCTTTTAAAATCATTTTGAGTAAAATATTTTGATAAATATTTGAAACGTTTGAGAAACAATACATCTTAAAAACCCCTATAATAAAAGAATTTCAAAACCTTTGGATTTTCGACAATAAACCATATATCTCTCTAATATTTTCTTGGTTTCCATTTCAGGGCCTTTTGCTTACAAAGTTATGCAATTATACCATCTTCTTCTCCACAACCTAAAAATTTAAATTATTGTCCTCATATCTATTATACTATTTTTACATAAAGGGGAATTGCACAGTCTTTTGCATGCCATTTAGCAACCTGAAATTAAACCATTTCATGAGATCCCCAATTAGGTTGGTCATCCTTAAATCCCATTCAATAACATTCGTATAAATATTTTTGAAAACATTTTCATCTTAGATTTCCTTATCTAAAGGAAATCAAAACTTATCGAATATCATGTCAAAACATATGGACTATGTCCAAATCATTGTTGATATTTAGTTATCATAACATAACAAAATCAATCTTTTTTATAAATCAAATCTTCTTTTTCTTTCTCTTTTATAACACGATTATTTATCATAAAATCACAAGAGCCTTAAGTATATTTTCACTCAAAAAGAGTTCAACATGAGATAAAGGAGATGACTCGAGTTATTAAAGGATTATAATTTGGAGATACTATACCATCCAGGTAAGGCAAACGTAGTAGCTGATGCATTAAGCCGAAATGTCGACATAGCGCACCTTATCACAAAACAGGAAGGATTGCTTTAGAAAATAAGACAATTAGAGTCGATTGTATGTCCACCTGGAGTTCAAACGAGGTTATCACAAATGTACATACAATCATCATTATTTGAGCAGATTAAGACTGCGCAGCAAAAAGATATAGACTTACATGCCCATGTGGAGAAAATAAAGAAGAAGGGGTTGACTGAATTTTCTATTGATGAACAAGGTATGTATCGGTACAAAGACCGCCTATGCATACCTAATACTGCTGAGTTGAAAGAGAAAATTCTTAATGAGGCACATTTTTCACCATTTTTCATTCATCCAAGAAGTACTAAAATGTATCAGGATCTGAAGAAAGCATATTGGTAGAATAATTGAAGAGAGAGATCGCTGAATATGTAGCTAAGTGCCTAACTTGCCAAAGGGTGAAAGCTGATCATCAAAGGGTATCTGGAAAATTACAATCCTTAGAAGTTCCTGAGTGAAAATAGGATGATACTACCATGGATTTTATTGAAGGACTACCTAAGACTCATACTGGAAATGACTCTATATGGGTAATAGTAGATCGGTTGTCTAAAGTTGCACGCTTTATACCCATAAAGAGAACATACACAGCAGAAAGATTAGCCAAAGTCTACTATAAGGAGATAATACTGTTGGAAACAATGTTCAAAATAAAACAAATTGGCCAAGGATTGAGTTTTGATGATTAACAAGAACTAGTTTGAGTATATATATATGACTAATATGTTTGCCAAGTGTTTAAGGAAAGCAGAGAAGTCAAGTCGATCTTCGAGTCGACTTGAACTTCGACTTGGGAGTGAAGTCGATAGTGAAGTCGACTCCACTAACGACTTCAAACAAGCCAAAACTGGACAAAGTTGAAAATGGAATTCTGACGAGTGAAGTCGCAAGCCAAGTCGACTCCACATGCGACTTGGGTAGTCAAGTCGCATACGAAGTCGACTCCAGCATCGACTTCGAAGTACACAAAAATGTCCAGCGTTGAAATCTGGCTCCCGAAGATGCGAAGTCGCAGACGAAGTCGACTCCAAGTGCGACTTGGGCGAAGTCGCAAACCAGGTCGACTCCAACTTCGACTTGAGAAGTTTTGAAGTCCAAGATGAAGATTCAAGCATATCCAAGACATCCATTTGAAGTTTCTCACATACAAATGAGCTTTAAAGACTATTCTTAAAGTGACTTAAGATCAAAGCAAGAATCCAAGTTCAAGTTCAAATCAAGTCTATCAAGCTCAAAGCAAATCTTCAAGCTAGCTTCCAAATGGAGTAAAAACCAAGTCATGAAGACCCAGTGAGTCCAAAGCAAAGAAAGGAACATACATATTGTGCAAGGACTCAAAACTTTCAAATGGTTTGCAAGAATCAAGACATTTCAAGAAGATCAAGGCGTTTCTACAATAGACCAAGCCAAGTCGCAACCCAAGTCGACTTCAGGATCGACTTGAGTTGAAGTCTGAAAGCCAAGTCGACCCAAGTCTCAGACTTGAGTTTCTGAAAAACTCAAGTCGCAGGCCAAGTCGACTCCATGTACGACTTGGAAACCAAGTCGCAGGCCAAGTCGACTCCATGTACGACTTGGAAACCAAGTCGCAGGCCAAGTCGACTTCATCTTCGACTTGGAGTATAACGGTCAAATTTTTGACCGTTGGAGTTCATTTATTGCACGCCAACTACTTCTACAACGTTCATATTTTCCTCAATCTATAAAAGGACATTCAAATGAACGTGAGAAGATAAGAGACACCACTCAAAAGATCAAAGAAAGAAAAGAAGTGCAAGAAAGACTTTCAAATACCTTTTCTCCATATTTGAGTGTTTCAAAGGAAGAAAGAGCTTCAAACTGCAAGTTGCTTCAACAATCATCATTCAAGCTATTTCTGATTTCTTCCTCGAGCTCAAAACTGCCTACACAAATCTGTAAAGTGTAGTTTTTATTCATTTCTTTATTTGGTTGTATAAATCTTGATTTAGCTTGGGTAGCTAAGATCAAGTGTATGCAAAGTAGGGTGTGATTGGAGTGAGACTCATCACCTACTTGTGCAAGTGATTGTATATGCCCCCTAGAGCTTTGAATCTAGAAGAGAGCAAGTGGCTCTAGTTGTGTATGCCCCCTAGAGCTTTGAATCTAGAAGAGAGCGGTGACTCTAAGTGTATTCTTGGAATACATAGTGGAACCCAAGTCACAACGGAGTGTGAGCTTGGAAGAGTGGAGTAGGGAAGGTTTGCCCGAACCACTATAAATCTTGTGTTCTACTTATTTTACTGCTTTATCTTATTTGCTCTCCATTCGCTTAAAAAGGGGATTAACTTTTTAAAGGGGTTAAGATTTTTAAGTTTACCAAAGAAATTTTAAAGAACCCAATTCACCCCTCCCCTCTTGGGTTTAGCCATCAACTCGGGACCAACAAGTGGTATCAGAGCAGGTCTTTGAGTTTATCAAAGAGATCTTATTGAAATGGCATCCCAATCTACTTCCGTTCCCGCATTTGCTGAAGGCCAATCCTTTACAAGGCCACCGTTGTTTGATGGGAACAATTTTGGATATTGGAAGCTTCGTATGAAGCAACTCATCATGGCTACCGATATGGACTCTTGGATTGCTATCCAAGATGGAGTAACACTGCCTACCGATGAACGAGCTTCCAAATGGACCGATGAGGAAGTAAGAATAGTGAAGAGCAATGCCAAAGCTATGAACTCCTTATTTTGTGCTCTCACTGCTTCTGAGTACGATAGAGTATCTTCTTGCTTAACCGCCAAAGAGATATGGGATACACTAACCTCTATCTACGAAGGAACTTCTCAAGTCCAAGGGACGAGAAGGAATATTTTGATTGGAGAACTAGAGAACTTTAGAATGCTAGAAACAGAAAATATTTCTGAAATGTTTTCTAGATTCTCTAAGATTACTAATGCTTTAAAAGGTCTTGGAAAAGCAATATCTGAATCTGAGCAGGTCATGAAGATTTTAAGAGCTCTACCCGAGTCATGGACTCCAAAGATCACTGCAATTGAAGAAGCCAAAGACCTCAACACGCTGAAGCTTGAAGACTTAATTAGCTCACTTATGTCACATGAGCTAATTAAGAAAAGGAATGAAGATCAACACAGGGGCAAAAGAGCAATTGCCTTAAAAGCCGCACAAGACCCCGATGACACATCTTCTTCTCAAAATGACGATGATATTGCTCTACTCACAAAACGATTCAGAAAATTTGTGAGGAAAGGCAAAAATTTCAGAAGCTTCAAAGAAAGAACTCCCCGAGAGAAGAAGAAAGAATCAACCAAGTGCTACCGATGCGGCGGTTCGGGACATATGCAAGCCCAATGTCCAACTCCCGAAGAAAACAAAGCAAAAGAACAAAGAAAGGATCGAGGGGACAATAGAAGATTTCAGAAATATAAAGGAAGAGGCATGTACGTAAATGACGAGGAATCTACAACGAGTAGCTCCTCAACCGACGAAATCAAAGCAGAAGAATGTGCGAGAATTTGCTGTATGGCACAAATCGAGCAAGGAGAACAAACTACCTCAACAAAATGCACAAGCAATGAAGAGGTAAGTTCCAAACTCTCCCTTTCTAATTCAAGTTATTCTTCCTCTCATGAATGCCTCAAATGTACTGAATTAGATGAACTACAAACTGCATATGATTCATTATATGAAGAAATGAAGAAATTAGGAAGCAAGTTTACAATTAAGAAGAGACAATGTGATGCAACAATAATTGTAAATGGTAAACTTGCAGAAAGATTAGTCAAATTGCAAGATGAAACTGAATTGCTGAAAATGGAGAACAAATCATTAAATGAATCATTAGCTAAGTTCTCTAATCCAGGTGAAAGCGTCAAAATGTTTTTGAATATGACCTCCCAAACACATAAAAGAGGTCTTGGGTATCATACATTTGAGCAAGGAGAAAGTAGCAAATCAAATGTGAAATTACTTGAGAAATATCAAACTAAAACTGCATCTATATACAAGCTACAAAAGAAAAATTTTAAGTGGACTAAAAGACCAATGGTTGAACCTTTGCATACTTGGAGACCTACTCCAAGATTACCTTTGGCTTGTAATTTCTGCAATAAGATGGGTCATAAAACTTACAAATGTAATTTTAAGAAACTATATGACCATGGTGCTAAATTAGTTTGGGTTCCAAGAAACACAAGATTTGGGCTTTCAAAGTTAGATCAACTTAGATTAGATTCTATTACTAACCCAAATGGACCCATAAAATGGGTACCAAAAATATAAGATTCATTTCCTTATTTTTCAGACATGTTTTAAGGCAAAGGCAAACAATGAATGGTTTATGGATAGCGGTTGCTCAAGGCATATGACCGGTGAAAGAAGTTTGTTTCACAAACTTAAGCCTTGTAATGATGGAATGGTTGCCTTTGGTAATAATGAAAAAGGTAAAATTAAAGGTAAAGGAAATATACATAGTATTTCAAATGCATGCATGGAAGATGTTTTGTTTGTTGAAGGACTCAAACACAATTTAATGAGCATTAGCCAATTATGTGATAAAGGATACAAAGTTGTGTTTGAATCATCTATATGTAATGTATTTGATGGAGAACATGTCATGTTTAGTGGTAAAAGACATGGAAATATTTATTTGGTTTCACTTGATGAATTAGATGGTCAATGTCTAATGGCCATTGATAACGATCCATGGGTTTGGCACAAGAGGCTTGGACATATAAACATGGGCAACATAAAAACCCTATGGAAAAAGAGCTTGGTAGAAGGATTACCAAGATTGAAATATGACAAAGACAAGATTTGCAAGGCATGTCAATTATCAAAACAACCCAAGATGCCTTTCTCTACCAAAAAGGAAATTTCCACCACTAAGCCACTTGAATTGCTACATATGGATCTATACGGACCATCTGACATTCTAACCATTGGTGGAAAGAAATATGTATTTGTCATAGTTGATGATTTTTCAAGATTCACTTGGATAATTCTCTTAGCTAGTAAAGATGAAGCCTTCTCTATGTTTGCAACTTTTGTGAATTTGGTGCAAAATGAAAAACAGAGTACTATTGTGACCATAAGAAGCGATCATGGTGGCGAATTTGAAAACAAACGATTCATGGAATTTTGTAATGAAAAAGGAATTCACCACACATTTTCTGCACCAAGAACTCCACAACAAAATGGAGTAGTTGAAAGGAAAAATAGAACTATACAAGAGATGGCTAGAACCATGCTAAATGAGAGCAATCTATCCAAAAAATTTTGGGGTGAAGCTGTGAGTACAGCTTGTCATGTTTTGAATCGTGTTACCATTCGAGCAATCTTGAAAAAGACTCCATATGAACTTTGGAAAGGAAGGAAACCAAATATATCTTATTTTCATGTTTTTGGATGTACATGTTATGTTTTAAACAATGGAAAAGTCAACTTGGGAAAATTAGATGCCAAAAGTGATGAGGCTATATTCCTTGGTTATTCATCAAATAGCAAAGCATATAGAGTATTCAATAAACGAAATCAAGTTGTAGAAGAATCCATACATGTTGTATTTGATGAATTTAACCAAACTCCGAGAAAGGAGGATGAACTAAGTGATGCAGATGAGACGAAAGGCAAAGAACAACCAAAGGAACTCGAGCTCAAGCCAGAAAATCCAGAGGAGGAAGAGGTAAGTGAAGGTAATGAATCTTACAAACCTCCAACTGATTTAAAGTTTAAAAATGCCCATCCAATTGAACAAGTTATTGGAAACATATATGAAGGAGTAAAAACTAGAAGATCAAAACAAAACGTTTATGGCCAATATGCGTTTGTATCGAAAATTGAACCAAATACCATTGAACAAGCTCTTAATGATGAAAATTGGGTTATTTCAATGCAAGAAGAGCTAAATCAATTCGAAAGAAACAATGTATGGCATTTAGTTCCTAGACCAAACAATCATACAGTCATTGGTACAAAATGGGTATTTAGGAACAAATTAGACGAAAGCGGTCTTGTAATTAGAAACAAGGCAAGATTAGTAGCCAAAGGGTATTCCTAAGAAGAAGGAATTGATTTTGAAGAATCGTATGCACCCGTGGCTAGATTAGAAGCCATACGTATCTTATTAGCATTCGCCTCACATATGAATTTCAAATTGTTCCAAATGGATGTGAAGAGTGCATTTTTGAATGGCTATTTGAATGAAGAAGTATATGTTGAACAACCTCCTGGTTTTGAAGATAAGGATCAATCAAAATATGTGTATAAATTGACCAAAGCACTATATGGATTAAAACAAGCTCCAAGAGCTTGGTATGAAAGGTTGAACAAATTCTTGATTGATCATGAATTTCAAAGAGGGAAAGTAGACACTACTTTGTTCATCAAATATGAAAATAGCAATATTTTAATTGTACAAATTTATGTAGATGACATAATCTTCGGTGCTACTGACGAAAATCTATGCCAAGAATTTTCTAAGATTATGCAGAATGAATTCGAAATGAGCATGATGGGAGAATTAAATTTCTTCCTTGGACTACAAATCAAGCAACAAAGTGAAGGAATATTTCTGAACCAGTCCAAGTATGTCAAAGAGATGCTCAAGAAATTTGGAATGCAGAATAGCAAAGGGGCAAACACTCCAATGAGCTCTACAATCAAGATCGACACAGACGAAAACGGTAAAAGTATCGATCAAAAGCTCTATAGAAGCATGATTGGATCTTTGCTTTATTTAACTGCTTCTAGACCCGATATCTTATTCAGTGTTTGTATGTGCTCTAGATTTCAAGCATGTCCCAAAGAATCACATCTACTTGCTGTAAAAAGAATTTTTAAATATTTGATGAAAACTACAAACCTTGGACTATGGTATCCAAAAGGGTCAACCTTTGATCTAATCGGCTATTCGGATGCAGACTTTGCCGGATATAAAGTAGATAGAAAAAGTACCAGTGGAACTTGTCAATTTCTTGGACATATGCTAGTTTCATGGCATTCAAGAAAACAAACAAGTGTTGCACTATCTACTGCGGAAGCCGAATACATAGCCGCCGGTAGTTGTTGTGCCCAATTACTTTGGATGAAACAGCAATTAAAGGATTATGGTATTGATTATGTTGATATTCCTATTAGATGTGATAATACAAGTGCAATTTGTTTGACTAAAAATCCTGTATTGCATTCTAGAACCAAACATATTGATGTGAGACATCATTTTATTCGTGAACATGTTGAAAATCATGATGTGTGTTTAGAATATGTGAAAACAGAAGACCAAATTGCTGATATCTTTACCAAACCTCTAGCCAAAGATTCATTTTATAAAATTAGGAATGATATGGGGATGATAGAGCTTAACTAGGAAAAATTCATAAGAAAATTAAATTGGAAAATGTCAAGTCGATGAGTCAAGTCGACTCCAGGGACGCCAGGTCGACTCCTCTTTAGAAACGAAGTCGACTCCGCTAGGGTCGAAGTCGACTCCGCCTCCAGGCGAAGTCGACTCCAGAAGGACCGAAGTCGACTTCGCCTAGGGCAAGTCGACTCCGCGCGCGACGTTTCGCATTCGGCCGACTTCTCTTCTTATTTCTTCTTTCCTCTCTTCTTTCTTCCTCATTTTTCCGGCCTCCCTGTTTTCTTTTTCTCCTCCGGCGACTGCAACTCTTGTTCTTCCGTCTTTCCTCTCCAATCTTCCGGCATTTTTCCTCCTTCTTCATCTCCGGCAAATCCCTTTCTCTCTCAAGTTTTCTTCTCCATTTTCTCTACTCCTCTCAATTTTCCTCTCTCACAGATTCCAAACTCCAAAACTCCCATCTCAATGGCCCCGAGGAAAGCCGTCTCCAAACCGTCAAAAAGGCCTGTGCCTAGACCTCCCACATCTCACACTGAGGAAGAAATCCCTAGGAGAGCTAGGACACCTGCAAAACGGGTTCGAGAAGAACCCTCAACTTCTACGGGTAGAAGGGTTCGGTTCCAAACTTCTACTCACACATCGGAACAAGCTACAAGGTCGGAAAGCCAACCGCATGCCCAAGCTTCACAGAGCACACACTCCGGAGCAAGCAGAAGGGGTACTGCGGCAACGGGCAAAACTCAAGTTTTGAAGATGCCCACTACATACTTCAGAACCGAAATCAATCACGGCCGGTTCTACAAGAACTTCTATGAACGAAAGGTATTCATACCAAAAATCATAGATTTCAAATTTTTGAAAGATTATGGGTCCGACATAGAAGACCTATTGGATTTTCAAGGATGGACCAAATTACTCAAAGAGGATGACAAGGTCTATCCAGATCTTACCAGAATATTTTACTATGAATGGGATGAAGAAAATTTTGGCACACATGTCAAAGAAGTAGATATAGATTTTGGAATCGGGTTAAGTCCAAGCCAAACCAGAGCAATGAGTCATTTAGGACAGATACTTGGAGTCCCTTTCATCGAAGAGCCTTTTCCGGAAGATCTTACCATGGATCAGATATATAATCAGCTCACCCGGAGTAACAAGTATCACCCGGGGATCAAGTTTCTTCGATACATGGATTTGTCACCCAGACTTCGGGTATTAAGGCTTCTCATTGCTCATTGCATCTACCCCAAAGGTGGTGGTAGAAATCAGCTAAACCCACAAGAAGCTGGAATCTTATGGAAGGTAGCAAACAAAGTCAAAGTAAGTCTACCTAAATTATTTCTAGAAGCCTTGGCAAGTCGAAAGGATAATCCAAGGGGCGTCCTTCCTTACGGCACTTGGATCACAAAGATCCTTGAACATTTTGAAGTGGACATTGAAGGCGAGCCATTTGAAGTGCTCAAATCCACAAATGCAATCAACAAGGCACTAATTCAGAGGATGAAAATCAATGTACTTGAACTCCGACCCGATGCTCCAGAAGAAGAGCATCAAGAGGACCAAGCACAAGCTGAGGGGGAGCAACCTCCCGAAGCACCGGCTGCTCCAGAAGAGCCACCATCACCTCAATCCCACGGCTCCTACTCCCCACAAGGATCCGTTGCACGAGAACGGGTACCTCCAACCGCTTCTGAGGAGGTCACCCTAAGGGATCTCAAAGATGAAATCATTGCCATGAAGGCAGAAATGGGCTATCAAGAAAACCGGATGACAAGTCTTGTCACCGGTGTCCTTAATGCGATTGAAGATATGCATTCCCGACAAGATAGAATCGAGCGGGAAATGCGTAAAATCCGATATCATCTTGCATCAGGCCATCATAAGAAGAGACCAATGCCTGAACTCGATCCCTACGAGTCGGGTTCAGTTCATAGAGAGGCAACTCCCGATCACGCTTCTCTTGTTTACTCCTCGGCCCATCATTGTCCCATCAAACCTATTCCATATCCCATCTCTCAATTTCAATTTACCAAGTCTTTGGTACTTTTTGAATGATTGACAAAAAGGGGGAGAAAGATAGGTTAGATTTGAGTGTTTTTTTGGGTTGGGTAGTTTGTATCTAGGATAGTTTCATTTATGCTTCATTGTATTCTGTAATGAAACTTCATATATATGAAATGATGTTTGGTTTATTTGATATGATAACTGGTTTATGATTGATATGATTGATATATTTGATAAGTGATTGCAATTTCTATAAATACAAAGTATTCTTAATGATTAATACTCAATATATGGCTTGAAAGGTATTCAAGCATATTCTATGCCAAAATGACTAATGTTCTGAAAAAGTTCTCAACTCTAAATTATATGTTCAAGGAATATACTCTGTTTTCTCAAATAAACATGCTTGAATTTTTGAAAGGTATCAACTCAAAATGAAGTTTTGTCAATCATCAAAAAGGGGGAGATTGTTGGAAACAATGTTCAAAATAAAACAAATTGGCCAAGGATTGAGTTTTGATGATTAACAAGAACTAGTTTGAGTATATATATATGACTAATATGTTTGCCAAGTGTTTAAGGAAAGCAGAGAAGTCAAGTCGATCTTCGAGTCGACTTGAACTTCGACTTGGGAGTGAAGTCGATAGTGAAGTCGACTCCACTAACGACTTCAAACAAGCCAAAACTGGACAAAGTTGAAAATGGAATTCTGACGAGTGAAGTCGCAAGCCAAGTCGACTCCACATGCGACTTGGGTAGTCAAGTCGCATACGAAGTCGACTCCAGCATCGACTTCGAAGTACACAAAAATGTCCAGCGTTGAAATCTGGCTCCCGAAGATGCGAAGTCGCAGACGAAGTCGACTCCAAGTGCGACTTGGGCGAAGTCGCAAACCAGGTCGACTCCAACTTCGACTTGAGAAGTTTTGAAGTCCAAGATGAAGATTCAAGCATATCCAAGACATCCATTTGAAGTTTCTCACATACAAATGAGCTTTAAAGACTATTCTTAAAGTGACTTAAGATCAAAGCAAGAATCCAAGTTCAAGTTCAAATCAAGTCTATCAAGCTCAAAGCAAATCTTCAAGCTAGCTTCCAAATGGAGTAAAAACCAAGTCATGAAGACCCAGTGAGTCCAAAGCAAAGAAAGGAACATACATATTGTGCAAGGACTCAAAACTTTCAAATGGTTTGCAAGAATCAAGACATTTCAAGAAGATCAAGGCGTTTCTACAATAGACCAAGCCAAGTCGCAACCCAAGTCGACTTCAGGATCGACTTGAGTTGAAGTCTGAAAGCCAAGTCGACCCAAGTCTCAGACTTGAGTTTCTGAAAAAACTCAAGTCGCAGGCCAAGTCGACTCCATGTACGACTTGGAAACCAAGTCGCAGGCCAAGTCGACTTCATCTTCGACTTGGAGTATAACGGTCAAATTTTTGACCGTTGGAGTTCATTTATTGCACGCCAACTACTTCTACAACGTTCATATTTTCCTCAATCTATAAAAGGACATTCAAATGAACGTGAGAAGATAAGAGACACCACTCAAAAGATCAAAGAAAGAAAAGAAGTGCAAGAAAGACTTTCAAATACCTTTTCTCCATATTTGAGTGTTTCAAAGGAAGAAAGAGCTTCAAACTGCAAGTTGCTTCAACAATCATCATTCAAGCTATTTCTGATTTCTTCCTCGAGCTCAAAACTGCCTACACAAATCTGTAAAGTGTAGTTTTTATTCATTTCTTTATTTGGTTGTATAAATCTTGATTTAGCTTGGGTAGCTAAGATCAAGTGTATGCAAAGTAGGGTGTGATTGGAGTGAGACTCATCACCTACTTGTGCAAGTGATTGTATATGCCCCCTAGAGCTTTGAATCTAGAAGAGAGCAAGTGGCTCTAGTTGTGTATGCCCCCTAGAGCTTTGAATCTAGAAGAGAGCGGTGACTCTAAGTGTATTCTTGGAATACATAGTGGAACCCAAGTCACAACGGAGTGTGAGCTTGGAAGAGTGGAGTAGGGAAGGTTTGCCCGAACCACTATAAATCTTGTGTTCTACTTATTTTACTGCTTTATCTTATTTGCTCTCCATTCGCTTAAAAAGGGGATTAACTTTTTAAAGGGGTTAAGATTTTTAAGTTTACCAAAGAAATTTTAAAGAACCCAATTCACCCCTCCCCTCTTGGGTTTAGCCATCAACTCGGGACCAACAAATACGACTTCATGGAGGGCCTAAGTCAATAGTTTCCGATCAAGACACGACATTCACATCTCGATTTTGGAAAAGTTTGCATGAAATCCTAGGCACCCAACTCAAGTTTAGTACTTCTTTTCATCCCCAAACAAATGGACAAACGGAGCGAGTAAATTAGATCATTGAGGACATGGTCCGCATATGTACTTTGGAGTTTGGTGGTTCGTGGGATGAATACATACCTATAGCTGAGTTTGCGTATAATAATAGCTATCAGGCTAGTATTCAAATGGCTCCATTCGAGGCGTTGTATGGACGGCGATGTCGAACGTCATTGAACTGGGATAAAATTAGAAAAAAGAAGCTAGCCCCAGATTTATCACAGAGAATGGTAGACAAAGTACAAGTTATTCGCCAGTGTATACTCACAGTCCAGAGTCAGCAAAAGAGTTACACAGATTACAAAAGAAAGGATTTGAATATCCAAGTTGGCGAGCATGTGTTTATAAAAGTCACGTCATTCAAAGGAGTTATAAGATTTGGAAAAAGGGGTAAGCTGAATTCCAGATATATTGGACCATTTGAAGTGTTGGAGAAGATTGGAAAGTTGGCTTATAGGATTGCTTTACCTCCGGCACTAGCCTTAGTACATAATGTTTTTCATATTTCCACGCTTAGGAAATATGTAGCAGATCCGACCCACGTACTGGTAGTAGAAAATCTACCGATCCAAGATCATCTGAATTACGAGGAAAGACCCATTAGAATCTTGGATCATAAGATATAGAAGCTTCGGAATAGAGAGATAGAATATGTAAAGATTCAATGAAAACGATATTTCGAAGGTGACGCTACATAGGAACTAAGGAAAGAAGTAGAAAGGAAATACCCCCAGTTATTTACAGAATAGACGGTTTTGGGACGAAACCTGCTATAAGGGGGGAGGATTGTGAAACCCTGACCTAAGTAGGAATCATGTATATGCACCTGAATGATTTATATATGAAAAATTTATTCATAAATAAATTATTTGCAATTTTTATGACTTGTTGCAATTAGGTGTGAAACCCCAACCTAAGTAGAACTCGAATGTATGCATTGAACATATATATATGATTTATATGTGAATTAAATGAATTTTGGATGATTTTTATAAATTACGCCACATTTTGAATTAAGGTTTTCATTGGAAATGGTGATTAAAAATTAAATCACCGGAGCCCAAAGTGAGTCGGTATGACCCGATGGGCTTAATGAGGATTTAAAGGTGACAATGTGTCATGAATAATCAATTTAAAATTTATAATTTAATTTATGGAGACTAAAATGTAATTATGAAATTGAGGTGAAAAATGATAAAAACAATTCATAATTTGAAGTTCACAAAGAGGATTTCGATGAAATTTGAAAGGTAAGCTCATGACGGTGGGCCAAATCATATGAATGGATTGGATTATGAAAATCATGATGGGATTAAGGCAATGATTAATCATTTTTAGCCTACACTCCAACGACAAATTCAAGTAATCATAACTTGAGTCGAAAAACTCAGTTTGAGACGAAACTCGAGCGAGATGGATAAATCGATGAGATAAGCAATATGGTGGGAATGGATTAAGCTAATTATCAAGGAATTTTCTTAATCATAAAAGGACAAAACCCATTTATGGAGGAAAAGACAAAGCAATTAAGCATGGGGTTGAGGTGGGAAGAGATAGGTGGATTAGCACCCGAAAATCAGATTTTTTTGATTTTTTTTAATCCTAAAATGTCTATGTAATTAGCTTAACCTCTAACATAATTAATGAGGGACTAAATGGGCTGAAAATATCAGCCACAAAATTCCAAAAGTGGCAACAAGGTGGACGTCCCATATGTGGACAGCAACATGTCCATTTAATGCTTGATTTTGGTGATTTTTCTTCAAGATAATTACCCAATTTTACTTGGGTAAAAATTAGCCAAGTGTTAAGGGATAAGTACACATTTATGAGGACTTCAAATGGGATAAAAAGTATAACATAATTGCTAAAAAATTCCAGCAACAAACCCAAGTGGACGTCCATAGCAAGGGAGGAAGAGAAAAGAGAGGAAACTGAGGAGGAAAAAAAATTCAGCAAGCCCCACACGAACCCAGCAGCAAGGAAAGGGAGAAAAGAGAAGGAAGAGAAGAAGGAAAAAGGGAAGGAAAAGCTTGGTAGCAAGCTCGGAAAGCTCGGGGCAAAGATTCAACCAAATCGGGTAGCTACCCGTTGAGTTTAAGTCTTCCAATTTCCAAATTTCATTCTTGGTTTTGAACCATGATTTAAATTCATAAAAGACCTCTTAAATAACATGTTATGATACCCTTAAATTGGGTATTTAATAAAAATTAAATGGCATAAATGAAAGCAAGCATTCAAGGGAGTTAAATGGGTGCTAAGATGTGATTTTTGGTGAAAATCACCACTTGAACCCTCTTGAATCTATATGAAATGTTGCTGCATGAGTTGAGAATCATGATTAGGATATAAATCATGATTTAATTTAAGTCATATGATGATTTATGAATAAGCTGCTATTTTATAAGGTATGGAACTTATGGTTTCATATATGACCCGATTTTTCCATTTTTATGTTAAAAATGGTATGGAAATGAGATTAAATGATTTATGAAATTTATGTAGGTTAAAATACCCTAGGATTAGGGTACTTTGGACCCCAAAAATAATTTGGGAAGATAAGCCCCAAATCTGATTTTTATGAATTTTATGAAAACATGTCCAAATGGGGTGAAAACGGTACCCGAAATAGGTGAGTAAGTTGCTGTATGGAAACCGTTTAATTATGGGATTAAAATATGTGTTAATACCCTGAATTTGGGTTAGGAAAAGTTGAATTAACTGCTGAAAATTTAGAATTATAAAACTGCTTAGGGTTCAGTACCGAAAGATACGTTGAAAGTGTAAAAAACGGGTTCCAAAGTTGCTGTTTTGGACTTCTTTGATTAGTGGATTAAAATTCCATAAAAATATCCTAAATGAAGTATTAAGTAAGGATGTTAATCATGCTGAATTATGGACTAAGTTTCCGAATTGAAAAATGTTATAAATTTTGTGAATATATTACTATTTAGATGTATGATGTTAATCTCAAATTTTGGGATTAATTAATGAGGCTTAAGGCAACAACGCGTGCTTAAAATGAGCCGCAATGTGTAAAATTTTTGGAAAATAATTAGAAAATGGTATATGAAAGGTAATGAGCCATTAAATGATGATTATTGAATGATTATTAAGTGATTGAATGATTACCTTACATATGAGATTAAATGTATGTGCATTAGCCCATGTAATGCACAAGTATGTGCTATATTTGCATAACGACTTGAGAAGTCAAAGGAATTATGTATGTTAATGAAAATGGGTTGGAAAACTAAGTTGAATGCAAGCAAAAGAAATATGTGAATGTTATATCATTCTCATGTAGGCAAGGGTAAAGAAAGGCAGATTTAGAAAGCTAACGTGAGATAGGTAAGCAAGCAACTTTCTGAATGATTTTCATTTTAAATGTTTTCTAAGGTATTTAAGGATGGTCATTCCTTGTCTATATGTGTATTGAAATGTTATTTCGATTGAAATAAATGATTGCTTATTGTTTTGCAACTATTCATGAAAAGTGATGACGTATGGATTTGAAACAATGTTTCATCGAGATAATGGTTAAAAGGGATGGTGCAAGGAATTCTCTTTATGAGAATGACAAGTTCCATGTGTAAGAGGTATATAATGTCAGGGTCATGGAATGGAAATCAAGTAGGCTAGTCGAGATAATAAGTGGACAAGGAGTCCCCCTTGACATTGCCAAGTCGGAAGGTCCGGCGCCAAGGATGGAAAGGATCATGTCATGAAAAAATGTTCCCCGAACTAGTGTACCCTCACATGGAGGATAATGTCATGAATGAAAATGATGCATTTCCACATCCAAAGTTTACGAAAAGTTTATGAAAGTTTCATAAAAAGATTTCTGCTCCGTAGGTAGTTGATCACTTACTAAGTGTCTCCTACCGAATGGAGAGAAATGCTTTTAAACAATGTTGCTTTCAAAATGAATTGCCTGTAAAATATACAGCTTGCTTGTTGAGTTTCGACTTACATTTTCATTTTCCAAACCCATAGATAGGTGAAAGAAGAAACCTGGCAAAGGAGCAAGAGATGACCATTGAAGAAATGGAATAACATTATAAGTTTTCATGTTTGTGAAAAACTTAAGTTGGATGGTTGTAAAATAATTTGATGTTTTATGATGACATCTATGGATGATATATACAGTGACATCTGATTTATGAGAAAGTTTGAAAAATATCATGAATATCATGTTTAGTTACGAAATTATTAGGTGGAAATGAACTAAACATGCATGAGATGGAAGAATAGAAGAAAATAATTTCCTAAGGAACCATATTTAATTGGATAAATATCCGTTAAAACCCACCATGTGACAGGGCAACAATCCTGATCACATTTACCAGTCGATAGATCCCGAGGTAAGATTGTGACGCTCGGGCTGAGGCGTCACATAAGATGGTATCAGAGCATGGACTGGTAAATAGGCGTGGAAAAGTTTAAATGTAATGATTAAATATGATATGCATGATTTTATGATGATTGCATAAGCGATTATCATGATAGGATGGATGATATATGATGATATATTGCAAAATAGTTGTTGATATGGAATGAATGAATGATTGTGAATATTTATGATGATGATAGCAGTGATGTTTGTGATGATGGATAATATCACATGATTGTGATTGTGTGAATTGGCTATTAATTATATGATGATGAGATGCATATGTTATGACCTAACCCTAACTATGAATGAAAGTTATGTGCTTTTGATATTCAGAAAAAACATTATGGTTGATACAAGGTCAAGGGTTAGAAAGAATAAGGGAAAGGAAGTTGCTACAGAAGTTCTTAGCCAACATGAGGTTGGAGAAACTAGTAGATCTAAGAGGGGTAGACCAAAGTCACATGGGTAAAACCTAAGGACTCGTCAAAGACGAGAAAACTTAAGCCCAGAAAAAAATATGGAAGAGGAACTTGAGCCTAGACAGGCTAGATTGATTGAAGAAAGAGTAGCTATGGCGGTAAAGGAAGTCATGCAGCAAGCTACTCAAGACTGGGCAGCCGAAGCCGTAAATATTATCCAAGGCTTGTGGGAAAAGACCCAACAAGGACAGACGGGAAATACTGAAAGAGAAGGACCCGTTCCGATGGCTAATTTGACCTCCAAAATGGCACTTACAAGAAATGAGGATCAGTTGATGGAAGAAGATAGAAGAGCTATCAATGCATTCCTCACTCAACGACCTCCTAAATTTTCAGGAAAACTTGACCCCATTCAAGCGGAATAATTGATGACGGAGATCAAAAAGTTGTTCAGGATATCTTCGTGTAATTACAAGCAAAAGATGTTGTGCGCCACTCGCTTATTGGTAAAGGATGCCCATGAGTGGTGGGAAACTATGTTGATCACCATGCCACACTCAGAGGAAGTAACATGGCAGACATTTGTTGAAGAATTCAATAAGGAGTACCTTCCAGTGGGAATATAAAGCCGAAAGGTGATTGAATTTGAAAGGCTGTATCAAGGAAAGAAGTCTGTCACGGAGTATGCTACCAAGTTCAATGCCTTGATAAGGTATGTTCCTTGGATTGCTAACGTGCCAAAAAACAAGGCACAAAGATTTCAACAGGGACTGAGGTCATACCTAAGGGAGAGCCTTGCACCTTTATTAATTAAGGACTACGCATCATGCGTAGAAAGGGCAAGAGCATTGGAAATCGAGGCATTGAGAACTTTGGAGTTGAAAGAAGAAGAAGATTTATTTAGACTAGGTAGTAAGAAAGAGGAAACGGGAGAAAAGGTAAAAGTACCTTTAAGAGGAATAATTCCCTATTATGTAAAAAGTGTCAAAAGCATCACCTAGGTGAATGTTTGAAAGGATCAATCAGATGCTACAAGTGTGGACAAATGGGTCATATAGCCAAGGAGTGTGGCAAGGGAGAGGCAAAAATGGTGAAATGCTATGTTTGTGACCAGATTGGACACATAGTTCCAAATTGTCCAAACAAGGCTCAAACGTTGCAAGGACGTGGAAAAGCCGCACAGCCAAGGCTAATAGGAACAGCCTGACCGGCTACCTCTACGAACCCGGTACATGTGTATGCTCTAACTCAATTGGAGTCACGGGAGCAAGAGAATGAAGTGGTTATAGGTATGGATTAAATTTTAGAAAGTTTGCCAATGGCTTTGTTTGATTTCGATGATAATCATTTAGTCATAAATTGTCAATATGTAACCACGCATGCACTACCTGTAGAGGAAACCGATAAGATAATACAAGTGGAATTCTTTATATGCAAGTTAGCTAAAGTCAATGAAATATGGATGATATGATTAATTAGGATAAGAATCCTAGATTATATAGTACAAAAACTTTGAATAAAAAAATTAAATATGTTGAGGTTCAATGGAACCAATACTCCGAAAGCAAGATTATTTGAACTAAGGGAAGAAGTAGAAAGGAAATACCCCAATTATTTAAAGAATAGATGGTTTCGGGATGAAACCTGTTATAAGGGGGCAGGATTGTGAAACCCCAACCTAAGTAGAACTCAAATGTATGCACTGAACATATACATATGATTTATATGTGAATTAAATGAATTTTGGATGATTTTTGTGAATTATGCGACATTTTGAATTAAGGTTTTCATTGGAAACAGTGATTAAAAATTTAATTGTCGGAGCCCAAAGTGAGTCGGTATGACCTGAGGGGATTAATGAGGATTTAAAGGTGACAATGTATCATGAATAATCATGTTAAAAATCATGATTTAATTTATGGAGACTAAAATGCAATTATGAAATTAAGGTGAAAATTGATAAAAAAAAATTCATAATTCGAAGTTCACAAAGAGGATTTCGATGAAATTTGAAAGGTAAGCTCATGACGGTGGGCCCAATCATGTGAATGGATTGGATTATGAAAATCATGATGGGATTAAGGCAATGATTAATCATTTTTAGCCTACACTCCAAGGACAAATTCAAGTGATCATAACTTGAGTTGAAAAACTCAGTTTGAGACGAAACTCGAGCGAGATGGATAAATCGATGAGATAAGAAATATGGTGGGAATGGATTAAGATAATTATCAAGGGATTTGCTAAATCACAAAAGGACGAAACCCATTTATGGAGGAAAAGACAAAGCAATTAAGCATGGGGTTGAGGTGGCAAGAGATGGGTGGATTAGCACCCAAAAATCAGATTTTTTGATTTTTTTAATCCTAAAATGTCCATGTAATTAGCCTAACCTCTAGCATAGTTAATGAGGGATTAAATGGGCTGGAAATATTAGCCAAAAAATGCCAAAATTGGCAACAAGGTGGACGTCCCATGTGTGGACAGCAACATGTCCATTTAATGCTTGATTTTGGTGATTTTTCTTCAAGATAATTACCCAATTTTACTTGGGTAAAAATTAACCAAGTGTTAAGGGATAAGTGCACATTTATGAGGACTTCAAATGGGATCAAAAAGGGAACATAATTGCTGGAAAATTCCAGCAACAAACCGAAGTGGATGTCCATAGCAAGAGAGGAAGAGAAAAGAGAGGAAACTGAGGAAAAAAAATCAGCAAGCCCCACACGACCACAGCAGCAAGGAAAGGGATAAAATAAAAGGAAGAGAAGAAGGAAAAAGGGAAGGAAAAGCTTGGTAGCAAGCTCGGGAAGCTCGGGGCAAAGATTCAACCAAATCGGGTAGGTACCCGTTGAGTTTAAGTCTTCCAAATTCCAAATTTTCTTCTTGATTTTGAACCATAATTTAAATTCATAAAAGATCACTTAAAGAACATGTTATGATACCCTTAAATTGGTGATTTAATGAAAATTAAATGGCATAAATGAAAGCAAGCATTCAAGGGAGTTAAATGGGTACTAAGATGTGATTTTTGGTGAAAATCACCACTTGAACCCTCTTGAATCGATATAAAATGTTGCTGCATGAGTTGAGAATCATGATTAGGATATAAATCATGATTTAATGTAAGTCATATGATGATTTATGAATAAGCTGCTGATTTTATAAGGTATGGAACTTAGGGTTGCATATATGACTTGATTTTTCCATTTTTATGTTAAAAATGGAATGGAAATGAGATTAAATGATTTATAGAAGTTATGTAGGGTAAAATACCCTATAATTAGGGTACTTTGGATGCTCAAAAGTATTTAGGAAGATAAGCCCCAAATCTGATTTTTATGAATTTTATGAAAAGATGTCCAAATGGGGTGAAAACGGTACCCGAAATGGGTGAGTAAGTTGCTGTATGGAAACCATTTAATTATGGAATTAAAATATGTGTTAATACCCTGAATTTGGGTTAGGAAAAGTTGTATTAACTGCTGAAAATTCGGAATTATGAAATTGCTTAGGGTTAAGTACCGAAAGATACGTTGAAAGTGTGAAAAATGGGTTCAAAAGTTGCTGTTTTGGAATTCTATGATTAGTGGATTAAAATTCCATAAAAATACCATAAATAAAGTGTTAAGTAAGGATGTTAATCATGCTGAATTATGGACTAAGTTTCTGAATTGAAAAATGTTATGAAATGCATCATATATGTGTTGTGAAATGGGTATATGTGGAAGGATGGTCATGCATAAGTGGTAAATGACTTATGTAAATTGATTTTGTGCAAAAATTGATGAAAATATGATAAATTTCATGAATATATTACTTTTTAGATGTATGATGTTAATATCAAATTTTCGAATTAATTAATGAGGATTAAGGCAACAACGTGTGCTTAAAATAAGCACCGATGTGTAAAATTTTTGGAAAATAAGGGGAAAATAGTATATGGAAGGTAATGAGCCATTAAATAATGATTATTAAATGATTGTTAAGTGATTGAATGATTACCCTACTTATGGAATTAAATGTGATGTGTAGTAGCCCATGTAATGTACAAGCATGTGCTATATGTGCATAACGACTTGAGAAGTCAAAAGAATTATGTATGTTAATAAAAATGGGTTGAAAAACTAAGTTGAATGCAAAAAAAAAATATATATGAATGTTATATCGTTCTCATGTAGGCAAGGGCAAAGAAAAGGCAGATTCAGAAAGCTAACGTGAGACAGGTAAGCAAGCAGCTTTCTAAATGAGTTTCGTTTTAAATGGTTTCTACGGTATTTAAGGATGATCATTCCTTGTCTATATGCGTATTGAAATGTTATTTCTATTGAAATAAATGATTGCTTATTGTTTCACAATTATTCATGAAAAGTGATGAAGTATGGATTTGAAACAATGTTTCATAGAGATAATGGTTAAAAGGGATGGTGCAAGGAATTCTCTTCATGATAATGACAAGTTCCATGTGTAAGAGGTATATAATGCCGGGGTGACTAAAAGTCATGCATAGAATGGAAATCAAGTAGGCTAGTCGAGGTAGTAAGTGGACAAGGAGTTCCCCTTGACGTTGCCAAGTTGGAAGGTCTGGCGCCAAGGATGGAAAGGATCATGTGATGGAAAAATGTTCCCCGAGCTAGCGTAGCCTCACATGAAGGATAATGTTATGAATGGAAATGATGCATTTGCACATCCAAAGTTTATGAAAAGTTTATGAAAGTTTTATAAAAAGATTTCTGCTCCACAGGTAGTTGATCACTTGCTAAGTATCTCCTACCTAATGAAAAGAAATGCTTTTAAATAATGTTGCCTTCAAAATGAAATGCCTATAAAATATACAGTTTTCTTATTGAGTTTCAACTCATGTTTTCGTTTTCCAAACCCAAAGACAAGTGAAAGAAGAGACCTAGCAAAGGAGCAAGAGCTGACCATTGAAGAAATGGAATAACATTATAAGTTTTCATGTTTGTGAAAAACTTAAGTTGGATGGTTGTAAACTAATTTGATGTTTTATGTTGACATCTATGGATAATATATGCAGTGACATCTGATTTATGAGAAAGTTTGAAAAATATCATGAATATCATGTTTAGTTACGAAATTATTGGGTGGAAATGAACTAAACATGCATGAGATGGAAGAATAGAAGAAAATAAATTCCTAAGGAACCATATTTAATTGGATAAATATCCGTTAAAACCCACCATGTGACAGGACAACAATCCTGATCACATTTACCAGTCGATAGATCCCGAGGTAAGGTTGTGACGCTCGGGCTGGGGCGTCATATTAGGTCAATGGTTATGAATGTTGTTTAAAGTTATCAATTTAAGACAGTGTAGATTAATATTATTGAAGTAACACAATGAGGATGGAAAAACATTAGTATGCCATGAAAAAGTAGTTAAATTTCATAATGTGATTAATGGAGATTAGAGGCTAATTATAGAGCCAAGTTGGAAAATATTGAAAAATTCATAACTTGATGGCCTTAAGGCGGATTAAAGTGAAAATTGAGGGGGAAGCACATAATTTCATGCTTAATCACATGGAAAATTTTTATTTTAAAAATTTTGATGATAATTGATCATCACCGTCCAAAATTTAAAATGATCACAACTTGAGTTAGAAAGATCGGATTGAGATGAAATTTGAAATGGACAGTTAAATTTATGAGATCAAGCTTTTGAAAGGATTTGATCAAGAAAATGATGATGGTATTAGGCTTGAATGAAATTGGATTAATGCTTTTGACTTTTTACACCAAAAAGTGATTAGCATTTATGTTTAAAATGAGTAAAATAATCAAATGAATAAAGACAAAATTGAGGAGTCGAAAGGAGGTAAATTGTAGGATATTTTATGAATTATTAAAAATAAGAAAATTCCTGCGATGATCTCATAAATAAATGCTAATTTAAATAGCTCAAAGGAGCATAGCTTATGTGGCAGGTACAGACGTCCAAACAGTCTATTAAGTGGGATTTTGTGAAATATTTTTTAATAAAATATATGCCCAAAGTCAGCTATGAGTTAATGAGGATAAATGTGCATTTAATTATGATGGCAATTCATGATTAAAAGCCTTAGATCTGGATCGTTGAAACAAATTAATTAATGGATAGTAAGATTTTAGGTAGATGATGTGGGTGGTATGACAGCCTTTATGATATTTATGATTTTTTTAATTATGCTAAAATGACTCTTAGTGAGCTAAATAACTAGGCAATTAAATGACCAATTAATTAAAGCTGCACCATGGTGAAAAATGACAAAATTAGCTGCTGAAAAGGGACGTATACGGGCACATAAAAAATGGAGCAGCAATGTGGATCGTCCAAACAGCTAGAAATCTGATTTTTTTAAATTTTCTAAAAATGATAAATGCATGCCTAATTAGCCTACATATTAGCGTATATAAATATGCATTAAAAAGGCTGAAAATTTTGTTGAAAAAAAATGAAAAAGTGGCTGCTACAAATGACGTGATCAATGGACAGATTTGAGATCAGTTAATGTATTGGATAATTGCTAAATTTTTATTTAAGAAAAATGTAATTTAAATGGTCCACAATTTTCCATGTTAGCTAAGGAGATAAAAATTCATTAGAATAATCACAAATGATGTGGCAGTGGGGTCCATTAGCTGGAAATTCCAGTTACTTCTCAAAGGGGGAAGTCCATATGCATGGGTATGAACTTAGAAAATTTCAAAAGGTGGAAAACTCATTCTCCATCAGCTGAATGTCCTCTCCTAGCAAATTTTAATCCAAGAACAAGGGAAGAAAAAGGAAAAGAAAAGGAGGAATTAAGCTAAGGAAATTAGCTTAAGAAGTTGAGTTTAAGTGCTACTCAATCCAAGTAAGTATACACTTGAGTTTGAATCAGTTTTATCTAGTTTTTCTAACTCAATTTATGAGATGTGAATATTATTCATAATGAATCCTTAAATGAGGATTTACGATGCCCTTAATTAGGTTATTAAATGGGAATTTAATGGCAAGTATGTGATTAAGGGATTCAAGTGAAAGAAGAGGGTGATTAGTGTTGATTTGAGCTCTTAAACTAGCTGAAAACTTGCTTTAAATTCTATGTAATGTTGCTATTTTATTAATTTGAAATGATTACATGATAATTCATGATTATATGTTGAATATATGTTGAATTTAGCATGATTTACGAATTTTAGAAGGAAGGCTAATTAGGGTTATTCTTAAGACCCGAATTTCATATTTAAATGTTAAAAATGATATATGAAGTAGTTCAAATAAATTATGGATGAATTATAGGATAAAATACCGTAAACATAGGGTACTTTGGACATGAAAAAGGGCTTAGTAAGGACTGCCCAAAATCAGATTTTTAAAGGGTTAATAAGTGGACGTCCAAAGGAGGGGTAAAAAGGTACATGAAAAGTTGCTATTTTGTAAGCAACCTATATATGGATTTTAAATATGTGAAAATACCCTGAATTTGGGTTAAGAAAAGTGGAATTAATTGCTGTAATCAAATGGTTAAAAATCTGTTTAGATTTGAGTATCAAAAGAGACGTTTAAAGGTACATCAAAAGTTGCTGTTTTTGGAACCCTGAAATTAGTGGATTGAAAATCCGTGAAAATATACTAAATAAGTGTTAATTGAGGTGTATAATCATGCTGAATTAGAATCCAAGTTGCTAATTTGAAAAATTTTAAGAACCACATGAATTATGTGTTGAGAAATGAACATATGTGAAGTAATGAGTATGGAAAATTAATAAATGAGTTATGTAAATTGCTAAAATGCAAAAATGAATAAAATATGATGAAAACATGTGAAATGTATTTCTGTTTTGATAACCCCAAAATTTGAGATCAATATATGGGGTTTAGGGCATTAATTAGGTGCTTTAAAATAGGCACAATATGTGAATTATGAAAAATATGTAAAAAATGACAAGTTAGAAGTTTATTACTTCATATGATGTCTAATGAATGATTAATGAATATGTTATGACATGTAAAAATGTTACCCTAAATATGAAAATTGAATGTGGGATGTAATGAATGATTGATATATATAGGTGTGTTATGTACATATACCCGACTTGGGATTCAAGCGGGCTATGAATATTTATGAAAATGGGTTGGAAAACTAAGTGAATGCAAGCAAATGAAATTTACATGAATGCTATGTCATTCTATCATGTATAGGCAAAGAAAAAGAAAAAGTTGACCAAGAAAGCTCTCGTGAACAAGGTAAGCAAGCCAATTTTCTAAATAGTTTTTATTTCTTAAATTACTCTGAAATAATTGCAAATGATGTTTTAACTGATTTTATTGGTTTAGCAAATGTTATTTGAAATTTATTTCTAAATTCTTTAAGGACGGTCATTCCTTAGTTCACTATGTATTGATAATTGATTTACATAACTGCTTTATTAAATATGAAAATTACTGCTTTATGAGATAATGCAAAGAAAATTATGCAAGCATGTTATGAATAAATTCATGTGCACAATGCATGAGGTCCACCTTAAAGGTGTAAGTGGACCGATTGTCCCCCTTTGGTGTGGCCGAGTTGGTAAGATAGGCCAAGGGCTGGTGGCGCCTCCTTGGATGGGAGAAAATGAAGACGAATGGTCGCCTAGCTAGCTTCCATCCTAAGAGATCATAATTCATTCATCACTTTGTCATGATATATCCCTGAGGGCGTATATTGTTGCTTTCCATAATGATTGTAAATAAAAGATTTCTGCTCCGCAGGTAGTTGATCACTTGATAAGTGTCTCTAGTGAATTGAGAGAAACACTTTTAAAAAATATTGCTTTTGAAATGATTTGTCTGAAAATATAAATAAAGCTTGCTTATTGAGTGTACAACTCACATTTTGTTTTCCAAACCCATAGACAGGTGAAGAAATATAAGAGATGAGGAGCATGAACTAGGCATGAAGAATGTGGAGACCCTATGAAATTTTAATATGTGATGTTTGTGGTTAATGGAATGTAATGTGACTTAACATTTATGATCTATGTAATGTTTTGTATTTTATGAACATGCGAATTATGAATGATGGGCATGTTAGAAAATTTTATGATTATATAAAAAAATGTGTATATTAGGTCAAAGATGACATGAAAGAGGATTTGATGGAAAAATAATATGAAATCAATTAGTAATAAGCTGTAAATAATCGGATAAATATCAGTTAAATCCCACCGTGTGACAGGGCAACAATCCTGATCACGTTTACCAGTCAATAATGATCCCGATGTAAGGCTCAGGGCGTGGCGCTCGGTTGGGGGCACCACACACGAATAGGACAAACGAAAATATCCAGTTACAAGAGGACTCACAAAAGCTTGCAGAGTGGCTTTGAAATGACTATACATGAAAAAAGTTGTGATAACCATGAGGAAAAGGCTATAGAACTTGGAAAGTCTTGTTGCTAACAATTGAAATGAAAGCAAGGTTGACCAACGGCGGTAAGAAATGCAACATCAAATAAAAAAAATGGACAACCATAAGATCCTCTAGTAGTAGTACACAAAATAGTAAGAGGAGAATTTGTAAGCTAATAGGAGACAATAGATAAAAATTTTAAAGCAAAATAAAAAAAGAAATAGGAAATAGATCATTGGTGAGCTTGGCCATCCCATGAAAGGTGCAGAATGGAGCACCAATTATTTCATAAAGACCCACCCCAAACCCAATGTTCTCTACAGCAAGTGGGGAGATTTAATAAACAAAAGCTGTAGTGAAAGCCAACAAATTCTGACCCAAAATCCAAAAGAGAGAAGGGCAATGAAAAGGCAAAAAGAATCAAAATAGAGAGGAGAATTTAAAAAGGCAAAAAGGGCCTGAAATTGCATGATATTTGAGTTACACATGCATACGAATCCTTCATCCCAGCCATGCCTAGTACTCTCTAGCCAAGTGCCAAAATAAAAAAATTCAATCAACGGCCTAAGGCTAATCGAAGCAGAGGAACAGGGATTCAACACAAGGCTTCCATTGAAGGAAGGTGTAGCAGGTAAAAAAGCAGAGATGAGGAGGAGGTTTTCATTTGTAACTATTGCTTTTGCTCTGATGATGATGTGACCCCATGTAAGATGTTGGTGTCTTGAAATGAAAACAAAGAGAAATAGCCACAAGGCAGTTGATGTGTCATATATCACTTGGAAAGTGATCGATAATTGCTCAAAAGAATCGCTGGAATGAGTTGTGGAATTGCTGTAGCTATCTTGGCTCCTGTGCTATAAATCACCGAAGGAACTGCTAACAATTACCATGGACTTAAGACTACATGCTCTCTAAATACCCATGAAACTTCACCTGAAATGCCTATAAATAGAGGCCTTGGCCTCATTTGGAAAACATAACTCTCACAAGAGCTCCTCCTTATGCGCTTTCTCTCAAACTTCTCGCTTGGATTTCCCTTAGCCCCTTAGAGCGTCCCCAACCTAATTTTTATGATTTTAGCAATCAAATTATGATGGATTTACACGATAAATCATATTCTTATTTTAACAAGGGATTTTTATATGAACTAATGCTGTTACTTTGCCCTTACATGTCGAATACGCATGATCCATAGGACCCATTAAGTGGTTGGACCTATGGACATGTAAAATTTAAAACAGGTAAAATTGCCTCACATTAAGAAGCTTTGAATACTCTCTTCTTAAGGCGAATTAGGACCATGTACATCTGTTGTGATTTGGACATGTGTAAATTTCATGCAGCCTACATTTGAAGACAAGATGGGTGATTCCAACCCACGTCATTGCATTCGCCCCTGTTCGACCCATTTTAATTCAATGGCCCATTCAGGTCCACTTTCTATTTGGCATGAATGTTTTAATCTCTCTACAAGTGCATGGGCAATAGATTATAGTACATAAAATATCGATCACATAGGGAATTAGGGACTCAAGAAGTTAGATTTAAATACTTTATAACCAAAACCTAGAAAATGAGATAGGAAGAAAAATAAAATAACAAGAAGAAATTTGATCTTAAGAGCGTAGAATGGGGATTAGAAATCACAGGATGAAAGTACTTAGAGTCTAGGAATTCACATGCATCTTCTGCAATGGATATATGACATGCTTATTTAATCCGAATATTATGTGTTAAAGGAAAACAAATTAAATTATACTTGCACCTTGTTTTGAAACTTGCAAGGTGTAACTCTAAATTTTTTCTTAACCATCTATTCTCATGGGATTAAATCAATTAGAATTAATTAAGTTCTGAGACTACTTATGGAATTTCTCAAGGTCATCATGTCTATTTCATGGTCTTATACGTCCGAGTTTAAATCTTGATTATAGTATATTAAATTTTCGCCTCTCAATTCCTTCACTTAATATATGGTAATCATTGCCAAAGTATAAGCCTTCATAGCAAGCAAGCATTAAATCACAAAATATTAAATTAAAATACAATATTCTTCATATATAAATCAAAACCACAATATCCACTGCATTATGCACATACTACATCCTAAAATCTTAGATTAATGGCTTGTCTTACATGTATATAATAGAAATCAAACATAGAACAATATTGCATTCAAAGTTCATCACAAACAAGACAGTCAAATCAAAAGAAAAGAAGAAAAGGAAAGCTTGTTGATTGGAAGCTCCAATGGTGCCTTCAACGCTTCAAGCAACTCATCGCCTCCATCCTTGCTTCATACTCTTCACTTTTTCTTACCCTTAGACCTCAACCTTAGCTTTAAAGAGGTTCTAAGATGCCTTAGGGTGTTCCCATGAGTTGTTTATATAGAGTACAAGAGGAGAACTTGCACATAGAGTCTGCATTATGTAGATTTTGCGCATCTAGAGAGGGACACGACCTGGCCGGTGTTAGGTTCCAACAATGAGCAATTTTTTTACAATTTTACAAGGTTCTTACTTATTTCACCCCGATTCACCTAGGAACTTTCATGACACATTCTACGCTACCTCAATCATCATTTTAACTCCTTTCAAATCTTCAAAATTGTCAAATTAAATATAGTCTTAGTCCTTAAGCTTTTAATTTCTCAAAATAGACGCATGTTACATTGCAATGAGAAGACTAGCTTCAACTAGCCATAATTTTTTATTCGAGAGGAGTTACGGGAGACACAACATATTAACAGAAAGCATTTTTTGAGATTGTCGATGTGGCAATTAGGACACAACTATGTTGAGCTTATTTTCAATGTCGAAATCTACTTTTTGTGTGATTTAGGCACCAAATTTGCACATGCTTTCCTGCTTTTCACAAATTGCATCGATTGTGACTTTTTACACAAAACTAAGCTTAATTAACCAAAATATGATTCAAATCATCTTAAACACTCAAATTATCATAGAATTATAATCTAAAATAAATAGTATGAAAGTGACTTAATAGCACGAATGCATGTGATTTGGATTTTAGCTTGCTAGGGATGCTTTCTTTACCTACGAAAGTCATGCAGAACTAAGCATGCAATATTCAAAGTTTAAATTTACCATAAAAAAAATTCAAAGTTGAAATTTTCCCTGTTTTGATGGTAAACAAGTGTCGAAGACGGGCATAGATTATTTAAATTTATAAATCACTAATAATGTCCAATATGTAATATGTAATCACTCAAAAGTCTTACTAAATATTTATAAATCACTAATAATGTCCAATATGTAATATTCTTCATTTGGGTATAGATTATTTAAATTTATTAGACTATCATTTATTGAGAGCATTGTTGGTCCCGAGTTAATGGCAAAACCCAAGAGGGGAGGGGTGAATTGGGTATTTAAAAATTTATAACTTAAACAGAAATTTAACCCCGGATTCATCCAGTCCCCTTAATGAAGAATCGTAATGGAAAGCAATATAATGTAAAGAGCAGATAAATAAATCAAACACGCAGGATTTTTATAGTGGTTCGGGCAACCTCCCTACTCCACTCTTCCAAGCTCACACTCCTTGTGACTTGGGTTCCACTATTGTATTCTCAATACAATTAGAGCCACTGCTCTCTTCTAGATTCCAGCTCTAGGTGGCATCAACAAAACACAGCACAAGTAGGTGATGAGTCACACTCCAATCACACACTACTTTGCTTATACTTGATCTTAGTTCCTCAAACTAAATCAAGTTTAACACATACAACAGAAAGAATAGGAAAACTACACTTTACAGATGTGTAGCAGCAATTAGGCGCATAGAAGAACTTGAAGAGTTGGCTTTGAAGATTCTGAAATGAAGCTCTTGCAGTTTGAAGTAGAGTTCTTCTTCTTTGAGTGACTTGATCTCTTTTTGAGCTCTTGAATGTAGTAGTTAAGCACACTTAATGATTCTCCGCTGCTTCCCTCGTCCATCTTGAATGCTATTTATAATTTTGGAGGGAATCCAAACGTTAGAGGGTAGGTGGCGCGCATTTAATGCGCCAACGTTCAAATAAATTCCGACCGTTGTGACCCAAGTCACATGTGGAGTCGACTTGGCCTGCGACTTGGATTCCAAGTCGCACCTGGAGTCGACCTCGTGTGCGACTCCAGTTCTTCAGAGTTCTAAGTCCGAGTCTGGGTCAACATGGCCTTCAGTCTTCAACTCAAGTCGATCCTGGAGTCGACTTGGGTTGCGACTTGGCTTGGTCTTTTGCAAAAACACCTTGATCCTCTTGAACTGTCTTGAACTTTGTAAAATTGGTCTTCATGACTTGGGTGTTGCTTCATTTGGAATAAGCTTGAAGATTAGCTTTGGACTTGATAGACTTGATTTGAACTTTGAGTATTAAGCTTTGCTTTTGATCTTCAAGAAACTTTAGTTGCTTTTTGAGAATGAACTTTGCATCCTATTTGGATTTGATAAATTTCAAATGGATTCTTGAAATAAGCTTGAAACTTCAATCTTCAAGTCTGAACTCCTCAAGTCGAAGTTGGAGTCGACCTCGTCTGCGACTTCGCCCAAGTCGCACCTGGAGTCGACTTCGCCTGCGACTTCGTTATGTTCGTTTCCACTTTTCAACTCTGGATGCCTGAAGTCGATGCTGGAGTCGACTTCGTCTGCGACTTGGTTTCCTAAGTCGCACCTGGAGTCGACTTGGCCTGCGACTTCATTTGCTTGTTTTCTATTTTCAATGCTATCCACCTTTTGCCATTTGAAGTCGCTTGTGAAGTCGACTTAGGTATCGACTTCACCCCAAGTCGAAGTCCAAGTCGACTTGGTAATCGACTTGACTTCTTTGTTTTACTTAAACACTTGGCAAACTCATTAGTACCCTTTATATACTCAAATTAGTCTTTGTTTAATCATCAAAACTTATGCTTTGGTCAATTTGTTTTGTTTGGAACATTGTTTCCAACAATCTCCCCCTTTTTGATGATTGACAAAACTACATTTGAGTTGATACCTTTCAAAACATTAATCATGTTCATATATAATTTTTGAAAAACAAAGCATTGTCCTTGGTACTTTCAAACATATAGTTCAGAGCTTTTCAAACCATTATCATAGAAAATATATTCAGAGCATTACTTTCATATCATTCATATCATTCAAGCATATTAATCATTGCAAGCATAACACAACTTTCATATATGTATCAAGTTTCAAAATACAATGTAAAACAAAAATGAAACCTATACAAATTACCCAACCCGAAAAGAAAACGCTCAAACCTATCTTTTCTCCCCCTTTTTGTCAATCACTCAAAAAATTTATCAATTACCAAAGACTTGGTAAATTGAAATTGGGAAATGGGATAGATAGATTGAGGTGGTTTGATGGGACGGACATGGGCGGATGAGTAGTAGGAGGAAACGGGTGCAGGAGAAGTCTCGCGATGAACTGAACCCGATTCGAAAGGATCAAGTTCAGGCATGGGTCGCTTCTTGTGACGGCCGGAGGCGAGATGATATCGGATAGTACGCAATTCCCGATCGATTCGATCTTGTCGGGAATGCATATTATTGATTGCCGCCAACACTTCGGTCACAAGACTCATCAGCCGGTCTTCTTGGTGACCCATTTCTTCACGGACGGCAACGATCTCATCTCTCAAATCTTTTAGAGTGACCTCCTCAGATTAGGTTGGAGGCACCCGTTCACGTGCAGCAGATCCTTGTGGAGAATAGGATCCGTGCGATATGGGAGATGCTGGCACCTCTTGAGCAGGTGGTGCCGCGGGAGGTTGCTCCCCCTCAGCTTGTGCATTGTCTGCTTGCTCTTCTTCTGTAGCTTCATGCCTTAGTTCAAGCAGATTTATCTTCATTCTCTGGATTAGTGCTTTATTTATGGCATTTGTGGATTTGAGCACTTCGAAAGGCTCGCCTTCAATATCCACTTTGAAGAATTCAAGAATCTTTGTGATCCATGTGCCATAGGGAAGGACTCCTCGTGGGTTATCCTTTCTAGAAGCCAAGGCTTCAAGAAATAATTTTGGTATGCTCACTTTGACCCTGTTGGCCACTTTCCATAGTATCCCTGCTTCTTGTGGGTTTAATTGGTTTCTTCCACCGCCCTTTGGGTAGATGCAGTGGGCAATGAGAAGTCTGAGCACTCGTAGCCTGGGTGACAGATCCATGTACCGAAGGAATTTGATTCCCGGATGGTACTTGTTGCTCCGGGTGAGCTGATTATACATTTGATCCAAAGTGAGGTCTTCTGGAATAGGCTCATCCTCATACGGGACTCCAAGTATGTGTCCTAAATGACTCATTATGTTAGTCGGACCTGAAATTATCCCGATTCCAATATCCATTCCTACTCCTTTGACGAAGGTTCCATAGTATTCCTCATCCCACAGATAATAAAACATTCGAGTAAGATCTGGATAGACCCTTTCGTCCTCCTTTAGCAAATTTGTCCATCCTTGAAAATCCAATAGATCTTCTATGTCGGATCCATATTCTTTCAAGAAATTAAAATCTATAATCTTGGGTATGAATACCTTCCGTTCGTAGAATTTTTTGTAAAAACGGCTATGTTGGAGCTCGGTTTTGAAGTAGGTAGTGGGCATCTTCAATACTTGGGCTTTTCCAGCTGCAGTGCCCCTTCTGCTTATCCCGGATTGTGTGCTCTGTGAGGTTTGTTGTTGACTTTCCGACCTGGGTGCTTGATCAGATGATTGAGTAGTGGTTTGGAATCGTACCCTTTTACCCGTCGAAGTTGATGGTTCCTCTCTAGCTCTTTTTGATGGAGTCCTAGTTCTTCTAGGAACTTCTTTTGAGTGAGATGAAGGTTGTGGTTGTGTGGGAACCCGTTTGGGGTATGGTTTTGATACGGCTTTCTTTGGTGCCATTTGGAGCTTGGAGTTTAGGGAATCTGAGAGGGAATGTTAGTGAGAGAGAGTTTGAGAGGAATAGAAACAGAGGGAGAGTGAGAGAGAGAATGAAAGGGAGTGAAAGAGAGAGAGTGTGACGGTTTGCCGGAGACAAGGGAGAAATCGCCGGAGAAAAAGGCTGTCGCCGGAGAGGGAGAAAGGAAAAAAGAAAGGAAATAGAGAGGTTGGAGGGAAATGAGGAAGAAAGGAAGGAGAAGAGAAGAAAAAGAAGAAAAAAATCGGCCGAATGCGAAACGTCGCGCGCGGAGTCGACTTTGCCCTAGGCGAAGTCGACTTCGGTCCCTCGGAGTCGACTTCGCCTGGGAGCGGAGTCGACTTCGACTCTGGCGGAGTCGACTTCGCTTCTGAAGTGGAGTCGACTTGACGCCCTTGGAGTCGACTTGACTCATCGACTTGACATTTTTTTAATTTTAATTTTCTTATTTAATTTTCCCTAATTTAGCTCTATCATACCCATATCATTCCTAATTTTATAAAATGATTCTTTGGCTAATGGTTTGGTAAAGATATCAGCAATTTTGTCCTCAGTTTTCACATATTCTAAGCATATATCATGATTTTCAACATGTTCACGAATAAAATGGTGTCTCACATCAATATGCTTGGTTCTTGAATGCAGTACAGGATTTTTAGTCAGACAAATTGCACTTGTATTATCACATCTAATAGAAATATCAACATAATCAATGCCATAATCTTTCAATTGTTGTTTCATCCAAAGCAATTGGGCACAACAACTACCGGCGGCTATGTATTCGGCTTCTGCAGTAGATAGAGCAACACTTGTTTGTTTTCTTGAATACCATGAAACTAACATATGTCCAAGAAACTGACAAGTTCCACTGGTACTTTTTCTATCTACCTTATATCCGGCAAAATCTGCATCCGAATAGCCGATTAGATCAAAGGTTGACCCCTTTGGATACCATAGTCCAAGATTGGTAGTTTTTATCAAATATTTAAAAATTATTTTTACAGCAAGGAGATGTGATTCTTTTGGGCATGCTTGAAATCTAGAGCACATACAAACACTGAATAGAATATCGGGTCTAGAAGCAGTTAAATATAACAAGGATCCTATCATGCTTCTATAAAGCTTTTGATCGATACTTTTACCGTTTTCGTCCGTGTCGATCTTGATTGTAGAGCTTATTGGAGTGTTTGCCCCTTTGCGATTCTGCAATCCAAATTTCTTGAGCATTTCCTTGACGTACTTGGACTGGTTCAAGAATATCCCTTCACTTTGTTGCTTAATTTGCAGTCCAAGGAAGAAATTTAATTCTCCCATCATGCTCATTTCGAATTCGCTCTGCATAATCTTAGAAAATTCTTGACAAAGATTTTCATTAGTAGCACCGAAAATTATGTTATCTACATAAATCTGTACAATTAAAATATCTTTGTTTTTGTATTTGATGAACAAAGTAGTATCTACTTTCCCTCTTAGAAACTCATGATCAATCAAAAATTTGTTCAACCTTTCATACCAAGCTCTTGGAGCTTGCTTTAATCCATATAGTGCTTTGGTCAATTTATAAACATACTTTGATTGATTCATTTCTTCAAAACCAGGGGGTTGTTCAACATATACTTCTTCATTCAAATAGCCATTAAAAAATGCGCTTTTTACATCCATTTGGAACAATTTGAAATTCATATAAGAAGCGAATGCTAGTAGAATACGTATGGCTTCTAATCTAGCCACGGGTGCATATGATTCTTCAAAATCGATTCCTTCTTCTTGAGAATACCCTTTGGCTACTAATCTGGCCTTGTTTCTAATTACAAGCCCGCTTTCATCTAATTTGTTCATAAATACCCATTTGGTACCAATGATAGTGTGATTATTTGGTCTAGGAACTAAGTGTCATACATTGTTCCTTTCGAATTGGTTTAGCTCTTCTTGCATTGCAATAACCCAATTTTCATCATTGAGAGCTTGTTCAATGGTATTTGGTTCAATTTTAGATACAAAGGCATATTGACCATAAACGTTTTGTTTTGATCTTCTAGTTTTCACTCCTTCATATACATTTCCAATAACTTGCTCAATTGGATGGGCATTTTTGAACTTTAAATCAGTTGGAGGTTTATAAGAATCATTACCTTCACTTACCTCTTCCTCCATAAGATTTTCTGGCTTGAGCTCAAGTTCCTTTGGTTGTTCTTTGCCTTTTGTCTCATCTGCATCACTTAGTTCATCCTCCTTTCTCGGAGTTTGGTTAATTTCATCAAATACAACGTGTATGGATTCTTCAACAACTTGGTTTCGTTTATTGAAAACTCTATATGCTTTGCTATTTGATGAATATCCAAGAAATATAGCCTCATCACTTTTAGCGTCTAACTTTCCCAAGTTAGTTTTTCCATTGTTCAAAACATAACATGTACATCCAAAAGCATGAAAATAAGAAATATTTGGTTTTCTTCCTTTCCATAGTTCATATGGGGTCTTTTTCAAGATTGCTCGAATGGTGACATGATTCAATACATGACAAGCTGTACTTACAGCTTCACCCCGAAATTTCTTGGATAGATTGCTCTCATTTAGCATAGTTTTAGCCATCTCTTGTATAGTTCTATTTTTCCTTTCTACTACTCCATTTTGTTGTGGAGTTCTTGGTGCAGAAAATGTGTGGTGAATTCCTTTTTCATTGCAAAATTCCATGAATCGTTTGTTTTCGAATTCGCCACCATGATCGCTTCTTATGGTCACAATAGTACTTTTGTTTTTCATTTTGCACCAAATTTACAAAAGTTGCAAACATAGAGAAGGCTTCATCTTTACTAGCTAAGAGAATTATTCATGTGAATCTTGAAAAATCATCAACTATGACAAATACATATTTCTTTCCACCAATGGTTAGAATGTCGGATGGCCCGTATAGATCCATATGTAGCAATTCAAGTGGCTTGGTGGTGGAAATTTCCTTTTTGGTAGAGAAAGGCATCTTGGGTTGTTTTGATAATTGACATGCCTTACAAATCTTGTCCTTGTCATATTTCAATCTTGGTAATCCTTCTACCAAACTCTTTTCCCATAGGGTTTTTATGTTTCCCATGTTTATATGTCCAAGCCTTTTATGCCAAACCCATGGATCATTATCAATGGCCATTAGACATTGACCATTCAATTCATTAAGTGAAACCAAATATACATTTTCATGTCTTTTACCACTAAACATGATATACTCTCCATCAAATACATTACATATAGATGATTCAAACACAACTTTGTATCCTTTATCACATAATTGGCTAATGCTCATTAAATTGTGTTTGAGTCCTTCAACAAACAAAACATCTTCCATGCATGCATTTGAAATACTACGTATATTTCCTTTACCTTTAATTTTACCTTTTTCATTATTTCCAAAGGCAACCATTCCATCGTTGCAAGGCTTAAGTTTATAAAATAAGCTTCTTTCACCGGTCATATGCCTTGAGCAACCGCTATCCATGAACCATTCATTATTTGCCTTTGCCTTAAAGCATATCTGAAAAAATAAGCAAGTAACTCTTATCTCCTTGGTACCCATTTTATGGGTCCATTTGGGTTAGTAATATATATTAATCTTTGTTGTTCTAACTTGGAAAGCCCAAATCTTGTGTTCCTTGGAACCCAAACTAATTTTGCACTACGGTCATATAATTTCTTAAAATTACATTTGTAAGTCTTATGACCCAATTTATTGCAGAAATTACAAGCCATAGGTAATCTTGGAGTAGGCCTCCAAGTATGCAATGGTTCAATAGTTGGTCTTCTAATCCACTTAAAATTTTTCTTTTGTGGCTTGTATATAGATGCAGTTTTAGTTTGATATTTCTCAAGTATTTTCACATTTGTTTTGCTACTTTCTCCTTGCTCAAATGTATGATATCCAAGACCTCTTTTATGTGTTTGGGAGGTCATATTCAGAAACATTCTAACATTTTTTCCTGGATTAGAGAACTTAGCTAATGATTCATTTAATGATTTGTTCTCCTTTTTTAGCAAATCATTTTCATCTTTCAATTTGTCTAATCTTTCTGGAAGTTTACCATTTACAATTATTGTTGCATCACATTGTCTTTTCTTAATTGTAAACTTGCTTCCTAATTTCTTCATTTCTTCATACAATGAATCATATGCAGTTTGAAGTTCTTCTAATTCAGTACATTTGAGGCAATCTTGAAAAGAAGAATAACTTGACTTAGAATGGGAGAGTTTGGAACTTACCTCTTCATTACTTGTGCATTTTGTTAAGGTAGTTTGTTCTTCTTGCTCGATTTGTGCCATACAGCAGATTCTTGCACATTCTTCTACTTCGATTTCATCGGTTGAGGAGTTACTCGTTGTAGATTCCTCGTCATTCACGTACATGCCTCTTCCTTTGTATCTTTGGAATCTCTTATTGTCCCCTCGATCTTTTCTTTGTTCTTTTACTTTGCTTTCTTCGGGAGTTGGACATTGAGCTTGCATATGTCCCGAACCGCCGCATCGATAGCATTTGGTTGATTCTTTCTTCTTTTCTCTGGGAGTTCTATCCTTGAAGCTTCTGAAATTTTTGCCTTTCCTCACAAATTTTCTGAAACGTTTTGTGAGTAGGGTGATTTCATCGTCGTTTTGAGAAGAAGAAGAGTCATCTGTGTCTTGCGCGGATTTCAAAGCAATTGCTCTTTTGCCCCTGTGTTGATCTTCATTTCTTCTCTTGATTAGCTCATGTGACATGAGTGAGCTAATTAAGTCTTCAAGCTTTAGAGTGTTAAGGTCCTTGGCTTCTTCTATTGCAGTGATCTTTGGAGTCCATGATTCGGGTAGAGCTCTTAAGATCTTCATGACCTGCTCAGATTCAGATATAGCCTTTCCGAGACCTTTTAGAGCATTAGTAATTTTAGAGAATCTAGCAAACATTTCAGAGATGTTTTCTCTTTCTAGCATTCTAAAGTTTTCCAGTTCTCCAATCAAAATATTTCTCCTAGTCCCTTGGACTTGGGAGGTTCCTTCATAAATAGATGTTAAAGTATCCCATATCTCTTTAGCGGTTAGGCAAGAGGATACTCTATCATACTCAGAAGCTGTAAGAGCACAAAATAGTGAGTTCATTGCCTTAGCATTGCTCTTCACAGTTCTTACTTCCTCTTCGGTCCATTTGGAAGCTTTGTAATCTATGGGCAGTGTTACACCATCTTGGATAGCAATCCAAGAGTCCATATCGGTAGCCATGATGAGTTGCTTCATACGAAGCTTCCAATATCCAAAATTGCTCCCATCAAACAACGGTGGCCTTGTAAAGGATTGGCCTTCAGCAAATGCGGGAACGGAAGTAGATTGGGATGCCATATTAATAAGATCTCTTTGGTAAACTCAAAGAACCGCTCTGATACCACTTGTTGGTCCCGAGTTAATGGAAAAACCCAAGAGGGGAGGGGTGAATTGGGTATTTAAAAATTTATAACTTAAACAGAAACTTAACCCCGAATTAATCCAGTCCCCTTAATGAAGAATCGTAATGGAAAGCAATATAATGTAAAGAGCAGATAAATAAATCAAACACGCAGGATTTTTATAGTAGTTCGGGCAACCTCCCTACTCCACTCTTCCAAGCTCACACTCCTTGTGACTTGGGTTCCACTATTGTATTCTCAATACAATTAGAGCCACTGCTCTCTTCTAGATTTCAGCTCTAGGTGGCATCAACAAAACACAGCACAAGTAGGTGATGAGTCACACTCCAATCACACACTACTTTGTTTATACTTGATCTTAGTTCCTCAAACTAAATCAAATTTAACACATACAACAGAAAGAATAGGAAAACTACACTTTAAAGATGTGTAGCAGCAATTAGGCGCATAGAAGAACTTGAAGAGTTGGCTTTGAAGATTCTGAAATGAAGCTCTTGCAGTTTGAAGTAGAGTTCTTCTTCTTTGAGTGGCTTGATCTCTTTTTGAGCTCTTGAATGTAGTAGTTAAGCACACTTAATGATTCTCCGCTGCTTCCCTCGTCTATCTTGAATGCTATTTATAATTTTGGAGGGAATCCGAACGTTAGAGGGTAGGTGGCGCGCATTTAATGCGCCAACGTTCAAATAAATTCCGACCGTTGTGACCCAAGTCACATGTGGAGTCGACTTGGCCTGCGACTTGGATTCCAAGTCGCACCTGGAGTCGACCTCGTGTGCGACTCCAGTTCTTCAGAGTTCTAAGTCCGAGTCTGGGTCAACATGGCCTTCAGTCTTCAACTCAAGTCGATCCTGGAGTCGACTTGGGTTGCGACTTGGCTTGGTCTTTTGCAAAAACACCTTGATCCTCTTGAACTGTCTTGAACTTTGTAAAATTGGTCTTCATGACTTGGGTGTTGCTTCATTTGGAATAAGCTTGAAGATTAGCTTTGGACTTGATAGACTTGATTTGAACTTTGAGTATTAAGCTTTGCTTTTGATCTTCAAGAAACTTTAGTTGCTTTTTGAGAATGAACTTTGCATCCTATTTGGATTTGATAAATTTCAAATGGATTCTTGAAATAAGCTTGAAACTTCAATCTTCAAGTCTGAACTCCTCAAGTCGAAGTTGGAGTCGACCTCGTCTGCGACTTCGCCCAAGTCGCACCTGGAGTCGACTTCGCCTGCGACTTCGTTATGTTCGTTTCCACTTTTCAACTCTGGATGCCTGAAGTCGATGCTGGAGTCGACTTCGTCTGCGACTTGGTTTCCTAAGTCGCACCTGGAGTCGACTTGGCCTGCGACTTCATTTGCTTGTTTTCTATTTTCAATGATATCCACCTTTTGCCATTTGAAGTCGCTTGTGAAGTCGACTTAGGTATCGACTTCACCCCAAGTCGAAGTCCAAGTCGACTTGGTAATCGACTTGACTTCTTTGTTTTACTTAAACACTTGGCAAACTCATTAGTACCCTTTATATACTCAAATTAGTCTTTGTTTAATCATCAAAACTTATGCTTTGGTCAATTTGTTTTGTTTGGAACATTGTTTCCAACAAGCATGACTTTATTAGGCGCCAAACAAAGTTCCTTCTAACTACATAACTCTTTGAGAAATTTATTATAATTTATAAATATTTAATGATATTAAAAAGAAAAATTTTATTGTGAACCTATTCAAATATTTGGATCATCTCTTCTTCCTAAATGAGTTCTTCTATGCTAATCGGCCTAACTAAAAAGGTATTTGGAAAGGATGCTTTGATGGCTATTCTCTAAGATTTTTATTGACTTTTTTGTTTCTAAATTCATCCTCCTTCAACTTTCCTCAACATACTTTTTATCTCTTACCTCAATATCATTTTGATGTTGATCATTATGGACATGTTTGTTGTTACTCTCTTTAATATTTTCTTAATCTTTTTATCATTATAACTTATCTACAATCAATTCTTCATCATTCTCTATAATATTTTCTTGAATATGAAGAGAGGAATTCTCACAATTTCATGATCTAAAAAGCCACCACTACATAATGTTTAAAGTGTTATAAATTTTTCAAGCCGTGGATTCTCTTGTAATGATAGATTTGGCTGAGTTTGATGATTTAAATCATTTGCAATGATAATTATTTTGCTAGGTTTCTCTCCCCACAACTTGTGGCCCATATATTTTTCATTATTTTCTTCAATATTTTCATGATCTCTTTCTCTCCCCCCCCCCAACTTACCCCGAATATGTTCTTCTTTATCTTCTATATTATTTTCTTGAATTTAATTAAAGGAATTCTCGTCATCTACTGGGGAGGTATATCGATTGTCTCTTCTTCTTTTTCAATTTTGTCAAATTCAACATTAATATGTCTTCGACTTTATCTTCTCCAAGCTCAATCTCAATTAATTTTTCTTCATTTCTCACAACATCTTCTTGAGTTTGGATAGATAAATTATTGCTATTTTTCCACCACTTTTCATTCTTAAACCGTGGGGCTTCTTGTGGACTATTTGAATCTTTACATACTAGAAGCTCTCTACTTTGAAAAAAATAGAATTGCTATGTTACCCTCATCCACAAAATGTGGCCTTAATCTTTACATATTAGCTTAAGGTTGCTTGTAAAACCTCCACACAGAAAGTGGTTGTAGGAGCAACGGGCAAACGAAAAAGCTTGTTCACTATAGATAAAACCTGATGGAACTAAGTTAATATTGGATTATATATATGATAGATCTATAATTTGTATATTTTCATTTTTTACGTGTTTAATTTGATTGCATTAAATTTAAACCAAAAATATCTAAATTTTTTAATAATAAAAATTATACTGCCATGCTCTTTTATTATAAAATTTTGGCAAATCAAAATATGAACTAAAAATTATAAAATGTAAATAAAATAAATATTAATTTAAATTAAAAGAAAAAAATTTAAACAAAGTTTATGTCAACGTTAATTTTTTATCTTTGATTATAATGTATATCAAAATAAGAAATTGTAAATAAAAATAAGGATTAATTTAAATGGAATTAAATCAACATAAAATTATTAATTTAATAATATTAGCATTAAAAAGAAAATTTATGAAAAATTATATCATTTTGTATTGTCATTTATATTTTTACACAAAAATTATATTTATATAATTTGGAGGATTCTATTAGATTACTGAAGAATTTTTGTAAGCTTGTTTTGAATGCTCTATATTGCAAATAACGATCTACATGTGCACAAACTTAGGTGGTCCGCTGGATCACTAGAAATTTTTTTTTCTCCTCCAAAGCATTCAATCGATCAGTCATGACTATCGCTGTTAAGGGAGAGAACCCATCACGCATGCCCTCCTTCAAAGCCAGCCAAATCAAGTGAAAGGAGGACTTAGTAGAAAGATTTCTCTAGCTACATTCATATCCTTCAATTCCGGATAATGAGTAGCCATCAAAAGGCTCATCTCCGATAGTCCATATTTTCTAAATTCGGCCATCTGAGTCGTCAGATGGTAGATCAAATCTGGTCAATCGAAAGTAAGCTTAAATCCCTTAGTCCAACAGCAATCATAGTCCTTAACAATCACGATGTAGCTAGCGAAAAGGGTAGCATCAATGATAATCAATTCAACAGAAAATCAATCTTGAGCTGTTGTTATTCCAAAATTTGATTGCCACATAGAACCACTTGCAACCCTTCTTCCCATTCAAACAACCATTGCTAAAAACAGGATTTACGCCTAAAGAAAGGAAGAAAGATGAGTGGGAGGAGAGGTACGAATGAGAATGCTGTGTTTTTATCAATTCTCAAAATGCCCAAATAGATCCTTGCCATCCGGCTTAAATGAATGGTGGAGATGTAGATTCTCATGAGAAAAAATCAAGGAAGGGTTTCCCATAAGTTGGACTCCCATCGAGTTCTCTAGTCGAGTTCCTAAAGGCGCCCAACCCATAGGAAGCCCTTCCTTAGCTTTTCTCATGGGAAGCTACATCTCTGTCGTCAATTTAAGTCCGATGGTTGGGATTCATTTGGGCATTTTTGGAAGTTAAAAAATCGTAGGGAGATCGAATTTGGCTCCAGCTAGACTCATGCATCTCATCTTTCTCTTCCCTAGCTCTCCACCTTCGTTCGTCCCTCCCTCTTCTGTCCTCCTTCCCTCTTTTTGATGATGGCAGATAGCAAAAATGGTTTGAACTTTGAACCACCCAAGTAAATTCCTAGTTGTTTTTGTCATTTTCTGTTCACTCGAGGAGAGCGACAATGAAGACCACCATCAATGGATGAAAAGAATGTTTTTTATGCTGGTGGACTGCTAACAATCATGCTTTCTGGATTTTTCAAGTGACCATGGCTACCTTGATTTGCAGATGAATCAGCAAATCATTGTAGATGAACAAAGCAGATGAATAGTGTTTCTTAGATTTAATGGTCTCGAGAATTTATGGGCGAATTGACCACCAAAGTTGTTGATTGATGCTTTAAATTTGCCTCTTATATGCAGATTGCTACTGAAATTAGGTAGGCTTGTGATTAGTGTGGATGATACCAGCGATCATGATTGTAGGTGGTGGAGATGGTGCGCTGCACAGTGATTGTTGCTGGTGCTGAATGGATTCATGATGAACGATTGAGAAGGGTGTTCCATGCTGCTATTGTTGCTGGTGGAGGCCAACGCTTGGAGGTGGGTTTACGTAACGCCATAGAAAATTTGGGGGAAGAAACGATGGTGGAGCACCCCCACTCGTACTCCTATGGTACAATTCGATCGGTGCTCATGTAGCCATCAAAGATGCAATCTAGACTACTAAACAATTGTGTAATTTTCAAAATTTAATTTGATATGTTTTCTGTTTTATTAACTTGAAATTTTAGTTAGATAAATTTAAAATAAAAAAAATTTTATTTTTGATTTTTCATGAATATATTATATTAATATTTATATAATTCATTAACTCATATGGGATCAGTTGAAGTCATTTAAAGCAGCTATGGTTTTACCCCTAAATTATTTAGACATCTAATAAATATACTAAGTTATATATATATATATATTTAAGCTTATTTAGTTTATTTAATATATGTGGTCTCTTTTCTATAGTAAGATTATAGTATTTTTATATTTTTAAAATTAATACGAATTTGTCCATTATACATTTCCTATTAAAGATTCTCATATTATAAGTATGATTTTCCTAAATAAACTTTTTCCAAGTATTTTAAAACATTTCTAGCCCATTTAATTCCTTTTCTCATTTCTATGCATGATAACCTATTTTATAGCAAATATAGAGATTTTATGAAAATGTACCTTTTTGAAGAATGTTTATAAATTTTGATTTTAATTTTATGAATTTTAAATTGAAAAGAGCAACAGGAGAGATGAGTTAAACTTATGAATCTTTGTAGACTTAGCTTACTAACTTCACAAATTAGCTCAGTACAACAAATTGATTCTTTTTGTAATTAAATTATTTAATTTTTAAAATCAAATTAATATTTATTTTCATTATACTTTTATTATTTTTAGCTTTCTATTTTAAACTGGTCATAGAAGATCAAACCTCATACATGTCGGCATTAAACATTAGGTTTTATTATTACAAGTATTTTACTATACTTTTTAAATAAAAGGAGATTACATGCTACCCGCTGCACATTTGCTTCCAATTGTATTTAATTGTAAATAGAAAATCTATTTTTTATATTTTTAATTTTAAACACGGGGTATTATTTTCATTTTAAATTGCAAAAGTGACCACAATACCCCTATGTCTAAAAATTTAAAAATAAATACATGCATCTCCAAAAGCTGTAAAAATTAGTTTATAGAATAAATAACTCAATAAAATTAATCAATTTAAATTTAATTTAATTCGAATTAATTTTTATATTTTGATTTAATAGATTATATTTTAAATCACACAAATTTACAATAAAAAAGCATGAGCATTATAATTTTTGTTATTAAAATAATTTAGACATTTGTTATTTAATGCAATTAAAAATAACATAACTAGTGCAAATATAAAGGTTAATCATTTCTTTTTTTTAATCTTCAATTGAGATTGATTAGAATCATAAAAAATTGAGTCAACTTTAAAGAGTTTTTTATGAATTTTTATTTAATATAAATATTCTAATTAATTATTTTAAATTTAAATTAATATGTATCTTTAATTTGCAAATTTTTTATAATTCATGTATTATACGCACATGCCATATTTTCAGGAATGAATTGCTATTCATTATTCTGCTTGCTGTAATAAAGAAGCATTCAAACTTTTTAGATGATTGTTGGAACGAGATTTGGTTACAACGGTTTTGCTTATAACGGCGAGAGACATTTATGATTTCATGAGATCATATTAAGGAAAATGTCGAGATGAAAGTACAAAATATCAATTCACCTATGCTCATTTACAGGAAGACAACTTTAAAGAGTTTTTTTTATGAATTTTTATTTAATATAAGTATTCTAATTAATTATTTTTAATTTAATTTAAAGTAATATGTATATTGAATTTGCAAATTTTTTATAATTCATGTATTATACTCACATGCCATATATTTTAGGAATGAATTGGTATTCATCATTTTGCTTGCTGTAATAAAGAAGCATTCAAACTTTTTAGATGATTGTTGGAACGAGGTTTGGTTTTAATGGTTTTGCTTATAACGACGAGAGACATTTATGATTTCATGAGCTCATACTAAGAAAAATATCGATTCACGTCTGCTCATTTACAACTGAAGGTGAAGGGTTGATATATATTTTTTTAGAATGATCTATTTTTAATGCAATTTAAATTAATATCTATAATTAATGTACTCTCTTAAATAAAATTTATATTTTATCTTTATATTAGATTTCAAAAGTCATGAAGTACGAAAATTTTATGTAAACTATAACAATACTATTTTAGATAATTTGGATATATTTATATAACACAAATACAATTAAAATTATATTTATTTTTATGATATTATTTATGAGATTACATAAAAGCTAATTAGCATAAAGTCCTAAAAGTCATATATATTTATTTAATTTATTTATATCTAAATTACAGTGTAATCATTATAAAAATAGTCTCAAAAAGTCATATATTTATATTATTATATCTAAATTACAATTATATATAATTTAAATAAAAATAATTTATTGCATATTTATTTTTATTATTACATTTTATATATTTAATTAAATTTTTATTTCACATAATTTATATTAATCATTATTTTATACTAATTTCGAATGCATGCCCACATTGAACGGGGGCACTAGCGGTTACATCCATTAACTTGTAGTTGCCATATAATTTTTGTGTAAAAAATATAAATGTCATTAATTATTACATCAAGATCTCGATTTCAATGTAATTTCTCTTAAAATGAAGTGAAATGATATAACGTAACTACAAAATGATGTAATTTTTTATAAAGTTTTTATTTAATACAAATATTTATTAAATTAATAATATTTTATTTTTAAATTAATATTGTCTTCCATAATATATGAATTGTTATAATGACATGCATTTTTACACTGATGACGCAGGAAATAAGAAAGTTGGATTTTAGGTGAATTTCTTAGTAATTATAACTGGGATGATTTATGTGTAATCTAAGAATTTATTTTTAATATTTTATTTATTTTATAAATTTTGAGCGCACACACCTTAAAATTTTTTTAGTAAAATTTGGTACTTTTTAAATTAGTATTTTTTTACTCACGATATATGCTCATTCTCCAAATGGTCAAATTTGATGTGTGAATATACATTTTAAGTTATACATTTACATGATATAATCATTGGATCTATGATTTCTATATACATTTACATAATATAATCATTGTTACTAATTTTTTTAAATAAAATTGAATCATTGATATAAATTTTTAATCATAGAAATGTGACAACTTATTCCCTTGAAAGGATAGGAAATTAGCTACACCTAAGTACATTCAATTCAAATTCACTTAAATCATGAAAATTTTGTTGAAGTTTTTTTTTTTTTTATAAATTTTCTATTTGAATGATTTATTTTTAATTTAATCTAAATTAATATTAATATTGATTTTATTTTTCAAATGAAATTTATAATTTAGCTTTAATTTAAATTTTGAAAGTTGACGATCCATCGTTTTAATTCATACGCGTTACACTAAATTAAATAAATAAAATTCAAGCAATAAAAAATTAATCAGATCTTTGCGGATTGATATTGGTATAAAAATAATAATTTTTAATGTATGAACTTATGATATTTAACCTTTTATATTGAAAAAATATTACAATTAAAATGAACATGTCATTATTCTTAAACCAATCCTAAAAAGTCACATATATTTATATTATTAAATATGAATTACAGTTATATGTATTTTTTAAAAAAGTCATATATAATAATTATTAATTTTTTATATATTTATATAAATTTTTATTTTCTTTAATTTAATTAATTATTATTTTTAATTATAGCTTTATATATTTATTTAGTGTTAAAATTTTTTAAAGGTTTGCGTAGTTCTAAAATGAATTATTAAGTATATATCTTTTGCAAAATACACAATTTCATATAAAATATTTTTAAAAATATTAAAATTAGATGTTGTTAGATGTTATTAGATCCCATTAGATATTATTAGATATTGTTAGATGCTATAAGATACTGTTAAATGCTATTAAATGTCATTAGATGCTATTAGATTTAGGTAGATTTTATTAAATTCCATTATCTGAGTTTTAAATTATCTAATTAAGGTATAATTGACCTTATAAGGGGTTTAGGATTATATTACAAGTGTTAAATTTAATTAGTTAATATTAAAAATTAGATTACATTTGGATGTTGTTAAATGCCGTTAGATGTCATTAGATGTCGTTAGATATTGTTAGATATCATTAGTTGTTGTTAGAGGTCATTAGATTTATGTGGATTTCATTAAACCTTATAATTTGAGTTTAAATTATGTAATTAAGATATAAATGACTTTATAAAGGGCTTAAAATCATATTATAGGTGTTAAATTAGGATTTAATTATTAATATCAAAAAATAAATTCGGTTAGATGTCGTTAGATCCTATTAGATGTCCTTAGATGTAGTTAGATGCAGTTAGATTCAGTTAGATACGTTAGATTTAGGTAGATTGTATTAAATCCTATTCTCTAAATTTTAAATTATATAATTATGATGTAAATGACCTTATAAAGGGATTAAGATCATATTACAAGTATTAAATTAGGATTAACTTATTAATATGAAAAATTAGATTCCATTAGAAGTCGTTAGATATTGTTAGATGTTGTTAGATGCTGTTAGATGTTGTTAAATTTTATTAGATTTATATGGATTGCATTAACTCCTATTATTTGAGTTTTGAATTATGCAATTGAGATATAAATGAACTTATAAGAGACCTAAAATTATATTACATGTGTTAAATTAGGATTGACTTATTAATGTTGGTCCCGAGTTGATGGCAATTACCCAAGAGGGGAGGGGTGAATTGGGTATTTAAAAATTTATAACTTAAACAGAAACTTTACCCCGGATTAATCTAGTCCCCTTAATGAAGAAACGAAATGGAAAGCAATATAAGGTAGAGAGCAGAAATATAAATCAAGCACACAAGATTTTTATAGTGGTTCGGGCAACCTCCCTACTCCACTCTTCCAAGCTCACACTCCTTGTGACTTGGGTTCCACTATTGTATTCTCCCAATACAATTAGAGCCACTTCTCTCTTCTAGATTCCAGCTCTAGGGGGCATAAAAAACACACTGCACAAGTAGGTGATGAGTCTCACTCCAATCACACACTACTTTGCATACACTTGATCTTAGCTACCCAAGCTAAATCAAGCTTAATACAATTAAACGAAATAACAAAAGAAGTCTACACTTTACAGATGTGTAGAAGCGATTTGGCGCAGAGAAGAACTTGTAATATAGGCTTTGAAGATTCAGATATTGAGCTCTAGCAGTTTGAAGCAGAGTTCTTCTTCTTTGAATGGCTTGATCTCTTTTAAGCTCTTGGATATAGGAGTTAAGCACACTTAATGATTCTTAGCTACTTCTCTCGTCCACCATGAATGCCTTTTATAATTTTGGAGGGAATTCGAACGTTAGAAGGTAGGTGGCGCGCATTTAATGCGCCAACGTTTGAAAATTATCCGACCGTTGCGACCCAAGTCGCAGGCGGAGTCGACTTCGGATGCGACTTCGCCCAAGTCGTAGATGGAGTCGACTTCGAGTGCGACTTCGCCTTCGGTTTGTGACTTCAAGTTTCAGATCGGGTCGACTTGGGCATCGACTTGACCCAAGTCGCAGGTGAAGTCGACTTCGGGTGCGACTTCACCTTGTCAGTTGGCTTTGATGAACTTGAAGACTTTGGAGATTGCTTGTTCCTTCATGCCTTTATTTCTTTTTCATTTCTCATGTCTTTCTTTTTGAAATATTGTTTTTGCTTTTATTTGCTCCATGTTTTGTAAGCCTTGAATCATATGATCTTGAATAACTTCTTGGTCAAGCTTATGCATCTTGTTTTGAACTTGGATTGGTCTTCATAGCTTGAGTTTCTTCATCTTGAGATATGCTTGGAGCTTTGCTTTGGACTTGATAGATTTAAGTTGATCTTGCACCTTTGATTTGGTTTTGAGAACACTCAAGTTGACTCTTGGAACTGCATCTTTGATCTTAGAAAAACTCAAGTCGCACTTGGGGTCGACTTCGTCCGCGACTTCGCCCAAGTCGCAACTGGAGTCGACTTCGGCATTCTTCCATCCCAAATTCAGCTCTGGAGTGATTTTCCCGACTGAAGTCGATGCTGGAGTCGACTTCGTTTGCGACTTGGCTTCCCAAGTCGCAAGTGGAGTCGACTTGGCCTGCGACTTCACTTGTTCTTCTCCCATATTCAACTCTGGACAGATTTGGCCCTTTGAAGTCGTTCTTGGAGTCGACTTGGAGAACGACTTGGCCTTCCATGCTCTCTTTCCTTTAAATGTATATGCCTTAAACATTTCTCCAAACATGTTAGTAGCCAAGACATTCTCAAATGGATTTGTTAATCATCAAAATATAGTTTTAGCTAGTTTTCCACATATTTCCAACAATTAATATAAAAAATTAGATTCGGTTAGATGTCGTTAGATACTGTTAGATGTTGTTAGATCTGGTTAGATGCCGTTAGATACTATTAAATGTTGTTAGATTTCGTTAGATTTAAATAGATTTCATTAAATCCTCATTAAATCCTTTTATCTGAGTTTTAAATTATATAATTATGATATAAATGACCTTATAAGGGGCTTAAGATCATATTATAAGTATTATATTAATATTAACTTATTAATATAAAAAAATTAGATTTCATTAGAGGTTGTTAGATGTTGTTAGATCCAACTAGATGCAGTTAGATATCGTTAGATATTGTTAAATTTAAGTAATTGTATTAAATCCTATTATTTGAGTTTTAAGTTCCGTATTTAATGTATAAATGACCTTATAAGGATTCTAAGATCATATTGTAGATATTAAATTAAGATTAACTTACTAATATCAAAAGTTAAATTTGACTAGATGTTGTTAGATGCTATTAAATGCTGTTAGAGTCTATTATATTTGAAAAATAAAAAATATTATTAAATTTTCAAAAATTTAGAAATAAATATTGAAATTGTTATTTTTGATAGTACCTTAATTACATGAACTTTAAATAATATAACATAATTTCTTATATAAAATATACTTTTCAACTTTACCAATTATAATGAAATATTATTAAAGATAATATTTTCTACGCGAATATTTTTTAAAAATGTCAAATAATAAAAAATTATGTCTATATATAATTTAGTGATTGATCTACCAAATGAATGGACTAGATTGTGATTTCGTCTACATATAATATAAATTTTATCAAAAAACTGAACATATTTATATTTTTAAACAAATATACTCATACTATAAAATTACCATAATGCCCCTACTATTTTTTTTTCTCGTAGGAACAACTTCCCATGGGCTGTGCCCCGTTCCTAAAATGCGCATGAGATAGTACTTGAGTCTTTTGTCCTTAAAAATTGAAGAATATATATTAAAAATGTGAAACCTAGCCGGGGCAAGATGTAAGATGGGCTTACATATCCATCTCAAGAAATAATGAAAAGAAAGACCAGTCGGTGCGTTTAGACGCATATAATCACTACTATATAAATATGAAACTTGGCCGGGGAATCAAAAGTGGGCCCACACATCTATCTCAGCAAATTTTTTTTTTTTTAAAAATAACTTGCGTAGCTAATGGTCGCTATCCATATAGAGTGTGCATCTCGTGTGTTCTTGAATGATCAATTTGACGGTGGATTGCACTGCTTAACATTGATGAATGGCAAGGATAACGCACAAGTTTGGCATGCGGTACTTGTTTAAGTGGGAGTACGAAAATATGGGAGTGACAATTGTAATTGTGATTATTATAAAGAAGAGTGAACTTTTGGAGATGGAGTGGATGTACAAAGGTGGGAAAAGGCTGGCAATTTTTTCTTGCATTTTGATGCTTAGAATCGAATAAGAACCCTTGATGGACAAGGATTTGGTCACATGGAAAAGATTAAAAGTGGGAAGCATACCTTCTTTTTCTGCGAAATTACTCCGCTACCCTTCCGATATATTATATTCTACCTAGCTAATTAATTTCAATCATGGACGTCTCCAGGTAAAAGGGTTGAGTTGCTTTCATCTGGTTGCCGTGCATATTTTGATTTAACGCTGTCTTAATCAATCAACTCCAATTCCTTTTTATCCAAATCAGATCTTTACTTGAAATTCAGAGGGCGTCATGTTTACATAATGAAAAAATATGGTTAGAAAGGTAAGTGAGCTAAGATCATGAACAAAAATTTAATTCCATCCCGCTAAATAACCCTTAAAGAAGTGGGATACTGTTGCTAATTAATAGTTTTTAAGTTCTAGCCTAGGATAGCACATCTGAGCTTGAGTTCCTGAAGTCCAAGACCTTAAATCCTATGATAGCTCGATTTGGAGTTGTGGACCTTACGACACAATAAAAAAATAATTCATAATAAGGGATACATGTCACTAATGCATTAATGATGATTGCAGTGATTTAGGATGGTTAATGAATTTCATCAACTAATTCAGAACTTATTACGTGTTGACAATGAAATGTGATAATGATTTATAACTAATTACTGTCTTCAATTTCTAACCACTCTCAAGTCTCAAGTAATTTCCATCTAATACTCAAATGGTTTTTTACTTCTACTTAAATTTAGGCAGTGCATAGTGATACTTTAATCCGATATTAGATGATCAGATCATGAGAAAGTGTGATTGATTGGGCGTGACAAGGGTGCAAGAATAGAAGGGCAATATGGTCTACTAGGAAAGATGATGAGGACATCAATAATGTGTGAGAGGGAGAGAAGAAAAAGTAAAGAAGCAACCTCCCAATCATGTTGAAAGAGCCTATCTCACAGGCAAAAGGTCCACCACACGCTTTCAAATGTCTATCGCATCAGGAATCTAGGACACCGTATGTGGGCCACATTCTCTAATCTTATGTGGCACCACTTTTTTTGATGTGCAAACATAGCCAAACGCCACGGCGGCTTCATGTATGATTCCGTATATATATATATCTATCTAGGAGCTGTTCCGATGCAGTGGAACAGCAGTACATTTGATCAAAAGTGACCCCCACACATATTAGAATGTAATAAAATTTTATATAATCATTTATCCATATATAAATTTTATAGCAAATGGTTTAAACGTTGAAAAAACCACTTTAAAGTTGTTATTTAGATCAAACTATTTTATTGTGTTGAATTTGTACCATTTTCCGATGTGGCGCATATACATATTTGATTGGGATGAAAATTGGTATGATAATAGAATATATTATTTTAAATACAATGGGTGGAGTAGATTATGATTTGATGATCATGTGAGACCCATTTCAGCGATGCTGCACCTGAATATTTCCGTATATACATATATAAATATGTGAAAATTTTAGAGTGCCACTCTTCTCTACAACTAGATTACATAGAAGCGATATTATGCAACTTCTTTAATCTTTAAGATGTTAATGATTGAAGTCAAATATAATCCATTCATTGTATTCAACATCACTTGTTTAGCTAAGAGACCAAATTTGATCCAAATCAAGTTATGCTTGGGCCGTATTTGCGCAAAAATATATATTTATGTGCAAATTACGAAAAAATCTTAGATCTATTTACACATGTATTAGAATGTAATAATATTCTATAAAATTATTTATTCACGTAATAGTGACATTTATTAGATGTCGAAAACATTACTTTAAAATTGATATTTTAGCATTAAATTATTTTATGATGTTGATTTTACGCATTTATAGATGAGATCCATAAACAGTAATCTTAGACAAATGAAAAAGTTTCTATAATAATATAAATGATATTATATATAATACATTGAGCAAATTTTTTATTAACTATCAAGATGTTAAAAATAAAAAGGGTACATGGAAAACAGGTTTCATAAAAGCGAGTTCAAATTTTAGAAGTTATATATACACTCTTAAAAAAATTTCTTTTTTTACAAAATATAAGTTCCCAATGAAAATTACTTTTGGTAGTAAGGTAAAGCAAGATGTGTTACAAAAGCCATGACTTAGATTTTGTTTTTTTTTTTTTTAAGTTAAGCTTAGCGAGAGAGATGCATAAGGCTCTGCATAACCCAGCCGTATTTAATCATTGCTCATTTGTCTTTATCTCTTGTTATATATGGTGCCACTTTCAGGCCAAGCCATGAATGTCGGATTTTAATATGCCCTTTAGTTAATTTAATAAGTCCTTTAGTTAATTTAATAAGTCCTTTAGTTAATTTAATAAGTTTCTGGGCAGCGATTTAATACACCCTATTGGTAGAAATTAAATTTTTACGCAACATCACCAGTTTTTTATTTTAAAATTATTTCGAAAAAAAAAAACTAATCCATTCATAGCTTTTATCTGCCTATTACCTATAGTTCCAAAAATACATGTTTTATACATTATATATGTGTTTTCAAGATTTAATGAGATGAGTTAAGCGAGACATTTGCTTAGCCTAGACTAACAAGATTATTCGACTCATATATTTACTCTCAATTGGTTTTGGGTATTGACCATAATGTAATTTCTGATATGGAAAATATATTGCTAATAGCCTAATAATGAATATCATACATGGTTTAGATTTAAAAACATGTCTTTGAAAATAAAAAACCAAAAGATTGCCCTGAAATTTTCACGCAACCGGGTGTATTAGATCCGTCATCGTCACCTTAACAATATTTATATGACTCAACGAGTAGAATGGATTGGCTATTACTTCTAATTCTATACGTTCACCCGTATTGACTGCATATCAGAGTTATAATACTTAAATTTTTTTCTTTTTTAGTTTCTCATAAATATGAAGGCCTTACCTCGCGCAACAAGTAAAGTCAAAATATACAATAATAAATTTTATTAAATGATATTTAGCTACTCTGGCTACAAATGCAATAATTGATATAAATGAGTGCGATGCAATTAGAGTAAGACTATGGATTAATTACATATAGTAATAGATGAAACACATACTGTTTTGATGTATATAAAAATTATACGCAACAAACTTTTGCTACTTATAATATTCTATGGAGCAAATTTTTATTCGCTCTATAAAATTGTTGCAAAAAGTTTATTTGCAGTGCAGATTTTTTCTTCATGTGAAATTTGTTTTATTTTTAGTTAAAATAAAATAACATATCGAATAAATTTAAATTTTTGATGTACTTCATATGGTGGAAGACGTAGTGGGGCTCTCATATTAACAAAAAAAAAAATAAAAAAAAATTAAAATTTGTTTACCTGCATGGATAAAATATAAAAAGAAAATTTCATCCAAATAACAAGAACATGACTATGTTGAACACAACGTGATATTTCTGACACATGTCGATCAACTTCGACCCATATTGTAGTGGAATTCAAGGGGAATTTTTGTATGATCGTAGCGGACTTCAAAGGGAATTCGTGTATGATCTGATTTTTACTGTCCAACACGTTTTGCAGCCGACAGATAAAGTTCAATCAAGCACTCAGGCAGTCGGTTCTGCAGAAGTCAAAAGATTTTGATTTATTTTACTTCCAAAATGGACGCACTATGCTGTCCAACTTTTTTTTTTTTCCTGCCTGCCCTGTACACATGCAGGCCTCCGTTCCGCGTTCTTGCGCCCCCTGATACCTTGGCATTTCGGTGAAAAGGTTACTTGCATTCCAAGTCCGAATATTGGTCGAGACGAAGTTGAGAAATGAGAATATTTATATTTTTTCTACCCCATATGCAGAATCAGCTCTGCTGATGATTACCTAATCCACTCAAGGACCTGATGGACTAAACCCAACAAGAGCGCTCAAGATACATCTCATGTCGTGCAGGTGCATCCATTTTTAGACGACATTTAGGACCCAATGGAAATCAAACTCCAGTAGATAACTTCCCATAAATGAAGAAGAGTTATCATTCAATACTTATGTAATTAAGCATGCATTCCTCCATGCTTACCATTAATTTTTAAATTTTAAAATATATTTGAAATTTAAACTATCTTTTTATGTTTGTCAATTTATATTTATTTATGATTTGAAGAAGTTATGTATTACAAACTTTATTGTAACATATGCATAACATATATTTTTGAATTTAATAGTTATATATTCACTTTCAAAAGATTTTTTTTTATTTTGCAATATATAGAGGGAGAAATGATCATGTTAGCCCAGACTAAGCCAATATCTCGCTTAACTCGTCTAAAAAAACCTATTTACAACACTTTTTTTTTTGTTTTTTCTTCATACACTTGTTTATCTAAGTGTATTTAATATATAAACTACGTTTTAATATTTTTGATATGTATATATATATATTGAGATTTATAAAGATATGGATATTTTAAATACATCCCTATTTTTAAAAATCTCAAAAAAATATATACACTTATCTAAAAAGGTAAAACTTAAAATATATATTAAATACACTTAGAGAAACAAGCGCATGGAGAAAAAATAAAAAAACGCCATAAATAAATTTTTGAAATTGGCAGAGTGAGACATTTGCTTAGCCATGACTAACAAGATCATTCCTCATATATAAATTTTCAATGAAAATGTTTTCTAAAAAAATTTCATTTTGGTAGCATAATAAAAATATTGTTAGACGTGGATAATGATTTAGATTATAAAAGGTATAATTTAAAAATCTAAAAATTATGGATAAGGAGTGAGGGCTAAAGGCTTGTGTGAGTATTGAATCATTATCTAGTGAAGGAAGGGGAGAGATAACCGTACAAATGTTTGCATGAAATGCTCCATGTAAATGGTTGCTTTTTCTATTTTTTTTTTAAGTTTTTCAACTACTACTTGGAAAATATAAATTAACATGTATATGTTTATTATAAAAAATCATTTTCAATGAAAATTTTATTTATTATAACTATTTAACATTATTTGGGTGTGAACGTAACATTGTTAAAGTTTAAGAGTAGATATAAAATACGTAAAATTTTTGTCATCGTTTCTAAGTATATGAATAAATATGACAAATGGTTTAATTGTTAAAAAAATTATATGAGGTGTTAAAAAAACCATTTTCATAGAGCATTCCATGGTGTTAGGAAGTATATATTTAAAAGATGAAATGAGATACTGAATGAAGAAGGATTGTCATATATTGTGAAATAAGAAATTTCATTGAAATTTAGAAAATTTGGAAATGTAAAAAATACGACAGTTATGACTTTAAAAACGAGAATCTTTTTAGAATGGAAATTTTTATTTCCTTTGTATGCGGGTCAACCAGGGAATGACGTCCCATGAAGAAGTTAGTGTTATTCCTTCTTTTAAGTAAGGACATGCTTGGATACATATAGAAGTTTTCAAAGCAAAACGTTTTAATCTAAAATTTTTCATTATATATAATTATTCTATTTTTATTTTTTCATATCTTCCTATGCAATTATCCTACTTTTCAATATTAACATATAACTACCTATACAATCAACCTATCTACTTGAACTTTATTTTCTTTACTTCTTCTTATTATTGCTACCATATCACATTATTTTCTCTCATTTCAAATACTTTTATACAAGAAATATTTCATCCAAAATTTTTCACTTTCTAAACATACTATAAATTACTTCATTATGTAGGCCAAGTTATGAGTCTTATTTTTAATGAAAGCGATCGCATTGAAATTTTAGTACAATTGGATGCAAAATCCATTTTTAATTATTTTTCAAAATTTTGTTAAAACTATTTATCTATGTATATTTAACTCATTTATTAAGTTTTATCATTTTTCAAAATACGTATATATTTTTTCAATTTTGAAAAGTAGGAGTATTTTAGTTATTTAAAAGTTAAAAAATATGCATATATTCATATTTTTTAAAATATATATATATATATACACATATTCAAAAATGGTAAAACTTAGTTTATAACATAAATAACCTAGATTAACAATCTTATAAAAAAAATTCAAAAACAATAAAAAAAGAGTTTTTCATCCAATTGCATTAATATTTCAATTCAACTGGGGGCATTGAAACATAACTCATTAATAATACGAAGTGCTTTAGACTTCCGAGGCTCTGCCAAACATGCCATTAGAGGACCTTTGTTACCTCTTCTGCAGTTTAAGTGCACCAACAACAATGATGCACAGTCACTTAGCAATCCAATTAATCGAATTTTTCAACGTGGCCATCCATATTTATGGTCATGTGACTGATGGTTCTGATGGCAGAAAATGATAGGGTGTGAGACCATGCAGGGACCACATCCTAAGCTGTCAGATGGTCCTGCAGCTGATCTTAATCTTTTTCCCCTAATAATTCAATCAGCTACGTCTGGCATCATTGGGCTACCAGATGTGAAAGTACTTGCTTTGATTGAGCATAAATAGGCTTTGTCATAGGGTCTATCAACATATCAACTTCTTAAGAAGTTTCAATATTGGAAAGCCATGGCAAGTCAGCTGTCGAAGAAACCAAAACCAGTTGCCCCAAAAAGATCTCCTTCAGTCAAAATGATAGCATCGCCTGATCCTAACAAAGCAGATGAGATTGTTCATTCCAGCCACCCCCAACACCCATTAATTCTAGTTTACACGCCGTACCTCTTCACGTGCATGGGCTGCAAGGAATTTGGAGCTGGACCAAGGTTCAAATGCAATATGTGTGACTACGATCTCCATGACTTTTGCGCTTTGGCTTCTCCCTCCATACAAAGCCATCCTCTCCACTGCCTACATCAGCTTGTCTTCTATTCCAAACCAGGTGAGTGCTTACACATTCTTTTCAACTTCCAGCAAGAAATGCATCGATGCTAGCTGCAGTATAGTGGTATGACAGATAAAAGTAGCCTGGAAAAGGAAACTTACTGTATATCGAAGGTATGCTTTCCAGCAGGTTATGCTTAATTTGACTGACAACCCGAGTAGTGGGCATCTCATGGACAGTTAAAAATGAAGGAGGAATACTTTCAATAAGCCTCAAGTTAGTAGTGGTTTTGATTGGCTAAACATACTGATTTTAGTTCTCGTACGATTGGTACCCTTGCACTAAGGCTACTATTAGGCAGTGAATCAGCTTCTCACCTTGTCGGAAAGTGCTGCATGAAGTGATCTGCACATGCATATTCATTTCAATTATCAAATCCTATCGTCTGCAGTGGCAAGGGATACAGTTCTAGACACCAAAATTGTGTTAAAATTTTTTTTTTTTCCTTTTTCTCTGGAGGATCTCAAAATAATTTTCCTCATAAACTCAAGAAAGGTGTGAAATTATAGCCTCATACGGAAGATATTTAGTGTGCCGTTGTCGCTAGTCAGGATCATCAACGATGGTCTCATGCAGTGGCAAGGGATACTGTTCTAGACACCAAAATTGTATTAAAAATTTCTTTTTTCTCTTTCTATGAAAGTTCGCAAAATAATTTTCCTCATAAACTCAAGAAAAATCTGAAATTATAGCCTTATAGAGAAGATACCATGTGCCGTTGCCAAGGAAGCTCTATGAATATTATATTAAAAGCTGGCCAAACAGCATCTGATAAGTAAGGCAAATATCAGCAGCGTTTGGGAGATGTTGATCTGATGGTATGTTTAGGCCTTTGAATGACGTTGATTGATGAGGCTCACCATCTCCTACCTGGGGATTTCATGCATGCTGAAATCATATACTATAATTTATTTCTTGCTTGTTAATCATGCCACTCATGTTCAGATTGATTTTCTGATATAATTCAACTTGACTACCTTGATTATAAAGCATATTCACCACAACATATATATGTAAGTTTTGGCCAATTATTAATCTAATGATTTCCACAAAGTGGGGATTGAAAATTTCTTAGCTGGCATATGATTCCCATGCCCATTAGCTTGTTATCATTGTAATTTTCTAAAGAAGATTTTTTCCGCCCGCAATATAAAGGTGGACTTCTTCGCTCAAAATGCGATGTCTGCGGCAAGTCAACAAAAGGATACAACTACCGTTGCACAACATGTAACATCGAGATCCACCCATCTTGCACCATGCTTTATCCTCAGATGGATTTTCCCACGCATCCCCATACCTTAATGCTTACAACTGCCACAGCAATCCCGAGTGGCGATACTAGTTTCTTTTGTGGAGAGTGTCAGAGGAAGCGGTCTGGCCGAGTTTATTATTGTCCCAATTGCAATTACCACGTTCATGCTGTTTGTGCCAAAGACATGGTGAATGGACTCTACCTCCATGGACTAAAGTCCCCTGAAAGGCCCAGCATGCTTGGGGTTGCGGCACGTATTGCATCTCACGCTGTTGCAGGGTTTCTCGGTGGTCTGATTGAAGGATTTGGAGAAGGGGTTGGAGAAGTTCTTGTTGACAACATTGGGAGAGGTGATGGCGTAATTAACATAAAAAACCAAATAAGCAGATGCTGAAGACAGTATTGTTTTTGGAATTGCGTGTGACCTTTGGTGATCTTCTCTGGTTTGTAGAAGATTGTTTGCTTGGTTGGCTATGCTATTGATTACAGCTTCAAGGAATTGGATTTATCAACCTAGGTCTTGTAATTAATGTTGTCTTGTTCAAGTATTAACTCATGTATACGTAAAGACTTGTATCCTGTTTGCCGTGTGAATATAAGGAGATGCATGTACATATAAGATGACTGTAAATTCTTGTGTGGTGCTGGGCTATTTTATACGCTGATATGTCTTTTAAATCATCATATGAACATGCAAAGAATACCCACATTTTGGACCAAAAAGAACAGGAAATCACAATGAACCAGATTATGTTCTGCCACATATATATAATCTTGCATTTACAACTCAACCTAAGCACATATTTCAATCCTAGCTTTAGGGGTGCAAATCTAACAATATTGTTAACCAAGTAGTAACAAAGAAATTGCTCAAAAAAATAGAAGATAAACTCCTAAAGCCGAGACTCAAAACTTAGACCGCCCTCATCTGAGGCGGGACTCTTGCCAACCATGCTAATTGCATGGTGGTGTTTTGCCAATATGTTGACATAAAGAAGATGTACAAGAAGATATAGAAAATTAGTTTATCATATTCATCAAAAATGTCAGTCCCATCCTACTATTGGTTTAAAATTAGTTAGATGAATTGTAAATTTCTTAATATGAATTCTCAAAATTCCAATCCATCTTGATCGAAGAATATTGAGTTGGTTGGACTTGATAGAATCACCCAAAATTCTCTTCTCCGTTGATCATCTGTGCATGGACAGGTGTAAAAAGATTGTCCTTGGTGAAATATGGATCCTAACCAATAAATAGGATCTTTAAAGGCACACATCTAATTGATTGAGGATCGTAACAGTACAATCTTTCTATTTTGTAGCCTCAGCAACAAGGATGCTTCATATTAGAGATCCCTCATGTTGGTCTCATACAATCTTTCTATTTTTGCAGCCTCAGCAACAAGGATGCTTCATATTAGAGATCCCTCATGTTTATCTCATACAATCTTTCTATTTTTGTAGCCCCTACAACAAGGATACTTCATATCAGAGATCCCTCATGTTGATCTCATACAAGCCACTCCCTGATGTAATTGGTCATGCTAGAAATCTAAGTGGATCACTTGTTAAAAAAAGGCAAATCTAATGGGGAAAACATGGGCTACATGTTCGATATTTTCAAAATCGGGTTAAAATTTTCCAAAAATTTTCAATGACCATGGTGGTAAAATTATTTGTTTTCATAAAGATTGTTCGGGTCTAAATCTTCATAGTCCGATTTTATTTTTACATGACCCTTTAATTTCTATTGCGAAGCACCAAGGATTCACGTTAATTGCGTAGTGCAAAGTGGATATGCATTGAGTTGTGTAGTTATAATTGGACTTGACAATCCACCTAGGACTTGCGGCGAGAAATTGCATAATCTATCTTCAAACATAGTGCAGACTATGCATAATCCACAGGAGATTAAAGTGCAGCGTAGGCCTAGCCACATGCACTTATAGATGGGGTTGCTTCTATGGTCATTATCATCACTTTTACAAGAAACTAACCAGACTTTCTACTGTATCTTTCGAGAGAGACAAATTAGTGGGTGTTGTATAAAACGTGCTGCTCATTGAAGATCGCGACAACGTGGCCAACATAATGGATAGAGCAGATCGAGCGAAAAATAAACCCCAAAATATCAAAAAACCTACTAGAAGGTGGGTTTTGGAAACAAACCCAACTAGTCCCCATTTGGCTCTCTCCATCTCAAAATCTGCATCCGACCTATAAATGGCCTTGCTCTCAACTAATTCCCCACACCAATCCTAAAGGAAATTCTGAAGTATCCTTATTAGCTTTGCTTCTTAAAGGGAGTTCCTTTTTGAAAAAGTGGTTATGCTCTTATTTTTAAAAGCAAAGATTGTTTTAAAGATTTTCTCCCTTCCATAAAGTGTAGAAACCTTAAAAGGCAAGAAAGATTAGCCTCCCTTAGATTTTCTATCCAATCTTCTTAAGGAAAGAGCCATCATTCTATTATTCTCTACATCAATTTTTGATCATCTCTATCAAGTCGTTATGCTGTTGGAATCATCAAACACAACCTTGCCTCCAATATGTCTTGAGAAATCAAGATCGGATTTAATCTTTTATGATCCATTTCTTCTATGTAAAGAAGCTATCATAATTGATCAGATCCAATCCACTGCTCTTTTTTGAAATAAAATATTGCAGGGATGATCTCTTTTTTGTTTGACACGGATTTTTTTTGGTTTATGTTTATGGTACCACTTATTGAGTTTCTCCATATTCATCATATTTTTAACATGTTTTAAGACAGTAGGTGTGTAGGTGGAGACTAATATGGTATTGGTGAACTAGATCAACCTAGGACTTGATGACTTTAGACATAGAATTTTTTGTCTTGATTTCTAAAAATGATCTAATGAGGACATGATATACTTTGTAGACTTGATATTTAGCTATTGCTTGGTTTGAATTTGATGAGACATCTAATTTATTATGACTCATGATATATTTGATATTAAATCATGAGTTGTACACTACACATGAATAGTTCTCTCTGTTATCAACAATCTTGTAGTTTATCAATGAATATTTACTGAGGTATTGATTTGGTTAGTGGGTGCTACAAGTTTAGTGGTTCAACATAAATAATAGGTAAAAACCACATTGTGTAGCATAGTAACAAAGATATTGGATTTCATCTATGCTATTAGAGTGCACTAGTCTAGGGTGATGAACTAGCTACTTATATGTCTGCTTTGTTATGACTAGGGTTACTGTAAAATTGTTGAATGTATGTTTTTATACATAGATGGTTTACTTTTAGAGCATGATGTAGAGTTTAACATTGAATTATATGTGAATACTGATTCTATATCAAAGTTATGATATAGGATGACACTAGTAGAGCAAGAAGAGTTGAAAAATCAACTCCAAGAGTTGTTTGACAAGCTTCATCTGTCCTAGTGCATCCATATGGGGTGCACCTATTTTTGTGAAGAAAAGGGTAGCAACCTTAGACTCTATATTAATTAGAGGGAGTTGAACAAGGTAACAGTAAAGAATAAATATCTGTTATCTAAGATTAGTTGCCTCGTGTTGGTGTATTTTCTAAGATTAATTTATAGTCAGGATATCATCAAATGTGAGTTCAAGATATTAACATCTTGAAGATAGTATTTAGAATCAAGTTAGTCAGTTAAAGCTCTTAGTAGTTCATTTGGTTTAACTAATACACTAGCTTTCTTTATAGATTTGATAAATCAGATCTTCTAGGAGTGTCTTGATCATTTTGTGATGCTATTCATAGATGACATATAGATATACTTTAAAGATGATATAGAGCATGAACGTCATTTGTGATTTTCCTTGTAGCAACTACCGGAGCAAAAGTATGCCAGATCAAAAAGTGCAACTTCTGGCTACCTAATGTCTTCTTCCTTTGACATGTGGTATTAACTAATAGTATAATAGTGTAATGCTCCAGGTATTAGCAACTACATAAATGGAAAATGATGTATATAATATAGCCTAAGAAACTAGGTAATTGTAGATTTTGATGAATTAAGAGTTGAATATGTGAAAGATTACACAAGTTGTGTTAAATGTGCAATTCACGTTATTGAGAAATGGATAGGAAAATTTTGAAAAATAGCTTGATAGAAGCTCAAGATAGATTTGCACATATTTGTTAGATGATTTTGGATATGTGGGAACCCTTGATTTGATTGAATAATAAATTTTGAGACTTGACCCTCCGTGTGTGGACTTTGAACTAGATAAGGACATTATTTGGAGTTGATTCATTTTGAAATGTGTTTGAGAATGGGAGATGCCTAGTGTGTTGGGAATGGATATGAGTGGTTATGAGTGAGATTAGAATGAGAGATTTGATAGAATGAAAGATATGGTCCTACTTGTGTAGTTGAAAGAATTGCGATAGTGAAAAAGATCGAGCATGATTGTTGAGAGCCATGAATTTTGTGACAATAATTCTAGAGATGATTGAAATTTGGTCATGATGCTTGATAAGGAAATTGAGATAATGGCTTCGAGAATTGAGTCATAGGGGGCTAATAGTGAAAATTCAATAGGAAATGAACTTGATGGGCAAGCTTTTGGAAACAACATAGAACATAATAGTTTCTGATATGGATGAGATGCTAGACATATTCATGATGTGTGAAAAGTGATTTTGAAGACATTAGATGTGCAATATGTGATTTGGGCCAATGAGACTCGTTACAAAGGCAAAATAACTAAAAAGTTCGGTTGATGGGTCAAAATTTATATAAAATATGTTTTGAGCAAAGAAATAACATAAATGTGATATTATGATGATAAGAGATGTGCATGAATGGTTAGTTTGGTGTTGAAAATATTTCGACATGTTAAGACTCTTATCTTGTGAATGGGTAAAAGTTGTCGATAAAACTTATAGTAAAATACAATCCAAATATTGTGATGATGGGATTTTGAGCTAACATTTTGTGAAACAATAGTATTTGAAGTTGGGAATCTAATGTACAAAGAATTGTCATAATCCAATTTGTCTAGAGAAATTTATGTGCAAAATTGTGCAAAATTGCAGAAATCGAGCTATTTATGGGCCCACACAAGCCAAACCATGTGATTTCTTGATAACTCTATAAAAATAGAGTTATCAAGACTCCTTTTGTATTCATTTTGAATGATAGTTTAAGAGAAACATGTGAATTTATATAGGTTTTGCTTTAGTTTGCATAATTTCTGCATTCATGCATTGTGTGTAAATTTCGTGCATTTTTAGTTGAATTGAAAGTAAATCATACCATCTTAGGTTATAGTTATTGTTGGAAATATGTGGAAAACAAGTTAAATCTATATTTTGATGATTAACAAATCAATTTGAGTAATTCTTGGCTACTGACATGTTTGTGGAAGTGTTTAAGGCATATACATTTGAAGAATATAAAGCATGAAAGGCCAAGTCGTTGTCCAAGTCGACCCCAAGATCGACTTCAAGAAGAAGAATCTGTCCAGAATTGAAAATGGGAGAAGAACAAGTGAATTCGCAGGCCAAGTCGACTCCACTTGGGACTTGGGAAGCCAAGTCGCAAACGAAGTCGACTCCAGCATCGACTTCAGTCGGGAGATTCTCTCCAGAGCTGAATTTGGATGGAAGAATGCCGAAGTCGCAAATGAAGTCGACTCCAGTTGCGACTTGGGCGAAGTCGTGAACGAAGTCGACCCCAATTTCGACTTGAGGTATTCTAAGTTCAAGGATGCAGATTCAAGCTCATTCCCAAGATCAACTTAAGATCTCTCAAGACCAAATCAAGAATACAAGCTCTTTATCAAAATCAAGTCTAAGGAAAAAAGCTTCAAGCATGATTCAAAGATCAAATCAAGTCTATCAAGTCCAAGGCAAAGATTCAAATATGCTTCAAGATGAAGTCAAGTCATGAAAACCAAATGAATCCAATGCAAAGCAAGGTGCATGAATCAATCATGCAAAGATCAAACTCTCATCAGATTCTCAAGGTTCAAGCCTATCCAAGTTAAACCAAAGACAAGGACTTCAAGATCAACAAGATCTACAAGTATAAGGAATTATTTCAGAATGAAAATGATTAGAGAAAGATCAAAGCATTTTTAGCAAAGATCGAGTCAAGTCGCAACCCAAGTCGACTTCATGATCGACTTGAGTTGAAGTCTAAAAGCCAAGTCGACCCAAGACTCAAGACTCGGAACTTGAAGAGGTGAAGTCGCACCCGAAGTCGACTCCACCTGCGACTTGGGTCAAGTCGATGCCCAATTCAACCTAATCTGGAACTTGAAGTTGCGACGGAGAAGCGAAGTCGCACCCGAAGTCGACTCCATCTGCGACTTGGGCGAAGTCGCATCCGAAGTCGACTCCGCCTGCGACTTGGGTCGCAACGGTCAGAATTTATTCGAACGTTGGCGCATTTAATGCGCGCCACCTACCTTCTAACGTTCGGATTCCCTCCAAAATTATAAAAGGCATTCATGGTGGACGAGGGAAGTAGCTGAGAATCATTAAGTGTGCATAACTACCACATTCAAGAGCTTCAAAGAGATCAAGTCATTCAAAGAAGAAGAACTTCACTTCAAACTGCAAGAGCCAAACTTCTGAATCTTCAAAGCCATCACTACGAGTTCTTCTCTGCGCCAAATTGCTTCTACACGTCTGTAAAGTGTAGACTCCTTTTGTTATTTCGTTTGTTTGTATTGAACTTGATTTAGTTTGAGGAACTAAGATCAAGTGTAAGCAAGGTAGTGTGTGATTGGAGTGGAACTCATCACCTACCTGTGCTGCGTTGTGTTGAGGCCCCCTAGAGCTGGAATCTAGAAGAGAGCAGTGACTCTAATTGTATTGAGAGAATACAATAGTGGAACCCAAGTCACAAGGAGTGTGAGCTTGGAAGAGTGGAGTAGGGAGGTTGCCCGAACCACTATAAAAATCTTGTGTGCTTGACTTACATTTCTGCTCTCTATATTATAATTGCTTTCCATTTCGTTTCTTCATTAAGGGGACTAGATTAATCCGGGGTAAAGTCTCTGTTTAAGTTATAAATTTTTAAGAACCCAATTCACCCCTCCCCTCTTGGGTTTTGCCATCAACTCGGGACCAACAGTTATTGCATTAGATCATTTAGGGTATCATTTACTTGTTTTATGTAATTTATTGTAGAAAAAATGGAGGCTACTTCATAAACTTCATGCTAAAGTGATTGCAAGAAAAACTCATTGCAAACAACCCTTGAAGATGAAGGTAGAAAGTTGGCACTCCAATGCTAAAAGTTTGGTGCCTCGGCCTTAGGCACTGCTACAGTAGAAAATTTCAGAAATAGACAGGTTCCAGACAGCTCGAGAGAGTTGGCGCTCCGGTGCTAGACTCTTGCCAGCACGACACCACCTCACACTTGTGCAATTTTTGTACATGTTTTGTGCTAGCTAAGTGAGGATATAAATATTCTTTTAGAGTTTTAATAATAGATCATCAAGGGTCATACTACTGCAGAGAAAGGGAGTGAACCAAGGCTTGAAGGCAAAGAGGGTGAATCAAGTAGAGATTCAAGTCATTCACTACAATACATGGAGTTTCATCTCCTCTTTTCATCTCTCTTTTCATATTTATTATTCTCCTCCCTTGGGATGATTGTAAACTTGATGTTGAAGGGATTTAATATCATGTATTTGGGCTAAATCTCCTTGTGGTGGGAGATATGGATGATTTGAACTCATATCCATGTTAACTTTAGTTTCCTTGTGCTGAAATGAGTATATAGTTGTGCTATAACTTTATGTTGCGTGGGATTATCGTTATAGATTATACTTAATGCATTTACAAGCTTTACAACCTTGTAGATTGATTTAATATCAAAATCTATACTTGGAAGAGTGAGTTTTGGATGAGATTTATATATAAGGTACAAGTTTTCTAGATCTTGTTTGTGTTGGATGTTAATATAGATAGGAATATATTTATTAACCCTGCGTAATCATGATTAAATTATGTGGTTAGTCTTGTTTTACTTAAGTACATGGGAACATAGCAAATAACTCAAACAAAGTTAGTTTTGTATATGTTAAAAAACATATATGAATATAAATAAACCTAGATTAATAATCTTTGCACAATCAACTTGAAAAGGAGCCAAATCAACGTTGTTATGAGTCAATGAATTCATATCCCATCCATTTTAACCATCCTAAGGCAATCCCTTTAGTAGTTATCCTACTTTTAATCATTTAATGCTTTAATTAGCTTAGTTGAATTTAGTTCCTTAAATACAATTCTATTTAATTAGCAATTCACTTTAGACAATTGAATTGTAAGGTGCTAATCTGTTTAACACAATCTTCATGAGATCGATACTCTACTATTTCTTTATTACTTGATCAACACATATATTTACGTTAAAAAGAGCATTTAATTAGATATATACGTAACTCGTCATTTTCAGAATCACACGAGCCAACATGTGGGGTGCTATTCTGATTGGGGAGGGTCCGAACCCACCCCATTTCCATGTCATATATTTCCTTTCTTCCTCCTCATGACCCTAACTCTCTACTCTCATGAAAAACCACTCAAAAGAGCTTGATTTCATGTGATTTTACGTAAAGGGAGTGTGGCGACCTAGCCCGAGCGTCACAACCTTACCTCAAAATTGTTCTACTGGTAAACATGATCAGGATTGTTGCCCTGTCACACAGCGGGTTTTAACAGATATTTTTCCAATTAGATATATTCTATTGGGAATTTAATTCTTCATATTTTCATTTCATGCATATCTCAGTCATTTCCAACCATTCATGACATAATAAAGCATGATGTTCAAAAATATTTCATCATTCTCATAAATCAGATGTCACTGCATGTATTATCATAGTTGTTAACATAAACCATCAAGGTAAATTTACAATCAATCATTCAACATAAGTTTTTCACAACATGAAACTTATATTGTTCTCCATTTCCTCAATGGTCAGCTCTTGCTCCTTTGCCAGGTCTTTTCTTTCACCTGTCTATGGGTTTGGAAAACAAAACGTGAGTGATAACTCAGTAAGCAAGCTTAGGGTTTTCATGCAATTCATTTTGAAAGCAACATTCTTGAAAAATATTTCTCTCCATTCAGTAGAGACACTTAGCAAGTGATCAACTACCTGCGGAGCAGAAACTTTTTCATAAACTTTTCATAAACATTTCATGAAAATCATTCATGAAAAACCATTCACGTAAACTATTCGTAAAATTCAGTTTTTAGACATTTCATAAACATTGGATGTGCAAATTCATCATTTCCATTAATGACGTTATCCTTCATGTGACGGTTCGCTAGCAAGGGGAACACTCTTTCATTGCATGATCCTTTCCATCCTTGGCGCCAGACCTACCGACTTGGTAACATCAAGGGGGACTCCTTGTCCACTTACTACCTCGACTAGTCTACTTGATTTCCATTCCATGCATGACTTTTAGTCACCCCGGCATCATATACCCCCTTACACATGGAACTTGCCATTCTCATGTAGAGAATTCTTTGCACCATCCCTTTTGAAACGTTGTTTCAACGAAACATTATATAAACTCATGTTTAAACACATTTCAAACATAATTGCGAAACCATAAGCAATCATTTATTTCAACAGAAATAAACATTTCAATACTCATATAGACAAGGAATGACCATCCTTAAATACTTTGTAATGAAAACCAAAATCATTTAGAAAGCTTCTTGCTTACCTTGCTTGCTTAGCTTTCTGTTTCGCTTATCCCTTTGCCTTTGCCTATATATATAAGAATGATATAACATTCATATATTTTCTTTGCTTACATTCAACTCAGTTTCCAACCCATTTTCATTAACATATATCATTTATTTGACTTCATAAGTCATTATGCTCATATATAGCACATTTTGCACATATCATCGGCTAACACATAACATATATAGCCCCATAATTAAGGTATCCATTTCAATCACATAAAACTCATTCAATAATTATCATTTATAGGTTCATTAACCTTACCTTTCCATTTTTCACTCTATTTCCACAATACACATATCGGTGCTTGTTTTAAGCACCCGTTATTGCCTTAAGCCTCATTAATTAATCCCAAAAGTTGAGATTACATCACGACATTCTAAACAGAAATATATTCACAAAATTTATTATATTTTCATGCATTTTTGCACAAAACCAAATTACATAGGTCATTTACCACTCATGCATGTCTAACCTTTCACATATAACCATTTAACAACACATATATGAGGCCTTTCATAAAATTTCCCAAGTCAGAAATTTAATCCACATTTCAGCATGATAATTATCCTTAATTACTACTATACTTAGGGTATTTTTATGGAATTTAAATCCACTAATCATAGGTTTCCAAAACAGCAACTTTGGAACCCATCTTTCACACGTTTAACGTGTCTTTTGACACATAACCCTAAGCAGATTTATAAATCTGAATTTTCAGCATATAATCCCAATTTTATTAATCAATATTTAAGGATTTAACACATATATCAATTTGGATCATTTCTACATAGGTTTCATATTTCTTTTTGATTTGTTTCTCCAACTATCCACATATGCTGAAATCAGGCGTACTGAATTCTCAAAAACTTGAATTAATACCAAATCAAGTATTTTTGATCTGAAATTTCTACCATACCTTAATAACTACATTAATTAACCAAAATAAATATTTACAGCATAAAAAATTAATCATTTATATTTATTTTGGTATTTTAACCTTGATGGATAGCAGAATCTATTTTCAGAAAGCCTGAATGAAGTTAATTATGGGGTATATTTACACCCATAAAATCCTACTTTTTAATTTTTTATTGTGATTATAAATATATTTTACATATTCCGTAAAAGTTTCAGCTGAAAATTACTTTTATAAAAATTATTAAAAATCCTTTACTACAACTGATCCTGTCACCCGTTTTACCCTGTTTAGGTGAATCTTCTCGGATTTTTAATGTGCAAAGTAATTATCCTTTTATTCTGAAAATTGGGTAGTTTCTTAATTACCCCATAATTATTCTTTAAAAACTTTTCATGCTAAAATTCATCCATTTACTGTTCCGTTCATATTTTAGTTTACAACATCATATAACTTCTAGATTTGAGGCATAAAATCAAAATAATCATATATTTACTTGATTAAATGGGTAATCCCTCCTTTTCCCCTTTATTTTTCCTTCTTTTTCCTTCCTCCTTGCTGGTCTAGAGCTGGACGTGAGCTGCTGCCTTGGGGTGCAAGTTTCAACACTTAGAAAATATTTTCCAACATCTCATTTCCACATGACCGATTATCCCCCTTATAGAGCTGAAATTTCCAGCTATGGGCCCCAATTATTGCTGCATTTTCCACAGCCATTGAATGCATGCTTATCTCCACTTATGTGCTGGTGAACTCATAGCCAAGTAAATTCACTTTTTACCTTTTTTCAAAAATCCAAAAATCTGTTTTAATCAAAATCGTCCACTTGTCCACAATTGCCCTTCTTTACTTAGCTCTTAAGTAACTTGTTACTTGCTCTCCAAGAAACCAACTTCCCATCATAATTATCTTAATCCATTCCATTCATCTCATAGATTTCATAATTTTATTCCATCGTTTCAAATTTCATCTCAAACCGACGTTTCTACGTCAAGTTATGACCACTTGAATATATCTTTTGGATTTGGGAATAAAAATAATTAATTATCACCATAATCACATCATGATTCCCTTAATCCAATCCATTCATAAGATTGGACCCACTGTCGTGAGCTTATCTTTCAAATTTCATCGAAATTCGCCTTGTAGGCGTCAAGTTATGAATTTTTCTATCATTTTTCACCTTAATTCCAAAATTACACTTTAATCTCCATAAATTAAATCATGATTATTAACATGATTATTCATGACACCTTGTCACCTTTAAATTCTCATTAAGCCCCACGGGTCATATCGTCTCACTTTGGGCTCCGGCGATTAAATTTTTAATCACCGTTTCCAATAGAAACCCTAATTCAAAATGTGACATAATTCACAAAAATTATTCAAAATTCATTTTCATCACATATAAGTCATGTATATATGTTCAATGCATCCCATTGAGTCCTACATAGGTTGGGGTTTCACAGGGAGCTTGATGGATCAAGAAGAAAACTTGGATTTTTGGAGATTCTTGGGAAAAAATGAATTTAAGGTAAGTGTGTTGATTTCTTTTGAAAGAAATGATAAATTTGAGTTACGAATCATGTGTTTTGTCAATTTTTTGTGGACACCTATTTGATTTCATAATTTGAGTTAATTTTGATTGTATTAATTTTGATTGTAAGGGACCTATTTAATGTAGAGATTTTTAAAAAATTGGAATTTGAGAGTTTTGATGGAAATGACTATAAAGGATGAAATGGAAGTGTTTAAAAGTGATTTTGTTTAGTATTATAATATGGTGTGTTGAATCCTATAGATTTTGAATGAGTTGGGCATGATTTCCATATAATGCCTTGGATGTTTTTGATGAAATGTCCAAGTGAGGCTAAATGCGTGGGAATGATGTATAAATGGGCATGTAGATCTTTTTGAATGTAAAAGATGTATTGAGCATGTTTGGTACATTTGGGATAGTGAATTATTTGAAATGGAACTCATGATAGGTTTAATGTGCATGAGTTATATATTTTGGAATGGAGAAACGAACTTGGTTACTTGAGCTTATAGATGATTTGTGTTGATTTGTATAGCCCTCATGTTGAGGGGAGAATGTGTAACGCCCTGAACCACGAGCCCGCCATAATATAAAACCTTACTCCACAGATTTTTTTAAGTGGTGAAACTTGGTTTCATTCTTATTCAAGTGGAAGCCTTCCTAATATGTTTGGAAATCAGTCTAAATTTTTCTTTTATTTTATTTTCTTTTATTTTAGAATCTATTCCTTAACTAACATTTGACAGCATATCGTCTATGTTTGTGTAAGATGAAACGTGATAATCATTAAATAATCCAGCATTGACTATTAAATTCATTCATATCCACTTTATTTTATCTAGTACATCTCTTATACAATCATACCTTATATGAAAAGATAATTTCTACACCATATAATCTCAACATAACAAATTTAAACTTGAAACATACAATTCTAATAATTATATCCCAAGGCTAAAAAAACCTCAAAAGCATTACAAATGATATTTTCACTACTTTATTAGCAATGGAGACTCCTTCATCAAGTCGGTATCATTTGTATTCACTTGGTATTTGAAAACAGTGAGTATAAAATACATGGTAAGCAAACATTTAGAAATATACATAATTTCATAATCTATCGCATTAGTTGAAAACATAAAAATCTTAAAATTCCCTTATGCATGTATCATAATGAAATAAATGTATACATGCATCATGACTTATTCCTCATTTGACAAATGACACTTATCAGGTGATTATCCATCTATAAAATCTTCTAGCAGATGATACTTATCAATCAATCATCCACCCATGAAAACCTTTCTGCAAAAAGGCGTCGGATGCACCGACTGGGCTACATCAAGGATGGATAAAATGTCCAACTTACAACTTGATGAACCTCCTGAATTCACTTTCGATGCATAATGTCATTCACACTTGTGTCATATGCGTTAATTGACATGAAATGAGTTCTGTCAGCTCAACATGATAACAAGCTTTGTACATAAAAGCCAATTTGTTAAATGTATTTAAAAGTATTTTTTTAATATATTCATAGGATAATGGCCATCTCTAAATATATTTATAATGCAAATCAATTTAAAGAGGCATTTAAATAAAATAATTCATTTTAAAAATAAAATAATAATTTATTGGAAAATATCCTTTCATAAAATTAAAAGACAAGAATGGATTTTCTTGCTATAAAAATTCTTTTGAAATAAAATTTTAAAGGACTTGCTTACCTTTTTCTTATAGCTTTCCTCTGTCTTTTCTTTATACATTTCTATCATCGCTAACAAAGAATACATTTAATCATAACATGCATGCCAAATTACATAACTACTTATCTTCCATACATGTTCATTTCTAATTGGCCTTTAAATAAAAAATTCAAGCATTTCTTCACTTGAAAATTTCATTTAAATATGATTCATCCAACACTTAAACAAGCCTTTTATTCTCATTTAGGACTTTCATATATGAAATTCAACCTAGTGATATTGTGAAATCAAGTTTATCTCAACCCTATAAATCTTACATACTTAGAATATATAAATTTCAATCTAGCTCATATCTTCATTTCATGTATTATATGTTATTAAAGTCTTTTCATCCTTTTGTACTAAAAAATATTTAGATAACTTATATATGCATAAACTTTGCATTTAACATATGAATTAAAACATATGGAAAAATAGACCTTACACACGATATGTAAATGACTTGTACATATTGTAAGGCTATTTAAACTTACCGTAGCCTTTGCAACTCATATAAAAGGCATGAAATCCTCTCACACCAATGAAACAAGTCTACTACCAAAAACCTCATCATACATAAGCTAATTCACACATAATCTTAACTCATTTAAGTAGGCGACTAAAAATTATATATCCCATCAAACACAACTTATATATATAAGAATACCTTCCTCTTGTGGTTCCTTTCCCCTTCTCTTTTTTTTATAATTAAGATAGAAATATTAGTTATTAGGGTTCCTACAAATATTAATTTTTAGGATTCCTTTCCTTTTCATAAGGTAAGTATAAAAGTCATCATTATTTATTTATTTATTAATTATAGTTTGGACCCACTACTTATTCCATGAATTAAAGGTTTAATCCTCTAAAAAGAATAATTATTTTTTAATAGAAATCACATTCCTAATCATTAAAATTATTTGAACCCATGTCATAGCCTTAAAATTTTATCATTGAAGTAAAATTTGTAATTAGTACTTCGAGATGGTAATATTAAAAATAAAGTTGAAGGGTGATTTGAACTAGCTACCTCAACCATTTTTTTCTCACAACTTAGCCACCACAGTAGTATTTGTCGTGCCTTTATAGTTTCAACTATTTTTACAATTAAAGCATTTAACGTCTTCATGCCTTCCTCTTTTGTCCAACAGTTTTTTTCCTTCTACTACTTAATGATTTTATTTACTTGTTTATTGAAACATTTTTTTCACACAGTGACTTAAATTAATTTAGATTAATAATTTATTAATTTTTGTTAATATTTCTTTTATTAGTATATGAATAATTATAGAAAGCTTTATAAACAAGACTTTATTTCCATATACTTAAACAATTAATTGAAAAATATATATTAATTCAAGATCCATTCTATATATAGATTCAGAATATATATTTAATTTATAACTCTATCATAAGGATCATCATTCACTCATTTGATCATCAATACTATAATAATATTTCATTAATTCAAAGTCGTGCTAAGTTGTCCAGTAAGGTACTCAAAACTGATGCTGTATTATAACCTGCAAATGACACATTAAACATTATTATTTTAAAAAGCTGGCAACATGAAAGTTGTAGATCGTATTTTTCTACTCAATTATAACTATTTAATCATCAAGTTCCATTTTAATTTGAGGAAGATATCACTGATTTACTGAAATATCTCTAAAAAGCATTATCTTTAGGACACTTCTACTAAAATAATTAAACCATCATAATCTAACCTTTATAATCATGATCCAAACCATTCATTTGAAAGAGAACTAGCCCAAATATGTATGATAAATAAGAAAAATTCTAGAAACATTACCTTTTTGCTAGTCTCACTTGTGAATCACTATTATTTTGCTTATTTTTCTGTTTTTTCTCCTTTCACCCAACCTTGTTTGTACCTCCGAATTTTTTACTTAAGTGCACTATTTATACTCTTAATTTTTTCTTTATTTAGTGTATGAAATTTACTTCTAGATAGGTTATACTTAGTTTTTTGATAAAGGCCCTCAAATTTGCACCAATGGGAGAGCTCCATGTGTAAATTACTTGAATTTGTTCTACCCACATGGTTGGACCCTATCTTGCCATGTGGCAAATCCATTGCATCAATTTCTCCCTTGTCCATCTAAATTATTTCTAATCACGGTGGCATTTGAATCCAGCTCAAATTTTCTTATTATAGTTGATGATGGGCCACTTGTGATGCTCTCGGTTGATGTATCTAAACTGAAATCTATGTTGACCACTTGATTTCCAATAATGACCATTTGATTAATTCTTCTAGTACAATTTTATGAAACAACATCGTGGATATTTTGTGAAATGAGTATGGGCATAATTTTGTAAAGCTAATGATGCATGATTTTGGAATGAGAATGATAATCATGGCAAGTGTGATGTGTGTGCATGGTTTGTATAGGGTTGTTCATGATCCTTGATGAACATGAGGTTAGTATGGTTTCTTGTGTGTGTTCATGGCATAGAGTGTATGGTGTTTGCGTTGCATGTGATGAATTTTCCATGGACTCACAGTTGTTCTTACCAATCACACCTACTTATTGAGTTTGCCCAACTCGCATTTTGGTTTTAACATTTTTAGTAGGACTGGTATTGTGGGAGCTTAGCTATGAGTTAGGTCAAGTTTGATCTCAACTTAAGGTAGCTTGTGGCAAGTATAAGTTGTATAGTTCTAGATTCTGGTTATTTAAGGCTAATGTATATCTTAGATATATAATGTATCACATAGTGATGTATACGTGAGATATGCATTTGTATATTGAGATCATGAATGATGGATGTGTGACATGTTGAGGCCTTATTATTAATATCTTTGGGAATTATAACTGTGTTTTTACTTCTGCTGAGATGTAAATGATGGAAATGATTATAGTTTAATTGGTTTTACTATCATATGTCTAATTGACAAATTAGTTGCGGATATCTAGGTTTTCCACAAGTGGATTTTTATATACATGTAGTCTTTTTATGGTAGATCTTAGGGAGATGTTGCTAGATCTCTGCCATAGCGACCACTGATCTAGGGTGTTAGTCAGCTAGGTGTTACAGAAGTGGTATTGGAGCATGAATTAGGATGAATTAAATTGAAAAAAGGACCATGATGATACAAGGTAACTAAGAATATTGGTAGCAAGATAGAATTGGGAAGGTTAATCTCTAGCATTGATGTTTGATATGATGGAATTAGGAATGTTGACTCTTGGTATTGGTTCATAACATCAGATTGATTTGGGCTTGTTGCCCCGTTATTAACTTGGAATTATGCCTTGGGAATTTTGTGTTTTGAGAGGTTGTCCCTTAGTACTTGATTTAGCTTTTTTTTTTAAGATTTGGGAATTGGATTCCTAGTATTAGTTATAGAAACTTGATTTTGAGGTTATAACTACAGGTTTGACACTTTGTGTTCAATCCGTGCTGTTTTGGAATGATGGATTTGGTGTTTGACCATGTCATTGAGTTTGGTCAGGAATGAGATCAAATGGAATGTGTATAAATGATATTGTTGGGATGGATGATAAGAGGCTTGGGCTCTGAAGTTTGTTTCATTGTTGGATGAGCTAAAATGATTGACAATGCATGTAAAGTGAATGCTAATGAGAGTATTAAATGAGATAGGATTTATCCTGGATGCTTAAGGGACTTAAAAGAAATTGATTCGTGTCTCAAGATGATTTTATGTACAAGTTTCAAGGTTGAAACTTTTTGTTAGGAGGGTAGAATGTAATTGTGATACCCAGACCCAAGTAAAACCCTTATATGTAAATTATACATGTATATGTGATTTATGTGTGAGTCAATTAATTGATTGATTTTAATGCTATTGATTAAGAAAGGTGATTAAATTAATCACTATAGCTCAAGGTGGGTCAATTTGTCTAAAGTGACCTAATGAGAGATAGAAAATGTGAATATATTGGGAATAATTACCTCATATATTGTGGTTTAACTAATGGAGATTGTGTTGATAATTATGAATTTAAGTTGATAAATATTAGAAAATTCATAACTTGACACCTATAAGGAGGAATGAGGCGAAATTTGAAAGATAAGTATGTGATGATGTGCTTGACCTTATGAATGGATTGGATTATTAAAATTATGATAAAATTAGGGTGATACTTAATTTATTTTCATCCAAATCCAAAGGACAATTTCAAATGGCCATAACTTATGCTAGAAAGATCATTTTGGGATGAAATTTGTCATGAACGGTTAAAACAATATGGTAAATCTTAGGGATGGGTTTGATTAAGCTAATTATCATGAAAAAGTTGCTTAATCACAAAAGGAAAAAAGTGGTTAACATTTGTTCTTGAAAAGTGACATGTCATTAATGAACCAAAAGCGACAAGTGACACGTGTCAACACGGGATTTGTCGAGTAAGATTTAAAGCTAACTCATTAAATGAGGAGTTGACTTTTGAAAAGTATATGGGACATGTGTCATCATAGGATTCATTTGGAATCAACTCAATTAATGCTAAAGATGATAAATTTAATTCAAGTGGACATGTGTCATCATAGGGTTTATTTGGAATCCATTCCATTAATGAAAAATCAACCTCTTAAATGAGGCAATTGAAGGGATAAAATGAGGTGGCATGAGGAGGAATTTTTGGGAGCATTTTGTATTTTCAAAAATCCAGAAAAATCCATGAACTATCCAAGGCATAAATGCATGGTTTAATGGCTAAACTAAGTAGCCTTAAGAGGCTTGAGGAGGTGGCATGACAAGGGACGTCCAAAGCTTGATATGGCCTGACTTTTTGATTTTTTAAAATGCTAAAATCACGTGTGTATGGTCTATGTGAATAGGTTATTAAATGTATATCAAAGGAGGATGACTTTGTGACACAAAAAGCCACAAAATGATGCCATGTGTGGGAAATGAATAGTGGATAGCTATATGGGCTAGATTTAACTCAAAATTTGATGATTTTACAACAAAATAATTATGTATTTTACTTGGATGATAATTGGCCAACACATTAAGGGATAAGAGGCATTAATTTACCTTCCAATGAGGTGGCAAAAGTGGGCCCCAAAAATCATAAATTATATATATGATGGGGAGCACATGGGACGCCCATATGGGCATATTTTTAGCATTTAAAATTATGAAAAAATGGGAAATTCAAGGGGGTTTCTTGGGTAGCAAGAAAGGATGAAAGTAAAAGGAGAAAATGGGCAGCAAGGCAAGGGCTGGTTATTCAAGCCAAGGAAGAGAGAAAGAGAGAGAGAGAGAGAGAGAGAGAGAGAGAGAGAGAGAAGAGAAGAGAAAGAAGAAGAGAGAAGAGAAAGAAGACATCTTGAATATTTCTTAGGGAGTTAATTTCTCTCCTAAAATCTAGGTATGTAGTGATTTATTAACATATTATAAGTTTAAAATATGCCTAATTAAACAGGTTTAGTTATAAATTTTTATTTGGTTGTTAATCAACCCATGCTATCTAGCCTATGTTCATATTTAGTGAATCTAGAATAGGAAAGAAAATATGAATGAAATAGTAAATGAATGGTTTTTAACATAAAAATGTGTATGAAAACTCATGATAGGGTGATTAAGTAATGACCCAATTTTCAGATTAAAAGGATAAGTAGGTTGTAAATTAAAAATTTGGGAAAATCAACTTGAACAGGGTTGAACATGTGTCAGGATCAGCTGCACCAAATGATTTTTAATAATTTTTATACAGGAAATTTTGAGCTAAATATTTTTTATGATATAGAAGACATTTGAGTAACACTAAAAAAAAATAAAAATTGGTTTTTGAAAGGTATAAATATACCTAACAATTAACATGATTAGAGTTATCTGAAAATTTATGCTGCTGTCCAACAGAGTAAAAATACCAAAATAAAAATAAATAATTATTATTTTGTGCTATAAATATTTATTTTAGTTAATTCATGTAGTTATTAAGGTATGATACAAAATTTAAATATAAATTTCTTGATTTGATTATGATTCAAAAATCAGAGAGATCAGTATGTCTGATTTCAGTATTATGGACAGATTAAGGAAGAAATCAAAATAAATGTTAAATTCCAGATTTTTGGGATGAAATTTAACTTACAATGGGATATAAACAAGTATCATAAGTTATTATATGGATTTAACCTATTAGAGGTGGTTTTTAAAAGGAATGAGTGTTATGGAAGCACAAGTTATACCAACGTGAGTATTGGAAAATGAACACCCAACTTGAAAAGCAAGTGGGTTAAGTAAGTTAATGAAAATCATGTGGGTTGAAAAATCCTAAGGGATGCAAGCATTTGAAATTGATGCATATAAATGAAATATCGTTTTCATTTATCTAGGAAAAAGCAAGAAGAAGTATGGAAGAAGGAGGTTAAAACTATCTCAAGTAAGCAAGCGAACTTTCCAAAAATTGATTTTCTCCTACGTGTTGACATGATTGAATATGTTTATGATGATATTTTTATGAATTTCTTACGAATGGGTAAGCACAAGTTTTGAAAAGCATGACTTTAATGAAAAGCCTCAAGGATTACTTCATGGGAAGCAAGCAACACTTTTTTTAAAATGATTGTTTTATCACAAGTGTTGCACGGATTAGGAATGATTTATGTTGATGGAATTCTCTTAGAAGTAAGAAAGTTGTTTATTATGTTGTTTACAAAAGGATTTTATATGAAAAAGGGAGTTTTGCCTTTTTCACAAAGCGATATTTGCAAATAAGTTTTGAGTTTACTTGTGGCGCCTCAACCCGAGCGTCACATCATTAGCCTTACTCCGAGACCGTTATTGATTGGTAAACGTGATCAGGATTGTTGCCCTTTCACATGGCAAGATTTATTGGATATTTATCCACTTAATCTTGGCTATGAGGTTTTCAGGTAATTCATTTTGCAGGCAATATTTTTCATTTAAAACATCTTGAAAAGCAACATTATAACCACTCGAGGGTATATTATGAAAACATGATCCTTATACCCATCATGGGTATATCATAAATAATGCAATGCATCATTTTTAAACACGAACATTATAGGATGGTAGCTAGCTAGGCAACCATCCGTCTTCATCCTCTCCCATTCCAAGGAGGCATCGCTAGCCCTAGGACCATCTTAACGACTTGGCTGCACCAAAGGGGGACATTCAGTCTGCTTACACCTTTGAGGTGGACCTTATGCTTTGTGCACATGAACCTTTCATAAACATCATTTTGACATGCTAGAATAATTTTTCATTCATAAATTCATATATCATCATTTGTCATAAACAATTGAGAAAGCATTGTGCAAATCATTTATCATAATGGAAATAGCAGTTCAATACATATTGAGATATTCGTGCCATCCTTCAACATTTTACAAATAATTTAATCAATCATTTGCTAAACAATTCAAAGTAGTTAGAACATCGTTGACAAACATTTAATCATAAATTGATAAAATAAAAATCATTTAGAAAGTCGCTTGCTTATCTATTCCGCCTTAGCTTTGCGAATCTACTTTTTCTTTGCCTTTGCCTATACACATAAGAATGACATTGCATTCATAAAAATTTTATTTGCTTGCATACACTTAGTTTTCCAACTCATAATTCATTAACACATATAACCCACTTGAATTCCAAGTCGGGTACACATATATAGCACATACTTGTTGTGAAACCCCGCTTCCTCGGGCAATAAACGTGTCATTCTTATGGAAATAGCAGTTCTGTGGTGCCCCGGCCCGAGCGTCACATCCTTACCTCAGGACCTATCGATTGGTAAACGTGATCAGGATTGTTGCCCTGTCACACAGCGGGATTTATCGGATGTTTAGCCTGTTAATCGTGGTCATACATAATTCATAAGACACTTCATATTCTCATAAATTCAATTTCATACATTTCTAAGACATTTTGAAACATTTATTTCATACAACCATATTGTTTAGTGACATTTCATCTTTTGCCACAATCATATGTCACTACAGGTGTAAAACATAGTCATCCATACAAACTCACGAATAGTTTACATCTATTCAACATAAAAACATTGCATATAATTTACAATCATTTCATGAAATTTTCATAAACATAATTTCCTCTTTGGATTTCTTATGCCGGTGCTAGCTCCTTCGCTATATCCTGTCCATCACCTGTCTTTGGGTTTGGAAAACGAAAACGTGAGTCGAAACTCAATAAGCAAGCATTCTGCATTTTTAAGCAATTCATTTCAGGCAATATTTTTCATTTCAAATCATCTTGGAAAGCATCTTATACCTTATCCAAAGGTATATCTTGAAAACATGAAATCCTGTACCCCTCACGGGTCTCATATGCATAATGCCATATGAAAAACATGAACATGATCATCATCTCCCTTAGGATGGAAGCTAGCCAGGCAACCATCCGTCACGTAACTCTCATCTCAGAGAGGGCGCCGCCGGCCATCGGCCTATTACAAGCGACTTGGTCACACCAAGGGGGGACAACCGGCCCGCTTATACCCTTCCTGTGGACCTCATATCCTGTGCACATGAACTTTTCATAAATCCATCTTTTACATGCTAGCATGATTTTCAATCATAAACATTAATTCACATCATTTTCCATAACAGTTATAAAAGAACATTTCATAATCATTGCATTTGAAATAAACACCATTTCAAACACCATTTAGCAAAGGGATGGCCATCCTTAAATCCATTAGAAGCAATTTCATCAAACAAGTTAGAATATAAATTGCATTATGGAAACAATTTAGGAAAGCAAAAATCATTTAGAAAATTTGCTTGCTTACCTGAACTTCTTAGCTTTCCTCTGCCACTTTCTCTTTGCCCTTGCCTACATAAAAATAGTATGAACTTTTTCATACATTTCCTTTTCTTATATTTTGCTTAGTTTTCCAACCCATTCCACATACACACATATAGTTGACTTCATAATTCATCATACACATATATGGCTTAATTTGCACATATTAGCACCGTTTTCACACATTTGGCTATCACACATCATAGCATATACATATAACATGCACATAACCCTAAAATTAGGGTATTCATTCCAATATGCCTCATTCATAGCTTTATTCAGCTTACTTTGCAATTTTTCCTATTTTTTTCCAAAAATACACATACGGGTGTTTCTTCTACGTACATAGCATTGCCTTAACTTCATAATTCAAATCCAAAAGTTTGGATTAATAACATATCATTTCAAACAGATCCATAAACATGGAATTCCTCCCATTTTCATGCATTTGTGCATAAAACCATTTTTCATAAGTCATTCATCACCCGTTTACCGTTATTCTTTCATATAAGCACGTTTAACACTTAAACATAATGAATTTCTTAAAATTTCTTAACTCAGAAATTTACCCTATTTTCCAGAGGGTTAATTACCCTTTAATACCACCTTTCTTGGGGTATTTTCATGGGGTTTAAAATCCATTCTACCATAGGTTTCCAAAACAGCAAGTTTGGAACCCGTTTTTCACCCGTTTTACGTGTCTTTTGACACATAACCCTATGCAGTCATATAATTCCGAAATTTCCAGAAATTAAATCCATTTTTCCTAATCCATATTTAGGGATTAAACACATATATCACATCCATGCATTATCATTTCTCAAAACAGCAAGTTACCCGCACGTTTTGAGTCCCGTTTCACGTCAGTTTGACGTTCTTTCATAAAAATCATAAAAATCAGTTTTGGAGTTTATTTTTCCCAAATCTCTTAGGCATCCATAATACCTTAAGAATAGAGTATTTTACCCTACATAACATGCTTAAAACATACAATTCCATTTACATAGCATTTTTAACATAGAAACTATGAAATTAGGTCAAAATCAACGCTTTACATTCCATAGCTTCAAAAATTCATCACTTAAGCATAAACCAACATATATTTGGCATGAATACATGATTAATAGTTTAATCAAATCATCATATCAAAACAGGAACTTGACTTGGAGATTTAGGGTTTATCAACTTGGATTTTCCACTTAATACACATGCAAATATCTCATTTTCATCATCTTAAGCTTAAAAATTCATACATAGAACTTAATATTCATTACATATTCATGAAAAAGCATATAAACACACCACTTTACAGATTCTTTCATCATCCTTTTCATTTCCAAGTTTTGAGTTTAAGAACTCAAGTTAAACAACTTAAACAAATCACATACTTACTTGGTTTTGAGCCAACTCAAACCCTAATCCTTTGAGATGATTTTTCCTTCAAATTTCCTTCCTTTTTCCCTTGGTTTCCTTCCTTTTCTTGCTGGAAAATTTGGACGTGTGCTGCTGGGTTGGCTTGGACGTTTTCAGCACTTAGGAATTTTTCCAAGAATCCCTCTCATTTCAACGTGCATGGGCTATATATGTTGCTAGATTTTTTTTCCATCTGTGGGGCCCACTTGGTGCTGCAATTCCACACTCCTTAAATGCACCCTTATCTACCATATGAGCTGGGTAAATTTCAGCCAAGTAAAATTTCATGTTTACCATTTTCAAAAATCACAAAATCTGCTTCATCCATGACCGTCCATCTGCCTTCCCATTCACGTCCCAGCTGCTGCCCAATTTCCGTTTTTTTTTAATTCAAAAACGTGGGTAATTTGTATCTCTAATTACCCTTTAATTTAGGTATTAATTCGGTGTTAAAAAAATTATAAAAATGGCAGCAATAACCAAATTTTTGCACGTCATCTTGTCCATCATGCTGTCCATTTTTTTCAGCTGTATGTAGCTGCATTTAAATATTTTTTATTGCTGTAACTTTGCATAATTGATTGAATAACTTATGTACTTGCATCCCTGCAACATATATGCATGCTTTATAAAATTAAAAAAAATCAGATATAGGCACCGAACAACCCTTGGATGTCCCCTCTTTGCCACCTTGCCTATGCTCCATAGCTCCATCATTTTGAGCATTAATTGATTAGATAATTCATGGAATTATGTCATTTATTTAAATGCATAAATTCCTCCCAAAAATCCCTGCAATGGACACCTCACATTCACCTTTACCTCATGCATTTATGTATGGTACTCCATCATTAATGCTTTGGTACTTTTGGGTGCATGGGTCAAACTTGCCCACCTTTTTCTTTGCAGGCACTTTCCCAATATTTCACACATAATCCAATACATTCAAATTAATTATCTCACCTTTTCATTCAACCATTTCAAATTTCAACTCAATCCGAGTTTTCTAGCTCCCGATATAGCCGTTTAAAGTTGACGGTTGAAATGAACTTAGACTTAAAAATTGAAAATTCTCATTTCATCAAGAATTTTCATAATATTTTTCTTCCATAATACCAAGCCTAATATTAATAATTTTTGTTCCAAATTTCACTTGAATCCGCCTTTTAGGCGTTGAGTTATGAATTTTCCAATATTTTCCTTCACACTTAACAATTTCCATCTTTATTTCCATAATTCATTTTAAATCATGGAAAATGATTTTTCATGCCATAATTGCACATTTAAATCACAATAATTCATTCTTAACCCATAGCCTCATTTAGGCTCAAAATCATTAATCACATAACAGGTTTCGTCCCGAAACCGTCTATTCCTCAAAAGCTGGGGGTATTTTCGTTCCACTTCTTCCTTTAGCTCCCATGTGGCTTCATTCTCGGAATATCGGTTCCATTGCACTTTCACATATTCAATTTCCCGATTCCGAAGCTTTTGCACCTTGTGATCCAAGATTTTTACCGGTCCTTCCTCATAATTGAGATAATCTTGAATCGGCAAATTTTCAGCCACTAATACATGGGTTGGGTCTGTAATGTATTTCCTAAGCATCGATATGTGGAACACATTGTGGATTAAAGCTAGCGCCGGGGGTAAAGCTACCCGATATGCTAACTTTCCAACCTTTTCCAAAACTTCAAATGGTCCAATATACCTGGGATTCAGTTTTCCCCTTTTTCCAAACCTTGTAACTCCAGTATACACTGGCGAATAGTTTTAACCTTGTCTGCCATTCGTTGAGATAAATCAGGGGCTAATCTTTTCTCTCCAATTTCATCCCAGTTCAATGGCGTTCGACATCGTCGACCATATAACGCCTCAAATGGAGCCATTTGGATGCTAGCTTGGTAACTATTGTTATATGCGAATTCCGCAATTGAGATATACTCATCCCATGATCCTCCAAACTCCAAAGTACACATACGGAGCATATCTTCAATGACTTGGTTCACCCGCTCCGTTTGTCCATCCGTTTGAGGATGAAAAGCTGTGCTAAACTTAAGTTGGGTGCCTAAGGTTTCGTGCAAGCTCTTCCAAAACCTTGACATGAACGTTGCATCTCGATCCGAGATGATCGACTTCGGCACTCCATGGAGTCTTACGATCTCTTTATAATAAACTTTAGCTAACTTTTCTGCCGTATACTTTTTCCTGATAGGTAGAAAGTGCGCGACTTTCGATAACCTATCCACGATTACCCATATAGAATCATTCCCGGCTTGGGTTCTAGGTAATCCTTCTATGAAGTCCATTGTAATGTCGTCCCACTTCCATTCTGAAATTTCTAAGGACTGTAATTTACCAGGTATTTTCTGGTGATCCGCCTTCACCCGTTGGCAAGTTAGACACTTAGCCACATATTCAGCGATCTCTCTCTTCATGTTATTCCACCAATATGATTTCTTGAGATCTTGATACATCTTGGTACTTCCTGGGTGCATAGAAAAAGGCGAAAAATGGGCTTCCTTAAGGATCTGTTCCTTCAACTCAACAATGCTAGGTATGCAAAGGCGACCTTTGTACCTATACATACTTTGTTCATCAATAGCAAATTCTGTCAACCCCTTTTTCTTCGTTTTCTCAACATGTGTATGTAGGTCTGTATCCTCTTGTTGCGCAGCCCTAATTTGGTCAAAAAGTGAGGATTGTATGTGTAATTGAGATAGTCTAACCTCGACTCCTGGTGGACATACAATCAATTCCATTTGCTCAATTTCTTTAAGCAATCCTTTTTCCTTAGTGATAAGGTGCGCTAAGCTGACATTTCGGCTCAATGCATCGGCTACCACATTTGCCTTACCTGGATGGTATAAAATTTCCAAGTCATAATCCTTCAGTAACTCAAGCCATCTTCTGTGTCTCATATTCAACTCCTTCTGAGTGAAAATATACTTGAGGCTCTTATGATCAGTGTAAATCTCACATCTCACACCATACAGGTAATGTCTCCATATTTTCAAGGCAAATACCACCGCTGCTAACTCTAGATCATGCGTGGGGTAGCTTACCTCATTGGGCTTTAGTTGTCATGATGCATAAGCTATCACCTTACCCCTTTGCATCAAAACACAACCCAATCCTTTCCTTGACGCATCGCTATAAACTACAAACCCTTCATTCCCTTCAGGTAGGGTTAGGATGGGTGCTTCTACCAATCGTCGTTTCAATTCCTGAAAGCTGCGCTCGCGTTCATCAGACCATACATACTTGACTCCCTTACGAGTCAACTTGGTTAACAGGGCTGATAACTGGGAAAACCCTTCAACAAACCTTCTATAATAACCGGCCAACCCTAGAAAACTTCGGATTTCTATAATGGTCGTCGGCCTTGGCCATTTCAATACCGCCTCAATCTTTTGAGGATCAACTTGAATACCCTTCTCAGATATTATATGGCCGAGAAATCCTATCTGTTTCAGCCAAAACTCACATTTCTTCGGTTTGGCATACAATTTCTCTTTCCTTAGCCTTTCTAAGACCCTTCGTAGATGGTTCTCATGTTCTTTCTCCGTTTTAGAGTAGATCAGGACATCGTCGATAAAAACAACCACGAATTGATCCAAATAATCCCGAAAAACTCTATTCATCATGTCCATAAATACAGCAGGGGCATTAGTAAGTCCAAAAGGCATTACCAGGAATTCATAATGTCCATACCGGGTTCGGAATGCCGTCTTATGTGTGTCAATCGGACTTATCCTCAACTGATGGTACCCTGACTGTAAATCAATCTTGGAGAAAGTTGTTGCGCCTTGCAACTGATCAAATAGGTCATCTATCCTGGGCAATGGATATTTGTTCTTTATGGTGACCTTATTTAGCTCTCGGTAATCAATACATAATCTTAAACTTCCATCCTTCTTCCTTACAAATAGTACCGGAGCTCCCCATGGGGATACACTTGGTCTAATGAAACCTTTATCCAGTAGCTCCTGTATTTGCGCCCTTAGTTCATTCATCTCAGCTGGCGCCATTCTATATGGAGTTTTAGAAATAGGAGCTGTACCTGGCATTACTTCAATTGTCATATCCATTTCTCTTTGTGGAGGCAACATGGTTAACTCCTTTGGAAACACATCTGGAAATTCTTTAACCACGGGTATTTGATTAATTTCCACCTCCATACCTTTATCCACATTTACAGAGACCAGATATGCTTGACATTTTTGTCGAATCATTCTGACAGCTTTCATAGATGAAATCAGTATCCTTGAGTTGTCAGGTTGCCTTAACTTCCCAATAGCAATCTCCTTCTCTGGAGTTGCTTCAAATTGCACCTTCTTATTCTTACAGTCTATAGTCGCTCCCCATTGGCTTAGCCAATCCATACCCAATATTACGTCGAACTCGGTCATAGCCAATAGGATCAAGTCAGCTTCTAGAATTAATGATCCTATCCTGATTGGGCAGGCTTTGCATACTTGGCTAGTACTTGTTAACCTATAGACTGGGGATTCCACATGTATAACCTGATTGGTCTCTTCTATCGGCAAAGCATGGGTGGTCACGTATTGGCATGCTATGAATGAATGGGTGGCACCAGAATCAAACAAAGCAACTGCCATATTTCCTAAAATGTAAACCGTACCTGTGACCACCTTCTCTTCTTGCTCTTGGGATTCTGTCCGGGTCAGGGCATGTACATGCACTGGGTTCGTAGAAGTTCCCTGCTTACTTGGTGCTCCAGATATCCTCAGCTGAGCAGGTCTTCCACGTCCTTGGGATGACTGCACTTTGTTTGGGCAGTTCGTAGAAATGTGACCCACTTGATCACATATATAACACTTAATTACTTTCACTTCCCCTAGCCTGCACTCCTTGGCGATGTGACCCGTTTGTCCACATTTGTAACACCGATTTGAGCCCTTTAAACACTCGCCTGTGTGTCGCCTTTGACATTTCTTACAAAATGGCGAGCTTTTCTTCTTTTGAATTCCTTTTCCTTTCCTTATGCTGTCTTTTCTAGCTTTTTCTTTTCTAGTTTCTGGTTCTTTAGGACCCATATTGAACGCCCTTGAACCCAATCTTAAGTCTTGGGTTCTCAAGGACTCAATCTCCAAAGCTCTTGCTCTCTCTAGACTTGAAGCATAATCCTTTATCAATAGAGGTGCAAGGCTTTCTCGCAGATATGGCCTCAACCCTTGCTGGAATCTTTGTGCCTTATTCTGTGGCACATTCGCGATCCATGGGACATATCTCACCAGAGCATTAAATTTTGTGGCGTACTCGGTGACCGTCATCCTCCCTTGGTATAACTTTTCAAATTCTATCACTTTTTGACTCTGCAAACCCACTGGGAGGTATTCCTTATTAAATTCTTCCACAAATGCTTGCCAAGACACTTCTTCGGGTCGTGGCATTGTGATTAGCATTGTTTCCCACCATTCGTGTGCGTCTTTAGTTAATAGATGCGTAGCACACAGTACCTTTTGACGGTCATTACATGGAGATATCCTAAACAGTTTCTTAATCTCAGTTAGCCACTGCTCCGCTTGTACTGGGTCGGGTTCTCCAGAAAATTTCAGGGGTCGCTGCGCTAGAAAGGCATTTATGGCTCTTCTATCAGCTTCCATTAGCTGATTCTCATCTCTTAACGGTTCCGGTGTCTCAACGGGGTTCGCCCTCGGAGCAGGTCCTTCTCTTTCCATATTACCCAACTGAGCTTGTTGGGTTCTTTCCCATAAACCTTGTATAATGTCGGCAGTCTGTGCTGCCCATTCCCTAGTGGCCCGCTGCATTGCTTTTTCCACAGCCGCAGCCACCCTTTCCTCCATGAGTCTATTCTGCCTCGACTCATTTTCCTCCTCCATATTCCGTTCAGGGCTTTCCTCATTCCTACTCTGTTGGTTCCTTTGATCCTGTGTCATTGGCCTTCCTCGTTTAGGTCGGCTAGATTCGCCAACTTCGTGTTGGCTCGGAACCTCTGTCTCTACCTCTTTTACTTTATTTTTCCTCACTCCTGCTCTTGTTTCCACCATTGTTTTAATCTGAATATATAACAAACACTTTTCCTTTCATTAGCGTTAAATCATTATATACACATTTCATTAATAATCATCATGGAATCATTGCATACGCATTTCATTTTAATTCAATCTTAAATCATCGCATATGCATCTCATCATCACCTTGTCCCAATCATTTCAGTCAATCACCATATAACACACCATTCAACTCAAGTTCATTCATTCATGCATATATAGAACATTAAAAGTCCAACATATCGTCATATTCATTCACATACATCATATTCACAATTAATACATACAAAAGCAAGTCACACTTATGTACATATTCAACTTGGCATGCACATTTCACACCTGCATGCATGTTAGTTTACCATAGCAACCATAAAGTCATCCAACCATAATTATACATATACCACATGATTATCACCACATTCATATATACACAACTGCTTGAAAAAAACAAAGCAAGCATGTTCATCGCCTTCCTGGTCCTCTCCCACGGCGTCTACGTCTATATGAGACTTGTGAGGGTGCCTCTGTGATAGTGCTAGTGTTGGACCATGCCTGAACCTCATCATCACTATCATCATCATCCTCATCCTCCTCATCTCCCACAAACTCCACTATTTCTTCCTCGACTTCTTCCTCATCTTCCTCATCGGTTTCTTCATCCTCCTCCTCTTCTTCTTCCTCCTCTTCTTCCTCAAATGGTTCGAGGAATTCCATAGGGTCATCATCATCATTGACCTCCTCTAATAGCACAATCTCACCTGTATCCTCCATGACATACAACATAACCTCATCCGATTCAGGGCCAACAGGTACCTCAATGACCCCTTCGGCACGACGCCTTCTTATATAAAGGGCCATATCCACTTCCCGTTGATGAATTTGCTCCCACGATGCTCCATATCGAAACTGGATGTACCCATTCATAAGTCGGTACCATGGACCAGCATCAGGAGGTGTAGGTGCCCGTGTTTTATCCCAAAAATTCTGGAGATCTTGCGGACCTACTCTATCGGTCAGAACAGGGGGATCCCGTGGAATACCAAGGTAAGTGCCCGGTAACACTCGTGCCCTGGGTTTACAACTGGAAGGCTCTCCTAGGTCTTGCGCGTGTTGACTGGAAGAGTCATAATAGCTTCCATTAGCGTGATCCTGTGTATGTGAAAATCCAGGGGGGACTGATGGAAATGATCCATTGTCGGTCTGGGATTCCCACCACCGGTTCACATTTTCTTCCCTCCTCTGTCTCCTATTCTCCTCTTCTCTTTCTTTTCTCAACTCCTCCGCACTCATCATTCTTTTCCCTCTATCCACCATCTGTATAGACATAGCAATCAAATTGCATTGCAACAATAATTTTCCTTCTTGCTCTTTTTATCCAAACTTCAATATATTGTTGTTCATTTAATAATAATTCATCTTTGAAGAAATTTGAAGTGGCAATGTACTTGAGTCGCTTGCATGAGTCAACTTAGACTTCGACTTTACCCAAGTCGCATATTCAGGTCGACTTGAGATTCGACTTCACCTACGTCGCATTGTGGAGTCGACTTGGAAAGTGACTTGACTCTGAGAATTCAAAGTCTTCAGCAAGGCTATACCCAAGTCGCATCTGGAGTCAACTTGGGTTTGCCACTTTACCTAAGTTGCAAGCGGAGTCAACTTCGACTGTGACTTCACCTGTCTCCGAGTCCCAATTTTTGCTATGGAGAATTTAATGCACTTGAAGTCGATTTTGGAGTTGACTTGGGCCTATGACTTGGCTTGCTATCTTTTGAAACTTGAATTTTTAACCTTTGAAACACTTAGCAAACTCATTAGTGCTTAATTAATTCTCAAATTGAGTTGTTAATCATTAGAACATAGAGTGTGCTTAATTTGCCTTGAATCCCAACAATCTCCCCTTTTTTGATGATTGACAAAACCAATTTGAGATATATCTCTCATTTTCTTTCATAAATGATATGTCATAATTTGTTTTGACCTTTAAAATAGTCATGTTGTTTTGTTTTCTCAAGATTTTCATAACATTGCATATCATGTGATCATGTTCATTCCAAATCAACAAATTGGACAAAAGAAAACAAATTCATATCATTCTCAAACATTTTCATGTCATTCATACAACCATGTCATACAATCATGTCATACACAAGATGATTTAAAAAGAAAATGACCTACAGATTACATGTTACCCAATCACAAAAAAATCTAAGACCTAAACCCTAATCTCAAACCTCTCCTCCTTTTTGTCAATGGATCAAAAAGGAATATAAGGGAAACGGGATTTGTAGAATTGAAAAGCGGTGATAAGGTAGGTGGTTGGGTAGGTAGGTGGAATGGGTCGAGTGCAAGCTGATGAGAAAGGAGATGAGGGAGCCTGAAAAGTGGGTTTGATTCTCACGGACTCTCCCCAATATAGATCAAAGTCGATGAGGCTTGGGATACGACGGCCACGACTACTTCCCGCAGCTAGTCTATACTCGATTGCCCTTAGTTACCGATCCATTCTATCTTGGCAATCGTTCATTTCCATCATCGTAATATGGATGGACCCCAATTACTGTGTGACCCGATCTGTGGCTCCCCAAACCCGAGCATCACATCCTGAGCCTTATCTCGGGATCATTATTGATTAGTAAACGGATCAGGATTGTTGCCCTGTTACACGACAGGCTTTAACGAATATTTATCCAATTAAATATATTCTCATCAGAGTTTATTTTCTTCCATTTCTTATCGCATGCATATTTAGGTTATTTCCACCCAACAATTACATAGCTAAGCATGATGTTCAAAAGACATTTCAAACTTTCACATAAATCAGATGTCACTGCATGTATCATCCATAGTTGTCAACATAAAACATCAAAGTAATTTGCAACCATTCAACACAAATTTTCCATGACATAAAACTACAAAAGTTTTTTCATTTCTTCAATGGTCTGCTCTTGCTCCTTTGCCAAGTCCTTTCTTTCACCTGTCTATGGGTTTGGAAAATAAAAACGTGAGTTAAAACTCAATAAGCAAGTCATATATTTTACAGGCAATTCATTTCAGGCAACATTTTTCATTTAAAATATCTTGGAAAGCAATTTATACCTTTTAGAAAGGTATATCTTGAAAACATAGTTCCTGCACCTATCATGGGTACGACATGCATAATGCAATGTAAAACCATGAACATTTCCTTCGTAGGATGGAAGCTAGCTAGGCAACCATCCGTCCTTGTCTTCTCCCATTTTAGAGAGGGTGTCGCCGGCCTTGGGCCTATTTTAGCAACTTGGCCACACCAAAGGGGAACAATCGGTCCGCTTATACCTTTCAGGTGGACCTAGCACCATGTGCACATGAACTTTCATAAAAAGCCATCTTTAACATACTAGCATGATTTTCCATTAAGAAACTTAGAATCACAGCATTTTTCATAACATTTATCAAAGAATTTCACAAGGTCATCTTATAAATAACAGATTCATTTCAATACATATTTAACTAAGGAATGGCTATCCTTAAATTCATTAGAAATAATTTCAATATTCACATAAAAAACAATTAAAGCAAAAGCTGCATTTATGTAAAACAATTTAGAAAATGAAAATCATGTAGAATTTTGCTTACTTACCTGTGTTTCTTTAGCTTTCCAAATCTGCTTTTCTTTGCCCTTGCCTACATGAGAATAATATAATATTCATATATACCTTTTGCTTGCATCCCACTTAGTTTTCCAATCCATTTCCATTAACATACATAATCTATTTGACTTCTCAAGTCGTTATGCATATATAGCACATACTTGCACATTACATCGGCTATTACACAACATATTTAATCCCATAAGTAGGGTAACCATTCAATCACTTAATAATCATCCAATAATCATTATTTATAGGTTCATTACCTTTCATACACCATTTTCACTTATTTTCCAAAATTTTCCACATCGGTGCTCATTTTAAGCACACGTTGTCGCCTTAAGCTTCATTAATTAATTCCAAAATTTGAAATTAACATCATGCATTCAAACAGCTGTATATTCAAAAAATTTATCATATTTTCATACATTTTTTCACAAAATCAAATTACATAAGTCGTTTACCACTTATGCATATTCATCTATTCACATATACCCATTTGACAACACATATATAATGCTTTTCATATAATTTTCCAAGTCAGAAACTTTGTCCATATTTCAGCATTATAATCATCCTTAATTACCACTTTATTTAGGGTATTTTTATGGGATTTTAATCCACTAACCATAGGTTTCCAAAACAGCAACTTTGGAACCCATTTTTCACACGTTCAACGTGTCTTTTGATACTTAACCCTAAACAGTTTTATAATTTCTAATTTCCAGCAATTAATCCAAATTTTCCTAACCCAAATCTAGGGTATTACCACATATTTAGCATCTATAATTTAACTCCTCTCAAAATAGCAACTTTCTCTTTCTCACTCCATTTTGCATATTCATACCTATGCCCTAAAATTACAGATTTAAGGCAAGGTTAATCAATTCCTTTTTGTCATTCAAAATATCCTAAATTTAGAGTAATTTTCGCTCTAAATCATCCATAATTCACTTAAGCATATTTACACAACATGTATGTTACAAAAACATGGAAATTGGGTCGTATACATCACTTTGAATTCCCTTCTTTCTAAAATTCATATCTTAAGCTTAAATCAACATATATATTTCACTAAAAAATTATTCTTAGCATAAACATGATACTAATCCAAAACAACAACTTAACACTTGCATTTAGGATTTATCAAGTTAGGTTTTCAACCCATTTTCCATTCTAATCTCCATTTCAACTTTGTAAATCATTAAAATTTATATATATATCTTAATACTCATTGAATATTTGATCAAATGGAATATTGAATCACCATTTAAGGAAAATTTATGCATCAAATTCATACCCAAAAACTTGGGATATAAAACTTAAAATCAAAGGGTTTAACTCATCACATACACTTACTTGATTGTTGAAACCTTAACCCTAATCAACTCAAGCTTGATTTCTCTTCCTTTTTTCCTTTCTTTTTCCTTCCTTTTCTCTTCCTCCTTGCTGGGTTCCCCTTGGACGTGAGCTGCTGCTGAGTGGAGAAGGTGTTTTGCTACCTAGAAACTTTTTTTCCAACACCTCACTCACATGGCCGTCCACATATATATAGGGGCTGGATTTTCCAGCTTGTGGACCCCACTTGGAGCAGGATTTTTTAAAGGGTAATTCAGTGCATTTTTATCCATTGGTGTGCTGTTTCATTTGTGGCCAAGTAATTTATTTTAACCATAATGTTTTAAAAGGTAAAAATCTACTCAAAATAACCATCAGCAGCTGTCCACTACACACGTCCACCTAGCTGCTCCATTTTCCAGATTTTTTTCACACTTTGGTAGCCTTAATTAAAGGGTAATTTATGCACCTAATATGTAGCTATTTCAGCTATTAATTTTTCATAAAAAAATCAAGAAAAAGTCTAGCAGCAGCACCCTTGAACGTCCATGTGTATGACACCTATGCTGTACACCAATTGACCTTTCAATGGGCTGCTGCTATTAATGATTTTTGCAGGGATTTTTCACATGAATAAATGCACATTTATACATCCCTGCATGCTAGCTACATAGGTTCATAAATTATATAAATAAAAAAATTGAAAAAAATCCAACAACAGCTGTTTTGGACGTTGAATGCATGCCACCTATGCTCCTTTGAGCTCTCCTTTAGCCCCATAAATACCCACGTTAATGCAGGGATAATTCCATGGATTTTACACTTTATGATAATTCACAAAATACCCTGGTTTTGAGCTGCATCTGACACCCAATTAAGCCATTAGAAATTGCATTTAATTCATGTACTCCTTTCCTTTAATGCATGGTACTTTTGGGGTGTAAAAGTCAACTGTATACACCTTTTTCTATTCAAGAATTTTTTCAAAATAATTTGCTTAATCTAATTCTTCCAAAATGTTAATCTCATAATTTCATTCAACCGTTTCAAATTTCATCTCAATCTGATTTTTCTAGCTCATGTTCTAGCCATTTAAAGTTAACGGTTGGATTTGAAATATGATCAATTAATCACCACACTAATTTCATCAGGGATTTTCATAACCCAATAATCCCATAAGATCAAGCTCATCATTACCAACTTTTCTTTCAAATTTTACTTGAATCCGCCCTACAGGATTTGAGTTATGAATTTTCTAGTATTTTTCCACTTAACTTGATAATTATTCTTTAAATTCTCATAATTCATATCAAATAATTTAAAATAATTATTCATGATGTATTGGTATGTTTCAATCACCATCAAATTACTTTAACCCCATTGCCCCATATCATCTTATAATGATTACTTGAATCAGTATCGATAATCCTTAGCCCTAATTACAAAATCACTAGAACATTCAAAAATTCCATTTAATCACATATAAATCACCTGTAAATGTTCAATTCATACAATTGAGTCCTACATAAGTTGAGGTTTCACAATCCTCTCCCCCTTATAATAGGTTTTATCCCGAAACTGTCTTTCCTTTAAATAACTGGGGGTATTTCTGTTCCACTTCTTTTTTTAACTCCCAAGTGGCTTCATTTTCGGAATACCGGTTCCATTGTACCTTTACGTACTCAATTTCTCGATTCCGAAGCTTTTGTACTTTTTAATCCATGATTCTAACTGGCCTTTCTTCATAATTCAAATAATCTTGAATCGGTAGGTTTTCAACCACTAATACATGGGTCGGGTCCGGAACATATTTCCTAAGCATAGAAATATGGAATACATTGTGGACTAAAGCTAACGCCTGGGGTAAGGCTATTCTATATGCTGATTTCCCAATCTTTTCCAAAACCTCAAATGGTCCAATATACCTGGGATTCAGCTTTCCTCTTTTCCCAAATCTGGTAACTCCTTTGAATGGCGTGACCTTTATGAACACATGTTCGCCAACTTGGATATTCAAATCCCTTCTTTTACAATTTGTGTAACTCTTTTTCCGACTTTGGGCGGTGAGTATACACTAGCGAATAGTTTGTACCTTGTCTGCCATTCATTGAGACAAATCTGGGGCTAACCTTTTCTCTCCAACTTCATCCCAGTTCAATGACGTTCGACATCGCCGTCCATACAATGCTTCAAATGGAGTCATTTGGATACTAGCCTGGTAGCTATTATTATATGCAAACTCCGCAATCGATATATATTCATCCCATGATCCTCCAAATTCCAAGGTGTACATACGGAGTATCTTCAATGATTCGATTCACCCGCTCCGTTTGTCCATCTGTTTGAGGATGGAAAGTTGTACTGAACTTAAGTTGGGTGCCTAGGGTTTCATGTAAGCTCTTCCAAAATCTTGACGTAAACGTCACATCTCGATCCAAAAAATTGACTTTGGTACTCCATGGAGTCTTACAATTTCCTTATAGTATACCTTGACTAGCCTTTCTGCTGTGTAAGTCCTTTTTATTGGTATGAAGTGAGCCAGCTTCGATAGCCTCTCTACTATTACCCATATGGAATCATTTCCTGCTTGGGTCTTAGGTAATCCTTCAATAAAATCCATTGTGATATGGTCCCACTTCCATTCAGGAATTTCCAAGGATTGTAATTTTTCAGGCACTCTTTGGTGATCTGCTTTCACCCGTTAGTAAGTTAAATACTTAGCCACATATTCAGCGATCTCCCTTTTCATATTATTCCACTAATATGCTTTCTTGAGATCCTGATACATTTTTGTACTTCCTTGGTGAATAGAAGATGGTGAAAAATGAGCATCCTTAAGGATCTGTTCCTTTAACTCAACTGCATTAGGTATGCAAAGGTGACCCTTATACTTATACATACCTTGCTCATTAATAGCAATTTCAGATAATCCCTTTTTCTTCATCTTCTCTACGTGTGTATGTAGGTCTGTATCCTTTTGCTGCGCAGTCTTGATTTGTTCAAAAAGTGACGATTGTATTCATAGTTGTTATAATCTTGTTTGGATTCCAGGTGAACATATAATCAATTCCATTTGTCTTATCTCCTGAAGCAATCCTTCCTCATTGGTGATAAGATGTGCTAAGCTGACATTTCTGCTCAATGCATCAGCTACCATGTTTGTCTTACCTGGATGGTATAAAATTTTCAAATCGTAGTCCTTCAATAACTCGAGCCACCTCCTTTGTCTCATGTTCAACTCCTTTTGAGTGAAAATGTATTTAAGGCTCTTGTGATCTGTATAAATCTCACATCTTGCACCATATAGGTAATGTCTTCATATTTTCAAGGCAAACACCACTGCTGCTAATTCTAAATCATGTGTGGGGTAGCTTACCTCATTGGGCTTCAGCTGTCGCGCCGCATAGGTCATCACTTTTGCTCTTTGCATCAGTACACATCCTAATCCCTTTCTTGAAGCATCACTGTAGATCAAAACCCTTCATTTCCTTCTGGTAGGGTTAGGATGGGTGCTTTTACCAACTGCTATTTCAATTCTTGAAAACTATGCTCACATTCTTTAGACAATACATACCTGACTCCTTTACGAGTCAATCTTGTAAACGGGGCTGACAATTGTGAAAATCCTTCAACAAATCTTCTATAGTAGCCGGGCAATCCTAGAAAACTTTGGATTTCTGTAATGGTTGTTGGCCTTGGCCATTTCAGCACTGCTTCAATCTTTTGAGGATCAACTTGAATACCTATTTCTGATATTTTATGCCCAAGAAATCCTATTTGTTTCAACCAGAACTCACGTTTCTTCAACTTGGCATATAATTTTTCTTTTCTCAACCTTTCCAAAACCCTTCGTAAATGATCTTCATGTTCTTTCTCCATTTTTGAGTAGATCAGGACATCATCAATAAATACAACCATAAATTGATCAAGATAGTCCTGAAAAACTCTATTCATCATATCCATGAATACAGCAGACGCATTAGTAAGTCCGAAAGGCATTACCAAAAACTCGAAATGTCCATACCTAGTTCGAAAAGCTGTCTTATGAACATCGGTAGGACTTATCCTCAGTTGATGATACCCTAACTGTAAATCAATTTTGGAGAAAATTGTGGCTCCATGTAATTGATCGAATAAATCATCAATCCTGTGCAATGGATACTTGTTCTTTATTATAACTTTATTTAGCTCCCTGTAATCAATACATAGCCTCAAACTTCCATCCTTTTTCCTTATAGACATTACCAGAGCTCCCCAAGGTGACACACTTGGCCTGATGAAACCCTTATCCATCAGCTCCTGTATTTGAGTCCTTAGTTCATTCATTTCGGCTGGCGCCATTCTATATCGAGTTTTAGATATTGGGGTTGTACCCGATATAATATCTATAGTCATATCCATTTCCCTTTGTGGAGGCAATGTGGTTAATTCCTTTGGAAATACGTCAGGAAATTCCCTAACCACCAGAATCTGATTAATTTCTACCTCCATACCTTTCTCTACATTTACTGACACTAGGTATGCTTGGCATTTTTGCTGGATCATCCTGACTACTTTCATAGATGATATCGATATATTTAAAATTTCAGATAGCCTCAGCTTCCCAATGGCTATCTCCTTTCCTAGGGTTGCTTCAAATTGCACCTTCTTATTTTTACAATCTATGGTGGCTCCCCATTGACTTAGCCAATCCATACCCAATATTACATCAAATTCAGTCATAGGTAATAGGATCAAATCGGCTTCTAGAATCAACGATCCTATCCTAATTGGGCATGCTTTGCATACTTGGCTAGAACTTGCTAACCTATAAACAGGGGATTCTACATGGATTATCTGATTAGTCTCCTCTACCGGTAGTGCATGGGTGGTCATATATTGGCATGTTATGAATGATTGGCTAGCACCTGAATCAAACAAGGCTACAACCAAATTTCTTAAAATATAAACTGTACCTGTGACCACCTTTTTCTCCTGTTCTTGAGATTCTATCCGGGTCAAGGCATGCACATGCACCAAATTCATAGAAGTTCCCTGCTTATTTGTTGCTCCGGGTATTCTGAGTTGAGCAGGTCTTCTGCGTCCTTGCGATGTCTGCGCCTTATTTGGGTAATTCGGGGCAATGTGACCTGTCTGATCACAGATATAACATTTAACAACCTTTACTTCACCCGTCCTGCACTCCTTGGCGATATGACCCATTTGTCCACATTTGTAGCACCGATTCGAGCCCTTTAAACACTCGCCTGTATGCCGCTTTTGACATTTTCTAGAAAGAGGTGAGCTTTTCTTCTTTGGGATTCCGTTTCTAGCCTTTTCCTTCCCAGTTTCTGTTTCCTCTGTACCCATGCTGAACTTTCTTGAGCCTAATCTCAATTCCTGTGTTCTTAAAGCCTCAATTTCCAATGCTCTTGCTCTCTCGAGACTTGAAGCATAATCCTTGATCAGCAGAGGGGCAAAACTTTCCCGAAGATATGGCCTCAATCCTTGTTGGAATCTCTGTGCTTTATTTCCTGGCACATTTGCAATCCAAGGCACATACTTGACCTGAGCATTGAATTTTGTGGCATCCTCGGTGACTGTCATCCTCCCTTGATAAAGTTTTTCGAATTCTATCACTTTTTGACTCTGTAATCCAACAGGGTGGTATTCTTTGTTAAACTCTTCAACAAAAGTTTGCCAAGACACTTCTTCCGGTCATGGCATTGTAATCAACATTATTTTCCACCACTCGTGTGCATCCTTTACTAATAAATGAGTAGCACACAATACCTTTTAAAGGTCATTGCACGGAGATATCCTGAATAATTTCTTGATCTCCGTCATCCATTGTTCTGCTTGCACTGGGTCGGGTTCTCTGAAAAACTTTGGGGGTTGTTGTGCTAGAAATGCATTGATTACCCTTCTATCAGCTTCCATTAGCTGATTTTCGTCTCTCAATGGTACTGGTGTGGAAATGGGGTCCGCCATTGGAGCAGGTCTTTCCCTTTCTATACTACCCAACTGAGCTTGTTGGGTTCTTTCTCATAGTCCTTGAATTATCTCGGCAGTTTGTGTTGCCCAATCCCTAGTGGCTTGCTGCATTGCGTCTTTTACTGCCGTAACCACTCTTTCCTCTATGAGTCTAGCCTATCTTGACTCAGTTTCCTCTTCTGTATTTCTGTCAGGGCTTCCATCAATTCTCCTTTGCTGGTTTCTTTGGGTAGGTCCTTGTATCACAGGCCTTCCTCTCTTAGGCCTACTAGACTCGCCAACTTTATGTTGGCTTGGAATCTCTATAGCTGTTTCTTTTCTTTATTTTTCCATAGTCCTGACCTTGTCTCCACCATCGCGCTATTTTGGGTATATAAAAGCACACATTTTTCATTTATCATTAAGGTTGGATCATCATACATGCATTTCATTATCATGTAAACAATAGTCAATTCACTCAATCACAACATGTCATATCATTCAAGCTCATTCATCCATATATTTAAAACTCCTAAGTACAACTATGTCAACATATTCATTCATAACCATCATATTCACAATATTTTATTCATAGTCACTACATATGAGGATATAGCATACTTATGTACATATGACACAGCACACATACATTACTTGTGAACATGTGAATCTACCATGAAACTATAGTATCATCAAGTCATAATTATACATACACAAACTTAGAAAGCAAGAAAATTCATCATCTGCCTAGGCCTCTCCTTATATATCGTCTACAACTAGGTGAAAATTATGAGGGTGCCTCGGTGATCATACTAGTGTCAGACCACGCACGGACCTCTTCCTCTCCACTATCATCGTCATCATCCTCATCCTCATCATCGTTCTCTTCCTCACTTACATACTCCTCTACCACCTCCTCTACTTCCTCCTCCTCTTCTTCTTCTTCCTCGACAGGTTTGAGGAATTCCATGGGATCATCATCATCATTAACTTCCTCAAGTAAGGCAATTTCACCTGTCTTTTAGGATATGTCAAGCATTGCCTCACCGGGTCGAGGAGCTGCAAGTACCTCAATAACTCCTTCGGCACGACGCTCTTCAACATAGAGGGCCATTTCTTTTTCTCTCTAGTGAATCCTATCCCAACTTACCCCGTACCGAAACTGGACACACCCATGAACAAACCTGTACCATGGACCTCGGTCAGGTGGTGTGAGTGCTGGAATCTAATTCCAAAAATCCTGAAGGGAACAAATTATCTGTGGAAACACGGGGAGACCGTGGGACACCAAGATAAGTTCCGGGAAGAACTCATGCTCTAGATCCATAACTTGAGGACTCTCCTAAACTTTGTCTGTGCTGGCCAGGGGAGACATGATGGCTTCCTTGAGATTGGATAGGAGTGCATCTAGGTGAAAACCCTAGGGGGACTGCTGGGAACTGTACTATGTTTTGCTGTGATCCCCACCACCTATCTATGTTCTCTTCCCTTCTTCGTCTCTTTTCCTCCTCCTCTCTCTCCATTCATAATTCTTTTGCACTCATCATTCTCTTTCCCTAATCTGCCATCTGTACAAACATAGCAATTTAATTGCATTGCAAAGACAATTTATCATCATATATCATGCATTTCATCATGCTAAAAACATATCTAATCATCATATAGTCATGTATATTTCATCATATGCTTTCAATTTTCTATACTTAGAAAATTTTCATGCTTATTTACCAATCCTTGCTCTGATATCAAGCTCTGTGGTGCCCCAAACCTAAGCATCACATCCTGAGCCTTACCTTGGGATCGTTATTGATTGGTAAAAGTGTTTTAGGACATATGGATGTCCATCGCTAAAAGAAGCTATGTCAAAAATGTTTTAAGAAATCAAATGTCTCTGGGCTAAAGGAATTTTACGATGAAAAAATATTTTTGGACCTAAAAATGTCCTTTGCCGAAAAGGCTTATGTGAATGATGTTTTAGGACATGAGAATGTCCTTCTTTGCCAAAGGATTTATGAGAAAAATGTTTTGGACGTAAAATATCCACTGGCAAAAGATGATTTTATGTAAATGTCTTGGAACATTGGAAATGTTCACTCAAGACAAAACAAAATTAATTAAAGAGGGTAAAACATGGATGTTTTGCCTTAACATGCCCAGAGGTGGCTTGTAAATGATTTTTAAGAATGAATATTTTATGATAATATTCAAGGACATAGAATCGTCCTCATGAACAGAGGATTTCATGTTAATGTTTAAGGACATGTAAATGTCCTTAAGAAAAAGGTGTTCAAGATGTTTAATGGAATGATTTTCAAGGAAGTCTTGCCCTAAAAGATAAAATGCTTGCTTACTGAGTTGTCACTCATGTTCTGTTTTTCCAAACCTTAGACAGGTACCGGGAAACTCAAGGAGAAGCAAATCTAAGAAATGACGTAAGACTGGAGATGATGGCCAGGTAGGCTATAAGGAATGGAAAAGCATGAACATGCTAAGGTATGTAAATGTGTATGTGAACTTAATTAGAATTTTAAGTTCTATATGATTCAATGATTGAATGTATGGATGTATCAATGTAAAATGTGATGATTGAGTCAAGGAAACTTTCATTGTAGAAAAGCAGGATGAGATGCTATGTAATAGAATTTGAAATTTTATTACAGGTGTGTTGTAGCTTGTATGATGAATGATGTTGATTGTAAAGAAATGATTGATGAATAAGTCGTAAAAAAAATTTTGAACGAGATCCAATTAAGAACCCACCACGTGATCAGGGCAACAATCCTGATTCACATTTACCAATCGATAAGGTCTTGAGGTAAGGAAGTGACATCCCGGTTTGGGGCGCCACAAGGAAGAAGGAAGAGAGGAGAAGAAGAAAGGAGAGGCGCAGTGGCGCAATCGTCGCGCTGGAGTCGACTTAACCCTAACTGAAGTCGACTTTGCCCCTGTGGAGTTGACTTCGGTGAAGTCGACTTGAGCTAGTCAGAGTTGACTAGGCTTTTTGACTTGGAATTCTGTATCCTTTCTAATTTTCTCCCTGATAACTCATAAAAATGCGAGTTATCATGACCCATTTCAGACTTTATTTGTGCATTAGTCCGAGAGATAAGACTTAGTTTTCATTCATTTAGTTTAATTTCCACTCACTTCGCATTTTAGGAGCATTATTTAGTTTTTAGGCATTTTTAGCATTAATTAGGCATTTTTAGTCAATTTACTTAGTTTTTCCATCTTTTGCAGGAAGGATAGGACATATAAAAGCATGCGGGTGAGTGGAATGCACAAGGCAAATGGATGGCGCCCAGGCGCCACCCTACGTGCTTTTGCCAGGACTCCAGAAAAATTCGGAAAACAAGTGGCTTCTAGTGAGTTGGTGCCTAGGCGCCAGCCAGGGCCGCCCAGGCGCCACCTTACTAACATGCAGAGCAGCACAGCAGGGTTTTTGAAGCCACAAGTCATACTGCTTCTAGGGAGTTGGCGCCTAGGCGCCAAGGCATGAAATCCTGGGGTTTGCAGAAAAGTTCCAAGTTGCCAAGCACACAGAGAGTTGACACCTAGGTGCCAGCTAGGGGCGCATAGGCACCAATACGCATCCGTATGTGCAAATTTTAGTGCGTAGGCTATGCAACTGGATTCTATTAATAGATCCTAGGGGGTTCGCGTGCAAAAAAAAAAAAGAGAGAGAGGAGAGCCTAAAAACGAACTACACAACAAGAGAAAGAGAAAATCGCGATTAAAGCACAGATTGAAGAGAGCTCGTTGGTGGAAGCCGCCGGAAAATAGTTTTCTCTATTTCTTTCTAATTTTCATTCTCTACTTTCATGGATACTTTCAATATAAATGTAATGGATGTTGTGATCATGTCTATGAACTAAACCTCCATTAGATGGATGGTTAGGATGAATTGAATTCTAAACTATATTGTTTTTGGTTCTTTGAATTTCAGGAATGAATATTTAATTTTATATATGATTGTGTATGATTTACCTTTGCATGTGCGGATTTAATGCTTTTTACAATATTAGCTACCTTGTAAGATGATTTAATTACTTGATTTATCCTTGGAAGAGGAAGATCTCTGCTAGATCCATGTACAAAGCATAGGTTTCTTCCTGGTTAAGGGGAGTTGTTTAACGGATAGGAATATACCGTTAAACCCTATGTAGTTATTAAACAGGTTATGAACTTATCAATTTCACTTTATATAATGGCATGGGAACATAGCAATTAAATAAGGTGTGATTAGCTTTATATAATGTTGTAAGACATATATAGAGATTAATGAACTTGGGCTAGTAAATCCATACATAATCCAATTAAAAAGAACCAATGCAATATAGTTTAGATTCAAGAATTCCAAGCTATCCATCTGCCACCCCTGATTAGTAACTTTGTTTCTAGTATCCAGTAGTTTCGTAAACTCTACTATGATTTATTTTTGCAATCGTAGCTTTAGTTTAAATCATAAACTCAAAATTCTCTACCCATCGAAAGCAATTGTGAGGACCAGGTATTTTTATTCTATTTTTATTATAACTTTTCTCTATTTATAAGGTAACTTATGAACATGCTAGTAAGAATTTTACGATATTAATGGATACATAACATACATGGACACGACATTTAGGAGATGTATAGTGCATATGTGCATGTATGATTAGCGTTCCATTGATGGGCACTACGACTATTGTTTCCTTCGCAGAGTAGGTACGGGGTTCGACCTGCCCGGTCAGGTCGCGGGGGTCAAGGGGGAGACGCCCCTTGCGGGGGTGCAGGGGGCAGCGCCCCTGAAGAAAATTTTAATTATTTAAGTCGTAGGAGTGGAAGAGTAAATTACCAAATGCGATTAGACCCGACTCATGCTCCGACCCGTCCTGGACCCGATCCCGACCCGATGGGGGTTCGATATGAAGCGAAGCCCGCGCGATAGACTCCATTTTCTCACCTCACGCCCGACTGTTTTTCTTCTTCTTCTCTTCCCGATCTCTGCGTCTTCTCTTCTTTCTCTTCTACTCAGTACGATCTAGCAATAGATCTCTTCGAGAATACCCTACTGACTGCCTCGAAGGTGATCGATTTGAATCAAGGAAGCTCCAAATCTCTGCAAGCTAAGCCTAGGGTCGCTGTTTTGGGGAAAATCACGATCGAGGTAAGTAGATGTCGCCCTTTCTCGATTTAGTGATGAAATTTTATGTTGAACACGACATGAGGCTAGAGGAAATATGTAGAGCTTGACGACTCTATGGTATTAGGAAATGGGTTCGTAACAGTTAGGGTTTATGGGAAATTTACTTTGAATGTGCGATTTTTATGATGTGAAAGATTTCCTAGAAGTTCTTATATTGTTGAAATGTGACGTGAATTGATTTGCCCCAAAAGAGAATACGAATCGAAGGTTATTTCATTTCGCGCCTATCATGTGTTTGATAAAATGCTTGTGTGACAGATCTATGTGTTGTATCTGAATTGTGTTGATGTTGTATGTGTGGTTTGCGATGTGTTTCATTGTCTGTTATGTATGATGCGTTATCTCAAATAGTTGGTTGTAAGGGTTGTTCATGGCCCCTGATTGACATGAGGAGAGGGTTGTTCATGGCCCTTGATGGACATGAGTAGATGATTGGTTGTGTTGGTCAATTTGTGTGTATGGTTATATGTATACGATCTTGGGAGTGGGTATTGTACCCATGTGTATTAGCTTCATCACTGTATGAGTATCCATCATTATGCTTATTTGCACTTTGTGCTAACCACTATCTACTTACTGGGTCTATTTAGACTCATATCATTGTTATTGTGGTTTTAGATCGCAGGCCAGAAGGAGAACTTAAGGATGGGACAAGTTGAAGATCAAACATGAGAGACCCTAGCACAATATGTTGATTCCAGTTCTTTTAGACTTGTGCTCTTTTGATAATCATATATGTAGACAATTACTTAGGCGGATTCGTTTTGACAACTTTAATGTATTTGGTATTTCAGATTGGATTATAATCCTTGTTGATGCACATATGCATGGCTATTATATCTGTTTGTTGTGTAAGGAAAATATGTAATGATTTCCTTCTATAAAAATGTTCTTATTATATGAAGATGCAAGTATATAAATAGGATTGAATGTTATAGATGGAAATGTAATGATTATCAGGTCATGTATTCCATATGATCCCTTGTATGTTATGGGGAGATGCTGCCGAATTTTTCTATGATTGTGTAGCGCCGTTGATTAGTTATTGAGTATTTTTATGAATGGGGCGTTACAGAAAGTGGTATCAGAGCATAAGAATGTTTTAAATTATTAAGTTAGTGAAAGAGACCGATTAGGTGAGTGGTGAGAATACATGTTAAGTACATAGTATATTATCAGGGATGCAGTCTAGGTTCTTGATATGGGACTTGGAATATCTCTATGTTAAATTAATCTGTGTACATTGGTCAAATTTATGTTGCTTAATCTTAATTATTTATGGATGTTGTACAGAAGATGGCACCAAAGACAAGACTTAACAAGGGAAAGGGCATTATGGAAGAGGGTGGACCAAGTGAAACGATAGTCCCACCTCATGAAATGCCACTTGCTATTGAAGGCCAACAACAGGAGCAAGTTGCACAGGAGAGGTCCCCACTTCAAGAAGACGAGGAGAACGCAGATGATGATGCATACTGGGAAAATCCTAGCGGGGGTTATCATGGGATACACAGTCAAGGAGGAGTAGGAACCAGTAGTGGTGAGATTCCTATAGGACCAGAGGTAAATATTGGGGCACAAACAGGTGTGGAGGCTATGATGGGAATGATGAGAGGTATGATGCAGAATTTTCAAGAATTTATGCAAGCTCAGATGGAGAGAATGACGGCAAGCCTGGACACTCAAAGAGGACAACAAAGGACTTCAGGTGACACAAACCGTGCAGGTCCAAGGATGGGAGCAAGAAGACAAGAGCAAGAAGGAAGAAGGCCTCAAGAAGAGAAGTTAGACATCAAAGCATTCCAGGAGATGAAGCCTCCTATATTTCAAGGAGAAAGAGATTATTTAGTTGTGGATCGATGGGTGGCGAAGATGGAAAAGATTTTCAACTATATGGAATGCACAGAAGAACAAAAGGTCAAGTATGCTCTTTATGTGATGGAGGGGGATGCAGAACAGTGGTGGGATGCTGAGAAGGCTGTGTTACCAGATGGGGGTGGAAGACTACGATGGCCCGAATTTCTGGAAAGATTTCTTGCCCACTATGTGCCTGATAGTGAGAAAACACGTCGAGCATCAGAATTCATGCACTTAGTACAGGGGAAAATGACCGTGGAAGAGTATGATGCTAAATTTCGGTCGCTTTCTAGATTTGTTCCGTGGATAAGGACCAATCCACAAGAAAGGGCACGTAAATTTCAAGAGGGACTGAAATTCTCTATTCGAAGGGGCTTAGCACCCTTCATGTTACGTGATTATGGAGAAATGCTTGATCGAGCCCGCATGATAGAACGGGAAGAAGAAGAGCAAGAGAGGATTAAGGAAAAGAGAAAAGGGCCAAGAGGAGAAGTACAAGGACACAAGAAGCAGAGGACTATTGAGGGTGAAACTTTTACATTTAAGTCAGCCTGTTTCCAATGTGGTCAATTGGGTCATAAAAAAACATCATGCCCGCAATTGGTAGGTCAAGGGGAAGAGCAAACCAGGGGACAAGCACAAGCCCATGTTAGGGAGCAACAACCACAACAGCCACAGGTTCAAAGACAGAGGACAGGACGACATATTGTTTGCTTCTACTGTCGTCAACAAGGGCACATTAGGAGGGATTGCCCTATACTCTTAGGTGGAGGAGCAGTAGGGGCAGCTCGGATACAACAACAATTACCAGTTCATAATATTCCTCCTGGTGGGATGCAGGTTGGGAGAGGACCCTATCCTCAGCAGGTTCGCCCTCAGGTCGATAGAAGACCACAAGTGATGGCAGTGGTTCAAGCTGCAAATGCACAAGAGGCACAATCCGCAGAGAATGTGGTTACAGGTAACCTTCTTGTTAGTGGATGCATGGCCTTTGTATTGTTTGATCCTGGTGCATCACGATCGTTTGTGTCAATAGCTTTTGTGAAGAAAGCCAAGTTGATTAAACATCCCATGCATGAGCTAATGAGGGTGTCTACCCCCTTGAGAGCAGTTAGTATAGCAACTGAGATGTGTAGATGTGTTCCTGTGATGATTGAGGGTAGACAGTTCCTAGCAGATTTGATAGTATTGGAGATGGAGGGATTGGATATTATCTTGGGCATGGATTGGTTAGCTAAGTATGATGCTAATGTAGGTTGTCGATCAAAGCAAGTTATCCTTAAGGTACATAATGATGTGGAATTCATATTCAGAGGATTACCAACAGGTGGGTTACCCAAATTGGTGTCAGCCTTAGGAGCAATGAGTTTGGTTCGAAAAGGTTGTCTTGCTTATCTTGCCTCAGTAGTAGATATCAACCTAGTGGACAAACAGTTGGATGAGATCCCTGTGGTACGTGAGTTCCCTGATGTGTTTCCTGCAGATTTGCCTAGTTTGCCACCCGAACGGGAAGTGGAATTTGGAATAGATTTGCAGCCTGGAGTGGAGCCAATTTCAAGAGCTCCTTATCGCATGGCACCAGTAGAGATGGCTGAATTGAAGACTCAGTTGCAGGATCTATTAGATAAAGGATTTATTCGGCCCAGTGTGTCACCATGGGGAGCCCCAGTTTTGTTTGTGAAAAAGAAAGATGGGAGTTTGAGGTTATGCATTGACTATCGCGAACTCAATAAAGTGACTATTAAGAATAAGTATCCATTGCCTCGTATTGATGATTTGTTAGACCAGCTGCAAGGAGCAAGTAAGTTTTCAAAGATTGACTTACAATCTGGGTATCATCAAATGAGAGTTAAAGAGTCAGATATACAGAAAACAGCATTTAGGACTCGGTATGGACATTATGAGTTCCTAGTCATGCCTTTTGGTTTAACAAATGCCCCTGCAGCATTCATGGACTTAATGAATAGGGTATTTCGGCCATATTTGGATCAAATTGTGGTTGTGTTTATCGATGACATTTTGGTGTATTCCAAGAGCAGTGAAGAGCATGAAGGACACTTGAGATTGATTTTACAAAGGCTAAGGGAAGAAAAGCTTTATGGAAAGCTTAAGAAGTGTGATTTTTGGATGAACAGTGTGGGCTTTTTGGGTCATGTTGTTTCTAAAGATGGAATATCTGTGGACCCGCATAAGATAGAGGCCGTGGTAAACTGGCCTAGGCCATCCAGTGTTACTGAGGTGAGAAGCTTTTTGGGTTTAGCAGGGTACTATAGGCGATTTGTGGAAGGGTTCTCTACCATTGCCACTCCGATGACGAAGCTCACACACAAAGGGGTAAAGTTCGAATGGACAGACAAGTGTGAAGAAGCATTTCAAGAGTTGAAGAGACGGTTAGTAGAAGCACCTGTGTTAACTGTACCTTCAGGAAATGGTGGATTTGTGATATATAGTGATGCATCAAAGAAGGGATTGGGATGTGTCCTTATGCAACATGGTAGGGTGATAGCCTATGCATCAAGACAATTGAGACCACATGAGGTGAATTATCCAACTCATGACTTGGAGTTAGCTGCAGTGATTTTTGCACTGAAAATATGGAGGCACTACTTATATGGCGGACGATGTGAAGTATATACTGATCACAAAAGTTTGAAGTACATCTTTACTCAAAAGGAGTTAAATATGCGGCAACGAAGGTGGCTAGAGTTAATAAAAGATTATGACCTGAGTATTCATTATCATCCAGGTAAAGCAAATGTTGTTGCAGATGCACTGAGTAGGAAATCTGGGAGTAGCATGGCTAGTTTACTTACTGGTCAAGAAAAATTATTTGAAGAAATAAGAAGAATGGACTTGCATGTGTGTGTTGATGGGGTAGCAGCACAAATTAGCCAATTAAAGATTCAACCTACTCTTAGAGATGAAATTAGACAAGCACAAGAAGAAAGCCAAGATGAATCCTTTCAAAAGGTGAGAGAGAGAGCATTGAAAGGAGAATTGCAAGATTTTATAATTGGGGCCGATGGTATTATGAGATTCAGGGGTCGTATGGCCATTCCCAGGAGAGCTCAAATTTTACAAAAGATACTCGAAGAGGCACATTACTCACCTTACATGATTCACCCTGGGAGTACAAAGATGTATCAGGATTTAAAGATGCACTATTGGTGGGATGGAATGAAGGGTGATGTGGCTAAGTATGTGGCCAAGTGTTTAACATGCCAGCAAGTCAAGGCCGAACACCAGAGACCTGGAGGAGCATTGCAACCCATTGAAATTCCAAAGTGGAAGTGGGAAGGTATAGCGATGGACTTCATTGTTGGACTACCACGCACAGTGGCAGGATATGATAGTATTTGGGTTATTGTGGATAGATTGACTAAGGTGGCACATTTTATTGCTGTTAAAACCACTTTTACAGCTGAAAAGCTAGCATGGATATATCATAAGGAGATCGTGAGACTCCATGGGGTGCCAATGTCTATCATCTCAGATCGGGGATCAGTGTTCACATCAAGGTTCTGGAAGGCTTTACATAGAGCAATGGGCACTCAATTGGATTTTAGCACTTCCTTCCATCCGCAGTCTGATGGCCAAACAGAACGAGTGAACCAACAGTTAGAAGATATGTTGAGAGCTTGTGTCTTGGAATGGGGTAGCACTTGGAGTGACCATCTGGCTTTGGCAGAATTTGCATACAATAATACTTATCATTCCAGCATTCAAATGGCTCCTTTTGAGGCATTGTATGGACGAAAATGTAGATCGCCACTTTGTTGGGATGAAGTGGGGGAGAGTACTATAGTTGGCCCTCAAATGATAGCAGACACAGTGGAGAAGGTATCACGAATTCGGGAACAGATCCGCATTGCCCAATCTCGTCAAAAGAGCTATGCAGATACTAGGAGGCGAGAGCTGGAGTTCCAAGTGGGAGATAAGGTATTTTTAAAGGTATCCCCAATGAAGGGTGTGGTTCGGTTTGGTACAAAAGGAAAATTAAGTCCAAGATATATTGGTCCCTACGAAATCTTGGAACGAGTTGGAAAGGTAGCATATCGCATTGCTTTGCCACCTTTCTTAGTCGGGGTGCATGATGTATTCCATGTCTCATCATTAAGGAAATATGAGCCAGACCCGTCACATGTGCTCAAGCCTGAGGAAATACGAGTAGAAAAGAATTTGCAATATGTAGAGAGGCCAGTTCGAGTCTTAGATAGTAAGGAGAAACAATTGAGAAACAAGACTATCAAGCTGCTTAAAATCCAGTGGAGTAACCATACAGAAGATGAGGCTACTTGGGAGTTGGAGGAGATAATGAGGGAGAAATATCCTTATTTATGGGAATGATTGCAAGTTTCGAGGACGAAACTTTTCTAACGAGGGTAGTCTGTGAGGACCAGGTATTTTTATTCTATTTTTATTATAACTTTTCTCTATTTATAAGGTAACTTATGAACATGCTAGTAAGAATTTTACGATATTAATGGATACATAACATACATGGACACGACATTTAGGAGATGTATAGTGCATATGTGCATGTATGATTAGCGTTCCATTGATGGGCACTACGACTATTGTTTCCTTCGCAGAGTAGGTACGGGGTTCGACCTGCCCGGTCAGGTCGCGGGGGTCAAGGGGGAGACGCCCCTTGCGGGGGTGCAGGGGGCAGCGCCCCTGAAGAAAATTTTAATTATTTAAGTCGTAGGAGTGGAAGAGTAAATTACCAAATGCGATTAGACCCGACTCATGCTCCGACCCGTCCTGGACCCGATCCCGACCCGATGGGGGTTCGATATGAAGCGAAGCCCGCGCGATAGACTCCATTTTCTCACCTCACGCCCGACTGTTTTTCTTCTTCTTCTCTTCCCGATCTCTGCGTCTTCTCTTCTTTCTCTTCTACTCAGTACGATCTAGCAATAGATCTCTTCGAGAATACCCTACTGACTGCCTCGAAGGTGATCGATTTGAATCAAGGAAGCTCCAAATCTCTGCAAGCTAAGCCTAGGGTCGCTGTTTTGGGGAAAATCACGATCGAGGTAAGTAGATGTCGCCCTTTCTCGATTTAGTGATGAAATTTTATGTTGAACACGACATGAGGCTAGAGGAAATATGTAGAGCTTGACGACTCTATGGTATTAGGAAATGGGTTCGTAACAGTTAGGGTTTATGGGAAATTTACTTTGAATGTGCGATTTTTATGATGTGAAAGATTTCCTAGAAGTTCTTATATTGTTGAAATGTGACGTGAATTGATTTGCCCCAAAAGAGAATACGAATCGAAGGTTATTTCATTTCGCGCCTATCATGTGTTTGATAAAATGCTTGTGTGACAGATCTATGTGTTGTATCTGAATTGTGTTGATGTTGTATGTGTGGTTTGCGATGTGTTTCATTGTCTGTTATGTATGATGCGTTATCTCAAATAGTTGGTTGTAAGGGTTGTTCATGGCCCCTGATTGACATGAGGAGAGGGTTGTTCATGGCCCTTGATGGACATGAGTAGATGATTGGTTGTGTTGGTCAATTTGTGTGTATGGTTATATGTATACGATCTTGGGAGTGGGTATTGTACCCATGTGTATTAGCTTCATCACTGTATGAGTATCCATCATTATGCTTATTTGCACTTTGTGCTAACCACTATCTACTTACTGGGTCTATTTAGACTCATATCATTGTTATTGTGGTTTTAGATCGCAGGCCAGAAGGAGAACTTAAGGATGGGACAAGTTGAAGATCAAACATGAGAGACCCTAGCACAATATGTTGATTCCAGTTCTTTTAGACTTGTGCTCTTTTGATAATCATATATGTAGACAATTACTTAGGCGGATTCGTTTTGACAACTTTAATGTATTTGGTATTTCAGATTGGATTATAATCCTTGTTGATGCACATATGCATGGCTATTATATCTGTTTGTTGTGTAAGGAAAATATGTAATGATTTCCTTCTATAAAAATGTTCTTATTATATGAAGATGCAAGTATATAAATAGGATTGAATGTTATAGATGGAAATGTAATGATTATCAGGTCATGTATTCCATATGATCCCTTGTATGTTATGGGGAGATGCTGCCGAATTTTTCTATGATTGTGTAGCGCCGTTGATTAGTTATTGAGTATTTTTATGAATGGGGCGTTACAGCAATCAAACTAATTAATAATTTAGGTTAACAATTCCTCGTGGGAACGATACTCTACTCACTCTTTATTACTTGACACGACACGTATACTTGCATAAATAGCGAGCATTTTAATTCACATATACACAGCTCATCAAGTTTTTGGCACCATTGCCGGGGAATTTTTTAGCCAATTATTGTTAGTTTTATTGCTTTCTTGTATAATTCTGTAGAATAGTTTATTTTCGTAATTTTTTTAGTCTAGAATTTTTTCCGCTAGTTCAATTGAATTGGTTTTTGGAGATTAATCTTGTATTGCATGTGCTGAAGCAGAGCCGGAAAGGAGATTGTTATTCCTTTTGATCCGGAACCCAAGCGAATGTATTTGAGAAGGTGTCATAAGAGCAGTGAGGTTAGGAACGAACAACATACTATAGAGCGCATCGAGAACCAAGACAAGAACGTTCAGGCAAACCAGCAGGGGAACCAAAGGATTGAGATTCCAAATCATCCACCTCAAGATGATTTGGACCAACCCATTTAGGATCTCATTATGCTTGGCCAAAATGCAGTTCAGACTAGCATTGCACCTCCTCCTATCGACACCAACAATTTCGAGATCAAGCCGGTGATTTTCCAGATGCTCCAGTCCATTGTGCAGTTCGGAGGGCTCGCATTTGAAGACCCACACCGCCATCTGCGAAATTTCCTGCAGATAATGAACATGTTCAAACAGAATGGAGTCTCCGACAAGCCAATGCGGCTTTGGACTTTTCCATTTTCTCTTCGGGACAGAGTTTCAGAGTGGCTAGACTCTTTGCCCTCGAACTCTGTCAACACATGGAACGACTTGGCTCAGAAATTCTTGGAGAAATATTTCCCGCCTGCCAAGCTAGCCAAACTGAGAATGGATATAGTCTCGTTCAAGCAACACGGAGAGGAGACCTTATCAGAGGCGTGGGATCGCTTCAAAGACCTGCTCCGAAAATGCCCGCATCATGGAATTCAACAATGGGTTCAAATATAAATTTTCTATAACAGTCTCTAGGATTCCACCCGACACATGGTGGATTTTTCTTTAAACGGTTCTCTGCTGAGGAAAAGCTATCAAGAATCGGATGCCATACTCGAAAACATGGCAGCCAATACTTAGCAACTGCCATCTGATAGAAGCTGAAGTGGGGGTCTACTCCAATCGGACGCAGTTTCATCAATTAAGGCCCACATCGACACTTTATCTCGGCAGATTCAGAGCTTGTCCAGGCCAGCCAATGTCAGTGCACTAGGGGCGTCTACACCACAGCAGTCGACAGCAGCAGATATTTGCACGTGGTGTGGTGAATTCGTCCATCCCAGTGATGAATGTGCCTCCAATCTGGAGTCCATTAATTACGTGGAAAATTTCTAGAGAAATCCAACAAATAAATATGGAAACAACTACAACCCAAGTTGGAGAATCATCCCAACTTCTCATGGAACAATCAGACGAGGCCAAATCAGCCACCTGGATTCTTGCAGCAGCCCCCGTTGTAACAACCAACAAGACCAATGCAATTCAATCCACCACAGCGAGAAGAGAAGAAATCTGATATGGAAAACCTTTTTATGCAATTCATGCAATCCCAGATCACGACGAATAGAAACTTGGAAGCTCGGATAGGCCAACTGGCCTTAGCCCTGAATAACTGGCCTCATGGTTCATTGTCAAGCGACACCGAGCAAAACCCAAAAGAAAAAGGCAAAGAACAGGTCCAAGCAGTCACGTTGCGTAGTGAGAAGCAGTTACCCGATGCAATTCCACTAGAATCGGTAACTAAGCCCACGAATCCTCTGATTCAGCAGTCGCAGGAGCCAAAAGAACCAAACACTACTCAGAAGCAACCGGACGTTGAAATCGCCACGAACCAAAGGCCGCCTCCTCCATTTCCTCAAGGATTGGCAAAGACTAAAAAGGAGGGTCAATTCAAGAAATTTCTAGAGGTATTGAAGCAGCTTGATATCAATATACCTCTCGTTGAATCCTTGGAACAGATGCCTAGCTACGCCAAATTCATGAAAGATGTGCTATCGAGGAAAAGGCGGTTAACGAAATTCGAGACGGTGGAATTAACAAAGGAAACCAGTGCTAGGGTGCAGAGGAAGCTGCCTCCTAAACTCAAGGACCTATGAAGTTTTACTATACAGTGCATAATTGGAAACTAATACTTCGGGAGAGCTTTATGCGACCTGGGAGCCAGCATTAATCTCTGCCCAAGTCAATTTTTAGAAAATTGGGCCTCAGGGAAGCCCGACCTACAACAGTGACGCTGCAACTAGCGGATCGATCTATCGCGTATCCGGAAGGTATTATTGAAGATGTTCTTGTCAAGGTGGATAAGTTCATTTTTCCTGCAGATTTTATTATCTTGGACTATGAAGAAGATCGAGATGTGCTAATTATTTTAGGTCGACCTTCCTCGCAATGGGCAATGCAATAATCAATGTACGAGCCGGAGAATTAACCATGCAGGTGCAAAATGAATAAGTCACGTTCAATGTGCTCAAGGCAATACAGAGCCTAACTGATTCCGAGGGTTGCTTTAGGATTGACATGGTCAAATCAAAGGTTCTAGAGTTTTTCTCGACTAGTATTGAGCAGGACCCAAAGAAGACTGAAAATAAGGGGCGCAAGTTATCTGTTTGCACTAAAGACCGACTCGCTGATTACATCGAGCTCGAACGATTGACCGAGCCGGTAGAAAGCCAAGACATGGGAGATAAAGTCAATGACGGAATAGAAGGAGATAAAATTAAGAAAAATGGACATTTACATATCCACATACCCTTATCTTACCTACCGAAAAGTCAAACTCGGCATGACTCACTGGATCAATGTAAAACCCTGGAATCATTATCCAGTCAAAACCCTGACAAACGCCGGTATCGTCTTTGTAGGAAATTAACTAAGCCACTTGAGGGGGCTAGGGGTAGATCGGAAAATCCATGTTGTAGTCTGAATGGCAGGGAGTTCGAGGTGGAGAAACTGAAGGAAGATTGAACAACAGGAACGTCTGGCTGAGAACGTTAAACTTAACGCTGAATGGGAGGCAACCCATTGCTCATTTTGATTCGCATTTTTGTTTTTGTTTTTGTTTTCTTTTATTTTCTGGAAAATAATTTTGAATATAATTTCACAAGGATCATGCTTGGAAGCAGCCAAAAGAAATTTTTTTTAAAAATTGACGAAAGGCATCAGCGCCTAGGCACCGCAGGGGGCACCCCAGCACCATGATGAAGATCCCAAGAACACGGGGTGCCCCGGCGCCACAAGTTAGCGCCCCGGCCTCGGGTCGTGGACAGCGCGACCCGGATGCCTTATAAAGTCTGGGTTTAAGGTTTAAACCCTAAACCGCATGCCCCAGCGTCGAAAAACCCTATTTTCTCCTCCAATCAGTTTTCCATTGATTCCAAGCCATTTCAACTAAAATCCAACCACATTTCATCAAGGAATCATCCCCACATTCCATCCATTCCATTTCCCATTTCATTTCACTTTCTCCCCTTTTGCTTAGATCCACTCAAATCCATTCAAAACTCCAGTTTTTCATCACCAAATCCTAAGCCTAACACCTACATTGGGATTCCCATCACTTCCCCCATCATTTGGGCTCCATTTTGAGCCCCACCATCTTCATCTTCTCCGTCTAGAACCGAAAGCTACTGTCAGCAGATTGGTGCCTAGGCGCCGCTACCCCCCTCGCCCCGACACCAATACAAAAACAGGATAGGTTCAGATTTTAGGCGGAAGGCTTTTTTGGGTAAAAATTTCTCCATTTTTGGTGCATTTTAATTTTCTTTGAAGTGGTTTGGTAATTGTTTGAGTGGAAAATTGGATTGGACTGGTGGGTTTTTGTGAATTGATCTACGGGTTGGAGATTGATTTGGGTGGTTAGTCTGTGGATTGATCTATTGGTGGGTTTTTGTTGGTATTGGTTTGATACTTGATTGGTTTGGTGATTAGTTGGTGGAGGTTGACCTGTTAATTGCTTGTGGTGCATTTTTGGAGTTTGGCCTGTTTGTTTGTATTGGACTCTTGATTGCAAGGAGAGATATGGCTTCATCATCATCAGCCAAGAGGAAGAAAGTATAGGAGCCCGTCGAATTTGACGCAAACAAATTTGTGTCTGCCCAAGCGTTCAAGCGGTACACAGATGCACTCTAGAAAAGGCACTTGATTTCAGAGAGAGGAATCAAGATAGACGAGTTCTCCGACGCTCCACTCCTCAACTTGCATGCTCGAGGTTGGCAGCAGTTCGTGGCACAGCCCCAATGTGGCACCCCGAACCGAGGCGTCCACATAATCCTTACTCCAAGACTTGTCGATTGGTAAATGTGACTCAGGATTGTTGCCCTGATCACGCGGCGGGTACTTAATTGGATCTCGTCCAAAATTTTTTCTTTCTCTTTCATCACATAGACATACATTCATTATCATTGGACTTATCCATATCATCATAAAATCATTCATATATTCTTTTATTGGAATAATTCACATAAATACAATCATGTTTGTAATATCCATAAAACATGTCTTTAACATAATTATCATACATTTGTCTCTTTGGACGCATACATATAACTGCAATTAAATTTGTAGATCATTTCTACCTAGCATCCTTTATGAGTTAGCTCCATAGCCTGTTTGTCATTTTGAAAACACATATGAGTAATAATACTCAGTAATCAAGCCTTTTTCTTTGGCAAGTAAACATTTTCCTTTCATTCAAATGCATTTCTCCTATTTGATAGGAGACACTTACCAAGTGATCAACTACCAATGAGACTGAAACCTTTTTATATAAACCTTTCATGCATCTCATGAAAATGCAATGCATTCATTCATATATAACTTTCCATGTGCCTCCAACCTCTGGGAGGACGCCGCCGGCACACAGCCCTTGCGACTTGACAATAGTGAAGGGGAACCCTCTGATCCGCTTACTACCTCCACCAAAGCCTCTTTCTTGTGCACCATGTTCATATATACATATGCAGACATGACATGCTCTATAAAACTTGATAAATCATTTAGAAAGTAATTTAACAAGCATTTAGTAATCATTTCAGGTAAAGCATTGTAGGAATGGTCATCCTTAAATATAATTCATAAAAAACGTGAGCAAACAATTTGCAATCATTTAAAAATATTTAGAAAGCATATAGCTTGCTTACCTCCTCAGTCTATGTCCTCCACCTTTTCCTTTCCTTTTCCTATATAAGGAAAAATGATATTTTATCTATATCATTTCATATTTTAGTTTACTTCCCATGCATGCTTTATAATCATCCATTGCCTCATTTCTATAGAGGTTAATCTTATTAATATACTTGGTCAGTATCTCCTTATATGGATTTTTATCCATAAATCCTTTAAAAATTCCATCCATATATCCTCATAAATATATAAAAATAAATCTCAATTTTTTCCCAAAATCACGCTGTCCACTGTTCATGGGTACTGTTTACATTTACTGTTCACCCAAGGTTACTGTTCACAACGACGTGGGTTACTGTTCACGGGTTCCAAAAATTGACATTTTTTTTCCAAAAATAAAAATACCATGACATTGCTTATGTTTAGTATATCATGGAAAAATTCATGCATTTTGAATTTATCATTATTAACTTGGCTAAATAAATTATTTTCTCCATATACTAAAAATCAACATAAATTCACTTAAGCATAATCCTGAATTCCAAAAATTATGAAATTAATATATCATCATTCCAACATCATATTTATCATATTCATTCATCCCAAATCATCATTGATCAATTTTGGAGCATTATTTACACATATCATATGCTGTCTTCCCGAATGCTCTATCTTTGTTCCAAATTTTTGATATTTTGGCATAATTCCGATTAAGAATTATAAATATACTTATTTTCTCATGCTTAGGAAATATCTAAGCATAATTTTACCCTACTTAACATCCAAAAGAAATTTGAATAGAAATCACTTACCCGGAGTGGAGATATCCCTCTTCTTCTCACACTTTCTCTCTCTAACTTTCTCCTTTTCTTTCTCCTCAAGGCTAAAACGTGGTGGGGGTAAAAAATGCTCAAATGGAGCTGGGTTTGCTATGCTTTGGACGTCCCCCCTTGGCCCCTATTTATAGGGCTTGATTTTTCATAAAATTGGATTTTACCCCCCCTTGCTTGATGTATTAAATTGTAAATGTATTTTTTTATAATTTCAAAAAGGTGCATTGAGCCAAGAGCAGCCACCCTACAGCAGCTCCAGCCCCCTATGGCAGCCCTATTTTTCATAATTTTTTATTTTTAAAATTATTTAATTTAGGCTAATTAAATCTTAGCCATTGATCATTGACGAGGATAAATTTTGAGCCGTTGGATTTGGCTCCATTTTCCACAGCCCCTGCATGTCCAGCCACCTTTGCAGATTTGCATTTAATTTTTTTATTTTTTAATTATTTAATTTTAATAAAAAGTCAAAAGTAGAATTTATGAAAAGTTAAGCTACTTTTTGATCTCCTTTTGACGTTTCATCTTGACCTTCAATTTGTGATTTTAATCACATCTTAAACTATTCATCATGTCCATCATGGATTTTTAATCATTCATACAAAATTTCATCGAAATCCGACGCCCGGATTGCAAATTATGAATTTTTCTTTAATTTTTCACTAAAATCAAAAAATCCATTAAAATATCAAAAAGTATTGTTATTTCGTCCTGTAGTGATTAAATATCCTTTTTCGTCTTTTTGTGATTAAGTTAATACAAGTGATTAACTCTTAATTACGTGTCTTAATCCCAAGGTTACTATTCGCGTGCACTATTCACGTGGGTTAAATTCTTAATTGCATTATTTTAATCTCCAATACACATATCCAAAAATATAATTCATGAATTTTCATTTATCATAAAAATAATTACAAAGAATTTAGGATTTACAACCCGAAATGACGCATATATGGTCTGGGTTTCACAATAACCCTAGGGTTTTATACGTGTCTAAGATTGGGATTTCACACCCAACCTGCTATTACTCCTGCGGTCAATGAGTTTTATGCAAATGCAGTGGAACATGAAGAGGGGCGAATGACAGTCAGGGGCAAGATTGTCTCATTCCATGCGGAGGCGATCAACTCGTATTATGGGATAGATTCTTTCGATCACCCTGATGAGTATGAGGCAATCCTGGAGGGAGAAAACCGAGATGTCGATTCCATAACCAGGCCGTTTTGCCAGAGGCCACCGGTTTGGAAGTTGACGGGCAACTAGCTAACCTCCTTCAAGTGGAGTGATATGCTTTCCCATGGGAGGATGATTTTCCACTTCATCTCGGCCCGGATGATACCATCAACCCACATCAGAGAGGTGACAATGGACAGGGCCCTCTTGATATACGCCATCTACAGTGGGCTGACGATCGACGTCGGAAGGCTGATCTACTATCAGATCTGCGTCTGTGCGACTGCACCCCAGGCAGCTATTTGTTCCCATTCCTCATCACCTGGCTCTGCAAGCGAGTCGGCGTCAGATGGGAGCAGATGGAAGAGGTCTTGAACTGTTAGGCCATCATCGACGACCTCTCCTACCGCACCCAGCCCCGAGTCCACACAGCCATGACGTGCCCCAGAGCGGCTCCAGCTGTGGGTCCCTCCTCACAGCCACTATCCATGGGCGAGCGGCTAACCAACTTGGAGAATTTGGTTGCAGCCCATGCCAGGTACCGGCGTCAGCATGACAAGGCGATGGAGGCCTACTTACGGTGGATTGCGGAGGACAGCCAGATCGACGTCTCCACCCTCCCGCCTTTCCCGTCGACGCCACCAGAGGTCAGAGCATGCTTCAGGCAACCACCCAGCAGACCTAGCCCGCCGATAGCGAGGACGAGGACGCCACCGAGTCCGATTCTTGAGGGAGTCCCGGTCCTTTCATTTTGTTTTTATTTTTTCTTTTCATTGTATTTTCATTATTAGTTCATTTTAGGTCATCATGCATTGAGGACAATGCATCTCTCAAGTTTGGGGGGGTGTATAATTCTCAACCATAGGTTAGTTTTTCACGTTAGTTTCTCATGTTTTATTTTATGTTGTATGTTATGTTAATTCCAACTAATGAAAGTTATCTTTGTTTCAATCCATCTTATTGTGAAAATATGCAAGGTTGTGATTAATGTTGACTTGAAATTGAATTTATGTAAGAATGGGCAATTCAGATTAAAAACCAAGTATAAAAGCAAGTTGAAATTGACATGTGAAAGAACTAAAAGGAATTTCATAATACATTGTTCTAATTCGATTACATGTATATCTTCCAGACTGAAATGATGAGAACTGAATTAAATAAATGTTGATCATGTACTTTAATAGGTTCAGAAATGGTATTATTTCACATAAAATCACACAAGCATGTTCAGTATCCCTAACAAGGCATCAGGAAAATAAAAAGGGGGTGGTTGACCTGAGCTGAGTAACCGGGACTTAGCATCAACAAATGACAAGGTTCGCATAAAAAAGAAAAGGAAAATCACAGTAATAACTCTTTAAAATCAAAATTCTCCCCGTATACCCTGAAATATGGTGAGGGGAGCTAAAAAAAATAGATCTCCAGATATCCTGAAATATGGCGAGGAGAATTTTTGCAACAAGTTTGGGGGGAAAAAGAATGTGCAGTTGGTAGAAATTGAATATAGTGAATTATTATTATTTTTTGTAACCAGTTTATTCAGCGTAAACTTTGGTTTGCTTGTGTACGTTAATTTTCTAACTAGTTTTCTGATCCAATGGAAGATTAACGTGTTGAATTATGACGATGCACTATGGAATTTTTGGCACCCACATGTGACTTGTTTTGAGAACGAAAATGCATGCCTTGTTTGTGTAATGGATGATTTTTCAAGTTAGATTAATCTTGACCTTGTGAAATAGATAAGTGGATTGATTTTTCAAAGCATAACAGGAAGCAAACGGAGTTGGCAGAGTCTGCATTCATTCATTGATTCATTGATTCATTTATTCATTATTTTGCATGTGTTGCACAAGGACTAGCAACATTTAAGTTTGGGGATGTGATAACTCGTAAAAATACGAGTTATCATGGCTCATTTCAAACTTTATTTGTGCGTTAGTACGAGAGATTAGACTTAATTTTCATTCATTTAGTTTAATTTCCACTCACTTCGCATTTTAGGAGCATTATTTAGTTTTTAGGCATTTTTAGCATTAATTAGGTATTTTTAGTCCATTTACTTAGTTTTTTCATCTTTTGCAGGAAGGACGGGAAATATGAAGGCTTGCGAGTGAGTGGAATCCAGATCGAGATCAGGTCATAAGGCAAGTGGATGGCGCCCAGGCACCACCCTAGTGCCTTCGCCAGGACCCCAGAAAAATTTAGAAAACAAGTGGCTTCCAGTGAGTTGGCGCCTAGGCACTAGCCAGGGGCGCCCAGGTGCCACCTTACTAACATGCAGAGCAGCACAACAGGGTTTTTGAAGCCACAAGTCATACCGCTTCTAGGAAGTTGGCGCCTAGGCGCCAAGGCATGAAATCCTAGGGTTTGCAGAGAAGTTCCAAGTTGCCCAGCACACAGAGAGTTGGTGCCTAGGCACCAATACGCATCTGTATGTAAAACTTTCAGTGCTTAGGCTGTGCAACTGGATTTTATAAATAGATCCTAGGAGGTTCACGCATGAAAAAAAAAGAGAGAGGAGAGCCCAAAAATGAACTACACAATAAGAGAAAGAGAAAATCGCAATTAAAGCACAGATTGAAGAGAGGATTCAACCCCGTTGGTGGAAGCCGCCGAAAAATAGTTTTCTCTATTTCTTTCTAATTTTCTTTCTCTGCTTCATGTATACTTTTAATATGGATGTAATGGATGTTGTGATCATGTTTATAAACTAAACCTCTATTAGATGGATAGTTAGGATAAATTGAATTCTAAACTATATTGTTTTTAGTTCTTTGAATTTTAGGAATGAATATTTGATTTTATATATGATTGGGTATGATTTACCTTTGCATGTGCAGATTTAATGCTTTTTACAAGATTAGCTACCTTGTAAGATGATTTAATTGCTTGATTTATCCTTGAAAGATGAAAATCTCTGCTAGATCCACGGCAAAGTATAGGTTTCTTCTTGGTTAAGGGGAGTTGTTTAACGGATAGGGATATACCGTTAAACCCCGTGTAGTCATTAAACAGGTTATGAACTTATCAATTTCACTTTATTTAATGGCATGGGAACATAGCAATTAAATAAGGTGTGATTAGCTTTATATAATATTGGAAGACATATATAGAGATTAATGAACTTGGGTTAGTAAATCGATACATAATCTAATTAAAAAGAACCAATGCAATATAGTTTAGATTCAAGGATTCCAAGCTATCCATCTGTCATCCCTGATTAGTAACTCTGTTTCTGGTATCCAGTAGTTTCGTAAACTCTACTCTGATTTCTTTTTGTAGTCGTAGCTTTAGTTTAAATCACAAACTCAAAATTCTCTACCCCTCGAAAGCAATCAAACTAATTAAAAATTTAGGTTAACAATTTCTCATGGGAACGATACTCTACTCACTCTTTATTACTTGACACGACACGTATAGTTGCGTGAATAGCAAGCATTTTAATTAACATATACGCAGCTCGTCACTCGCCCTATCTAGATTTAACATATCATATTTTTAATCAATGTCAATCGTACCCATATCATTTCTAATTTTGTAAAATGGTGTGGCTCCCCGAACCGAGGCATCACATTTGTCCTTTGTGATACCCGGACCCAAGTAAGGCTTACATATATGCATTTGGCATATATAAATGGATCATGTACGGTTTAGTGGAATTATAAATGATTTTCCTAAGCAATATTGATGATTTATTTCAATTAGGGCAAATGATGATGAATGATCAATATAAGCCGATATAGGTCAATGTGATTAAAGAGGCTTAATGAGGATTAGAAAATAAAAATATATTGAGGATAGTTACCTCATATATTAAGATTTAATTTATGGAGATTATGATTGGTAATTATGGAGTTAGGGTAGCAAATGTTAGAAAATGCGTAACTTGACGCCGGGAAGGCGGATTAAGATGAAAATTGAAAGGTAAGCACATAATTTTGTGATTAATCATATGGAAAGGTTGGATTATGAAAAGTATGATGAAAGTAAGGTGAAAATCGATCATCACCATCAAAATTCAAGGATGACTTCAAATAGTCATAACTTGAACTAGAAAAGTCGGATTGTGAGACGAAATTTGAAACGAACGGTTAAAATTATGAGATATATGCAATGAGAGGTTTGGAATTAAGCTAATTATAATAAAATTAAGTGATTAATGATATAATTAAGGAGCTAATGAGCTAGCTCAAGTGAGACAATGTAGGTGGCCCACACATGGACGATCAAGGGGCTATTGCATGAGATTTTTGAATTTAAAAAAAAATGAAAAATGTGTATTTTAATGACCTAGGCAGATAGGGTGAATAGTGGACGAGATTTGGGTTGATTTTTGTGCCAAGAAAATGCCAAAAAGTCCATGATAGGTGGACCCACCAAGTGGACAGCATTATGGAGCAAGAGAGAGGTCACGGTAGAGGCAGCTTTTTGGATTTTTTATTAATTTTTTAATAGTTAAATTGACCCCTAATTAATATAGTTACCTAGGGTAATTAAATACCCATTAATTAAAGTGGAAATTAAGTGGAAAAATTGTTAAAAAGATGCTGCAAGTGGACCCCACCCAAGTGGACAGCTACATGAAGGAAGGGAGGTGCACGTTCAAAGGCTGCATTATGTAATTTTTATGATTTTTTTAATAAGATAAATGGTCCTCTAATTAGGTTAATACCTAGGGTAGTTAATTAGCCATAAATTAAAGTAAAAATTTGTTGGAAAAAATGGCAAAAGACTGCTGCAAAGTGATGTTGCATTATATGGACAGATTTTGTCCATTAATGATGTGGATTTTAATGGATTTATAAAAAATAATTTGATAATTTAAATGGCCCATATTTTGCCATGTCAGAAAAAGGGGATAATCATGCTTTAATTAGCTGCTAAGTGATGTGGAAAATGGGTCCCACAAAGCTAGAAAATCCAGCTTATGCCCAAGTATACGTTCATATGTATGAAGGGTTGAGGAGAGAGAAAAATGGTAAAGGGAAAAACCCCCAAGCAAGGCAAACACGTTCCATTTTTTTTCCAGCAGCATGAGGACCAAGAAAGGGAGGAAAATAGGAGAAAAATAGAATGAAAAATGGAGAAGAAGAATGGGATTCAAGCTAGGAAAAGTGGAGTCCAAGTTTGATCCAATACATGTAAGTATACCCTTGATTATGGGTTGAAAATCATAACTAAAATTTTCTTAAATCCTATGTGATGTTGCTGTTTTGATATTTAATCATTATTATATGATGATTCATGATTATATTAATTATATAATTTGATTTATAAAGTTTAATTTGGGGATTAATCAACCCATATCATCTAATCTACACTTAAGTGTAGTAAATCTGAACTAGGAAAGAAAAATATGGAAGAAATAGTAAATGAATAAATTTTATCATTAAAATGTTTGTAAAGACTCATGATAATATGATTAAGGAACTACCTAAATTTCAGTGCAAAAGAATAAGCATGTTGGAAATTAAAAATCCGAGAAAATCAACCTGAACAGGGTTGAACGGGTGTCAGGATCAGCGGCACCAAATGATTTTTAGTAATTTTTATACAAGTAATTTTTGGCTTAAAATTTACAGGATATATAATAAATATTTAGGATCATAGGAAAAAAATTAAAATTAGGTTTTTAAGGGTATAAATATACCTAATAATTAACGTGATTTGGACTGTCTGAAAATGGATGCTGCTGTCCAGCAGGGTAAAAATACAAAAATATATATAAATTCTTGATGATTTGTGCTGGAAATATTTATTTTGATGAATTCATGTAGTTATTAAGTTAATTTAGATATTTTAGAACAAAATTACTTTATTTGATATTAATTCAAGATTTTGAGAATTCAATGTGCTTGAATTCAGCATTATGGACAACTTAAGGAATAAATCAAGATAAATGTTAAATTTCAGATTTTTGGGATAAAATTTAAATTAAAATGGGATATAAATAAGTATCATAAGTAATTATGAGTATTTAACCTATTAAAGGTGAGGTTTAGAAAGGATGGAATTTAGGGTTACGTATAAGACCCGATTTTCATGTTTTGATGTTGAAAATGTTAAATGGATTATGTGAAGGGGTAAAGCGCAAAAATGCATAAAAATATGATGGAAAATGTGGATTAGGTTACTGTTTTGATAAATAATGATAATATCAAATTTTGAGATTATTATATGATGCCTATGTTATTAATTAAGTGCTTAAAATGAGCACCGATGAGTAATAAATGGAAAATATGTTAAAAATGATAAATGGAAGTAATTAACTTCCAAATAAGATTTAATTAGTGATTATTATATTTATGTAAGTTTACCGTACATAAGGGTATTAAAATGAATGAATGGATGATTATATATGTATAGGTTATGTGCTAAGTATGAGTACCCGACTTGAAGGACAAGTGGGTCAAGCCAAGTCCAAATGAATTTATGTAGGTTGGAAAACCTAAGGGATTTATGTATTTGAAGTTGATGTGAATAAATGAAATATTATTTTCATTTATCTAGGCAAAGGCAAGGAAAATAGTTGAAGAAAAGGATTATGACAATCTCAGGTAAGCAAGCAAACTTTTCAAATTACTGATTTTTCCTTATGTGATGAATTGATGATATGTTGATATTTTTATGAATGTTTTACAAGTGGGCAAGCACAAGTTTTGGAAAATGATGGCTTTAATGAAAATCCTTAAAGTTTGCTTCATGGGAAGCAAGCAACACTGTTTAAGATAAATAATTTATCTCAAGTGTTGCCAATGTTGGGAATGCTTTATGTTAATGGATTTGAGAAATTGCTTATGAGTAAGCAAGTTCTCAATGAATATAATTTTAAAGGATTTTATCTTTTATGTCGATGTTTTTAAGGAATTTGCTTTTAAGTAAGCAAGTTCTTTATGATGATGTTTCAAAAGTATTTTATAAGAAAAATGAAATTTTGCCCTTTTTCACAAAACAACAAATGTAAATAACTTTTGAATTTCTCTTATGATGTTTTACGATAAATGATTAAAATTATAAAAGAAAAAGATTAGTTTTCTATGTCATGATATTTAATTATAAATGATAATTTGGACATAGCCCATATGTTTTGAAATGATATTGGAAAAGTCTTGATTTCCTTTAGATAAGGAAATCTATGATGAAAATGTCTTCAAAAATGTTTATACGAATGTGGTTGAATGAGATTTAAGGATGACCAACCTAATAAGTCGATGTTATACGTGGTTTGATTTCGGGTTGCTAAATGGCATGCAAAAGACTACAATCTCTCTTATGTAAACAATAGCATAATAGATATGTGGACAATAATCTAACTTTTAAGTTGTAGAGAAGGGGATGGTATAATTGCATAATTTTTGTAAGCAAAAGACCCTGAAATGGAAACGAAGAAAATATTAGAGAAATATATAGTTCATTTTTTGGAAAATCCAAAAGTTTTGAATTTCTTTTATTATATGGGTTTTTAAGATGTATTGTTCCTCTCAAACATTTCAAATGTTTATCAAAATATTTTACTCAAAATGATTCTAAAAGAATTTAAGGAAGGTCATCCTAAAATTGGATTTCAAATAACAACTTGTTTAAAGTGGGTGCGCTCACTTTACAAATTGACATGGACTGCGGTCTGTGATATGTTTTCAAAAATGATTTTTAAAAATATATAGACTCTGGTCTATAATGTTTTTCGAGTATGGATGCAGACTGCGGTCTGTGATCCCAGTTAAAAGAACACGGGCTGCGGTCTGTGGTTCTTTAAACCAAATGGACTGCGGTCCATTAGGATAATGCATGGTGCACCAGTACAAGGAATAGGCCGGTTGTATAGCATGGTCGGGATGGCCAGGGCCCACTTTACATATGGCCAAGTCGCTAAGGGATGGCAGGAGACCAGTGGCGGCCTCCCTGAGATGGGAGCAAGATGACAGAACAGCCGCCAGGTTAGCGTGCTGTTAGGGATTCTCTTCTAAAAGGTATAGTGATCACTTGCTAAGTGTCACTACTGGATGGAGAGAAATGCATTTGCTTATGTTTTGCTTTTGAAAAGCCCAAAGATTGGGACATAAAACCATATTTTTACAAAAGTTATCCTAAAGGGGTTTTTATGACATGGTTACCCTAAAAATAGGGTGTTTTATAAAAAGTGCAAATAATAAGGATGAAAGGAAACATTTTTATGCAAATGCATTTATGAAAATGGTTTATGTATTTTAATTGCCTTGTTTGCTATAAACAAGCCTCAAGATGGGGATTATGAAAAAGATTTATGTCAAATTTGGTTCTGGACATGAGAATATCCATTTCAAAAAGGCTTAAATGGAAAAGTGTTTAGGACATATGAATGTCCATTGCCAAAGAAAGATATGTCAAAAATGTTTTGAGATATCAAATGTCTCTTGGCTAAAGGAATTTAAGATGAAAAATATTTTTGGACATAGAAATGTCCTTTGCCAAGAAAGGCTTATGTGTATGATGTTTTTAGGACATGATAATGTCCTTCTCTAAAAAGGTGTTATGAGGAAAAATATTTTGGACGTAAAACATCCACTAATGAATGATGATGTTATGTAAATGTCTTTGAACATTATAAATGTTCATATAAGATTAAAGGAAATTAATTAAAGAGGGTAAAACGTATAAGTTTTGCCTGAACAAGCCCACACGTGGCTTGTAAATGATTTTAAGAATGATGTTTTATGATAATGTTTAAGGACATGGAACTGTCCTTATGAATAAAGATTTCATGATAATGTTTTAGAACATATGCATGTCCTCAAGTAAAAAAGTGTTCAAGATGTTTAAGAAAAAGGTTTTAAAGGAAGTCTTGCCCTACAGACAAAATTCTTGCTCACTGAGTTGTCACTCACGTTTTGTTTTCCCAAACCTTAGACAGGTACCGGGAAACTCAAGAAAATGCGAACCTAAGCAGGTGAAGAAAAGGACGTGACGGTAGCCATGTGAGCTATAAGAAATGTGATAGCATGGTTTGAAGTGCTAAGGTATGTTAATGTATATGAACTTATGTGAAACCCTACTTTGTATAGAAGTCATGTAAATGATATTGAATGAACTATGTATGAATGATGTATTCATATTTGAAGTATTTGCAGATTTTAAGATTTTTTCAGTTAGGTCATCTGTGTAAATAATTGTTTAAATTTATTAAGTGGAGATAACGTGGTTTATTATGATTGAAATATCATATTAAATATGGATAAATATTAGCATGGCATAAAAAGTCTAATTAAATCTCAAAAGTGATTAATGAAGATTAAGAGGTTAATTATAGAACTAAGTTGAGATAATATTGAAAAATTCATAACTTGGAGACCTTAAGTCGGATTAAGGTCCAATTTGAGTGGGAAGCATATAATTTTATGCTTAATCTCATGGAAAAATTAGATTATGAAAATTTTGATGACAATTAATCATCACCGTTCAAAACTTAAAATGATGATAACTTAGGTTAGAAAGATTGGATTGAGATGAAATTTGAAATGAACGGCTAAAATTATGAAATCAAGGTTTTGGATAGATTTGATCATGCAAATGATTAAGGAATTAAGGTTTCACAAAATTTTGATTAGGGATTTTGATTTTTCCAATCATAAATTAAATGGCATTTATGATGAAATTGAATAAAATAAACAAATGAAAGAAGACAAATTTAAGGTGTCAAGAGAGGGTAATTTGTAGGGTATTATGTAATTTATTAAAAATGAGAAAATCCCTGCAATTATCTCTTAATTAAAATGCATAATTTATGGGTCAAATGGAAAATGGAATAGGTGGCAGATTATGGACGTCCAAACAGCCTTATAGTTGGATTTTTGGAATTTTTTAATAATAAAATGTATACCCAAATTCAACAAGGAGTTAATGTGGATAATTTTGCATTAAATTTAAGTTGAATTCGGATTTATTAGGAGCTGATCTGGACTGTTGAATGGAAGATGAAAAAGTGGACAACAACATGCTCTTTGGGTGATGTGGACGGTTTTGGCAGCTCAATGCATACTTTATGATTTTTTTATTAACCTAAATTGACCCTAAATGCCCTACTCTACTAGATAATTAAATGAGTGATTAATTAAAGTTGTGAAAAAATTTATTATGATAAGATCATCTGCTGCAAAGTTGGGATGTGGACAGGCATCAAAAAATGGGTAGAAAATGGTGACCGTTCAAGTGGCCAGAAAAGTGATTTTTATATTTTTTTTAAATTTGTAAAATACATAGATAATTAGCTTAGGTAATAGGGGATGTAAATGTGCATTTATTAATTGCAAAAATTCGTTGGAAAATGGGAGAATAGCAGCTGATGGTGGACGTGCAATAGTATACCTTGACTAGCCTTTCTGCTGTGTAAGTCCTTTTTATTGGTATGAAGTGAGCCAGCTTCGATAGCCTCTCTACTATTACCCATATGGAATCATTTCCTGCTTGGGTCTTAGGTAATCCTTCAATAAAATCCATTGTGATATGGTCTCACTTCCATTCAGGAATTTCCAAGGACTGTAATTTTTCAGGCACTCTTTGGTGATCTGCTTTCACCCGTTAGTAAGTTAAACACTTAGCCACATATTCAGCGATCTCCCTTTTCATATTATTCCACTAATATGCTTTCTTGAGATCCTGATACATTTTTGTACTTCCTTGGTGAATAGAAGATGGTGAAAAATGAGCATCCTTAAGGATCTGTTCCTTTAACTCAACTGCATTAGGTATGCAAAGGTGACCCTTATACTTATACATACCTTGCTCATTAATAGCAATTTCAGATAATCCCTTTTTCTTCATCTTCTCTACATGTGTATGTAGGTCTGTATCCTTTTGCTGCGCAGTCTTGATTTGTTCAAAAAGTGACGATTATATTCATAGTTGTTATAATCTTGTTTGGATTCCAGGTGAACATATAATCAATTCCATTTGTCTTATCTCCTGAAGCAATCCTTCCTCATTGGTGATAAGATGTGCTAAGATGACATTTTTGCTCAATGCATTAGCTACCATGTTTGTCTTACCTGGATGGTATAAAATTTTCAAATCGTAGTCCTTCAATAACTCGAGCCACCTCCTTTGTCTCATGTTCAACTCCTTTTGAGTGAAAATGTATTTAAGGCTCTTGTGATCTGTATAAATGTGAAACCCTAACCCAAGTAAGCCATATGTATGCATTGAACATGTATTTGATGATTATTTATGAATCATGGAATTATGAAAGTATTTTATGACTTTTGCTAATTATGGCAATTAGGGTTATGGGTTAGCATTAATGATGTGATTTAAGCATTTTGAGCCCAAATGAGATAATGGGTTTAGAATGAATTATTTGTGATTTAAGTGTGCAATTATATCATGAAAAATCATTTTTCATGATTTAAAATGAATTATGGAAATAAAGATGGAAATTGTCAAGTGTGAAGGAAAATATTAGAAAATTCATAACTCAACGCCTAAAAGGCGGATTCAAGTGAAATTTGAAATGAAGATTGTTAATATTAGGCTTGGTATTATGGAATGAAAATATTATGAAAATTCTTGATGAAATGAGAATTATGAATTTTTTAAGTATATGTTCATTTCAACCGTTAACTTTAAACGGCTATATCGGGAGCTAGAAAACTCGGATTGAGATGAAATTTGAAACGGTTGAATAAAATTATGAGATATTTATTTTGAATGGATTGGATTATGTATGACATGTTGGAAAAATACCTGAATTGAAAAAGGTGAGCATGGTTGACTAATGCACCTCAAAAGTACTCTACATTTAATGCTAGAGTACAAAGCATGAGTGCATAAATTTAATGACATTTGAGGTGTCAAGTGCAGGCCATTTCTAAGGTATTTTATGCATTAATATAAAATGCAAATATCCAAATAAAATCCCAGCAATGAATGTTCATAATTAATGAAGCTATGAGTGCTCAAAAAGAGCATAGGAGATATGGACGTCCAAGTGATGACATTATTGGATTTTTGAGCAATTTTTATTTTATAAATGATGTGTTTATATGTCTAACATGTTGGGATGTATAAATAAGCATTTAATTATGTGAAAAAAATCCAAGGAAATTCGTGATTTGCAGCTGCCCATGAAAGGTGGAAAAATGGACAGCTTGTGTATGCAAATGACGTCCCATGTTTGATGCTGCTGCAATAATTTTTATTAATTTTTAAACACCAAATTAATACATGAATTAACGGATAATTAGGTTTATAATTTACCCTCAAAATATGGTTAATAAAAATGGGAGAAAAATTGGAAAATGGGCAGCAGCAAGTGACGTGCAATGGAGGCAAGTGGACGGTCAAGATGTAAACAGATTTTTGGAATTTTCAAAAATAGTAAAATGCCAATTTATATGGCTGTGAGTTCACCAGCACATAAAGGGGATAGGGATGCATTCAATGGTGTGGAAAATGCCCAGAAAGTGGGGCCCACAGCTGGAGAAAATCCAGCCCCACCAAGTCAAGCACGTCCATATGTGTTGGAGAATTGGAAAATTTTCCAAGTGCTGGAAATTCTTCCCTAAGCAACAGCAGCTCACGTCCCCAACCTGGCCAGCAAGGAGGAAGGAAAATAGGAGAAAAAGAATGGGAGATTAGAGGAGAAGAGTAGCTCATGTGATTAGGGTTTGGAGAGCATCAAACCAAGTAAGTACATGGGTTAATTTGATTTGGTTATCTTGAGTTCTTGAACTCCAAAGTTCTAAATATGATGTTTCAACATGCTTTAAAGTGATGATTCAACAAGCATTTGAATGAATATGGAATGGGTTTTAGCTTGCATGCATGAAACTCCATGATTTAGATGATGGAAAGTGAAGTTTTGAATGATATATGATGTTGTAAAATAAATTATGGTCTGAACAGTAAATGGATGATTTTTGACATGAAAATTTTTAAGAAAAATTCTCATGATATGATTAATTAACGACCAAATTTTCAGCTTAAAATGATACGTATGTTGGAAATTAAAAATCCGTGAATATTAGCCCAAACAGGGTAAAACGGGTTACAGGATCAGCTGTAGAAAATGATTTTTAATAATTTTCTACAAGGGTTTTTGGGCTGAAAATTTTACAGGATATACATGCAATATTTGGGATTACAGGAAAAAATTAAAAATTAGGTTTTGATGGGTGTAAATAGACCCCATAAATAACGTCATTCAGGCTGACTGGAAATGGAGTTTACTGTTCATCAAGGTAAAAATCCCCAAATAAATATGTAATGTTAATATTTCGTGCTGAAAATTTCATGAAAGTTAATTGATGAAGTTATTAAGGTATGTTAGAAATTTTAGATCAAAAATACTTGATTTTATATTAATTCAAGATTTTAAGATTTCAGCACGCCTGATTTCAGCATATGTGGTTAGTTTGAGAAAGAAATCAAAAAGAAATATGAAACATATGTATAACTGATAAAAATTTATTTATGTGTTAAATAATTAAATATGGATCAAGAAAAGTGATATTATATGCTGAAATTTCGGATTTATATAATGACCTAAGGTTATGTGTCAAAGGACACGTTAAACGGGTTAAAAGTGGGTTCCAAACTAACTGTTTTGGAAACCTATGGAAAATGGATTTAAACCTCATAAAAATACCTTAAGTAAAGTGGTATTAAAGGGGTAATTAACCCTCTGAATAATGGGTTAAATTTCTGAGTTAAGAAATTTTAAAAAATGCATCATGTTTAAGTGCTAAATGAGCTTATGTGAAGGGATAATGATAAACGGGTGATGAATGATTTATGAAAAATGATTTTATGCAAAAATGCATGAAAATGAGATGAAATCCATGTTTATGGATCTGTTTGGAATGACATGTTATTAATCCAAAAGTTTGGATTTGAATTATGAAGTTTAGGCAATGCTATGTACGTAGAAGAAACACCCGTATGTGTATTTTTGGAAAAAAATGGGAAAAATTGCAAAGTAAGCTTAATAAAGCTATGAATGATGCATATGGAATGAATTTTTATGATATTGGAATAAATACCCTAATTTTAGGGTTATGTGCATGTTATATGTATAGGCTATGATGTGTGATAGCCAAATGTGTGAAAACGGTGCTAATATATGCAAATTAAGCCATATATGTGTATGATGAATTATGAAGGATATATGCTAATGAAAATGGGTTGGAAAACTAAATGGAATGCAATGACAAGAAATGTATGAAAAACCATATTATGTTCATGTAGGCAAGGAAAAGAATGGAAGGAAAAGGGATTATGGCGATCTCAGGTAAGCAAGCAAACTTTCTAAAATGCATTTTCTTTCTATGTGATTGATATGATTGAAATGTCTATGTTTATGCTTATGTTTTTACGAATGGGCAAGCACAAGTTTTGAATATGACGACTTTAATGCAAAACCATAAGCTTTGAAAAATGATGACTTTAATGAAAAGTCTCAAGGTTTGCTTCATGGGAAGCAAGCGACACTTCTTAAGATAAATAATTTATCCTAAGTGTTGCCAATGATGGGAATGCTTCATGCTAATGGAATTGAGAAATTTTTCTTAAGAGTAAGCAAGTTCTCTATGCTAATGTTTTAAGGATTTCATGTTTGATCTCGATGGTTTTAAGAATTTGCTTTTGAGGAAGCAAGTTCTATATGATATGGTTCAACAGCGTTTTATAAGAAAAAGAGAATTTTACCCTTTTTCACAAAATATTGATTGTAAATGGGTTTTGAGTTATTTTTACAATAACTCGCAATAAACAATGATGAAAAAGATTTGTTTTACTAGGTCAAGATAATTCAATATTAAATTACGTTTTGGACATAGTCCACATGTTTTGAAATGATATTTGAACAGTTTTGGTTTCCTTTGGATAAGGAAATCTATGTTGAAAATGTTGGAAAAATGTTTCTACGGATGTGTTGAAAGGGATTTATGGATGACCAACCTCCTATGATTGATTTCATAAAATGGTTTAATTTCAGGTTGCTTGATGGCATGCAAAAGACTATACAATTTTCCTCTATGTGAAAATGATTGATATGTGGACAATTATTTAATTTTTAGGTTATGGACAAGGGGATAGCATAATTGCATAACTTTTGTAAACAAAAGGTCCTGAAATAGAAACCAAGAAAATATTAGAGAAAAATATGTTTTATTTATGAAAATTCAAAGGATTTGAAATTCTTTTATTAAAAGGATTTTAAGATGTATTATTTCTCAAACATTTCAAATGTTTATCAAAATATTTTACTCAAAACTTTTCTAAAGGAATTTAAGGAAGGTCATCCTAAAACTGGATTTCAAATAACAACTTGTTAAAGTGGGTGCGCTCGCTTACGAGTTGACACAGACTGCGGTCTGTGATGTGTTTTTGAAAATAATTGTAAAATATAGACTTCGGTCTAAGATTTTGTGCATATGGATGCAGGCTGCGGTCTGTGATCCCGGTTTAAAAGAACATGGGTTGCGGCCTGTGGTTCTTCAAACCAAAACGGACTGCGGTTCGTCAGGATAACGTACGATGCACCGGTACAAGGAATAGGCTGGTTGTAGAGCACGGTTGGGATGACCGGGGCCCACTCTACATAAGGCCAAGTCGCTAAGGGATGGCAGGAGTGCCAGCGGCGCCCTCCCTGAGATGGGAGCAGGATAAGTGAACAACCGCCTGGCTAGCGTGCTGTTAAGGATTCTCTTCCAAAAGGTAGCATGATCACTTGCTAAGTGTCACTACTGGATGGAGAGAAATGCATTTGCTTATGTTTTAATTCTGAAAAGCCCAAAAATTGGGTCATGAAAATATGATTTTATGAAAGTATCCTAAAGGGATTTTTATGAAATGGTTACCCTAAAAGAAAGGGTATTTTACACAAAAGTGTAAATAACAAGAATTAAAGGAAATGTGTTTATGCAAATGCATTCATGAAAATGGTTTATGTATTTGGTTTTCCTTGTTTGCTATAAACAAGCCCCAAGATGGGGAATTATGAAAAGGATTTATGTTCATTTGTAAGAGAGCCTAAATAAAGAATGTTTTTGGACATAAGAATGTCCTTTGCCGAGAAAGGTTTATGTGATTGATGTTTAAGGACATATGAATGTCCATTGCCAATAAGGTTATGTAAATGATGTTTTGAGACATGAAATGTCTCTTGATTTTATGATGGCTTATGCGAATGATGTTTTGAGGCATGAAATGTCTCTTGATTTTATGATGGCTTATATGAATGATGTTTTGAGACATGAAATGTCTCTTGGCTAAAGGATTTTATGAGGGCTTATGTTAATGATGTTTTGAGACATAAAATGTCTCTTGGCTAAAGAATTTTATGATGGTTTATGTTAATGATGTTTTGAGACATGAGATGTCTCCATTGCCTAAGTATTTATGTGGTTTTGGACGGAAAATGTCCACTGGCAACCGAATGATTTCATGTAATGGCTATGAACATTAAAAATGTTCATATAAGATTTAAGGGAACTCATCATCAAAGGTAAAATGTATATGTTTTGCCTAAACAAGCCCAAGCGTGGCTTGTAAATGATGTTAAGAATGAATGCTTTATGAAAACGTTCAAGGACATAGAATTGTCCTCAAGAATATGGAATTTCACGATGATTTTGTTAGGACATATACATGTCCTTATGGAACAAGGTATTCCCGATGTTTATAAAAAGGTTTTAAAGAAGCCTTGCCCTAAAATGCTTGCTTACTGAGTTGTCACTCACGTTTTGTTTTCCAAACCCTTAGACAGGTACTGAGGAGACTCAGAAGGTTGCGAACCTCAGACATGGAGGAAGGTACATGATGATAGCCTTGAAGGCTATGAGGAATGAAAAAGCATAAATATGCTAAGGTAAGCTAATGTGTATGTGAACTTAATGAGAATATTAAGTTCTAAAAATGATTAAATGGTTGAATGTATGGATGTAAATTGTGATGCCTAAGTTAAGAAAACTTTCACGGCAGGAAGGCATGAAAAGATACTAGGTGTTTATGTATATCCGAACTTAGCTAGAGTTCTAAGTTCCATGTGAATTAATGACTGAATGTATGAAAGTATGATTTATACAATGATTCAGTGTATAACGACAGGCATATAAAGGTGCTATGAATGAAATGATGATTTTTATTATAAGTGAAATGTCGCAATGTATGATGATTGTCATTTCAAGATTATGAATGATGACAGATGAATAATCGAAAAAAATTCTGGACATATTCCAATTAAAAACCCGCCGCGTGATCAGGGCAACAATCCTGATTCACATTTACCAATCGATAGATCTTGAGGTAAGGAAGTGACGTCTCGGTTCGGGGCGCCACAATAAATCTCACATCTTGCACCATATAGGTAATGTCTTCATATTTTCAAGGCAAACACCACTGCTGCTAATTCTAAATCATGTGTGGGGTAGCTTACCTCATTGGGCTTCAGCTGTCGCGCTGCATAGGTTGCATCAGTACACATCCTAATCCCTTTCTTGAAGCATCACTGTAGACCAAAACCCTTCATTTCCTTCTGGTAGGGTTAGGATGGGTGCTTTTACCAACTGCTATTTCAATTCTTGAAAACTATGCTCGCATTCTTTAGACCATACATACCTGACTCCTTTACGAGTCAATCTTGTAAACGGGGCTGACAATTGTGAAAATCCTTCAACAAATCTTCTATAGTAGCCGGGCAATCCTAGAAAACTTTGGATTTCTGTAATGGTTGTTGGCCTTGGCCATTTCAGCACTGCTTCAATCTTTTGAGGATCAACTTGAATACCTATTTCTGATATTTTATGCCCAAGAAATCCTATTTGTTTCAACCAGAACTCACGTTTCTTCAACTTGGCATATAATTTTTCTTTTCTCAACCTTTCCAAAACCCTTCGTAAATGATCTTCATGTTCTTTCTCCATTTTTGAGTAGATCAGGACATCATCAATAAATACAACCACAAATTGATCAAGATAGTCCTGAAAAACTCTATTCATCATATCCATGAATACAGCAGACGCATTAGTAAGTCCGAAAGGCATTACCAAAAACTCGAAATGTCCATACCTAGTTCGAAAAGCTGTCTTATGAACATCGGTAGGACTTATCCTCAGTTGATGATACCCTAACTGTAAATCAATTTTGGAGAAAATTGAGGCTCCATGTAATTGATCGAATAAATCATCAATCCTGCGCAATGAATACTTGTTCTTTATTATAACTTTATTTAGCTCCCTGTAATCAATACATAGCCTCAAACTTCCATCCTTTTTCCTTATAGACATTACCAGAGCTCCCCAAGGTGACACACTTGGCCTGATGAAACCCTTATCCATCAGCTCCTGTATTTGAGTCCTTAGTTCATTCATTTCGGCTGGCGCCATTCTATATCGAGTTTTAGATATTGGGGTTGTACCCGATATAATATCTATAGTCATATCCATTTCCCTTTGTGGAGGCAATGTGGTTAATTCCTTTGGAAATACGTCGGGAAATTCCCTAACCACCAGAATCTGATTAATTTCTACCTCCATACCTTTCTCTACATTTACTGACACTAGGTATGCTTGGCATTTTTGTCGGATCATCCTGACTACTTTCATAGATGATATCAATATATTTAAAATTTCAGATAGCCTCAGCTTCCCAATGGCTATCTCCTTTCCTAGGGTTGCTTCAAATTGCACCTTATTTTTACAATCTATGGTGGCTCCCCATTGACTTAGCCAATCCATACCCAATATTACATCAAATTCAGTCATAGGTAATAGGATCAAATCGGCTTCTAGAATCAACGATCCTATCCTAATTGGGCATGCTTTGCATACTTGGCTAGAACTTGCTAACCTATAAACAGGGGATTCTACATGGATTATCTGATTAGTCTCCTCTACCGGTAGTGCATGGGTGGTCATATATTGGCATGTTATGAATGATTGGCTAGCACCTGAATCAAACAAGGCTACAACCAAATTTCTTAAAATATAAACTGTACCTGTGACCACCTTTTTCTCCTGTTCTTGAGATTCTATCCGGGTCAAGGCATGCACATGCACCAAATTCGTAGAAGTTCCCTACTTATTTGTTGCTCCGGGTATTCTAAGTTGAGCAGGTCTTCTGCGTCCTTGCGATGTCTGCGCCTTATTTGGGTAATTCGGGGCAATGTGACCTGTCTGATCACAGATATAACATTTAACAACCTTTGCTTCACCCGTCCTGCACTCCTTGGCGATATGACCCATTTGTCCACATTTGTAGCACCGTTTCGAGCCCTTTAAACACTCGCCTGTATGCCGCTTTTGACATTTTCTAGATAGAGGTGAGCTTTTCTTCTTTGGGATTCCTTTTCTAGCCTTTTCCTTCCCAGTTTCTGTTTCCTCTGTACCCATGCTGAACTTTCTTGAGCCTAATCTCAATTCCTGTGTTCTTAAAGCCTCAATTTCCAATGCTCTTGCTCTCTCGAGACTTGAAGCATAATCCTTGATCAGCAGAGGGGCAAAACTTTCCCGAAGATATGGCCTCAATCCTTGTTGGAATCTCTGTGCTTTATTTCCTGGAACATTTGCAATCCAAGGCACATACTTGACCTGACCATTGAATTTTGTGGCATCCTCGGTGACCGTCATCCTCCCTTGATAAAGTTTTTCGAATTCTATCACTTTTTGACTCTGTAATCCAACAGGGTGGTATTCTTTGTTAAACTCTTCAACAAAAGTTTGCCAAGACACTTCTTCCGGTCATGGCATTGTAATCAACATTATTTTCCACCACTCGTGTGCATCCTTTACTAATAAATGAGTAGCACACAATACCTTTTGAAGGTCATTGCACGGAGATATCCTGAATAATTTCTTGATCTCCGTCATCCATTGTTCTGCTTGCACTGGGTCGGGTTCTCTGAAAAACTTTGGGGGTTGTTGTGCTAGAAATGCATTGATTACCCTTCTATCAGCTTCCATTAGCTGATTTTCGTCTCTCAATGGTACTGGTGTGGAAATGGGGTCCGCCATTGGAGCAGGTCTTTCCCTTTCTATACTACCCAACTGAGCTTGTTGGGTTCTTTCTCATAGTTTGTGTTGCCCAATCCCTAGTGGCTTGCTGCATTGCGTCTTTTACTGCCGCAACCAATCTTTCCTCTATGAGTCTAGACTATCTTGACTCAGTTTCCTCTTCTGTATTTCTGTCAGGGCTTCCATCAATTCTCCTTTGATGGTTTCTTTGGGTAGGTCCTTGTATCACAGGCCTTCCTCTCTTAGGCCTACTAGACTCGCCAACTTTATGTTGGCTTGGAATCTCTATAGCTGTTTCTTTTCTTTATTTTTCCATAGTCCTGACCTTGTCTCCACCATCGCGCTATTTTGGGTATATAAAAGCACACATTTTTCATTTATCATTAAGGTTGGATCATCATACATGCATTTCATTATCATGTAAACAATAGTCAATTCACTCAATCACAACATGTCATATCATTCAAGCTCATTCATCCATATATTTAAAACTCCTAAGTACAACTATGTCAACATATTCATTCATAACCATCATATTCACAATATTTTATTCATAGTCACTACATATGAGGATATAGCATACTTATGTACATATGACATAGCACACATACATTACTTGTGAACATGTGAATCTACCATGAAACTATAGTATCATCAAGTCATAATTATACATACACAAACTTAGAAAGCAAGAATATTCATCATCTGCCTAGGCCTCTCCTTATATATCGTCTACAACTAGGTGAAAATTGTGAGGGTGCCTCGGTGATCATACTAGTGTCAGACCACGCACGGACCTCTTCCTCTCCACTATCATCGTCATCATCCTCATCCTCATCATCGTTCTCTTCCTCACTTACATACTCCTCTACCACCTCCTCTACTTCCTCCTCCTCTTCTTCTTCTTCCTCGACAGGTTTTAGGAATTCCATGGGATCATCATCATCATTAACTTCCTCAAGTAAGGCAATTTCACCTGTCTTTTTGGATATGTCAAGCATTGCCTCACCGGGTCGAGGAGCTGCAAGTACCTCAATAACTCCTTCGGCTCGACGCTCTTCAACATAGAGGGCCATTTCTTTTTCTCTCTAGTGAATCCTATCCCAACTTACCCCGTACCGAAACTGGACACACCCATGAACAAACCTGTACCATGGACCTCGGTCAGGTGGTGTGAGTGCTGGAATCTAATTCCAAAAATCCTGAAGGGAACAAATTATCTGTGGAAACACGGGGAGACCGTGGGACACCAAGATAAGTTCCGGGAAGAACTCATGCTCTAGATCCATAACTTGAGGACTCTCCTAAACTTTGTCTGTGCTGGCCAGGGGAGACATGATGGCTTCCTTGAGATTGGATAGGAGTGCATCTAGGTGAAAACCCTAGGGGGACTGCTGGGAACTGTACTATGTTTTGCTGTGATCCCCACCACCTATCTATGTTCTCTTCCCTTCTTCGTCTCTTTTCCTCCTCCTCTCTCTCCATTCATAATTCTTTTGCACTCATCATTCTCTTTCCCTAATCTGCCATCTGTACAAACATAGCAATTTAATTGCATTGCAAAGACAATTTATCATCATATATCATGCATTTCATCATGCTAAAAACATATCTAATCATCATATAGTCATGTATATTTCATCATATGCTTTCAATTTTCTATACTTAAAAAATTTTCATGCTTATTTACCAATCCTTGCTCTGATATCAAGCTCTGTGGTGCCCCAAACCTAAGCATCACATCCTGAGCCTTACCTTGGGATCGTTATTGATTGGTAAAAGTGTTTTAGGACATATGGATGTCCATCGCTAAAAGAAGCTATGTCAAAAATATTTTAAGACATCAAATGTCTCTGGGCTAAAGGAATTTTACGATGAAAAAATATTTTTGGACCTAAAAATGTCCTTTGCCGAAAAGGCTTATGTGAATGATGTTTTAGGACATGAGAATGTCCTTCTTTGCCAAAGGATTTATGAGAAAAATGTTTTGGACGTAAAATATCCACTGGCAAAAGATGATTTTATGTAAATGTCTTGGAACATTGGAAATGTTCACTCAAGACAAAACAAAATTAATTAAAGAGGGTAAAACATGGATGTTTTGCCTTAACATGCCCAGAGGTGGCTTGTAAATGATTTTTAAGAATGAATATTTTATGATAATATTCAAGGACATAGAATCGTCCTCATGAACAGAGGATTTCATGTTAATGTTTTAGGACATGTAAATGTCCTTAAGAAAAAGGTGTTCAAGATGTTTAATGGAATGATTTTCAAGGAAGTCTTGCCCTAAAAGATAAAATGCTTGCTTACTGAGTTGTCACTCACGTTCTGTTTTTCCAAACCTTAGACAGGTACCGGGAAACTCAAGGAGATGCAAATCTAAGAAATGACGTAAGACTGGAGATGATGGCCAGGTAGGCTATAAGGAATGGAAAAGCATGAACATGCTAAGGTATGTAAATGTGTATGTGAACTTAATTAGAATTTTAAGTTCTATATGATTCAATGATTGAATGTATGGATGTATCAATGTAAAATGTGATGATTGAGTCAAGGAAACTTTCATTGTAGAATAGCAGGATGAGATGCTATGTAATAGAATTTGAAATTTTATTACAGGTGTGTTGTAGCTTGTATGATGAATGATGTTGATTGTAAAGAAATGATTGATGAATAAGTCGTAAAAAAAATTTTGAACGAGATCCAATTAAGAACCCGCCACGTGATCAGGGCAACAATCCTGATTCACATTTACCAATCGATAAGGTCTTGAGGTAAGGAAGTGACATCCCGGTTTGGGGCGCCACAAGGAAGAAGGTGTTGGGTCCCGAATAGATGGCAAAACCCAAGAGGGGAGGGGTGAATTGGGTATTTAAAAATTTATAACTTAAACAGAAACTTGACCCCGGATTAATCCAGTCCCCTTAATGAAGAAACGAAATGGAAAGCAAAGTAATGTAGAGAGCAGAAATGTAAATCAAGCAGACAAGAATTTTTATAGTGGTTCGGGCAACCTCCCTACTCCACTCTTCCAAGCTCACACTCCTTGTGACTTGGGTTCCACTATTGCATTCCACGAATACAATTAGAGCCTCTTGCTCTCTTCTAGATTCTAGCTCTAGGGGGCATATAACTCACTGCTCAAGTAGGTGATGAGTCACACTCCAATCACACACTACTTAGCATACACTTGATCCTAGTTCCTCAAACTAGATCAAGTTCAATTACAAATAAATGAAACAAAGAAATCTACACTTTACAGTTGTGTATTAGCAGTTTTGGCGCAGAGAAGAACTTGTTGTAATGGCTTTGAAGATTCTGAAATAAAGCTCTTGCAATTTGAAGTAGAGTTCTTCTTCTTTGAGTGGCTTGATCTCTTTAGAGCTCTTGAATGTAGTAGTTAAGCACACTTAATGTTTTTCAGCTACTTCCCTCGTCCACCATGAATGCTATTTATAATTTTGGAGGGAATCCGAACGTTAGAAGGTAGGTGGCGCGCATTTAATGCGCCAACGTTCGAATTAATTCCGACCGTTGCGACCCAAGTCGCAGGTGGAGTCGACTTCGGATGCGACTTCGCCCAAGTCGTAGATGGAGTCGACTTCGGGTGCGACTTCGCTTCTCCGTCGCAACTTCAAGTTCCAGTCAGGGTCGACTTGGGTTCACGACTTGACCCAAGTCGCAGGTGAAGTCGACTTCGGGTGCGACTTCACCTTGGCAGTTGGTTTTATGAACTTTGAAAAACTTGGAAGATGATTCGTTTTGCTTAGGCTTTCTTCCTTCAGTCCTTTTGATTCTGGAATGGCTCCTCATACTTATAGATCTTGTGAACCTTGAAGAACTTGACTTTGATTCTTCCTGGATTAGCTTGATCCTTGTGAATCTTTGAAGGAATTGAGTCTTGCTTGGAATTTGAAACACTTGAGTTGATAATGAGCTTGTTTTCTGAAAAAATAGCTTCTGCCCGATCGAAGTCGATGTCGGAGTCGACTTCGGCTGCGACTTCACCTCAAGTCGTACGTGGAGTCGACTTGGGGTGCGACTTCGGCATTCTGCTGTTTTGAATTCAACTCTGGAAGATTTCGCCCGACTGAAGTCGATGGTGAGGTCGACTTCGTTTGCGACTTGGCTACCCAAGTCGCAGGTGGAGTCGACTTGGCCTGCGACTTCACTTGCTCTTCTCCCGTTTTCAACTCTGGACAGTTTTGCATGTTTGAAGTCGATCTTGGAGTCGACTTGGGGAACGACTTGGCCTTCCAACTTGATTTTCTTCAAATGTATATTCCTTAAGACATTTCACAAACTTGTTAGTAGCCAAGACTTTCTCAAATTGATTTGTTAATCATCAAAACATAGATTTAGCTAGTTTTCCTCATGTTTCCAACAATCTCCCCCTTTTTGATGATTGACAAAACCGATTTGAGTGGATACCTTGCATTTAAATAAATAAGCTCATATTCATAATGCAAACATTCAAAGTATTCATTTAAGCATATACATATCCTACTCTTCTCTCCTTAAATCTCTCTCCCCTTTAATCATCTCTCTCCCTTTTAATCATAAAGACTTATACTCAAATCCTCTTCTTCTCCCCATTCTTAAATCTCTCTCCCCCTTTTTGTCAATATATCAAAAAGATTAGAGGGTATTCAAAGAGATAGGTGGGTTAGCTCCCCCTAAATGGGTGCTCCCCCTCAATTTATGCTTTAAGTGAGTTCAAGCATTCCCATGTCATTTCTAATCTTATAAAATGCTTCTTTTGCTAGGGGCTTAGTGAATATATCTGCAACTTGATCCTCTGTTCTTACATATACCAAACATATGTCATGATTTTCTACATGTTCTCTAATGAAATGATGTCTAAGGTCTATATGTTTGGTCCTAGAATGCAAGACTGGATTCTTGGTTAGACATATGGCACTGGTATTGTCACATTTGATAGGTATATCTTTAAAATCCATGCCATAGTCCCTAAGTTGCTGTTTCATCCAAAGTAATTGAGCACAACAGCTCCCGGCGGCAATATATTCGGCTTCCGCCGTAGATAGAGCAACACTAGTTTGTTTTCTTGAAAACCATGAAACCAACATGCTTCCAAGAAACTGACATGTTCCACTAGTGCTTTTTCTATCTACTTTGTAACCAGCAAAATCCGCATCCGAGTAGCCGATTAGATCAAAATTAGAGCCCTTTGGATACCATAGTCCTAAATTGGTAGTGTCTACTAGATATCTAAAAATTCTTTTCACAGCTACCAAGTGTGATTCTTTTGGGCATGATTGAAATCTAGAGCACATACACACACTAAACAAAATATCTGGCCTAGAAGCAGTTAAATACAATAAGGAACCTATCATGCTTCTATACAATTTTATATCAACTAAGTTTCCCTTTTCATCTTTGTCCATTTTGATTGTGGAGCTCATGGGCATGTTTGCTCCTTTGCTGTTCTCCATGCCAAACTTCTTGAGCATCTCCTTGATGTATTTGGACTGGTTTATGAAGATTCCTTCATTTAATTGCTTGATTTGCAGTCCAAGGAAGAAGTTTAGCTCTCCCATCATGCTCATCTCAAACTCTTTCTGCATAAGCTCAGAAAATTCTTGACAAAGAGTTTCATTAGTAGCACCAAAAATGATATCATCAACATAAATTTGAATGATCAATATGTCCTTTTCTTTATACTTGATAAACAAAGTGGTGTCTACCTTTCCTTTTTGAAAATCGTGATCAATCAGAAATTTGCTTAGTCTATCATACCAAGCTCTTGGAGCTTGTTTTAATCCATATAATGCTTTGGTTAGCTTGTATACAAATTTAGATTGATCTTTTTCCTCAAATCTAGGTGGTTGCTCAACATACACCTCTTCATTTATATAACCATTTAGAAATGCACTTTTGACATCCATTTGAAACAATTTAAAGTTCATGTGAGATGCAAAAGCTAGTAAGATGCGAATTGCCTCTAATCTAGCAACCGGGGCATAGGATTCTTCAAAATCTATTCCTTCTTCTTGTGAGTATCCTTTTGCCACAAGTCTAGCTTTGTTCCTCACTACAAGTCCACTTTCATCTAATTTGTTCCTAAAGACCCACTTGGTGTCAATAACAATACAGTCATTTGGTCTAGGAACAAGGTGCCAAACTTGATTTCTTTCAAATTGATTTAGCTCTTCTTGCATTGCTATAATCCAGTTTTCATCATCAAGAGCTTGTTCAATATTAGAAGGTTCAATCTTGGATACAAAAGCATATTGTCCACACACATTTTGCTTTGACCTTCTAGTTTTTACACCTTCATACACATTTCCTATAACTTGCTCAATTGGATGTGCATGTTTGAATTTTAAATCAGATGGAGGTTTATAGGAATCATTACCTTCACTTACCCTTTCCTCCAAGAATTCCTCTTGCTTTTCCATATGCAATTTTTCAAGATTGCTTGCTATGTCATCTGCATCACTTGAATCATCCTTTCTTTTAAAGCATGGGTTAGTTTCATCAAAAACAACATGTATGGATTCTTCTACAACTTGGTTTCGTTTATTGAAAACTCTATATGCTTTGCTATTTGATGAATAACCAAGGAATATTGCTTCATCACTTTTAGCATCAAGTTTTCCCAAGTTGGTTTTTCCATTGTTCAGAACATAACATGTGCATCCAAAAGTATGAAAATAAGATATGTTTGGTTTCTTTCCTTTCCATAGCTCATATGGGGTCTTTTTCAAGATTGCTCTAATGGTAACTCGATTCAATACATGACAAGCTGTACTTACAGCTTCACCCCAAAACTTCTTAGATAATTTGCTCTCATTTAGCATAGTTCTAGCCATCTCTTGTATAGTTCTATTTTTCCTCTCCACTACTCCATTTTGTTGTGGAGTCCTTGGTGCAGAAAATGTGTGATGAATTCCTTTTTCAGTACATAATTCTATGAATCGTTTGTTCTCAAATTCACCACCATGGTCACTTCTTATAGTCATAATAGTACTTTGTTTTTCATTTTCCACCAAGTTTACAAACGTTGCAAACATAGAGAAGGCTTCATCTTTGCTAGCTAAAAGAATTATCCATGTGAATCTTGAAAAGTCATCAACAATTACAAATACATATTTCTTTCCACCAATGGTTAAAATGTCGGATGGCCCATATAGATCCATGTGTAGCAATTGAAGCGGCCTAGTGGTGGAAATCTCCTTTTTGGTAGAGAAAGGCATCTTTGGTTGTTTAGATAATTGACATGCCTTACATATTTTGTCTTTGTCATATTTCAACTTAGGCAAGCCTTCTACCAAACTCTTTTTCCATAGGGTTTTTATATTTCTCATGTTTATGTGTCCAAGCCTTTTATGCCAAACCCATGGATCATTATCAATGGCCATTAGACATTGACCATCTAGTTCATCAAGTGAAACCAAATATATATTTCCATGTCTTTTTCCACTAAACATGATATGCTCACCATCAAATACATTGCATACAGATGATTCAAACACAACCTTATATCCTTTATCACATAATTGGCTAATGCTCATTAAGTTATGCTTGAGTCCTTCAACAAACAAAACATCCTCCATACATGCATTTGAGCTACTGTAAATATTTCCTTTACCTTTGATTTTACCTTTATCATTATTACCAAAGGCAACCGTTCCGTCGTTGCAAGGCTTAAGTTTGTGAAACAAATTTCTTTCTCCAGTCATGTGCCTTGAACAACCGCTATCCATGAACCATACATTATTTGCCTTTGCCTTTAAACAAATCTGAAAAGTAAACAAATAATCCTTATCTTTTTGGTACCCATTTTATGGGTCCATTTGGGTTAGTAATATTATTCAACCTTTGTTGCTCCAACTTAGAAAGTCCAAATCTTGTGTTCCTTGGAACCCAAACTAGTTTTGCACCATAATCAAACAATCTCTTAAAGTTACACTTGTAAACTTTATGACCCATTTTGTTGCAAAAGTTGCAAGCCATTGGTAATCTAGGAGTAGGCCTCCAAGTATATTTTGGTTCAAATGTTGGTCTTTTAGTCCACATAACATTTCTCCTTTGTGGCTTGTATATAGGTGCAATTTTGGTTTGATATTTCCCAAGTGTAGGCACATTTGATTTGTCACTTTCTCCTTGCTCAAATGTATTGTATCCAAGACCTCTTTTGTTTGTTTGGGAGGTCATGTTCAGAAACATCTTTACACTTTCTCCTGGATTAGAGAACTTTGCTAATGATTCATTTAAGGATTTGTTCTCCTTTTTCAGTTTCTCTACTTTTTTCAACAATGATTCATTTTCTTCTTTCAGTTTTGTTGATTTTTCAGCTAGTTTTCCATTTTCAATAATAATAAAGTTGCATTGTTGTTTCTTTGAGGACAACTTGTTTCCTAGCTTTTTGATTTCCTCATATAATGAATCATAGGCAGTTTGTAGTTCTTCTAATTCAGCACATTTGATGCAATTTTGAAAAGAAGAATAACTTGATTGAGAATAGCAAGGTTTGGAAGTTACCTCATCATTGCTTGTACATTTGGTTGAGGTGGATTGTTCTTCCAAAACTTCAGTCGTGTTTAAGCATAGCAAGTCCTCTTCTTGCTCGATTCGTGCCATGCAACATATTCTTGCACAGTTGGCTGCATCATTTTCGTTGGTTGAAGAGCTGCATGTTGATGAAGTCTCCTCGTTGACGAACATGCCTCTTCCTCTTGGCCTTTGGTATTTTCTTCTTTCATGACTCTCCTTTGGCCTTTCTTCTGGTGTAGGACATTGAGCTTGCATATGTCCTACGCCCCCGCATCGATAGCATTTTGTGACCTCCTTCTTCTTTTCTTTTTGTGGTCTTTCTTTGAAGTCTTTAAGGTTCTTTTCTTTTCTTATAAATTTTCGAAACTTGCGAGTAAGAAGTGCAATATCTTCATCACCATTGTTAGACGAGGAGGTAGACTCATCTGAGTTGCGTGCCGCTTTTAATGCAATGATTTTCTTGCCTTTATGATTCTCTTCGTTTCTTCTCTTAATTAGCTCATGTGACATTAGTGAGCTAATTAGATCTTCTAGCTTTAGGGTGTTGAGGTCTTTGGCTTCTTCAATAGCTGTAATCTTTGGAGTCCATGAATCCGGTAGAGCTTTCAATATCTTCATGACCTGCTCGGATTCAGAAATAGCTTTTCCAAGACCTTTTAGAGTATTAGTAATTTTAGAAAATCTCGCAAATATTTCAGAAATATTTTCAGTATCTAGCATTCTGAAATTTTCAAACTCTCCAATCAAAATATTTCTCCTAGTCCCTTGGACTTGAGAGGTTCCTTCATAAATGGATGTTAGAGTATCCCATATCTCCTTGGCGGTTAGGCAAGATGATACTCTATCATATTCCGAAGCCGTAAGAGCACAAAATAATGAATTCATTGCCTTGGCATTGCTCTTGACGGTTCTAACTTCCTCTTCGGTCCATTTGGAAGCTTTGTCATCGGTAGGCAAAATCACACCATCTTGGATAGCAATCCAAGAATCCATATCGGTAGCCATGATGAGTTGCTTCATACGAAGCTTCCAATAGCCAAAGTTGTTCCCATCAAACAATGGTGGCCTTGTAAAAGATTGGCCCTCGGCAAAAGCGGGAATTGGAATCGATTGGGATGCCATATCAATAGATCTCTTTGGTTTAACTCAAAGACCTGCTCTGATACCACTTGTTAGGTCCCGAATAGATGACAAAACCGAAGAGGGGAGGGGTGAATTGGGTATTTAAAAATTTATAACTTAAACAGAAACTTGACCCCAGATTAATCCAGTCCCCTTAATGAAGAAACGAAATGGAAAGCAAAGTAATGTAGAGAGCAGAAATGTAAATCAAGCAGACAAGAATTTTTATAGTGGTTCGGGCAACCTCCCTACTCCACTCTTCCAAGCTCACACTCCTTGTGACTTGGGTTCCACTATTGCATTCCACGAATACAATTAGAGCCTCTTGCTCTCTTCTAGATTCTAGCTCTAGGGGGCATATAACTCACTGCTCAAGTAGGTGATGAGTCACACTCCAATCACACACTACTTAGCATACACTTGATCCTAGTTCCTCAAACTAGATCAAGTTCAATTACAAATAAATGAAACAAAGAAATCTACACTTTACAGTTGTGTATTAGCAGTTTTGGCGCAGAGAAGAACTTGTTGTAATGGCTTTGAAGATTCTGAAATAAAGCTCTTGCAATTTGAAGTAGAGTTCTTCTTCTTTGAGTGGCTTGATCTCTTTAGAGCTCTTGAATGTAGTAGTTAAGCACACTTAATGTTTTTCAGCTACTTCCCTCGTCCACCATGAATGCTATTTATAATTTTGGAGGGAATCCGAACGTTAGAAGGTAGGTGGCGCGCATTTAATGCGCCAACGTTCGAATTAATTCCGACCGTTGCGACCCAAGTCGCAGGTGGAGTCGACTTCGGATGCGACTTCGCCCAAGTCGTAGATGGAGTCGACTTCGGGTGCGACTTCGCTTCTCCGTCGCAACTTCAAGTTCCAGTCAGGGTCGACTTGGGTTCACGACTTGACCCAAGTCGCAGGTGAAGTCGACTTCGGGTGCGACTTCACCTTGGCAGTTGGTTTTATGAACTTTGAAAAACTTGGAAGATGATTCGTTTTGCTTAGGCTTTCTTCCTTCAGTCCTTTTGATTCTGGAATGGCTCCTCATACTTATAGATCTTGTGAACCTTGAAGAACTTGACTTTGATTCTTCCTGGATTAGCTTGATCCTTGTGAATCTTTGAAGGAATTGAGTCTTGCTTGGAATTTGAAACACTTGAGTTGATAATCAGCTTGTTTTCTGAAAAAATAGCTTCTGCCCGATCGAAGTCGATGTCGGAGTCGACTTCGGCTGCGACTTCACCTCAAGTCGTACGTGGAGTCGACTTGGGGTGCGACTTCGGCATTCTGCTGTTTTGAATTCAACTCTGGAAGATTTCGCCCGACTGAAGTCGATGGTGAGGTCGACTTCGTTTGCGACTTGGCTACCCAAGTCGCAGGTGGAGTCGACTTGGCCTGCGACTTCACTTGCTCTTCTCCCGTTTTCAACTCTGGACAGTTTTGCATGTTTGAAGTCGATCTTGGAGTCGACTTGGGGAACGACTTGGCCTTCCAACTTGATTTTCTTCAAATGTATATTCCTTAAGACATTTCACAAACTTGTTAGTAGCCAAGACTTTCTCAAATTGATTTGTTAATCATCAAAACATAGATTTAGCTAGTTTTCCTCATATTTCCAACAGAAGGAAGAGAGGAGAAGAAGAAAGGAGAGGCGCAGTGGCGCAATCGTCGCGCTGGAGTCGACTTAACCCTAACTGAAGTTGACTTTGCCCCTGTGGAGTTGACTTCGGTGAAGTCGACTTGAGCTAGTCAGAGTTGACTAGGCTTTTTGACTTGGAATTCTGTATCCTTTCTAATTTTCTCCCTGATAACTCATAAAAATGCGAGTTATCATGGCCCATTTCAGACTTTATTTGTGCATTAGTCCGAGAGATAAGACTTAGTTTTCATTCATTTAGTTTAATTTCCACTCACTTCGCATTTTAGGAGCATTATTTAGTTTTTAGGCATTTTTAGCATTAATTAGGCATTTTTAGTCAATTTACTTAGTTTTTCCATCTTTTGCAGGAAGGACAGGACATATAAAAGCATGCGGGTGAGTGGAATGCAGATCGAGATCAAGTCACAAGGCAAGTGGATGGCGCCCAGGCGCCACCCTACGTGCTTTTGCCAGGACTCCAGAAAAATTCAGAAAACAAGTGGCTTCTAGTGAGTTGGTGCCTAGGCGCCAGCCAGGGCCGCCCAGGCGCCACCTTACTAACATGCAGAGCAGCACAGCAGGGTTTTTGAAGCCACAAGTCATACTGCTTCTAGGGAGTTGGCGCCTAGGCGCCAAGGCATGAAATCCTAGGGTTTGCAGAAAAGTTCCAAGTTGCCAAGCACACAGAGAGTTGGCACCTAGGTGCCAGCTAGGGGCGCATAGGCACCAATACGCATCCGTATGTGCAAATTTTAGTGCGTAGGCTATGCAACTGGATTCTATTAATAGATCCTAGGGGGTTCGCGTGCAAAAAAAAAAGAGAGAGAGGAGAGCCTAAAAACGAACTACACAACAAGAGAAAGAGAAAATCGCGATTAAAGCACAGATTGAAGAGAGGATTCAACCTCGTTGGTGGAAGCCGCCGGAAAATAATTTTCTCTATTTCTTTCTAATTTTCATTCTCTACTTTCATGGATACTTTCAATATAAATGTAATGGATGTTGTGATCATGTCTATGAACTAAACCTCCATTAGATGGATGGTTAGGATGAATTGAATTCTAAACTATATTGTTTTTGGTTCTTTGAATTTCAGGAATGAATATTTAATTTTATATATGATTGTGTATGATTTACCTTTGCATGTGCGGATTTAATGCTTTTTACAATATTAGCTACCTTGTAAGATGATTTAATTACTTGATTTATCCTTGGAAGAGGAAGATCTCTGCTAGATCCATGTACAAAGCATAGGTTTCTTCTTGGTTAAGGGGAGTTGTTTAACGGATAGGAATATACCGTTAAACCCTATGTAGTTATTAAACAGGTTATGAACTTATCAATTTCACTTTATATAATGGCATGGGAACATAGCAATTAAATAAGGTGTGATTAGCTTTATATAATGTTGTAAGACATATATAGAGATTAATGAACTTGGGCTAGTAAATCCATACATAATCCAATTAAAAAGAACCAATGCAATATAGTTTAGATTCAAGAATTCCAAGCTATCCATCTGCCACCCCTGATTAGTAACTTTGTTTCTAGTATCCAGTAGTTTCGTAAACTCTACTATGATTTATTTTTGCAATCGTAGCTTTAGTTTAAATCATAAACTCAAAATTCTCTACCCATCAAAAGCAATCAAACTAATTAATAATTTAGGTTAACAATTCCTCGTGGGAACGATACTCTACTCACTCTTTATTACTTGACACGGCACGTATACTTGAATAAATAGCGAGCATTTTAATTCACATATACACAGCTCATCAAGTTTTTGGCACCATTGCCGGGGAATTGTTTAGCCAATTATTGTTAGTTTTATTGCTTTCTTATATAATTCTGTAGAATAGTTTATTTTCGTAATTTTTTTAGTCTAGAATTTTTTTCGCTAGTTCAATTGAATTGGTTTTTCGAGATTAATCTTGTATTGCATGTGCCGAAGCAGAGCCAGAAAGGAGATTGTTATTCCTTTTGATCCGGAACCCAAGCGAATGTATTTGAGAAGGTGTCGTAAGAGCAGGGAGGTTAGGAACGAACAACATACTATAGAGCGCATCGAGAACCAAGACAAGAACGTTCACGCAAACCAGCAGGGGAACCAAAGGATTGAGATTCCAAATCATCCACCTCAAGATGATTTGGACCAACCCATTTAGGATCTCATTATGCTTGGCCAAAATGCAGTTCAGACTAGCATTGCACCTCCTCCTATCGACACCAACAATTTCGAGATCAAGCCGGTGATTTTCCAGATGCTCCAGTCCATTGTGCAGTTCGGAGGGCTCGCATTTGAAGACCCACACCGCCATCTGCGAAATTTCCTGCAGATAATGAACATGTTCAAACAGAATGGAGTCTCCGACGAGCCAATGCGGCTTTGGACTTTTCCATTTTCTCTTCGGGACAGAGTTTCAGAGTGGCTAGACTCTTTGCCCTCGAACTCTGTCAACACATGGAACGACTTGGCTCAGAAATTCTTGGAGAAATATTTCCCACCTGCCAAGCTAGCCAAACTGAGAATGGATATAGTCTCGTTCAAGCAACACGGAGAGGAGACCTTATCAGAGGCGTGGGATCGCTTCAAAGACCTGCTCCGAAAATGCCCGCATCATGGAATTCAGCAATGGGTTCAAATATAAATTTTCTATAACAGTCTCTAGGATTCCACCCGACACATGGTGGATTTTTCTTTAAACGGTTCTCTGCTGAGGAAAAGCTATCAAGAATCGTACGCCATACTCGAAAACATGGCAGCCAATACTTAGCAACTGCCATCTGATAGAAGCGGAAGTGGGGGTCTACTCCAATCCGACGCAGTTTCATCAATTAAGGCCCACATCGACGCTTTATCTCGGCAGATTCAGAGCTTGTCCAGGCCAGCCAATGTCAGTGCACTAGGGGCGTCTACACCACAGCAGTCGACAGCAGCAGATATTTGCACGTGGTGGGGTGAATTCGTCCATCCCAGTGATGAATGTGCCTCCAATCTGGAGTCCATTAATTACGTGGAAAATTTCTAGAGAAATCCAACAAATAAATATGGAAACAACTACAACCCAAGCTGGAGAATCATCCCAACTTCTCATGGAACAATCAGACGAGGCCAAATCAGCCACCTGGATTCTTGCAGCAGCCCCCGTTGTAACAACCAACAAGACCAATGCAATTCAATCCACCACAGCGAGAAGAGAAGAAATCTGATATGGAAAACCTTTTTATGCAATTCATGCAATCCCAGATCACGACGAATAGAAACTTGGAAGCTCGGATAGGCCAACTAGCCTTAGCCCTGAATAACTGGCCTCATGGTTCGTTGTCAAGCGACACCGAGCAAAACCCAAAAGAAAAAGGCAAAGAACAGGTCCAAGCAGTCACGTTGCGTAGTGAGAAGCAGTTACCCGATGCAATTCCACTAGAATCGGTAACTAAGCCCACGAATCCTCTGATTCAGCAGTCGCAGGAGCCAAAAGAACCAAACACTACTCAGAAGCAACCGGACGTTGAAATCGCCACGAACCAAAGGCCGCCTCCTCCATTTCCTCAAGGATTGGCAAAGACTAAAAAGGAGGGTCAATTCAAGAAATTTCTAGAGGTATTGAAGCAGCTTGATATCAATATACCTCTCGTTGAATCCTTGGAACAGATGCCTAGCTACGCCAAATTCATGAAAGATGTGCTATCGAGGAAAAGGCGGTTAACGAAATTCGAGACGGTGGAATTAACAAAGGAAACCAGTGCTAGGGTGCAGAGGAAGCTGCCTCCTAAACTCAAGGACCTATGAAGTTTTACTATACAGTGCATAATTGGAAACTAATACTTCGGGAGAGCTTTATGCGACCTGGGAGCCAGCATTAATCTCTGCCCAAGTCAATTTTTAGAAAATTGGGCCTCAGGGAAGCCCGACCTACAACAGTGACGCTGCAACTAGCGGATCGATCTATCGCGTATCCGGAAGGTATTATTGAAGATGTTCTTGTCAAGGTGGATAAGTTCATTTTTCCTGCAGATTTTATTATCTTGGACTATGAAGAAGATCGAGATGTGCTAATTATTTTAGGTCGACCTTCCTCGCAATGGGCAATGCAATAATCAATGTACGAGCCGGAGAATTAACCATGCAGGTGCAAAATGAATAAGTCACGTTCAATGTGCTCAAGGCAATACAGAGCCTAACTGATTCCGAGGGTTGCTTTAGGATTGACATGGTCAAATCAAAGGTTCTAGAGTTTTTCTCGACTAGTATTGAGCAGGACCCAAAGAAGACTGAAAATAAGGGGCGCAAGTTATCTGTTTGCACTAAAGACCGACTCGCTGATTACATCGAGCTCGAACGATTGACCGAGCCGGTAGAAAGCCAAGACATGGGAGATAAAGTCAATGACGGAATAGAAGGAGATAAAATTAAGAAAAATGGACATTTACATATCCACATACCCTTATCTTACCTACCGAAAAGTCAAACTCGGCATGACTCACTGGATCAATGTAAAACCCTGGAATCATTATCCAGTCAAAACCCTGACAAACGCCGGTATCGTCTTTGTAGGAAATTAACTAAGCCACTTGAGGGGGCTAGGGGTAGATCGGAAAATCCATGTTGTAGTCTGAATGGCAGGGAGTTCGAGGTGGAGAAACTGAAGGAAGATTGAACAACAGGAACGTCTGGCTGAGAACGTTAAACTTAACGCTGAATGGGAGGCAACCCATTGCTCATTTTGATTCGCATTTTTGTTTTTGTTTTTGTTTTCTTTTATTTTCTGGAAAATAATTTTGAATATAATTTCACAAGGATCATGCTTGGAAGCAGCCAAAAGAAATTTTTTTTAAAAATTGACGAAAGGCATCAGCGCCTAGGCACCGCAGGGGGCACCCCAGCACCATGATGAAGATCCCAAGAACACGGGGTGCCCCGGCGCCACAAGTTAGCGCCCCGGCCTCGGGTCGTGGACAGCGCGACCCGGATGCCTTATAAAGTCTGGGTTTAAGGTTTAAACCCTAAACCGCATGCCCCAGCGTCGAAAAACCCTATTTTCTCCTCCAATCAGTTTTCCATTGATTCCAAGCCATTTCAACTAAAATCCAACCACATTTCATCAAGGAATCATCCCCACATTCCATCCATTCCATTTCCCATTTCATTTCACTTTCTCCCCTTTTGCTTAGATCCACTCAAATCCATTCAAAACTCCAGTTTTTCATCACCAAATCCTAAGCCTAACACCTACATTGGGATTCCCATCACTTCCCCCATCATTTGGGCTCCATTTTGAGCCCCACCATCTTCATCTTCTCCGTCTAGAACCGAAAGCTACTGTCAGCAGATTGGTGCCTAGGCGCCGCTACCCCCTCGCCCCGACACCAATACAAAAACAGGATAGGTTCAGATTTTAGGCGGAAGGCTTTTTTGGGTAAAAATTTCTCCATTTTTGGTGCATTTTAATTTTCTTTGAAGTGGTTTGGTAATTGTTTGAGTGGAAAATTGGATTGGACTGGTGGGTTTTTGTGAATTGATCTACGGGTTGGAGATTGATTTGGGTGGTTAGTCTGTGGATTGATCTATTGGTGGGTTTTTGTTGGTATTGGTTTGATACTTGATTGGTTTGGTGATTAGTTGGTGGAGGTTGACCTGTTAATTGCTTGTGGTGCATTTTTGGAGTTTGGCCTGTTTGTTTGTATTGGACTCTTGATTGCAAGGAGAGATATGGCTTCATCATCATTAGCCAAGAGGAAGAAAGTATAGGAGCCCGTCGAATTTGACGCAAACAAATTTGTGTCTGCCCAAGCGTTCAAGCGGTACACAGATGCACTCTAGAAAAGGCACTTGATTTCAGAGAGAGGAATCAAGATAGACGAGTTCTCCGACGCTCCACTCCTCAACTTGCATGCTCGAGGTTGGCAGCAGTTCGTGGCACAGCCCCAATGTGGCACCCCGAACCGAGGCGTCCACATAATCCTTACTCCAAGACTTGTCGATTGGTAAATGTGACTCAGGATTGTTGCCCTGATCACGCGGCGGGTACTTAATTGGATCTCGTCCAAAATTTTTTCTTCTCTTTCATCACATAGACATACATTCATTATCATTGGACTTATCCATATCATCATAAAATCATTCATATATTCTTTTATTGGAATAATTCACATAAATACAATCATGTTTGTAATATCCATAAAACATGTCTTTAACATAATTATCATACATTTGTCTCTTTGGACGCATACATATAACTGCAATTAAATTTGTAGATCATTTCTACCTAGCATCCTTTATGAGTTAGCTCCATAGCCTGTTTGTCATTTTGAAAACACATATGAGTAATAATACTCAGTAATCAAGCCTTTTTCTTTGGCAAGTAAACATTTTCCTTTCATTCAAATGCATTTCTCCTATTTGATAGGAGACACTTACCAAGTGATCAACTACCAATGAGACTGAAACCTTTTTATATAAACCTTTCATGCATCTCATGAAAATGCAATGCATTCATTCATATATAACTTTCCATGTGCCTCCAACCTCTGGGAGGACGCCGCCGGCACACAGCCCTTGCGACTTGACAATAGTGAAGGGGAACCCTCTGATCCGCTTACTACCTCCACCAAAGCCTCTTTCTTGTGCACCATGTTCATATATACATATGCAGACATGACATGCTCTATAAAACTTGATAAATCATTTAGAAAGTAATTTAACAAGCATTTAGTAATCATTTCAGGTAAAGCATTGTAGGAATGGTCATCCTTAAATATAATTCATAAAAAACGTGAGCAAACAATTTGCAATCATTTAAAAATATTTAGAAAGCATATAGCTTGCTTACCTCCTCAGTCTATGTCCTCCACCTTTTCCTTTCCTTTTCCTATATAAGGAAAAATGATATTTTATCTATATCATTTCATATTTTAGTTTACTTCCCATGCGTGCTTTATAATCATCCATTGCCTCATTTCTATAGAGGTTAATCTTATTAATATACTTGGTCAGTATCTCCTTATATGGATTTTTATCCATAAATCCTTTAAAAATTCCATCCATATATCCTCATAAATATATAAAAATAAATCTCAATTTTTTCCCAAAATCACGCTGTCCACTGTTCATGGGTACTGTTTACATTTACTGTTCACCCAAGGTTACTGTTCACAACAACGTGGGTTACTGTTCACGGGTTCCAAAAATTGACATTTTTTTTCCAAAAATAAAAATACCATGACATTGCTTATGTTTAGTATATCATGGAAAAATTCATGCATTTTGAATTTATCATTATTAACTTGGCTAAATAAATTATTTTCTCCATATACTAAAAATCAACATAAATTCACTTAAGCATAATCCTGAATTCCAAAAATTATGAAATTAATATATCATCATTCCAACATCATATTTATCATATTCATTCATCCCAAATCATCATTGATCAATTTTGGAGCATTATTTACACATATCATATGCTGTCTTCCCGAATGCTCTATCTTTGTTCCAAATTTTTGATATTTTGGCATAATTCCGATTAAGAATTATAAATATACTTATTTTCTCATGCTTAGGAAATATCTAAGCATAATTTTACCCTACTTAACATCCAAAAGAAATTTGAATAGAAATCACTTACCCGGAGTGGAGATATCCCTCTTCTTCTCACACTTTCTCTCTCTAACTTTCTCCTTTTCTTTCTCCTCAAGGCTAAAACGTGGTGGGGGTAAAAAATGCTCAAATGGAGCTGGGTTTGCTATGCTTTGGACGTCCCCCCTTGGCCCCTATTTATAGGGCTTGATTTTTCATAAAATTGGATTTTACCCCCCCTTGCTTGATGTATTAAATTGTAAATGTATTTTTTTATAATTTCAAAAAGGTGCATTGAGCCAAGAGCAGCCACCCTACAGCAGCTCCAGCCCCCTATGGCAGCCCTATTTTTCATAATTTTTTATTTTTAAAATTATTTAATTTAGGCTAATTAAATCTTAGCCATTGATCATTGACGAGGATAAATTTTGAGCCGTTGGATTTGGCTCCATTTTCCACAGCCCCTGCATGTCCAGCCACCTTTGCAGATTTGCATTTAATTTTTTTATTTTTTAATTATTTAATTTTAATAAAAAGTCAAAAGTAGAATTTATGAAAAGTTAAGCTACTTTTTGATCTCCTTTTGACGTTTCATCTTGACCTTCAATTTGTGATTTTAATCACATCTTAAACTATTCATCATGTCCATCATGGATTTTTAATCATTCATACAAAATTTCATCGAAATCCGACGCCCGGATTGCAAATTATGAATTTTTCTTTAATTTTTCACTAAAATCAAAAATTCCATTAAAATATCAAAAAGTATTGTTATTTCGTCCTGTAGTGATTAAATATCCTTTTTCGTCTTTTTGTGATTAAGTTAATACAAGTGATTAACTCTTAATTACGTGTCTTAATCCCAAGGTTACTATTCGCGTGCACTATTCACGTGGGTTAAATTCTTAATTGCATTATTTTAATCTCCAATACACATATCCAAAAATATAATTCATGAATTTTCATTTATCATAAAAATAATTACAAAGAATTTAGGATTTACAACCCGAAATGACGCATATATGGTCTGGGTTTCACAATAACCCTAGGGTTTTATACGTGTCTAAGATTGGGATTTCACACCCAACCTGCTATTACTCCTGCGGTCAATGAGTTTTATGCAAATGCAGTGGAACATGAAGAGGGGCGAATGACAGTCAGGGGCAAGATTGTCTCATTCCATGCGGAGGCGATCAACTCGTATTATGGGATAGATTCTTTCGATCACCCTGATGAGTATGAGGCAATCCTGGAGGGAGAAAACCGAGATGTCGATTCCATAACCAGGCCGTTTTGCCAGAGGCCACCGGTTTGGAAGTTGACGGGCAACTAGCTAACCTCCTTCAAGTGGAGTGATATGCTTTCCCATGGGAGGATGATTTTCCACTTCATCTCGGCCCGGATGATACCATCAACCCACATCAGAGAGGTGACAATGGACAGGGCCCTCTTGATATACGCCATCTACAGTGGGCTGACGATCGACGTCGGAAGGCTGATCTACTATCAGATCTGCGTCTGTGCGACTGCACCCTAGGCAGCTATTTGTTCCCATTCCTCATCACCTGGCTCTGCAAGCGAGTCGGCGTCAGATGGGAGCAGATGGAAGAGGTCTTGAACTGTTAGGCCATCATCGACGACCTCTCCTACCGCACCCAGCCCCGAGTCCACACCGCCATGACGTGCCCCAGAGCGGCTCCAGCTGTGGGTCCCTCCTCACAGCCACTATCCATGGGCGAGCGGCTAACCAACTTGGAGAATTTGGTTGCAGCCCATGCCAGGTACCGGCGTCAGCATGACAAGGCGATGGAGGCCTACTTACGGTGGATTGCGGAGGACAGCCAGATCGACGTCTCCACCCTCCCGCCTTTCCCGTCGACGCCACCAGAGGTCAGAGCATGCTTCAGGCAACCACCCAGCAGACCTAGCCCGCCGATAGCGAGGACGAGGACGCCACCGAGTCCGATTCTTGAGGGAGTCCCGGTCCTTTCATTTTGTTTTTATTTTTTCTTTTCATTGTATTTTCATTATTAGTTCATTTTAGGTCATCATGCATTGAGGACAATGCATCTCTCAAGTTTGGGGGGGTGTATAATTCTCAACCATAGGTTAGTTTTTCACGTTAGTTTCTCATGTTTTATTTTATGTTGTATGTTATGTTAATTCCAACTAATGAAAGTTATCTTTGTTTCAATCCATCTTATTGTGAAAATATGCAAGGTTGTGATTAATGTTGACTTGAAATTGAATTTATGTAAGAATGGGCAATTCAGATTAAAAACCAAGTATAAAAGCAAGTTGAAATTGACATGTGAAAGAACTAAAAGGAATTTCATAATACATTGTTCTAATTCGATTACATGTATATCTTCCAGACTGAAATGATGAGAACTGAATTAAATAAATGTTGATCATGTACTTTAATAGGTTCAGAAATGGTATTATTTCACATAAAATCACACAAGCATGTTCAGTATCCCTAACAAGGCATCAGGAAAATAAAAAGGGGGTGGTTGACCTGAGCTGAGTAACCGGGACTTAGCATCAACAAATGACAAGGTTCGCATAAAAAAGAAAAGGAAAATCACAGTAATAACTCTTTAAAATCAAAATTCTCCCCGTATACCCTGAAATATGGTGAGGGGAGCTAAAAAAAATAGATCTCCAGATATCCTGAAATATGGCGAGGAGAATTTTTGCAACAAGTTTGGGGGGAAAAAGAATGTGCAGTTGGTAGAAATTGAATATAGTGAATTATTATTATTTTTTGTAACCAGTTTATTCAGCGTAAACTTTGGTTTGCTTGTGTACGTTAATTTTCTAACTAGTTTTCTGATCCAATGGAAGATTAACGTGTTGAATTATGACGATGCACTATGGAATTTTTGGCACCCACATGTGACTTGTTTTGAGAACGAAAATGCATGCCTTGTTTGTGTAATGGATGATTTTTCAAGTTAGATTAATCTTGACCTTGTGAAATAGATAAGTGGATTGATTTTTCAAAGCATAACAGGAAGCAAACGGAGTTGGCAGAGTCTGCATTCATTCATTGATTCATTGATTCATTTATTCATTATTTTGCATGTGTTGCACAAGGACTAGCAACATTTAAGTTTGGGGATGTGATAACTCGTAAAAATACGAGTTATCATGGCTCATTTCAAACTTTATTTGTGCGTTAGTACGAGAGATTAGACTTAATTTTCATTCATTTAGTTTAATTTCCACTCACTTCGCATTTTAGGAGCATTATTTAGTTTTTAGGCATTTTTAGCATTAATTAGGTATTTTTAGTCCATTTACTTAGTTTTTTCATCTTTTGCAGGAAGGACGGGAAATATGAAGGCTTGCGAGTGAGTGGAATCCAGATTGAGATCAGGTCATAAGGCAAGTGGATGGCGCCCAGGCACCACCCTAGTGCCTTCGCCAGGACCCCAGAAAAATTTAGAAAACAAGTGGCTTCCAGTGAGTTGGCGCCTAGGCACTAGCCAGGGGCGCCCAGGTGCCACCTTACTAACATGCAGAGCAGCACAACAGGGTTTTTGAAGCCACAAGTCATACCGCTTCTAGGAAGTTGGCGCCTAGGCGCCAAGGCATGAAATCCTAGGGTTTGCAGAGAAGTTCCAAGTTGCCCAGCACACAGAGAGTTGGTGCCTAGGCACCAATACGCATCTGTATGTAAAACTTTCAGTGCTTAGGCTGTGCAACTGGATTTTATAAATAGATCCTAGGAGGTTCACGCATGAAAAAAAAAGAGAGAGGAGAGCCCAAAAATGAACTACACAATAAGAGAAAGAGAAAATCGCAATTAAAGCACAGATTGAAGAGAGGATTCAACCCCGTTGGTGGAAGCCGCCGAAAAATAGTTTTCTCTATTTCTTTCTAATTTTCTTTCTCTGCTTCATGTATACTTTTAATATGGATGTAATGGATGTTGTGATCATGTTTATAAACTAAACCTCTATTAGATGGATAGTTAGGATAAATTGAATTCTAAACTATATTGTTTTTAGTTCTTTGAATTTTAGGAATGAATATTTGATTTTATATATGATTGGGTATGATTTACCTTTGCATGTGCAGATTTAATGCTTTTTACAAGATTAGCTACCTTGTAAGATGATTTAATTGCTTGATTTATCCTTGAAAGATGAAAATCTCTGCTAGATCCACGGCAAAGTATAGGTTTCTTCTTGGTTAAGGGGAGTTGTTTAACGGATAGGGATATACCGTTAAACCCCGTGTAGTCATTAAACAGGTTATGAACTTATCAATTTCACTTTATTTAATGGCATGGGAACATAGCAATTAAATAAGGTGTGATTAGCTTTATATAATATTGGAAGACATATATAGAGATTAATGAACTTGGGTTAGTAAATCGATACATAATCTAATTAAAAAGAACCAATGCAATATAGTTTAGATTCAAGGATTCCAAGCTATCCATCTGTCATCCCTGATTAGTAACTCTGTTTCTGGTATCCAGTAGTTTCGTAAACTCTACTCTGATTTCTTTTTGTAGTCGTAGCTTTAGTTTAAATCACAAACTCAAAATTCTCTACCCCTCGAAAGCAATCAAACTAATTAAAAATTTAGGTTAACAATTTCTCATGGGAACGATACTCTACTCACTCTTTATTACTTGACACGACACGTATAGTTGCGTGAATAGCAAGCATTTTAATTAACATATACGCAGCTCGTCACTCGCCCTATCTAGATTTAACATATCATATTTTTAATCAATGTCAATCGTACCCATATCATTTCTAATTTTGTAAAATGGTGTGGCTCCCCGAACCGAGGCATCACATTTGTCCTTTGTGATACCCGGACCCAAGTAAGGCTTACATATATGCATTTGGCATATATAAATGGATCATGTACGGTTTAGTGGAATTATAAATGATTTTCCTAAGCAATATTGATGATTTATTTCAATTAGGGCAAATGATGATGAATGATCAATATAAGCCGATATAGGTCAATGTGATTAAAGAGGCTTAATGAGGATTAGAAAATAAAAATATATTGAGGATAGTTACCTCATATATTAAGATTTAATTTATGGAGATTATGATTGGTAATTATGGAGTTAGGGTAGCAAATGTTAGAAAATGCGTAACTTGACGCCGGGAAGGCGGATTAAGATGAAAATTGAAAGGTAAGCACATAATTTTGTGATTAATCATATGGAAAGGTTGGATTATGAAAATTATGATGAAATTAAGGTGAAAATCGATCATCACCATCAAAATTCAAGGATGACTTCAAATAGTCATAACTTGAACTAGAAAAGTCGGATTGTGAGACGAAATTTGAAACGAACGGTTAAAATTATGAGATATATGCAATGAGAGGTTTGGAATTAAGCTAATTATAATAAAATTAAGTGATTAATGATATAATTAAGGAGCTAATGAGCTAGCTCAAGTGAGACAATGTAGGTGGCCCACACATGGACGATCAAGGGGCTATTGCATGAGATTTTTGAATTTAAAAAAAAATGAAAAATGTGTATTTTAATGACCTAGGCAGATAGGGTGAATAGTGGACGAGATTTGGGTTGATTTTTGTGCCAAGAAAATGCCAAAAAGTCCATGATAGGTGGACCCACCAAGTGGACAGCATTATGGAGCAAGAGAGAGGTCACGGTAGAGGCAGCTTTTTGGATTTTTTATTAATTTTTTAATAGTTAAATTGACCCCTAATTAATATAGTTACCTAGGGTAATTAAATACCCATTAATTAAAGTGGAAATTAAGTGGAAAAATTGTTAAAAAGATGCTGCAAGTGGACCCCACCCAAGTGGACAGCTACATGAAGGAAGGGAGGTGCACGTTCAAAGGCTGCATTATGTAATTTTTTATGATTTTTTTAATAAGATAAATGGTCCTCTAATTAGGTTAATACCTAGGGTAGTTAATTAGCCATAAATTAAAGTAAAAATTTGTTGGAAAAAATGGCAAAAGACTGCTGCAAAGTGATGTTGCATTATATGGACAGATTTTGTCCATTAATGATGTGGATTTTAATGGATTTATAAAAAATAATTTGATAATTTAAATGGCCCATATTTTGCCATGTCAGAAAAAGGGGATAATCATGCTTTAATTAGCTGCTAAGTGATGTGGAAAATGGGTCCCACAAAGCTAGAAAATCCAGCTTATGCCCAAGTATACGTTCATATGTATGAAGGGTTGAGGAGAGAGAAAAATGGTAAAGGGAAAAACCCCCAAGCAAGGCAAACACGTTCCATTTTTTTTCCAGCAGCATGAGGACCAAGAAAGGGAGGAAAATAGGAGAAAAATAGAATGAAAAATGGAGAAGAAGAATGGGATTCAAGCTAGGAAAAGTGGAGTCCAAGTTTGATCCAATACATGTAAGTATACCCTTGATTATGGGTTGAAAATCATAACTAAAATTTTCTTAAATCCTATGTGATGTTGCTGTTTTGATATTTAATCATTATTATATGATGATTCATGATTATATTAATTATATAATTTGATTTATAAAGTTTAATTTGGGGATTAATCAACCCATATCATCTAATCTACACTTAAGTGTAGTAAATCTGAACTAGGAAAGAAAAATATGGAAGAAATAGTAAATGAATAAATTTTATCATTAAAATGTTTGTAAAGACTCATGATAATATGATTAAGGAACTACCTAAATTTCAGTGCAAAATAATAAGCATGTTGGAAATTAAAAATCCGAGAAAATCAACCTGAACAGGGTTGAACGGGTGTCAGGATCAGCGGCACCAAATGATTTTTAGTAATTTTTATACAAGTAATTTTTGGCTTAAAATTTACAGGATATATAATAAATATTTAGGATCATAGGAAAAAAATTAAAATTAGGTTTTGAAGGGTATAAATATACCTAATAATTAACGTGATTTGGACTGTCTGAAAATGGATGCTGCTGTCCAGCAGGGTAAAAATACAAAAATATATATAAATTCTTGATGATTTGTGCTGGAAATATTTATTTTGATGAATTCATGTAGTTATTAAGTTAATTTAGATATTTTAGAACAAAATTACTTTATTTGATATTAATTCAAGATTTTGAGAATTCAATGTGCTTGAATTCAGCATTATGGACAACTTAAGGAATAAATCAAGATAAATGTTAAATTTCAGATTTTTGGGATAAAATTTAAATTAAAATGGGATATAAATAAGTATCATAAGTAATTATGAGTATTTAACCTATTAAAGGTGAGGTTTAGAAAGGATGGAATTTAGGGTTACGTATAAGACCCGATTTTCATGTTTTGATGTTGAAAATGTTAAATGGATTATGTGAAGGGGTAAAGCGCAAAAATGCATAAAAATATGATGGAAAATGTGGATTAGGTTACTGTTTTGATAAATAATGATAATATCAAATTTTGAGATTATTATATGATGCCTATGTTATTAATTAAGTGCTTAAAATGAGCACCGATGAGTAATAAATGGAAAATATGTTAAAAATGATAAATGGAAGTAATTAACTTCCAAATAAGATTTAATTAGTGATTATTATATTTATGTAAGTTTACCGTACATAAGGGTATTAAAATGAATGAATGGATGATTATATATGTATAGGTTATGTGCTAAGTATGAGTACCCGACTTGAAGGACAAGTGGGTCAAGCCAAGTCCAAATGAATTTATGTAGGTTGGAAAACCTAAGGGATTTATGTATTTGAAGTTGATGTGAATAAATGAAATATTATTTTCATTTATCTAGGCAAAGGCAAGGAAAATAGTTGAAGAAAAGGATTATGACAATCTCAGGTAAGCAAGCAAACTTTTCAAATTACTGATTTTTCCTTATGTGATGAATTGATGATATGTTGATATTTTTATGAATGTTTTACAAGTGGGCAAGCACAAGTTTTGGAAAATGATGGCTTTAATGAAAATCCTTAAAGTTTGCTTCATGGGAAGCAAGCAACACTGTTTAAGATAAATAATTTATCTCAAGTGTTGCCAATGTTGGGAATGCTTTATGTTAATGGATTTGAGAAATTGCTTATGAGTAAGCAAGTTCTCAATGAATATAATTTTAAAGGATTTTATCTTTTATGTCGATGTTTTTAAGGAATTTGCTTTTAAGTAAGCAAGTTCTTTATGATGATGTTTCAAAAGTATTTTATAAGAAAAATGAAATTTTGCCCTTTTTCACAAAACAACAAATGTAAATAACTTTTGAATTTCTCTTATGATGTTTTATGATAAATGATTAAAATTATAAAAGAAAAAGATTAGTTTTCTATGTCATGATATTTAATTATAAATGATAATTTGGACATAGCCCATATGTTTTGAAATGATATTGGAAAAGTCTTGATTTCCTTTAGATAAGGAAATCTATGATGAAAATATCTTCAAAAATGTTTATACGAATGTGGTTGAATGAGATTTAAGGATGACCAACCTAATAAGTCGATGTTATACGTGGTTTGATTTCGGGTTGCTAAATGGCATGCAAAAGACTACAATCTCTCTTATGTAAACAATAGCATAATAGATATGTGGACAATAATCTAACTTTTAAGTTGTAGAGAAGGGGATGGTATAATTGCATAATTTTTGTAAGCAAAAGACCCTGAAATGGAAACGAAGAAAATATTAGAGAAATATATAGTTCATTTTTTGGAAAATCCAAAAGTTTTGAATTTCTTTTATTATATGGGTTTTTAAGATGTATTGTTCCTCTCAAACATTTCAAATGTTTATCAAAATATTTTACTCAAAATGATTCTAAAAGAATTTAAGGAAGGTCATCCTAAAATTGGATTTCAAATAACAACTTGTTTAAAGTGGGTGCGCTCACTTTACAAATTGACATGGACTGCGGTCTGTGATATGTTTTCAAAAATGATTTTTAAAAATATATAGACTCTGGTCTATAATGTTTTTCGAGTATGGATGCAGACTGCGGTCTGTGATCCCAGTTAAAAGAACACGGGCTGCGGTCTGTGGTTCTTTAAACCAAATGGACTGCGGTCCATTAGGATAATGCATGGTGCACCAGTACAAGGAATAGGCCGGTTGTATAGCATGGTCGGGATGGCCAGGGCCCACTTTACATATGGCCAAGTCGCTAAGGGATGGCAGGAGACCAGTGGCGGCCTCCCTGAGATGGGAGCAAGATGACAGAACAGCCGCCAGGTTAGCGTGCTGTTAGGGATTCTCTTCTAAAAGGTATAGTGATCACTTGCTAAGTGTCACTACTGGATGGAGAGAAATGCATTTGCTTATGTTTTGCTTTTGAAAAGCCCAAAGATTGGGACATAAAACCATATTTTTACAAAAGTTATCCTAAAGGGGTTTTTATGACATGGTTACCCTAAAAATAGGGTGTTTTATAAAAAGTGCAAATAATAAGGATGAAAGGAAACATTTTTATGCAAATGCATTTATGAAAATGGTTTATGTATTTTAATTGCCTTGTTTGCTATAAACAAGCCTCAAGATGGGGATTATGAAAAAGATTTATGTCAAATTTGGTTCTGGACATGAGAATATCCATTTCAAAAAGGCTTAAATGGAAAAGTGTTTAGGACATATGAATGTCCATTGCCAAAGAAAGATATGTCAAAAATGTTTTGAGATATCAAATGTCTCTTGGCTAAAGGAATTTAAGATGAAAAATATTTTTGGACATAGAAATGTCCTTTGCCAAGAAAGGCTTATGTGTATGATGTTTTTAGGACATGATAATGTCCTTCTCTAAAAAGGTGTTATGAGGAAAAATATTTTGGACGTAAAACATCCACTAATGAATGATGATGTTATGTAAATGTCTTTGAACATTATAAATGTTCATATAAGATTAAAGGAAATTAATTAAAGAGGGTAAAACGTATAAGTTTTGCCTGAACAAGCCCACACGTGGCTTGTAAATGATTTTAAGAATGATGTTTTATGATAATGTTTAAGGACATGGAACTGTCCTTATGAATAAAGATTTCATGATAATGTTTTAGAACATATGCATGTCCTCAAGTAAAAAAGTGTTCAAGATGTTTAAGAAAAAGGTTTTAAAGGAAGTCTTGCCCTACAGACAAAATTCTTGCTCACTGAGTTGTCACTCACGTTTTGTTTTCCCAAACCTTAGACAGGTACCGGGAAACTCAAGAAAATGCGAACCTAAGCAGGTGAAGAAAAGGACGTGACGGTAGCCATGTGAGCTATAAGAAATGTGATAGCATGGTTTGAAGTGCTAAGGTATGTTAATGTATATGAACTTATGTGAAACCCTACTTTGTATAGAAGTCATGTAAATGATATTGAATGAACTATGTATGAATGATGTATTCATATTTGAAGTATTTGCAGATTTTAAGATTTTTTCAGTTAGGTCATCTGTGTAAATAATTGTTTAAATTTATTAAGTGGAGATAACGTGGTTTATTATGATTGAAATATCATATTAAATATGGATAAATATTAGCATGGCATAAAAAGTCTAATTAAATCTCAAAAGTGATTAATGAAGATTAAGAGGTTAATTATAGAACTAAGTTGAGATAATATTGAAAAATTCATAACTTGGAGACCTTAAGTCGGATTAAGGTCCAATTTGAGTGGGAAGCATATAATTTTATGCTTAATCTCATGGAAAAATTAGATTATGAAAATTTTGATGACAATTAATCATCACCGTTCAAAACTTAAAATGATGATAACTTAGGTTAGAAAGATTGGATTGAGATGAAATTTGAAATGAACGGCTAAAATTATGAAATCAAGGTTTTGGATAGATTTGATCATGCAAATGATTAAGGAATTAAGGTTTCACAAAATTTTGATTAGGGATTTTGATTTTTCCAATCATAAATTAAATGGCATTTATGATGAAATTGAATAAAATAAACAAATGAAAGAAGACAAATTTAAGGTGTCAAGAGAGGGTAATTTGTAGGGTATTATGTAATTTATTAAAAATGAGAAAATCCCTGCAATTATCTCTTAATTAAAATGCATAATTTATGGGTCAAATGGAAAATGGAATAGGTGGCAGATTATGGACGTCCAAACAGCCTTATAGTTGGATTTTTGGAATTTTTTAATAATAAAATGTATACCCAAATTCAACAAGGAGTTAATGTGGATAATTTTGCATTAAATTTAAGTTGAATTCGGATTTATTAGGAGCTGATCTGGACTGTTGAATGGAAGATGAAAAAGTGGACAACAACATGCTCTTTGGGTGATGTGGACGGTTTTGGCAGCTCAATGCATACTTTATGATTTTTTTATTAACCTAAATTGACCCTAAATGCCCTACTCTACTAGATAATTAAATGAGTGATTAATTAAAGTTGTGAAAAAATTTATTATGATAAGATCATCTGCTGCAAAGTTGGGATGTGGACAGGCATCAAAAAATGGGTAGAAAATGGTGACCGTTCAAGTGGCCAGAAAAGTGATTTTTATATTTTTTTTAAATTTGTAAAATACATAGATAATTATCTTAGGTAATAGGGGATGTAAATGTGCATTTATTAATTGCAAAAATTCGTTGGAAAATGGGAGAATAGCAGCTGATGGTGGACGTGCAATAGTATACCTTGACTAGCCTTTCTGCTGTGTAAGTCCTTTTTATTGGTATGAAGTGAGCCAGCTTCGATAGCCTCTCTACTATTACCCATATGGAATCATTTCCTGCTTGGGTCTTAGGTAATCCTTCAATAAAATCCATTGTGATATGGTCTCACTTCCATTCAGGAATTTCCAAGGACTGTAATTTTTCAGGCACTCTTTGGTGATCTGCTTTCACCCGTTAGTAAGTTAAACACTTAGCCACATATTCAGCGATCTCCCTTTTCATATTATTCCACTAATATGCTTTCTTGAGATCCTGATACATTTTTGTACTTCCTTGGTGAATAGAAGATGGTGAAAAATGAGCATCCTTAAGGATCTGTTCCTTTAACTCAACTGCATTAGGTATGCAAAGGTGACCCTTATACTTATACATACCTTGCTCATTAATAGCAATTTCAGATAATCCCTTTTTCTTCATCTTCTCTACATGTGTATGTAGGTCTGTATCCTTTTGCTGCGCAGTCTTGATTTGTTCAAAAAGTGACGATTATATTCATAGTTGTTATAATCTTGTTTGGATTCCAGGTGAACATATAATCAATTCCATTTGTCTTATCTCCTGAAGCAATCCTTCCTCATTGGTGATAAGATGTGCTAAGATGACATTTCTGCTCAATGCATTAGCTACCATGTTTGTCTTACCTGGATGGTATAAAATTTTCAAATCGTAGTCCTTCAATAACTCGAGCCACCTCCTTTGTCTCATGTTCAACTCCTTTTGAGTGAAAATGTATTTAAGGCTCTTGTGATCTGTATAAATGTGAAACCCTAACCCAAGTAAGCCATATGTATGCATTGAACATGTATTTGATGATTATTTATGAATCATGGAATTATGAAAGTATTTTATGACTTTTGCTAATTATGGCAATTAGGGTTATGGGTTAGCATTAATGATGTGATTTAAGCATTTTGAGCCCAAATGAGATAATGGGTTTAGAATGAATTATTTGTGATTTAAGTGTGCAATTATATCATGAAAAATCATTTTTCATGATTTAAAATGAATTATGGAAATAAAGATGGAAATTGTCAAGTGTGAAGGAAAATATTAGAAAATTCATAACTCAACGCCTAAAAGGCGGATTCAAGTGAAATTTGAAATGAAGATTGTTAATATTAGGCTTGGTATTATGGAATGAAAAGATTATGAAAATTCTTGATGAAATGAGAATTATGAATTTTTTAAGTATATGTTCATTTCAACCGTTAACTTTAAACGGCTATATCGGGAGCTAGAAAACTCGGATTGAGATGAAATTTGAAACGGTTGAATAAAATTATGAGATATTTATTTTGAATGGATTGGATTATGTATGACATGTTGGAAAAATACCTGAATTGAAAAAGGTGAGCATGGTTGACTAATGCACCTCAAAAGTACTCTACATTTAATGCTAGAGTACAAAGCATGAGTGCATAAATTTAATGACATTTGAGGTGTCAAGTGCAGGCCATTTCTAAGGTATTTTATGCATTAATATAAAATGCAAATATCCAAATAAAATCCCAGCAATGAATGTTCATAATTAATGAAGCTATGAGTGCTCAAAAAGAGCATAGGAGATATGGACGTCCAAGTGATGACATTATTGGATTTTTGAGCAATTTTTATTTTATAAATGATGTGTTTATATGTCTAACATGTTGGGATGTATAAATAAGCATTTAATTATGTGAAAAAAATCCAAGGAAATTCGTGATTTGCAGCTGCCCATGAAAGGTGGAAAAATGGACAGCTTGTGTATGCAAATGACGTCCCATGTTTGATGCTGCTGCAATAATTTTTATTAATTTTTAAACACCAAATTAATACATGAATTAATGGATAATTAGGTTTATAATTTACCCTCAAAATATGGTTAATAAAAATGGGAGAAAAATTGGAAAATGGGCAGCAGCAAGTGACGTGCAATGGAGGCAAGTGGACGGTCAAGATGTAAACAGATTTTTGGAATTTTCAAAAATAGTAAAATGCCAATTTATATGGCTGTGAGTTCACCAGCACATAAAGGGGATAGGGATGCATTCAATGGTGTGGAAAATGCCCAGAAAGTGGGGCCCACAGCTGGAGAAAATCCAGCCCCACCAAGTCAAGCACGTCCATATGTGTTGGAGAATTGGAAAATTTTCCAAGTGCTGGAAATTCTTCCCTAAGCAACAGCAGCTCACGTCCCCAACCTGGCCAGCAAGGAGGAAGGAAAATAGGAGAAAAAGAATGGGAGATTAGAGGAGAAGAGTAGCTCATGTGATTAGGGTTTGGAGAGCATCAAACCAAGTAAGTACATGGGTTAATTTGATTTGGTTATCTGGAGTTCTTGAACTCCAAAGTTCTAAATATGATGTTTCAACATGCTTTAAAGTGATGATTCAACAAGCATTTGAATGAATATGGAATGGGTTTTAGCTTGCATGCATGAAACTCCATGATTTAGATGATGGAAAGTGAAGTTTTGAATGATATATGATGTTGTAAAATAAATTATGGTCTGAACAGTAAATGGATGATTTTTGACATGAAAATTTTTAAGAAAAATTCTCATGATATGATTAATTAACGACCAAATTTTCAGCTTAAAATGATACGTATGTTGGAAATTAAAAATCCGTGAATATTAGCCCAAACAGGGTAAAACGGGTTACAGGATCAGCTGTAGAAAATGATTTTTAATAATTTTCTACAAGGGTTTTCGGGCTGAAAATTTTACAGGATATACATGCAATATTTGGTATTACAGGAAAAAATTAAAAATTAGGTTTTGATGGGTGTAAATAGACCCCATAAATAACGTCATTCAGGCTGACTGGAAATGGAGTTTACTGTTCATCAAGGTAAAAATCCCCAAATAAATATGTAATGTTAATATTTCGTGCTGAAAATTTCATGAAAGTTAATTGATGAAGTTATTAAGGTATGTTAGAAATTTTAGATCAAAAATACTTGATTTTATATTAATTCAAGATTTTAAGATTTCAGCACGCCTGATTTCAGCATATGTGGTTAGTTTGAGAAAGAAATCAAAAAGAAATATGAAACATATGTATAACTGATAAAACTTTATTTATGTGTTAAATAATTAAATATGGATCAAGAAAAGTGATATTATATGCTGAAATTTCGGATTTATATAATGACCTAAGGTTATGTGTCAAAGGACACGTTAAACGGGTTAAAAGTGGGTTCCAAACTAACTGTTTTGGAAACCTATGGAAAATGGATTTAAACATCATAAAAATACCTTAAGTAAAGTGGTATTAAAGGGGTAATTAACCCTCTGAATAATGGGTTAAATTTCTGAGTTAAGAAATTTTAAAAAATGCATCATGTTTAAGTGCTAAATGAGCTTATGTGAAGGGATAATGATAAACGGGTGATGAATGATTTATGAAAAATGATTTTATGCAAAAATGCATGAAAATGAGATGAAATCCATGTTTATGGATCTGTTTGGAATGACATGTTATTAATCCAAAAGTTTGGATTTGAATTATGAAGTTTAGGCAATGCTATGTACGTAGAAGAAACACCCGTATGTGTATTTTTGGAAAAAAATGGGAAAAATTGCAAAGTAAGCTTAATAAAGCTATGAATGATGCATATGGAATGAATTTTTATGATATTGGAATAAATACCCTAATTTTAGGGTTATGTGCATGTTATATGTATAGGCTATGATGTGTGATAGCCAAATGTGTGAAAACGGTGCTAATATATGCAAATTAAGCCATATATGTGTATGATGAATTATGAAGGATATATGCTAATGAAAATGGGTTGGAAAACTAAATGGAATGCAATGACAAGAAATGTATGAAAAACCATATTATGTTCATGTAGGCAAGGAAAAGAATGGAAGGAAAAGGGGTTATGGCGATCTCAGGTAAGCAAGCAAACTTTCTAAAATGCATTTTCTTTCTATGTGATTGATATGATTGAAATGTCTATGTTTATGCTTATGTTTTTACGAATGGGCAAGCACAAGTTTTGAATATGACGACTTTAATGCAAAACCATAAGCTTTGAAAAATGATGACTTTAATGAAAAGTCTCAAGGTTTGCTTCATGGGAAGCAAGCGACACTTCTTAAGATAAATAATTTATCCTAAGTGTTGCCAATGATGGGAATGCTTCATGCTAATGGAATTGAGAAATTTTGCTTAAGAGTAAGCAAGTTCTCTATGCTAATGTTTTAAGGATTTCATGTTTGATCTCGATGGTTTTAAGAATTTGCTTTTGAGGAAGCAAGTTCTATATGATATGGTTCAACAGCGTTTTATAAGAAAAAGAGAATTTTACCCTTTTTCACAAAATATTGATTGTAAATGGGTTTTGAGTTATTTTTACAATAACTCGCAATAAACAATGATGAAAAAGATTTGTTTTACTAGGTCAAGATAATTCAATATTAAATTACGTTTTGGACATAGTCCACATGTTTTGAAATGATATTTGAACAGTTTTGGTTTCCTTTGGATAAGGAAATCTATGTTGAAAATGTTGGAAAAATGTTTCTACGGATGTGTTGAAAGGGATTTATGGATGACCAACCTCCTATGATTGATTTCATAAAATGGTTTAATTTCAGGTTGCTTGATGGCATGCAAAAGACTATACAATTTTCCTCTATGTGAAAATGATTGATATGTGGACAATTATTTAATTTTTAGGTTATGGACAAGGGGATAGCATAATTGCATAACTTTTGTAAACAAAAGGTCCTGAAATAGAAACCAAGAAAATATTAGAGAAAAATATGTTTTATTTATGAAAATTCAAAGGATTTGAAATTCTTTTATTAAAAGGATTTTAAGATGTATTATTTCTCAAACATTTCAAATGTTTATCAAAATATTTTACTCAAAACTTTTCTAAAGGAATTTAAGGAAGGTCATCCTAAAACTGGATTTCAAATAACAACTTGTTAAAGTGAGTGCGCTCGCTTACGAGTTGACACAGACTGCGGTCTGTGATGTGTTTTTGAAAATAATTGTAAAATATAGACTTCGGTCTAAGATTTTGTGCATATGGATGCAGGCTGCGGTCTGTGATCCCGGTTTAAAAGAACATGGGTTGCGGCCTGTGGTTCTTCAAACCAAAACGGACTGCGGTTCGTCAGGATAACGTACGATGCACCGGTACAAGGAATAGGCTGGTTGTAGAGCACGGTTGGGATGACCGGGGCCCACTCTACATAAGGCCAAGTCGCTAAGGGATGGCAGGAGTGCCAGCGGCGCCCTCCCTGAGATGGGAGCAGGATAAGTGAACAACCGCCTGGCTAGCGTGCTGTTAAGGATTCTCTTCCAAAAGGTAGCATGATCACTTGCTAAGTGTCACTACTGGATGGAGAGAAATGCATTTGCTTATGTTTTAATTCTGAAAAGCCCAAAAATTGGGTCATGAAAATATGATTTTATGAAAGTATCCTAAAGGGATTTTTATGAAATGGTTACCCTAAAAGAAAGGGTATTTTACACAAAAGTGTAAATAACAAGAATTAAAGGAAATGTGTTTATGCAAATGCATTCATGAAAATGGTTTATGTATTTGGTTTTCCTTGTTTGCTATAAACAAGCCCCAAGATGGGGAATTATGAAAAGGATTTATGTTCATTTGTAAGAGAGCCTAAATAAAGAATGTTTTTGGACATAAGAATGTCCTTTGCCGAGAAAGGTTTATGTGATTGATGTTTAAGGACATATGAATGTCCATTGCCAATAAGGTTATGTAAATGATGTTTTGAGACATGAAATGTCTCTTGATTTTATGATGGCTTATGCGAATGATGTTTTGAGGCATGAAATGTCTCTTGATTTTATGATGGCTTATATGAATGATGTTTTGAGACATGAAATGTCTCTTGGCTAAAGGATTTTATGAGGGCTTATGTTAATGATGTTTTGAGACATAAAATGTCTCTTGGCTAAAGAATTTTATGATGGTTTATGTTAATGATGTTTTGAGACATGAGATGTCTCCATTGCCTAAGTATTTATGTGGTTTTGGACGGAAAATGTCCACTGGCAACCGAATGATTTCATGTAATGGCTATGAACATTAAAAATGTTCATATAAGATTTAAGGGAACTCATCATCAAAGGTAAAATGTATATGTTTTGCCTAAACAAGCCCAAGCGTGGCTTGTAAATGATGTTAAGAATGAATGCTTTATGAAAACGTTCAAGGACATAGAATTGTCCTCAAGAATATGGAATTTCACGATGATTTTGTTAGGACATATACATGTCCTTATGGAACAAGGTATTCCCGATGTTTATAAAAAGGTTTTAAAGAAGCCTTGCCCTAAAATGCTTGCTTACTGAGTTGTCACTCACGTTTTGTTTTCCAAACCCTTAGACAGGTACTGAGGAGACTCAGAAGGTTGCGAACCTCAGACATGGAGGAAGGTACATGATGATAGCCTTGAAGGCTATGAGGAATGAAAAAGCATAAATATGCTAAGGTAAGCTAATGTGTATGTGAACTTAATGAGAATATTAAGTTCTAAAAATGATTAAATGGTTGAATGTATGGATGTAAATTGTGATGCCTAAGTTAAGAAAACTTTCACGGCAGGAAGGCATGAAAAGATACTAGGTGTTTATGTATATCCGAACTTAGCTAGAGTTCTAAGTTCCATGTGAATTAATGACTGAATGTATGAAAGTATGATTTATACAATGATTCAGTGTATAACGACAGGCATATAAAGGTGCTATGAATGAAATGATGATTTTTATTATAAGTGAAATGTCGCAATATATGATGATTGTCATGTCAAGATTATGAATGATGACAGATGAATAATCGAAAAAAATTCTGGACATATTCCAATTAAAAACCCGCCGCGTGATCAGGGTAACAATCCTGATTCACATTTACCAATCGATAGATCTTGAGGTAAGGAAGTGACGTCTCGGTTCGGGGCGCCACAATAAATCTCACATCTTGCACCATATAGGTAATGTCTTCATATTTTCAAGGCAAACACCACTGCTGCTAATTCTAAATCATGTGTGGGGTAGCTTACCTCATTGGGCTTCAGCTGTCGCGCTGCATAGGTTGCATCAGTACACATCCTAATCCCTTTCTTGAAGCATCACTGTAGACCAAAACCCTTCATTTCCTTCTGGTAGGGTTAGGATGGGTGCTTTTACCAACTGCTATTTCAATTCTTGAAAACTATGCTCGCATTCTTTAGACCATACATACCTGACTCCTTTACGAGTCAATCTTGTAAACGGGGCTGACAATTGTGAAAATCCTTCAACAAATCTTCTATAGTAGCCGGGCAATCCTAGAAAACTTTGGATTTCTGTAATGGTTGTTGGCCTTGGCCATTTCAGCACTGCTTCAATCTTTTGAGGATCAACTTGAATACCTATTTCTGATATTTTATGCCCAAGAAATCCTATTTGTTTCAACCAGAACTCACGTTTCTTCAACTTGGCATATAATTTTTCTTTTCTCAACCTTTCCAAAACCCTTCGTAAATGATCTTCATGTTCTTTCTCCATTTTTGAGTAGATCAGGACATCATCAATAAATACAACCACAAATTGATCAAGATAGTCCTGAAAAACTCTATTCATCATATCCATGAATACAGCAGACGCATTAGTAAGTCCGAAAGGCATTACCAAAAACTCGAAATGTCCATACCTAGTTCGAAAAGCTGTCTTATGAACATCGGTAGGACTTATCCTCAGTTGATGATACCCTAACTGTAAATCAATTTTGGAGAAAATTGAGGCTCCATGTAATTGATCGAATAAATCATCAATCCTGCGCAATGAATACTTGTTCTTTATTATAACTTTATTTAGCTCCCTGTAATCAATACATAGCCTCAAACTTCCATCCTTTTTCCTTATAGACATTACCAGAGCTCCCCAAGGTGACACACTTGGCCTGATGAAACCCTTATCCATCAGCTCCTGTATTTGAGTCCTTAGTTCATTCATTTCGGCTGGCGCCATTCTATATCGAGTTTTAGATATTGGGGTTGTACCCGATATAATATCTATAGTCATATCCATTTCCCTTTGTGGAGGCAATGTGGTTAATTCCTTTGGAAATACGTCGGGAAATTCCCTAACCACCAGAATCTGATTAATTTCTACCTCCATACCTTTCTCTACATTTACTGACACTAGGTATGCTTGGCATTTTTGTCGGATCATCCTGACTACTTTCATAGATGATATCAATATATTTAAAATTTCAGATAGCCTCAGCTTCCCAATGGCTATCTCCTTTCCTAGGGTTGCTTCAAATTGCACCTTCTTATTTTTACAATCTATGGTGGCTCCCCATTGACTTAGCCAATCCATACCCAATATTACATCAAATTCAGTCATAGGTAATAGGATCAAATCGGCTTCTAGAATCAACGATCCTATCCTAATTGGGCATGCTTTGCATACTTGGCTAGAACTTGCTAACCTATAAACAGGGGATTCTACATGGATTATCTGATTAGTCTCCTCTACCGGTAGTGCATGGGTGGTCATATATTGGCATGTTATGAATGATTGGCTAGCACCTGAATCAAACAAGGCTACAACCAAATTTCTTAAAATATAAACTGTACCTGTGACCACCTTTTTCTCCTGTTCTTGAGATTCTATCCGGGTCAAGGCATGCACATGCACCAAATTCATAGAAGTTCCCTGCTTATTTGTTGCTCCGGGTATTCTGAGTTGAGCAGGTCTTCTGCGTCCTTGCGATGTCTGCGCCTTATTTGGGTAATTCGGGGCAATGTGACCTGTCTGATCACAGATATAACATTTAACAACCTTTGCTTCACCCGTCCTGCACTCCTTGGCGATATGACCCATTTGTCCACATTTGTAGCACCGTTTCGAGCCCTTTAAACACTCGCCTGTATGCCGCTTTTGACATTTTCTAGATAGAGGTGAGCTTTTCTTCTTTGGGATTCCTTTTCTAGCCTTTTCCTTCCCAGTTTCTGTTTCCTCTGTACCCATGCTGAACTTTCTTGAGCCTAATCTCAATTCCTGTGTTCTTAAAGCCTCAATTTCCAATGCTCTTGCTCTCTCGAGACTTGAAGCATAATCCTTGATCAGCAGAGGGGCAAAACTTTCCCGAAGATATGGCCTCAATCCTTGTTGGAATCTCTGTGCTTTATTTCCTGGAACATTTGCAATCCAAGGCACATACTTGACCTGACCATTGAATTTTGTGGCATCCTCGGTGACCGTCATCCTCCCTTGATAAAGTTTTTCGAATTCTATCACTTTTTGACTCTGTAATCCAACAGGGTGGTATTCTTTGTTAAACTCTTCAACAAAAGTTTGCCAAGACACTTCTTCCGGTCATGGCATTGTAATCAACATTATTTTCCACCACTCGTGTGCATCCTTTACTAATAAATGAGTAGCACACAATACCTTTTGAAGGTCATTGCACGGAGATATCCTGAATAATTTCTTGATCTCCGTCATCCATTGTTCTGCTTGCACTGGGTCGGGTTCTCTGAAAAACTTTGGGGGTTGTTGTGCTAGAAATGCATTGATTACCCTTCTATCAGCTTCCATTAGCTGATTTTCGTCTCTCAATGGTACTGGTGTGGAAATGGGGTCCGCCATTGGAGCAGGTCTTTCCCTTTCTATACTACCCAACTGAGCTTGTTGGGTTCTTTCTCATAGTTTGTGTTGCCCAATCCCTAGTGGCTTGCTGCATTGCGTCTTTTACTGCCGCAACCAATCTTTCCTCTATGAGTCTAGACTATCTTGACTCAGTTTCCTCTTCTGTATTTCTGTCAGGGCTTCCATCAATTCTCCTTTGATGGTTTCTTTGGGTAGGTCCTTGTATCACAGGCCTTCCTCTCTTAGGCCTACTAGACTCGCCAACTTTATGTTGGCTTGGAATCTCTATAGCTGTTTCTTTTCTTTATTTTTCCATAGTCCTGACCTTGTCTCCACCATCGCGCTATTTTGGGTATATAAAAGCACACATTTTTCATTTATCATTAAGGTTGGATCATCATACATGCATTTCATTATCATGTAAACAATAGTCAATTCACTCAATCACAACATGTCATATCATTCAAGCTCATTCATCCATATATTTAAAACTCCTAAGTACAACTATGTCAACATATTCATTCATAACCATCATATTCACAATATTTTATTCATAGTCACTACATATGAGGATATAGCATACTTATGTACATATGACATAGCACACATACATTACTTGTGAACATGTGAATCTACCATGAAACTATAGTATCATCAAGTCATAATTATACATACACAAACTTAGAAAGCAAGAATATTCATCATCTGCCTAGGCCTCTCCTTATATATCGTCTACAACTAGGTGAAAATTGTGAGGGTGCCTCGGTGATCATACTAGTGTCAGACCACGCACGGACCTCTTCCTCTCCACTATCATCGTCATCATCCTCATCCTCATCATCGTTCTCTTCCTCACTTACATACTCCTCTACCACCTCCTCTACTTCCTCCTCCTCTTCTTCTTCTTCCTCGACAGGTTTTAGGAATTCCATGGGATCATCATCATCATTAACTTCCTCAAGTAAGGCAATTTCACCTGTCTTTTTGGATATGTCAAGCATTGCCTCACCGGGTCGAGGAGCTGCAAGTACCTCAATAACTCCTTCGGCTCGACGCTCTTCAACATAGAGGGCCATTTCTTTTTCTCTCTAGTGAATCCTATCCCAACTTACCCCGTACCGAAACTGGACACACCCATGAACAAACCTGTACCATGGACCTCGGTCAGGTGGTGTGAGTGCTGGAATCTAATTCCAAAAATCCTGAAGGGAACAAATTATCTGTGGAAACACGGGGAGACCGTGGGACACCAAGATAAGTTCCGGGAAGAACTCATGCTCTAGATCCATAACTTGAGGACTCTCCTAAACTTTGTCTGTGCTGGCCAGGGGAGACATGATGGCTTCCTTGAGATTGGATAGGAGTGCATCTAGGTGAAAACCCTAGGGGGACTGCTGGGAACTGTACTATGTTTTGCTGTGATCCCCACCACCTATCTATGTTCTCTTCCCTTCTTCGTCTCTTTTCCTCCTCCTCTCTCTCCATTCATAATTCTTTTGCACTCATCATTCTCTTTCCCTAATCTGCCATCTGTACAAACATAGCAATTTAATTGCATTGCAAAGACAATTTATCATCATATATCATGCATTTCATCATGCTAAAAACATATCTAATCATCATATAGTCATGTATATTTCATCATATGCTTTCAATTTTCTATACTTAAAAAATTTTCATGCTTATTTACCAATCCTTGCTCTGATATCAAGCTCTGTGGTGCCCCAAACCTAAGCATCACATCCTGAGCCTTACCTTGGGATCGTTATTGATTGGTAAAAGTGTTTTAGGACATATGGATGTCCATCGCTAAAAGAAGCTATGTCAAAAATATTTTAAGACATCAAATGTCTCTGGGCTAAAGGAATTTTACGATGAAAAAATATTTTTGGACCTAAAAATGTCCTTTGCCGAAAAGGCTTATGTGAATGATGTTTTAGGACATGAGAATGTCCTTCTTTGCCAAAGGATTTATGAGAAAAATGTTTTGGACGTAAAATATCCACTGGCAAAAGATGATTTTATGTAAATGTCTTGGAACATTGGAAATGTTCACTCAAGACAAAACAAAATTAATTAAAGAGGGTAAAACATGGATGTTTTGCCTTAACATGCCCAGAGGTGGCTTGTAAATGATTTTTAAGAATGAATATTTTATGATAATATTCAAGGACATAGAATCGTCCTCATGAACAGAGGATTTCATGTTAATGTTTTAGGACATGTAAATGTCCTTAAGAAAAAGGTGTTCAAGATGTTTAATGGAATGATTTTCAAGGAAGTCTTGCCCTAAAAGATAAAATGCTTGCTTACTGAGTTGTCACTCACGTTCTGTTTTTCCAAACCTTAGACAGGTACCGGGAAACTCAAGGAGATGCAAATCTAAGAAATGACGTAAGACTGGAGATGATGGCCAGGTAGGCTATAAGGAATGGAAAAGCATGAACATGCTAAGGTATGTAAATGTGTATGTGAACTTAATTAGAATTTTAAGTTCTATATGATTCAATGATTGAATGTATGGATGTATCAATGTAAAATGTGATGATTGAGTCAAGGAAACTTTCATTGTAGAATAGCAGGATGAGATGCTATGTAATAGAATTTGAAATTTTATTACAGGTGTGTTGTAGCTTGTATGATGAATGATGTTGATTGTAAAGAAATGATTGATGAATAAGTCGTAAAAAAAATTTTGAACGAGATCCAATTAAGAACCCGCCACGTGATCAGGGCAACAATCCTGATTCACATTTACCAATCGATAAGGTCTTGAGGTAAGGAAGTGACATCCCGGTTTGGGGCGCCACAAGGAAGAAGGTGTTGGGTCCCGAATAGATGGCAAAACCCAAGAGGGGAGGGGTGAATTGGGTATTTAAAAATTTATAACTTAAACAGAAACTTGACCCCGGATTAATCCAGTCCCCTTAATGAAGAAACGAAATGGAAAGCAAAGTAATGTAGAGAGCAGAAATGTAAATCAAGCAGACAAGAATTTTTATAGTGGTTCGGGCAACCTCCCTACTCCACTCTTCCAAGCTCACACTCCTTGTGACTTGGGTTCCACTATTGCATTCCACGAATACAATTAGAGCCTCTTGCTCTCTTCTAGATTCTAGCTCTAGGGGGCATATAACTCACTGCTCAAGTAGGTGATGAGTCACACTCCAATCACACACTACTTAGCATACACTTGATCCTAGTTCCTCAAACTAGATCAAGTTCAATTACAAATAAATGAAACAAAGAAATCTACACTTTACAGTTGTGTATTAGCAGTTTTGGCGCAGAGAAGAACTTGTTGTAATGGCTTTGAAGATTCTGAAATAAAGCTCTTGCAATTTGAAGTAGAGTTCTTCTTCTTTGAGTGGCTTGATCTCTTTAGAGCTCTTGAATGTAGTAGTTAAGCACACTTAATGTTTTTCAGCTACTTCCCTCGTCCACCATGAATGCTATTTATAATTTTGGAGGGAATCCGAACGTTAGAAGGTAGGTGGCGCGCATTTAATGCGCCAACGTTCGAATTAATTCCGACCGTTGCGACCCAAGTCGCAGGTGGAGTCGACTTCGGATGCGACTTCGCCCAAGTCGTAGATGGAGTCGACTTCGGGTGCGACTTCGCTTCTCCGTCGCAACTTCAAGTTCCAGTCAGGGTCGACTTGGGTTCACGACTTGACCCAAGTCGCAGGTGAAGTCGACTTCGGGTGCGACTTCACCTTGGCAGTTGGTTTTATGAACTTTGAAAAACTTGGAAGATGATTCGTTTTGCTTAGGCTTTCTTCCTTCAGTCCTTTTGATTCTGGAATGGCTCCTCATACTTATAGATCTTGTGAACCTTGAAGAACTTGACTTTGATTCTTCCTGGATTAGCTTGATCCTTGTGAATCTTTGAAGGAATTGAGTCTTGCTTGGAATTTGAAACACTTGAGTTGATAATGAGCTTGTTTTCTGAAAAAATAGCTTCTGCCCGATCGAAGTCGATGTCGGAGTCGACTTCGGCTGCGACTTCACCTCAAGTCGTACGTGGAGTCGACTTGGGGTGCGACTTCGGCATTCTGCTGTTTTGAATTCAACTCTGGAAGATTTCGCCCGACTGAAGTCGATGGTGAGGTCGACTTCGTTTGCGACTTGGCTACCCAAGTCGCAGGTGGAGTCAACTTGGCCTGCGACTTCACTTGCTCTTCTCCCGTTTTCAACTCTGGACAGTTTTGCATGTTTGAAGTCGATCTTGGAGTCGACTTGGGGAACGACTTGGCCTTCCAACTTGATTTTCTTCAAATGTATATTCCTTAAGACATTTCACAAACTTGTTAGTAGCCAAGACTTTCTCAAATTGATTTGTTAATCATCAAAACATAGATTTAGCTAGTTTTCCTCATGTTTCCAACAATCTCCCCCTTTTTGATGATTGACAAAACCGATTTGAGTGGATACCTTGCATTTAAATAAATAAGCTCATATTCATAATGCAAACATTCAAAGTATTCATTTAAGCATATACATATCCTACTCTTCTCTCCTTAAATCTCTCTCCCCTTTAATCATCTCTCTCCCTTTTAATCATAAAGACTTATACTCAAATCCTCTTCTTCTCCCCATTCTTAAATCTCTCTCCCCCTTTTTGTCAATATATCAAAAAGATTAGAGGGTATTCAAAGAGATAGGTGGGTTAGCTCCCCCTAAATGGGTGCTCCCCCTCAATTTATGCTTTAAGTGAGTTCAAGCATTCCCATGTCATTTCTAATCTTATAAAATGCTTCTTTTGCTAGGGGCTTAGTGAATATATCTGCAACTTGATCCTCTGTTCTTACATATACCAAACATATGTCATGATTTTCTACATGTTCTCTAATGAAATGATGTCTAAGGTCTATATGTTTGGTCCTAGAATGCAAGACTGGATTCTTGGTTAGACATATGGCACTGGTATTGTCACATTTGATAGGTATATCTTTAAAATCCATGCCATAGTCCCTAAGTTGCTGTTTCATCCAAAGTAATTGAGCACAACAGCTCCCGGCGGCAATATATTCGGCTTCCGCCGTAGATAGAGCAACACTAGTTTGTTTTCTTGAAAACCATGAAACCAACATGCTTCCAAGAAACTGACATGTTCCACTAGTGCTTTTTCTATCTACTTTGTAACCAGCAAAATCCGCATCCGAGTAGCCGATTAGATCAAAATTAGAGCCCTTTGGATACCATAGTCCTAAATTGGTAGTGTCTACTAGATATCTAAAAATTCTTTTCACAGCTACCAAGTGTGATTCTTTTGGGCATGATTGAAATCTAGAGCACATACACACACTAAACAAAATATCTGGCCTAGAAGCAGTTAAATACAATAAGGAACCTATCATGCTTCTATACAATTTTATATCAACTAAGTTTCCCTTTTCATCTTTGTCCATTTTGATTGTGGAGCTCATGGGCATGTTTGCTCCTTTGCTGTTCTCCATGCCAAACTTCTTGAGCATCTCCTTGATGTATTTGGACTGGTTTATGAAGATTCCTTCATTTAATTGCTTGATTTGCAGTCCAAGGAAGAAGTTTAGCTCTCCCATCATGCTCATCTCAAACTCTTTCTGCATAAGCTCAGAAAATTCTTGACAAAGAGTTTCATTAGTAGCACCAAAAATGATATCATCAACATAAATTTGAATGATCAATATGTCCTTTTCTTTATACTTGATAAACAAAGTGGTGTCTACCTTTCCTTTTTGAAAATCGTGATCAATCAGAAATTTGCTTAGTCTATCATACCAAGCTCTTGGAGCTTGTTTTAATCCATATAATGCTTTGGTTAGCTTGTATACAAATTTAGATTGATCTTTTTCCTCAAATCTAGGTGGTTGCTCAACATACACCTCTTCATTTATATAACCATTCAGAAATGCACTTTTGACATCCATTTGAAACAATTTAAAGTTCATGTGAGATGCAAAAGCTAGTAAGATGCGAATTGCCTCTAATCTAGCAACCGGGGCATAGGATTCTTCAAAATCTATTCCTTCTTCTTGTGAGTATCCTTTTGCCACAAGTCTAGCTTTGTTCCTCACTACAAGTCCACTTTCATCTAATTTGTTCCTAAAGACCCACTTGGTGTCAATAACAATACAGTCATTTGGTCTAGGAACAAGGTGCCAAACTTGATTTCTTTCAAATTGATTTAGCTCTTCTTGCATTGCTATAATCCAGTTTTCATCATCAAGAGCTTGTTCAATATTAGAAGGTTCAATCTTGGATACAAAAGCATATTGTCCACACACATTTTGCTTTGACCTTCTAGTTTTTACACCTTCATACACATTTCCTATAACTTGCTCAATTGGATGTGCATGTTTGAATTTTAAATCAGATGGAGGTTTATAGGAATCATTACCTTCACTTACCCTTTCCTCCAAGAATTCCTCTTGCTTTTCCATATGCAATTTTTCAAGATTGCTTGCTATGTCATCTGCATCACTTGAATCATCCTTTCTTTTAAAGCATGGGTTAGTTTCATCAAAAACAACATGTATGGATTCTTCTACAACTTGGTTTCGTTTATTGAAAACTCTATATGCTTTGCTATTTGATGAATAACCAAGGAATATTGCTTCATCACTTTTAGCATCAAGTTTTCCCAAGTTGGTTTTTCCATTGTTCAGAACATAACATGTGCATCCAAAAGTATGAAAATAAGATATGTTTGGTTTCTTTCCTTTCCATAGCTCATATGGGGTCTTTTTCAAGATTGCTCTAATGGTAACTCGATTCAATACATGACAAGCTGTACTTACAGCTTCACCCCAAAACTTCTTAGATAATTTGCTCTCATTTAGCATAGTTCTAGCCATCTCTTGTATAGTTCTATTTTTCCTCTCCACTACTCCATTTTGTTGTGGAGTCCTTGGTGCAGAAAATGTGTGATGAATTCCTTTTTCAGTACATAATTCTATGAATCGTTTGTTCTCAAATTCACCACCATGGTCACTTCTTATAGTCATAATAGTACTTTGTTTTTCATTTTTCACCAAGTTTACAAACGTTGCAAACATAGAGAAGGCTTCATCTTTGCTAGCTAAAAGAATTATCCATGTGAATCTTGAAAAGTCATCAACAATTACAAATACATATTTCTTTCCACCAATGGTTAAAATGTCGGATGGCCCATATAGATCCATGTGTAGCAATTCAAGCGGCCTAGTGGTGGAAATCTCCTTTTTGGTAGAGAAAGGCATCTTCGGTTGTTTAGATAATTGACATGCCTTACATATTTTGTCTTTGTCATATTTCAACTTAGGCAAGCCTTCTACCAAACTCTTTTTCCATAGGGTTTTTATATTTCTCATGTTTATGTGTCCAAGCCTTTTATGCCAAACCCATGGATCATTATCAATGGCCATTAGACATTGACCATCTAGTTCATCAAGTGAAACCAAATATATATTTCCATGTCTTTTTCCACTAAACATGATATGCTCACCATCAAATACATTGCATACAGATGATTCAAACACAACCTTATATCCTTTATCACATAATTGGCTAATGCTCATTAAGTTATGCTTGAGTCCTTCAACAAACAAAACATCCTCCATACATGCATTTGAGCTACTGTAAATATTTCCTTTACCTTTGATTTTACCTTTATCATTATTACCAAAGGCAACCGTTCCGTCGTTGCAAGGCTTAAGTTTGTGAAACAAATTTCTTTCTCCAGTCATGTGCCTTGAACAACCGCTATCCATGAACCATATATTATTTGCCTTTGCCTTTAAACAAATCTGAAAAGTAAACAAATAATCCTTATCTTTTTGGTACCCATTTTATGGGTCCATTTGGGTTAGTAATATTATTCAACCTTTGTTGCTCCAACTTAGAAAGTCCAAATCTTGTGTTCCTTGGAACCCAAACTAGTTTTGCACCATAATCAAACAATCTCTTAAAGTTACACTTGTAAACTTTATGACCCATTTTGTTGCAAAAGTTGCAAGCCATTGGTAATCTAGGAGTAGGCCTCCAAGTATATTTTGGTTCAAATGTTGGTCTTTTAGTCCACATAACATTTCTCCTTTGTGGCTTGTATATAGGTGCAATTTTGGTTTGATATTTCCCAAGTGTAGGCACATTTGATTTGCCACTTTCTCCTTGCTCAAATGTATTGTATCCAAGACCTCTTTTGTTTGTTTGGGAGGTCATGTTCAGAAACATCTTTACACTTTCTCCTGGATTAGAGAACTTTGCTAATGATTCATTTAAGGATTTGTTCTCCTTTTTCAGTTTCTCTACTTTTTTCAACAATGATTCATTTTCTTCTTTCAGTTTTGTTGATTTTTCAGCTAGTTTTCCATTTTCAATAATAATAAAGTTGCATTGTTGTTTCTTTGAGGACAACTTGTTTCCTAGCTTTTTGATTTCCTCATATAATGAATCATAGGCAGTTTGTAGTTCTTCTAATTCAGCACATTTGATGCAATTTTGAAAAGAAGAATAACTTGATTGAGAATAGCAAGGTTTGGAAGTTACCTCATCATTGCTTGTACATTTGGTTGAGGTGGATTGTTCTTCCAAAACTTCAGTCGTGTTTAAGCATAGCAAGTCCTCTTCTTGCTCGATTCGTGCCATGCAACATATTCTTGCACAGTTGGCTGCATCATTTTCGTTGGTTGAAGAGCTGCATGTTGATGAAGTCTCCTCGTTGACGAACATGCCTCTTCCTCTTGGCCTTTGGTATTTTCTTCTTTCATGACTCTCCTTTGGCCTTTCTTCTGGTGTAGGACATTGAGCTTGCATATGTCCTACGACCCCGCATCGATAGCATTTTGTGACCCCGCTTTCATGACTTGGGATCGTTATTGATTGGTAAAAGTGTTTTAGGACATATGGATGTCCATCGCTAAAAGAAGCTATGTCAAAAATATTTTAAGACATCAAATGTCTCTGGGCTAAAGGAATTTTACGATGAAAAAATATTTTTGGACCTAAAAATGTCCTTTGCCGAAAAGGCTTATGTGAATGATGTTTTAGGACATGAGAATGTCCTTCTTTGCCAAAGGATTTATGAGAAAAATGTTTTGGACGTAAAATATCCACTGGCAAAAGATGATTTTATGTAAATGTCTTGGAACATTGGAAATGTTCACTCAAGACAAAACAAAATTAATTAAAGAGGGTAAAACATGGATGTTTTGCCTTAACATGCCCAGAGGTGGCTTGTAAATGATTTTTAAGAATGAATATTTTATGATAATATTCAAGGACATAGAATCGTCCTCATGAACAGAGGATTTCATGTTAATGTTTTAGGACATGTAAATGTCCTTAAGAAAAAGGTGTTCAAGATGTTTAATGGAATGATTTTCAAGGAAGTCTTGCCCTAAAAGATAAAATGCTTGCTTACTGAGTTGTCACTCACGTTCTGTTTTTCCAAACCTTAGACAGGTACCGGGAAACTCAAGGAGATGCAAATCTAAGAAATGACGTAAGACTGGAGATGATGGCCAGGTAGGCTATAAGGAATGGAAAAGCATGAACATGCTAAGGTATGTAAATGTGTATGTGAACTTAATTAGAATTTTAAGTTCTATATGATTCAATGATTGAATGTATGGATGTATCAATGTAAAATGTGATGATTGAGTCAAGGAAACTTTCATTGTAGAATAGCAGGATGAGATGCTATGTAATAGAATTTGAAATTTTATTACAGGTGTGTTGTAGCTTGTATGATGAATGATGTTGATTGTAAAGAAATGATTGATGAATAAGTCGTAAAAAAAATTTTGAACGAGATCCAATTAAGAACCCGCCACGTGATCAGGGCAACAATCCTGATTCACATTTACCAATCGATAAGGTCTTGAGGTAAGGAAGTGACATCCCGGTTTGGGGCGCCACAAGGAAGAAGGTGTTGGGTCCCGAATAGATGGCAAAACCCAAGAGGGGAGGGGTGAATTGGGTATTTAAAAATTTATAACTTAAACAGAAACTTGACCCCGGATTAATCCAGTCCCCTTAATGAAGAAACGAAATGGAAAGCAAAGTAATGTAGAGAGCAGAAATGTAAATCAAGCAGACAAGAATTTTTATAGTGGTTCGGGCAACCTCCCTACTCCACTCTTCCAAGCTCACACTCCTTGTGACTTGGGTTCCACTATTGCATTCCACGAATACAATTAGAGCCTCTTGCTCTCTTCTAGATTCTAGCTCTAGGGGGCATATAACTCACTGCTCAAGTAGGTGATGAGTCACACTCCAATCACACACTACTTAGCATACACTTGATCCTAGTTCCTCAAACTAGATCAAGTTCAATTACAAATAAATGAAACAAAGAAATCTACACTTTACAGTTGTGTATTAGCAGTTTTGGCGCAGAGAAGAACTTGTTGTAATGGCTTTGAAGATTCTGAAATAAAGCTCTTGCAATTTGAAGTAGAGTTCTTCTTCTTTGAGTGGCTTGATCTCTTTAGAGCTCTTGAATGTAGTAGTTAAGCACACTTAATGTTTTTCAGCTACTTCCCTCGTCCACCATGAATGCTATTTATAATTTTGGAGGGAATCCGAACGTTAGAAGGTAGGTGGCGCGCATTTAATGCGCCAACGTTCGAATTAATTCCGACCGTTGCGACCCAAGTCGCAGGTGGAGTCGACTTCGGATGCGACTTCGCCCAAGTCGTAGATGGAGTCGACTTCGGGTGCGACTTCGCTTCTCCGTCGCAACTTCAAGTTCCAGTCAGGGTCGACTTGGGTTCACGACTTGACCCAAGTCGCAGGTGAAGTCGACTTCGGGTGCGACTTCACCTTGGCAGTTGGTTTTATGAACTTTGAAAAACTTGGAAGATGATTCGTTTTGCTTAGGCTTTCTTCCTTCAGTCCTTTTGATTCTGGAATGGCTCCTCATACTTATAGATCTTGTGAACCTTGAAGAACTTGACTTTGATTCTTCCTGGATTAGCTTGATCCTTGTGAATCTTTGAAGGAATTGAGTCTTGCTTGGAATTTGAAACACTTGAGTTGATAATGAGCTTGTTTTCTGAAAAAATAGCTTCTGCCCGATCGAAGTCGATGTCGGAGTCGACTTCGGCTGCGACTTCACCTCAAGTCGTACGTGGAGTCGACTTGGGGTGCGACTTCGGCATTCTGCTGTTTTGAATTCAACTCTGGAAGATTTCGCCCGACTGAAGTCGATGGTGAGGTCGACTTCGTTTGCGACTTGGCTACCCAAGTCGCAGGTGGAGTCGACTTGGCCTGCGACTTCACTTGCTCTTCTCCCGTTTTCAACTCTGGACAGTTTTGCATGTTTGAAGTCGATCTTGGAGTCGACTTGGGGAACGACTTGGCCTTCCAACTTGATTTTCTTCAAATGTATATTCCTTAAGACATTTCACAAACTTGTTAGTAGCCAAGACTTTCTCAAATTGATTTGTTAATCATCAAAACATAGATTTAGCTAGTTTTCCTCATATTTCCAACAGAAGGAAGAGAGGAGAAGAAGAAAGGAGAGGCGCAGTGGCGCAATCGTCGCGCTGGAGTCGACTTAACCCTAACTGAAGTTGACTTTGCCCCTGTGGAGTTGACTTCGGTGAAGTCGACTTGAGCTAGTCAGAGTTGACTAGGCTTTTTGACTTGGAATTCTGTATCCTTTCTAATTTTCTCCCTGATAACTCATAAATATGCGAGTTATCATGGCCCATTTCAGACTTTATTTGTGCATTAGTCCGAGAGATAAGACTTAGTTTTCATTCATTTAGTTTAATTTCCACTCACTTCGCATTTTAGGAGCATTATTTAGTTTTTAGGCATTTTTAGCATTAATTAGGCATTTTTAGTCAATTTACTTAGTTTTTCCATCTTTTGCAGGAAGGACAGGACATATAAAAGCATGCGGGTGAGTGGAATGCAGATCGAGATCAAGTCACAAGGCAAGTGGATGGCGCCCAGGCGCCACCCTACGTGCTTTTGCCAGGACTCCAGAAAAATTCAGAAAACAAGTGGCTTCTAGTGAGTTGGTGCCTAGGCGCCAGCCAGGGCCGCCCAGGCGCCACCTTACTAACATGCAGAGCAGCACAACAGGGTTTTTGAAGCCACAAGTCATACTGCTTCTAGGGAGTTGGCGCCTAGGCGCCAAGGCATGAAATCCTAGGGTTTGCAGAAAAGTTCCAAGTTGCCAAGCACACAGAGAGTTGGCACCTAGGTGCCAGCTAGGGGCGCATAGGCACCAATACGCATCCGTATGTGCAAATTTTAGTGCGTAGGCTATGCAACTGGATTCTATTAATAGATCCTAGGGGGTTCGCGTGCAAAAAAAAAAGAGAGAGAGGAGAGCCTAAAAACGAACTACACAACAAGAGAAAGAGAAAATCGCGATTAAAGCACAGATTGAAGAGAGGATTCAACCTCGTTGGTGGAAGCCGCCGGAAAATAATTTTCTCTATTTCTTTCTAATTTTCATTCTCTACTTTCATGGATACTTTCAATATAAATGTAATGGATGTTGTGATCATGTCTATGAACTAAACCTCCATTAGATGGATGGTTAGGATGAATTGAATTCTAAACTATATTGTTTTTGGTTCTTTGAATTTCAGGAATGAATATTTAATTTTATATATGATTGTGTATGATTTACCTTTGCATGTGCGGATTTAATGCTTTTTACAATATTAGCTACCTTGTAAGATGATTTAATTACTTGATTTATCCTTGGAAGAGGAAGATCTCTGCTAGATCCATGTACAAAGCATAGGTTTCTTCTTGGTTAAGGGGAGTTGTTTAACGGATAGGAATATACCGTTAAACCCTATGTAGTTATTAAACAGGTTATGAACTTATCAATTTCACTTTATATAATGGCATGGGAACATAGCAATTAAATAAGGTGTGATTAGCTTTATATAATGTTGTAAGACATATATAGAGATTAATGAACTTGGGCTAGTAAATCCATACATAATCCAATTAAAAAGAACCAATGCAATATAGTTTAGATTCAAGAATTCCAAGCTATCCATCTGCCACCCCTGATTAGTAACTTTGTTTCTAGTATCCAGTAGTTTCGTAAACTCTACTATGATTTATTTTTGCAATCGTAGCTTTAGTTTAAATCATAAACTCAAAATTCTCTACCCATCAAAAGCAATCAAACTAATTAATAATTTAGGTTAACAATTCCTCGTGGGAACGATACTCTACTCACTCTTTATTACTTGACACGGCACGTATACTTGCATAAATAGCGAGCATTTTAATTCACATATACACAGCTCATCAAGTTTTTGGCACCATTGCCGGGGAATTGTTTAGCCAATTATTGTTAGTTTTATTGCTTTCTTATATAATTCTGTAGAATAGTTTATTTTCGTAATTTTTTTAGTCTAGAATTTTTTTCGCTAGTTCAATTGAATTGGTTTTTCGAGATTAATCTTGTATTGCATGTGCCGAAGCAGAGCCGGAAAGGAGATTGTTATTCCTTTTGATCCGGAACCCAAGCGAATGTATTTGAGAAGGTGTCGTAAGAGCAGGGAGGTTAGGAACGAACAACATACTATAGAGCGCATCGAGAACCAAGACAAGAACGTTCAGGCAAACCAGCAGGGGAACCAAAGGATTGAGATTCCAAATCATCCACCTCAAGATGATTTGGACCAACCCATTTAGGATCTCATTATGCTTGGCCAAAATGCAGTTCAGACTAGCATTGCACCTCCTCCTATCGACACCAACAATTTCGAGATCAAGCCGGTGATTTTCCAGATGCTCCAGTCCATTGTGCAGTTCGGAGGGCTCGCATTTGAAGACCCACACCGCCATCTGCGAAATTTCCTGCAGATAATGAACATGTTCAAACAGAATGGAGTCTCCGACGAGCCAATGCGGCTTTGGACTTTTCCATTTTCTCTTCGGGACAGAGTTTCAGAGTGGCTAGACTCTTTGCCCTCGAACTCTGTCAACACATGGAACGACTTGGCTCAGAAATTCTTGGAGAAATATTTCCCACCTGCCAAGCTAGCCAAACTGAGAATGGATATAGTCTCGTTCAAGCAACACGGAGAGGAGACCTTATCAGAGGCGTGGGATCGCTTCAAAGACCTGCTCCGAAAATGCCCGCATCATGGAATTCAGCAATGGGTTCAAATATAAATTTTCTATAACAGTCTCTAGGATTCCACCCGACACATGGTGGATTTTTCTTTAAACGGTTCTCTGCTGAGGAAAAGCTATCAAGAATCGTACGCCATACTCGAAAACATGGCAGCCAATACTTAGCAACTGCCATCTGATAGAAGCGGAAGTGGGGGTCTACTCCAATCCGACGCAGTTTCATCAATTAAGGCCCACATCGATGCTTTATCTCGGCAGATTCAGAGCTTGTCCAGGCCAGCCAATGTCAGTGCACTAGGGGCGTCTACACCACAGCAGTCGACAGCAGCAGATATTTGCACGTGGTGTGGTGAATTCGTCCATCCCAGTGATGAATGTGCCTCCAATCTGGAGTCCATTAATTACGTGGAAAATTTCTAGAGAAATCCAACAAATAAATATGGAAACAACTACAACCCAAGCTGGAGAATCATCCCAACTTCTCATGGAACAATCAGACGAGGCCAAATCAGCCACCTGGATTCTTGCAGCAGCTCCCGTTGTAACAACCAACAAGACCAATGCAATTCAATCCACCACAGCGAGAAGAGAAGAAATCTGATATGGAAAACCTTTTTATGCAATTCATGCAATCCCAGATCACGACGAATAGAAACTTGGAAGCTCGGATAGGCCAACTGGCCTTAGCCCTGAATAACTGGCCTCATGGTTCATTGTCAAGCGACACCGAGCAAAACCCAAAAGAAAAAGGCAAAGAACAGGTCCAAGCAGTCACGTTGCGTAGTGAGAAGCAGTTACCCGATGCAATTCCACTAGAATCGGTAACTAAGCCCACGAATCCTCTGATTCAGCAGTCGCAGGAGCCAAAAGAACCAAACACTACTCAGAAGCAACCGGACGTTGAAATCGCCACGAACCAAAGGCCGCCTCCTCCATTTCCTCAAGGATTGGCAAAGACTAAAAAGGAGGGTCAATTCAAGAAATTTCTAGAGGTATTGAAGCAGCTTGATATCAATATACCTCTCGTTGAATCCTTGGAACAGATGCCTAGCTACGCCAAATTCATGAAAGATGTGCTATCGAGGAAAAGGCGGTTAACGAAATTCGAGACGGTGGAATTAACAAAGGAAACCAGTGCTAGGGTGCAGAGGAAGCTGCCTCCTAAACTCAAGGACCTATGAAGTTTTACTATACAGTGCATAATTGGAAACTAATACTTCGGGAGAGCTTTATGCGACCTGGGAGCCAGCATTAATCTCTGCCCAAGTCAATTTTTAGAAAATTGGGCCTCAGGGAAGCCCGACCTACAACAGTGACGCTGCAACTAGCGGATCGATCTATCGCGTATCCGGAAGGTATTATTGAAGATGTTCTTGTCAAGGTGGATAAGTTCATTTTTCCTGCAGATTTTATTATCTTGGACTATGAAGAAGATCGAGATGTGCTAATTATTTTAGGTCGACCTTCCTCGCAATGGGCAATGCAATAATCAATGTACGAGCCGGAGAATTAACCATGCAGGTGCAAAATGAATAAGTCACGTTCAATGTGCTCAAGGCAATACAGAGCCTAACTGATTCCGAGGGTTGCTTTAGGATTGACATGGTCAAATCAAAGGTTCTAGAGTTTTTCTCGACTAGTATTGAGCAGGACCCAAAGAAGACTGAAAATAAGGGGCGCAAGTTATCTGTTTGCACTAAAGACCGACTCGCTGATTACATCGAGCTCGAACGATTGACCGAGCCGGTAGAAAGCCAAGACATGGGAGATAAAGTCAATGACGGAATAGAAGGAGATAAAATTAAGAAAAATGGACATTTACATATCCACATACCCTTATCTTACCTACCGAAAAGTCAAACTCGGCATGACTCACTGGATCAATGTAAAACCCTGGAATCATTATCCAGTCAAAACCCTGACAAACGCCGGTATCGTCTTTGTAGGAAATTAACTAAGCCACTTGAGGGGGCTAGGGGTAGATCGGAAAATCCATGTTGTAGTCTGAATGGCAGGGAGTTCGAGGTGGAGAAACTGAAGGAAGATTGAACAACAGGAACGTCTGGCTGAGAACGTTAAACTTAACGCTGAATGGGAGGCAACCCATTGCTCATTTTGATTCGCATTTTTGTTTTTGTTTTTGTTTTCTTTTATTTTCTGGAAAATAATTTTGAATATAATTTCACAAGGATCATGCTTGGAAGCAGCCAAAAGAAATTTTTTTTAAAAATTGACGAAAGGCATCAGCGCCTAGGCACCGCAGGGGGCACCCCAGCACCATGATGAAGATCCCAAGAACACGGGGTGCCCCGGCGCCACAAGTTAGCGCCCCGGCCTCGGGTCGTGGACAGCGCGACCCGGATGCCTTATAAAGTCTGGGTTTAAGGTTTAAACCCTAAACCGCATGCCCCAGCGTCGAAAAACCCTATTTTCTCCTCCAATCAGTTTTCCATTGATTCCAAGCCATTTCAACTAAAATCCAACCACATTTCATCAAGGAATCATCCCCACATTCCATCCATTCCATTTCCCATTTCATTTCACTTTCTCCCCTTTTGCTTAGATCCACTCAAATCCATTCAAAACTCCAGTTTTTCATCACCAAATCCTAAGCCTAACACCTACATTGGGATTCCCATCACTTCCCCCATCATTTGGGCTCCATTTTGAGCCCCACCATCTTCATCTTCTCCGTCTAGAACCGAAAGCTACTGTCAGCAGATTGGTGCCTAGGCGCCGCTACCCCCCTCGCCCCGACACCAATACAAAAACAGGATAGGTTCAGATTTTAGGCGGAAGGCTTTTTTGGGTAAAAATTTCTCCATTTTTGGTGCATTTTAATTTTCTTTGAAGTGGTTTGGTAATTGTTTGAGTGGAAAATTGGATTGGACTGGTGGGTTTTTGTGAATTGATCTACGGGTTGGAGATTGATTTGGGTGGTTAGTCTGTGGATTGATCTATTGGTGGGTTTTTGTTGGTATTGGTTTGATACTTGATTGGTTTGGTGATTAGTTGGTGGAGGTTGACCTGTTAATTGCTTGTGGTGCATTTTTGGAGTTTGGCCTGTTTGTTTGTATTGGACTCTTGATTGCAAGGAGAGATATGGCTTCATCATCATCAGCCAAGAGGAAGAAAGTATAGGAGCCCGTCGAATTTGACGCAAACAAATTTGTGTCTGCCCAAGCGTTCAAGCGGTACACAGATGCACTCTAGAAAAGGCACTTGATTTCAGAGAGAGGAATCAAGATAGACGAGTTCTCCGACGCTCCACTCCTCAACTTGCATGCTCGAGGTTGGCAGCAGTTCGTGGCACAGCCCCAATGTGGCACCCCGAACCGAGGCGTCCACATAATCCTTACTCCAAGACTTGTCGATTGGTAAATGTGACTCAGGATTGTTGCCCTGATCACGCGGCGGGTACTTAATTGGATCTCGTCCAAAATTTTTTCTTTCTCTTTCATCACATAGACATACATTCATTATCATTGGACTTATCCATATCATCATAAAATCATTCATATATTCTTTTATTGGAATAATTCACATAAATACAATCATGTTTGTAATATCCATAAAACATGTCTTTAACATAATTATCATACATTTGTCTCTTTGGACGCATACATATAACTGCAATTAAATTTGTAGATCATTTCTACCTAGCATCCTTTATGAGTTAGCTCCATAGCCTGTTTGTCATTTTGAAAACACATATGAGTAATAATACTCAGTAATCAAGCCTTTTTCTTTGGCAAGTAAACATTTTCCTTTCATTCAAATGCATTTCTCCTATTTGATAGGAGACACTTACCAAGTGATCAACTACCAATGAGACTGAAACCTTTTTATATAAACCTTTCATGCATCTCATGAAAATGCAATGCATTCATTCATATATAACTTTCCATGTGCCTCCAACCTCTGGGAGGACGCCGCCGGCACACAGCCCTTGCGACTTGACAATAGTGAAGGGGAACCCTCTGATCCGCTTACTACCTCCACCAAAGCCTCTTTCTTGTGCACCATGTTCATATATACATATGCAGACATGACATGCTCTATAAAACTTGATAAATCATTTAGAAAGTAATTTAACAAGCATTTAGTAATCATTTCAGGTAAAGCATTGTAGGAATGGTCATCCTTAAATATAATTCATAAAAAACGTGAGCAAACAATTTGCAATCATTTAAAAATATTTAGAAAGCATATAGCTTGCTTACCTCCTCAGTCTATGTCCTCCACCTTTTCCTTTCCTTTTCCTATATAAGGAAAAATGATATTTTATCTATATCATTTCATATTTTAGTTTACTTCCCATGCGTGCTTTATAATCATCCATTGCCTCATTTCTATAGAGGTTAATCTTATTAATATACTTGGTCAGTATCTCCTTATATGGATTTTTATCCATAAATCCTTTAAAAATTCCATCCATATATCCTCATAAATATATAAAAATAAATCTCAATTTTTTCCCAAAATCACGCTGTCCACTGTTCATGGGTACTGTTTACATTTACTGTTCACCCAAGGTTACTGTTCACAACAACGTGGGTTACTGTTCACGGGTTCCAAAAATTGACATTTTTTTTCCAAAAATAAAAATACCATGACATTGCTTATGTTTAGTATATCATGGAAAAATTCATGCATTTTGAATTTATCATTATTAACTTGGCTAAATAAATTATTTTCTCCATATACTAAAAATCAACATAAATTCACTTAAGCATAATCCTGAATTCCAAAAATTATGAAATTAATATATCATCATTCCAACATCATATTTATCATATTCATTCATCCCAAATCATCATTGATCAATTTTGGAGCATTATTTACACATATCATATGCTGTCTTCCCGAATGCTCTATCTTTGTTCCAAATTTTTGATATTTTGGCATAATTCCGATTAAGAATTATAAATATACTTATTTTCTCATGCTTAGGAAATATCTAAGCATAATTTTACCCTACTTAACATCCAAAAGAAATTTGAATAGAAATCACTTACCCGGAGTGGAGATATCCCTCTTCTTCTCACACTTTCTCTCTCTAACTTTCTCCTTTTCTTTCTCCTCAAGGCTAAAACGTGGTGGGGGTAAAAAATGCTCAAATGGAGCTGGGTTTGCTATGCTTTGGACGTCCCCCCTTGGCCCCTATTTATAGGGCTTGATTTTTCATAAAATTGGATTTTACCCCCCCTTGCTTGATGTATTAAATTGTAAATGTATTTTTTTATAATTTCAAAAAGGTGCATTGAGCCAAGAGCAGCCACCCTACAGCAGCTCCAGCCCCCTATGGCAGCCCTATTTTTCATAATTTTTTATTTTTAAAATTATTTAATTTAGGCTAATTAAATCTTAGCCATTGATCATTGACGAGGATAAATTTTGAGCCGTTGGATTTGGCTCCATTTTCCACAGCCCCTGCATGTCCAGCCACCTTTGCAGATTTGCATTTAATTTTTTTATTTTTTAATTATTTAATTTTAATAAAAAGTCAAAAGTAGAATTTATGAAAAGTTAAGCTACTTTTTGATCTCCTTTTGACGTTTCATCTTGACCTTCAATTTGTGATTTTAATCACATCTTAAACTATTCATCATGTCCATCATGGATTTTTAATCATTCATACAAAATTTCATCGAAATCCGACGCCCGGATTGCAAATTATGAATTTTTCTTTAATTTTTCACTAAAATCAAAAATTCCATTAAAATATCAAAAAGTATTGTTATTTCGTCCTGTAGTGATTAAATATCCTTTTTCGTCTTTTCGTGATTAAGTTAATACAAGTGATTAACTCTTAATTACGTGTCTTAATCCCAAGGTTACTATTCGCGTGCACTATTCACGTGGGTTAAATTCTTAATTGCATTATTTTAATCTCCAATACACATATCCAAAAATATAATTCATGAATTTTCATTTATCATAAAAATAATTACAAAGAATTTAGGATTTACAACCCGAAATGACGCATATATGGTCTGGGTTTCACAATAACCCTAGGGTTTTATACGTGTCTAAGATTGGGATTTCACACCCAACCTGCTATTACTCCTGCGGTCAATGAGTTTTATGCAAATGCAGTGGAACATGAAGAGGGGCGAATGACAGTCAGGGGCAAGATTGTCTCATTCCATGCGGAGGCGATCAACTCGTATTATGGGATAGATTCTTTCGATCACCCTGATGAGTATGAGGCAATCCTGGAGGGAGAAAACCGAGATGTCGATTCCATAACCAGGCCGTTTTGCCAGAGGCCACCGGTTTGGAAGTTGACGGGCAACTAGCTAACCTCCTTCAAGTGGAGTGATATGCTTTCCCATGGGAGGATGATTTTCCACTTCATCTCGGCCCGGATGATACCATCAACCCACATCAGAGAGGTGACAATGGACAGGGCCCTCTTGATATACGCCATCTACAGTGGGCTGACGATCGACGTCGGAAGGCTGATCTACTATCAGATCTGCGTCTGTGCGACTGCACCCCAGGCAGCTATTTGTTCCCATTCCTCATCACCTGGCTCTGCAAGCGAGTCGGCGTCAGATGGGAGCAGATGGAAGAGGTCTTGAACTGTTAGGCCATCATCGACGACCTCTCTTACCGCACCCAGCCCCGAGTCCACACCGCCATGACGTGCCCCAGAGCGGCTCCAGCTGTGGGTCCCTCCTCACAGCCACTATCCATGGGCGAGCGGCTAACCAACTTGGAGAATTTGGTTGCAGCCCATGCCAGGTACCGGCGTCAGCATGACAAGGCGATGGAGGCCTACTTACGGTGGATTGCGGAGGACAGCCAGATCGACGTCTCCACCCTCCCGCCTTTCCCGTCGACGCCACCAGAGGTCAGAGCATGCTTCAGGCAACCACCCAGCAGACCTAGCCCGCCGATAGCGAGGACGAGGACGCCACCGAGTCCGATTCTTGAGGGAGTCCCGGTCCTTTCATTTTGTTTTTATTTTTTCTTTTCATTGTATTTTCATTATTAGTTCATTTTAGGTCATCATGCATTGAGGACAATGCATCTCTCAAGTTTGGGGGGGTGTATAATTCTCAACCATAGGTTAGTTTTTCACGTTAGTTTCTCATGTTTTATTTTATGTTGTGTGTTATGTTAATTCCAACTAATGAAAGTTATCTTTGTTTCAATCCATGTTATTGTGAAAATATGCAAGGTTGTGATTAATGTTGACTTGAAATTGAATTTATGTAAGAATGGGCAATTCAGATTAAAAACCAAGTATAAAAGCAAGTTGAAATTGACATGTGAAAGAACTAAAAGGAATTTCATAATACATTGTTCTAATTCGATTACATGTATATCTTCCAGACTGAAATGATGAGAACTGAATTAAATAAATGTTGATCATGTACTTTAATAGGTTCAGAAATGGTATTATTTCACATAAAATCACACAAGCATGTTCAGTATCCCTAACAAGGCATCAGGAAAATAAAAAGGGGGTGGTTGACCTGAGCTGAGTAACCGGGACTTAGCATCAACAAATGACAAGGTTCGCATAAAAAAGAAAAGGAAAATCACAGTAATAACTCTTTAAAATCAAAATTCTCCCCGTATACCCTGAAATATGGTGAGGGGAGCTAAAAAAAATAGATCTCCAGATATCCTGAAATATGGTGAGGAGAATTTTTGCAACAAGTTTGGGGGGAAAAAGAATGTGCAGTTGGTAGAAATTGAATATAGTGAATTATTATTATTTTTTGTAACCAGTTTATTCAGCGTAAACTTTGGTTTGCTTGTGTACGTTAATTTTCTAACTAGTTTTCTGATCCAATGGAAGATTAACGTGTTGAATTATGACGATGCACTATGGAATTTTTGGCACCCACATGTGACTTGTTTTGAGAACGAAAATGCATGCCTTGTTTGTGTAATGGATGATTTTTCAAGTTAGATTAATCTTGACCTTGTGAAATAGATAAGTGGATTGATTTTTCAAAGCATAACAGGAAGCAAACGGAGTTGGCAGAGTCTGCATTCATTCATTGATTCATTGATTCATTTATTCATTATTTTGCATGTGTTGCACAAGGACTAGCAACATTTAAGTTTGGGGATGTGATAACTCGTAAAAATACGAGTTATCATGGCCCATTTCAAACTTTATTTGTGCGTTAGTACGAGAGATTAGACTTAATTTTCATTCATTTAGTTTAATTTCCACTCACTTCGCATTTTAGGAGCATTATTTAGTTTTTAGGCATTTTTAGCATTAATTAGGTATTTTTAGTCCATTTACTTAGTTTTTTCATCTTTTGCAGGAAGGACGGGAAATATGAAGGCTTGCGAGTGAGTGGAATCCAGATCGAGATCAGGTCATAAGGCAAGTGGATGGCGCCCAGGTGCCACCTTACTAACATGCAGAGCAGCACAACAGGGTTTTTGAAGCCACAAGTCATACCGCTTCTAGGAAGTTGGCGCCTAGGCGCCAAGGCATGAAATCCTAGGGTTTGCAGAGAAGTTCCAAGTTGCCCAGCACACAGAGAGTTGGTGCCTAGGCACCAATACGCATCTGTATGTAAAACTTTCAGTGCTTAGGCTGTGCAACTGGATTTTATAAATAGATCCTAGGAGGTTCACGCATGAAAAAAAAAGAGAGAGGAGAGCCCAAAAATGAACTACACAATAAGAGAAAGAGAAAATCGCAATTAAAGCACAGATTGAAGAGAGGATTCAACCCCGTTGGTGGAAGCCGCCGAAAAATAGTTTTCTCTATTTCTTTCTAATTTTCTTTCTCTGCTTCATGTATACTTTTAAGATGGATGTAATGGATGTTGTGATCATGTTTATAAACTAAACCTCTATTAGATGGATAGTTAGGATAAATTGAATTCTAAACTATATTGTTTTTAGTTCTTTGAATTTTAGTAATGAATATTTGATTTTAATACACATGCTTGACTTAATTTTCATCAATCTTAACTTAAAAATTCATACTTAAAACTTACAACCCAATCCATATTCATGAAAAGGCATGTTGAAACATCATTTTACAGATTCTTTAAGCATGCTTTTCATTTCCAAATTTTGAGTTTAAGAACTCAAGTTAAACAATCTTAAAATCATCACATACTTACTTGGTTTTGAGCCAACTCAAACCCTAATCCTTTGAGATGATTTCTTCTTCAAATTTTCCTTCTTTTTCCCTTGGTTTTCTGCCTCTTTTTTCTGAGTATAGGGGACATGAGTTGCTGGGTTGGTTTGGGTGAAAAACCAACTTTTGGAGATTTTCCAAATTCTTCTCCAAGTGATCGTGCATGGGATATAAGAGCTGGATTTTTTTCCAGCTGTGGGGCCCACTTTTTGCTGCAATTCCACACCTCTTAAATGCACCCTTATCTACCATATGATTTGGGTAATTCTCAGCCAAGTAAAATTGCATTTTACCATTTACCCAAAATCACAAAATCTGCATCATCTTTGACCATCCAATGCATCTCCATTTCATGTCCAATCTGTCCAGATTTTTATCCATTTTTTTTCATTTTTATTTTATGCAAAAACGTGGGTAATTTATGCCTCTAATTACCCTTTAATTCATGCATTAATTTTATGTAAATAAATTTAACAAATATTGCAGCAACTTAACACCAAAAATCACATTTTTCTCCACCATAAGCTGTCCACGTTTTCAGCAGTATATACCTACCTTTTTCCATTTTTTAATTGCTGAGAATCTTCATTATTGTATGCACATATCATGTACTTACATCCCTGCAACATTTAGGCATTTTTAAGAAATTTAAAAAAAACCAAAAATTGGCCACCTAGCAGCCCTTGGACGTCCCTCATGGCCACCTTGGCCACCTCCACCTAGCTTCATCATTCCATGCATTGATTGAATGGATAATTCCCATATTTATGCTTTTTGAATAATTACATAAAATATCCAAAGAATGGCGTGAAATTTTCCACCTCAAATTTCCTTTCCATCAAGCATTTATGTATGGTACTCTAGCATTAATGCTATGGTACTTTTGTGGAGCATAAGTCAAACATGCTTACCTTTTTCAATGCAGGAATTTTCCCAATATGTCATGCTTAATCCAAGCCATCCAAAATAAATATCTCACTATTTTGTTCAACCGTTTCAAATTCATCTCAATCCGAGTTTTCTAGCTCTCGATATAGCCGTTTGAAGTTAACGGTTTAAATGAACATATACTTAAAAATTCATAATTCTCATTTCATCAAGAATTTTCATAATCTTTTCATTCCATAATACCAAGCCCAACATTAACAATTTTCATTTCAAATTTCACTTGAATCCGCCTTTTAGGCGTTGAGTTATGAATTTTTCAATATTTTCCATCAAACTTGTCAATTTTCATATTAATCTCCATAATTCATTTTAAATAATGGAAAAACAATTTTTCATGATATATTTGCACATTTAAATCACAAATAATTCATTCTAAACCCATCGTCTCATTTAGGCTCAAAATCATTAATCACATCATTAGTGCTAACCCATAACCCTAATTGCCATAATTAGCAAAAATCATAAAATACCTTCATAATTCCATAATTCACAAATAATCATCATATACATGTTCAATACATATATATGGGTCCTACATGGATTAGGGTTTCACAGCTGATCACTTGATAAGTGTCTCTACTAAATGGAGAGAAACCTTTTTGTTGAAAAAGATTTCCTTTAAAATGATTTACTTGGAAATATATAATGCTTGCTTATTGAGTATACAACTTACGTTTTTGTTTTCCAAACCCATAGACAGGTGAACGAAGAGACTCGGCAGAGGAGCAAATAAAATATCATTTTAGCAAGAGAATAACTTTTGCAGTCATGATGATATAGTAGAATTTTTGCTGAATGAATGTAATTAAGTTCTTGTTTTCATAAGGACAACTATGATTATAACATGCGGTGACATCTGATTTCAGAAAATGTTGAAATGTTTCTGATTTACATGCATCATTGTGTGTTGAATGGATGGAAATGACTTAGTTACTACCTGAGATATAATTAAGAGGAAATAAACTCTTATGAAAACATATTAAATTGGATAATTGTCAGTTAAAAACCCGCCGTGTGACAGGGCAACAATCCTGATCACGTTTACCAGTCAATACCGATCTCGAGATAAGGCTCAGGATGTGACACTCGGGTTGGGGGCGCCACAGAGCTTGGTATCAGAGCATGGACTGGTAAATAGGCGTGGAAAAGTCTAAGTCTAAGGATAAAACATGATATATATGATTCTATAGGTCATTATCATGATATATGATGATGTGTTGCAAAATGATTTGCAATGTGTTATTTTTAGTAGATAACTAATGCAGTTATATATTTGAACAGATGGCCGATAAGGGAAAACGAGTGACGAGTGCAGAAGAGTTAAAGAAAGAGATGGAGGAAGAAAAGAAATGAAAAATTGAAGAGAGTGTTAATAGGTGGTTAGAATCAAAATGTGATGCAGATCCTTTTTCATCAGCACCTCCAGGTTTTTCTTCTATACAGCATCCACCTTATCTGCAGAATAGATCCCAGCAGAGGCCAAACATTGTGGAGTCTAGCAGCAGGGCTCCTAGAGCTGAAGGTATACCGGCTTATCATTCTGGATCTTTAGGAACCTTTAGTACGCCCACAGATTGTATATCTCCTCAGGAACTGCAGCGATTTTGGAATAGTACTCACGCACCTGTACCTCCTACTTCGGGACCTTGGTATAAATTTGAAGGTGGATATCTCCAATTCCATTATGGAAAGACTTGGGAGAGCATTCGACAGAGGGAAAAAGATATGGTTCCTTTTATAGAGGAGGGTCGTGCCAGAGGATTTATAGAGCCACCTGAATATACTCCACGTCCTGGTGAAGTTATGATCCATATGGATAGAAGTACGGGTAAATTATTTTCAATGTCAGCACCATTACGGTATCTTGAACCAGTAGTAGATGAAGAAGAAAATGGTAATGAAAGTGAAAGCAGCAGTGATAGTAGTGATAATAATGATAATGGTGGAGGAGGAAACAATCATGCTTGGTCCGTACTAGCTCTATTACAGAGGAACCTGCCGAGGTATCGCCTAAGCATAAGCATTATCATTACTTTGGTAGGAGAGCGAGTAGGAGTTGAGTTTTCTTTGTTTTATGAACTTTAATATGTATAATTATGAGATCATGAGACTTTGCTAAGAAGCGTTGTACCTCTATATAGTTGTGATGTATGTAATATATGAGTGTGATGCTGTAATATAATGTGTGATGTTAGGAACTAAGGGTTTTGGAATGTATGATAGTACATGTTTGTTAATGTGAATAATATGAAATATTATGAATATGGATGGTTATGAATGCTTGTGATGATGAATGTGCAAATTGATTTTTAATTCTATGCTGATAATATATGTATGATGATCTAATCCTAATTATAAATGAAAGATTATATACCTTTATATATTCAGAAAAGCATCATGGTTGAAACAAGATCAGGAAGGAGAACAAACAAAGGAAAAGAAGTTGTTCAGGAAATCCCTAGCCAACATGAGATGGGGGAAACTAGTAGACCAAAAAGGGTGGAACCTGAATCCAATAGTGAAAGTTCAAGAACGCGACAAAGACGAGAGAGTGTAGGTCCAGAACAAAATGTAGAAGAAGGAAGTTAGGCAAGGCAGGCACGGCTTATAGATGAAAGGGTAGCGGCAGCAGTTAAAGAGGCAATGCAGCAGGCTACTCGTGATTGGGCAGCGCAGATAACAAATATTATTCAAGGGTTGTGGGAAAGAACGCAACAGGCCCAGTTAGGTAGTACCGAAAGAGATAGAGCCATTCCGACGGCTGGCCCGACCCCCATGACAGCACCCACAGTAGATGAAAATCAGCTAATGGAAGCTGATAGAAAGGCGATTAATGCATTCTTTGCTCAGAGAGCCCCAAAATTTTCAGGAGAACCTGATCCGGTACAGGCAGAATAATGGATAACAGAGATTAAGAAATTATTTAGAATCTCTCCATGTAATGATCGGCAGAAGGTATTATGCGCTACACATTTATTGATCAAGGATACACATGAATGGTGGGAAACGATATTGGTCACAATGACACAACCAGAAGAGGTATCATGGCCAACATTTGTTGAGGAGTTCAATAAGGAATACCTCCCTATTGGTTTACAAAGTCAGAAAGTGATAGAATTTGAAAGGCTTTATCAGGGAAGAATGTCTGTTACCGAATACGCTACTAAGTTTAATGTCTTAGTTCGATATGTGCCCTGGATTGCTAATGAGCCAAGTAATAAGACACAGAGATTCCAGCAAGAACTGAGGTCGTATCTTAGAGAAAGCCTCGCTCCCTTGTTAATTAAAGATTATGCTTCATGTCTTGAAAGAGCCAAAGCATTGGAAATTGAGGCATTAAGTGTTGGTCCCGAGTTAATGGCAGTTACCCAAGAGGGGAGGGGTGAATTGGGTATTTAAAAATTTACAACTTAAACAGAAACTTTACCCCAGATTAATCTAGTCCCCTTTATGAAGAAACAAAATGAGACCAATAATGTAAAGAGCAGAAACAAAAATAAACACACAAGATTTTATAGTGGTTCGAGCAACCTCCCTACTCCATTCTTCTAAGCTCATACCCTTTGTGACTTGGGTTCCACTATGTATTCCGCGAATACAACTAGAGTCTCCACTCTCTTCTAAATTCTAGCTCTAAGGGGCATATACAACCAGAGCCTCTGCTCTCTTTTAGATTCTAGCTCAAGGGGGCATCAACAATACACAGCACAAGTAGGTGATGAGTTCCACTCCAATCACACACTACTTTGCTTACACTTGTTATTAGCTACCCAAGCTAAAATAAGTTCAATACAACAAGTAATAACAAAAGACAGTTTCTACACGTTACTGTTGTGTAGATGCAGATTTGTTGCAGAGAAGAACTTGTAGTGTAGGCTTAGAGATTCAGCAAGCAGCTCTTGGCAGTTTGAAAGCAAAGTTCTTCTTCTCAATGTTGGCTTGATCACTTAATGCTCTTGAAGATAGGAGTTATGCACACTTAATGAATTCTCAGCTACCCTCCTCGTTCATATTGAATGCCTTTTATAATTGTGGAGGGAATCCGAACGTTTGGAGGTAGGTGGCCGCATTTAAAGCGCCAACGTTCGAAAATTTTCTGACCGTTGCGACCCAAGTCGCAGGTGGTGTCGACTTCGGGTGTGACTTCGCCCAAGTCGCAGATGGAGTCGACTTCGGGTGCGACTTCGCCTGTCCGTTGCTTCTTCAAGTTCCAGTCTTGGTCGACTTGGTCCTCGACTTGACCCAAGTCGCAGGTGGAGTCGACTTCGGGTGGGACTTCACCTCGGCAGCTTGCTTGATGAACTTGAAATCCTTGGAATGCCTTGCTTGCTTGAATCTCTTCATGTTTGGTTGTTCTTCCTTTGATTATACTTAAGATTCTTTAATTCTTCTATCTTAAAGCACATTTTACTCCATGTCTTGAGTCTTGTGTCTTTGAGTATTGGAATGCATAAGAGAGGTCCAAATGTATGATTTTGATTCTTCATGAAAATATGCAACTTTTCTTGCTCTGGACTTCATTTGAGTGTTTGAGTTGTCTTGATCTTCATCTCCATTCAATTCTTTTATTTCAGCAATTTCCGCACTGAAGTCGAAACTTGAGTCGACTTGGTCTCCGACTTCACTCAAGTCGCAAGCAAAGTCGACTTGGGATGCGACTTCGGCAGTTCTCGTTCTCGATTTCAACTCTGGAAGGAAATGACGTTTCAAAGTCGATGCTGGAGTCGACTTGGTCTGCGACTTCACCCAAGTCGCAAGCGGAGTCGACTTGGGATGCGACTTCGGCACCTCTCATTCTCGATTTCAACTCTGGACAGAAATGACGCCTCCAAGTCGCGACTGGAGTCGACTTGGTCTGCAACTTCACCTCAAGTCGCAAGCGGAGTCGACTTGGGATGCAACTTCGGTACCTCTCATTCTTGATTTCAGCTCTGGAAGAAAGTGGCATCTTGAAGTTGCTGTGGAGTCGACTTGGGGATCGACTTGGCCTGAGTTGACTTGGAAGTCAACTTGACTTGCCATGCTTGATATTCTTCAAATTTATAACCTTAAGTCATTTCCACAGACATATTAGTAACCAAAACTTATTCAAATTGATTTGTTAATCATCAAAACATAGACTTGGCTTATTTTCCACATATTTCCAACAATCTCTCCCTTTTTGATGATTGACAAAACTGATTTGAGTGTATACCTTTCAATGTCTTAAAAACATGCCAATTTTGCATTTTGAAGTTTTTAACATACTCATGCAAACAATCAAAAAACTTAAAACCAGTCATAAAAACTTAGACTCAAATCCCGATTTCTTCTCCCCCTTTTTGTCAATGTATCAAAAAATTGAGATAGAGTGGGTAAAATTTTATGAGAATGGTGGAGTTGCTCCCCCTGAACCTGTGCTCACCCTCAGTTTGTGCTTTGCTAAGTTAATTTAAGCATTCCCATATCATTTCTAATTTTATAAAATGGTTCTTTTGCTAGAGGTTTAGTGAATATATCTGCAATTTGATCTTCTGTTCTTACATTTTCTAAACATATGTCATGATTTTCTACATGTTCTCTAATAAAATGATGTCTAAGGTCTATATGTTTGGTTCTAGAATGCGATAGTGGATTTTTAGTTAAACATATGGCACTTGTATTATCACATTTAATAGGTATATCTTTAAAATCCATTGCATAGTCCCTAAGTTGTTGTTTCATCCAAAGCAATTGGGCACAACAGCTCCCGGCGGCAATGTATTCGGCTTCCGCCGTAGATAGAGCAACACTAGTTTATTTTCTTGAAAACCATGAAACCAACATGTTCCCAACAAATTGACATGTTCCACTAGTGCTTTTTCTATCTACTTTGTAACCGGAAAAATCCGCATCCGAGTAGCCGATTAGATCAAAATTAGAGCCCTTTAGATAGCAAAGTCCTATGTTGGTAGTGTCTACCAAATATCTAAAAATTCTTTTTACAGCTACCAAGTGTGATTCTTTTGGACATGATTGAAATCTAGATCACATACACACACTAAACAATATATCAGGCCTAGAAGCAGTTAAATATAATAAAGAACCTATCATGCTTCTATATAATTTTAAATCAATTGTTTTTCCTTTCTCATCTTTGTCAATTTTAATTGTTGAGCTCATAGGCGTGTTTGCCCCTTTGCTATTTTCCACGCCAAACTTCTTCAAAATTTCTTTGATACACTTGGACTGGTTGATGAAAATCCCTTCATTTAGTTGCTTGATTTGTAGTCCAAGGAAGAAATTCAGCTCCCCCATCATACTCATCTCAAATTCTTTCTGCATAAGCTCAGAAAATTCTTGACAAAGAATCTCATTAGTAGCACAAAAAATAATGTCATCAACATAAATTTGAATAATCAATATATCTTTTTCTTTATACTTGATAAACAAAGTGGTGTCTACCTTTCCCTTTTGAAAGTCATGATCAATCAGAAATTTGCATAATCTTTCATACCAAGCCCTTGGAGCTTGTTTTAAGCCATATAATGCTTTGGTTAATTTGTATACAAATTTAGATTGATCTTTCTCCTCAAATTCAGGTGGTTGTTCAACATACACCTCTTCATTTATATATCCATTAAAAAATGCACTTTTAACATCCATTTGAAACAATTTAAAGTTCATGTGAGATGCAAAAGCTAGTAAAATGCGAATAACTTCTATTCTAGCAACCGGGGCATAGGATTTCTCAAAATCTATTCCTTCTTCTTGTGAGTATCCCTTTGCCACAAGTCTAGCTTTGTTTCTCACTACAAGTTCACTTTCATCTAATTTGTTCCTAAAGACCCAATTCGTGCCAATGACAGTACAATCTTTTGGTCTTGGAACAAGATGCCAAACTTGGTTTCTTTCAAATTGATTTCGCTCTTCTTGCATTGCTATGATCCAATTTTCATCATCAAGAACTTGATCAATAGTGGTTGGTTCAATTTTGGATACAAAGGCGTATTGTCCACAAACATTTTGTTTTGACCTTCTAGTCTTTACACCTTCATAGACATTCCCTATAACTTGCTCAATTGGATGAGCATTTTTGAATTTTAAATCAATTGGAGGTTTGTAGGAGTCATTACCTTCACTTACCATTTCCTCCATGGAATCTTCTTGCTTTTCCACATGCAGTTTTTCAAGGCTACTTGTTATATCATCTGCATCACTTAAATCATCTTTTCTTTTGAAGCATGGGTTACATTCATCTAAGACAACATGTATTGATTCTTCTACAACTTGGTTTCTTTTATTGAAGACTCTATATGCTTTGCTATTTGATGAGTAACCAAGGAATATTGCCTCATCACTTTTAGCATCCAATTTTCCCAAGTTGGTTTTTCCATTGTTCAAAACATAACATGTGCAACCAAAAGCATGAAAATATGAAATATTTGGTTTTCTACCTTTCCATAGCTCATATGGGGTCTTTTTCAAGATTGCTCTAATGGTAACTCGGTTCAACACATGACAAGATGTACTTACAGCTTCACCCCAAAATTTCTTAGATAATTTACTCTCATTTAGCATTGTTCTAGTCATCTCTTGTATAGTTCTATTTTTCCTTTCAACCACTCCATTTTGTTGTGGTGTTCTTGGTGCAGAAAATGTGTGATGAATTCCTTTTTTATTACATAATTCTATGAATCGTTTATTTTCAAACTCACCACCATGATCACTTCTAATGGTCATAATAGTACATTATTTTTCATTTTGCACCAGGTTTACAAAAATTGCAAACATAGAGAAGGCTTTATCTTTGCTAGCTAAGAGAATTACCCATGTGAATCTTGAAAAATCATCAACTATTACAAATACATATTTCTTTCCACCAATGGTTAAAATGTCGGATAGCCCATATAGATCCATGTGTAGCAATTCAAGTGGCCTAGTGGTGGAAATCTCCTTTTTGGTAGAGAAAGGAATTTTAGGTTGTTTTTACAATTGACATGCCTTGCAAATTTTATCTTTGTCATATTTCAATTTAGGCAATCCTTCTACCAAACTCTTCTTCCATAGGGTCTTTATATTTTTCATGTTTATATGTCCAAGCCTCTTATGCCAAACCCATGGATCATTGTCAATGGCCATTAGACATTCATCATCTAGTTCATCAAGTGAAACCAAATATACATTTCCATGTCTTTTCCGCTAAACATGATATGTTCTCCATCAAATATATTACATATAGATGATTCAAACACAACCTTGTATCCTTTGTCACATAATTGACTAATACACATTAAATTGTGCTTGAGTCCTTCAACAAATAAAACATCTTCCATACAAGCATTTGAAATGCTATAAATGTTTCTTTTACCTTTGATTTTACCTTTCTCATTGTTTCCAAAGGCAACAGTTCCATCGTTGCAAGGCTTAAGTTTATGAAATAAACTTCTTTCTCCGGTCATATGCCTTGAGCAACCATTATCCATGAACCAAACGTTGCTTGCCTTTGCGTTGAAGCATATCTAAAAAATGAACAAATAACACTTATCTCTTTGCTACCCATTTTATGGGTCCATTTGGGTTAGTAACCTGATTTAATCTTTGTTGTTCTAACTTAGAAAGCCCAAATCTCGTGTTTCTTGGAACCCAAACTAATTTTGCACCATGTTCATATAATTTCTTAAAGTTACATTTATAGACTTTATGACCCATCTTATTGCAAAAATTGCAAGTCGTTGATAATCTAGGAGTAGGCCTCCAAGTATGTATTGATTCAACAATTGGCCTTCTAGTCCACATAGTATGTTTCCCTTTGGGCTTGTAGATAGGTGCAGTTTTGGTTTGATTTTTCCCAAGTATCGGCACATTCGATTTGCCACTTTCTCTTTGCTCAAATGTGGAGTATCCAAGACCTCTTTTATTTGTTTGAGAGGCCATATTCAGAAATATTTTTACATTTTCTCTTGGATTAGAGAATTTAGCTAATGATTCATTTAATGATTCATTCTCCTTTTTCAATTTCTCTACTTCTTTCAAAAGCAATTCATTTTCATCTTTCAATTTTGATGTACTTTCAGCTAGTTTTTTAATAATGGAATTGCATTGTTGTCTCTTTAAGTAGCACCCCATTCAAAGAATTACTCAAGAACTAGTCAATGGGTACTACACAATCTAGGAAAAATTCGGCAGCATCTCCCCATAATATACAAGGGGTAATATGGAATACATGACCTGATATTCATAACATTTCCATCTGTAACATTCAATCCTATTTATATACTTGCATCTTTATATAATAAGAACATTCATATAGAAGGAAATCATTAAATATTTTCCTTACACAACAAACAGATATAATAGTCATGCATATGTGCATCAACAAGGATTATAATCCAATCTGAAATACCAAATACATTATAGTTGTCAAAACGAATCCGCCTAAATAATTGTCTACATATATGATTATCAAAAAGAGCACAAATCTAAAAGAACTGAAATCCACATATTGTGCTAGGGTCTCTCATGTTTGATCTTCAACTTGTCTCATCCTTAAGTTCCCCTTCTGACCTGCGATCTAAAAGCACAATAACAAATGATATGAGTCTAAATAGACCCAGTAAGTAGATAGTGGTTAGCACAAAGTGGAAATAAGCATAATGATGGATGCTCATATGGTGATGAAGCTAATACACATGGGTCCAATACCCACTCCCAAGATCGTATGCATATAACCATACACACAAATTGAACAACACAACCAATCATCTACTCATGTCCATCAAGGGTCATGAACAACCCTCTCCTCATGTCAATCAGGGGCCATGAACAACCCTTACAACCAACTATTTGAGATAACACATCATACATAACAGACAATGAAACACGTCGCAGACCACGCATACAACATCAACACAATTCAGATTCAACACATAGATCTGTCACACAAGAATTTTATCAAACACATGATAGGTGCGAAATGAAAGAACCTTCAATTCATACTCTCGATTGGGGCAAATCAATTCACGTCACATTCCAACAATATAAAACTGCGAAGAAGTCTTTTACATCATAGAAATCGCGCATTCAAAGTAAATTCCCCATGAACCCTAACTGTTACGAACTCTACGCCTAATACCATGGAGTCGTTAGAAGCTATACATTCCCTCTAGCCTCGCATCGCGTTTAACATAAAATTTCATCACTAAATCGAGAAGGGGCGACATCTACTTACCTTGATCATGATCCCTCCCAAGACAGCGACCCTAGGTGTGGACTGTAGAAATTCGGAGCCTTGGAGCTTCCTGGACTCGGATCTATGACCTTCAAGGTAGTTGGTATAGTTTCCCTCAAGAGATCACGGGTGGTTCGAACTGAGTAGAAGAGAAAGTAGAAGAGGAGCGAAGAACCAGAAGAGGAGGAGAAGAGAATGCGGTCGGGCGCGAAATGGGAATGAAGCCCTAGAGCGCGGGCCGCTTATGTTAATAGAATCCATTGAGTCGGGTCGGGTTCAGTCGCAATTAGTAATAAGATCATAATACACATTAAAATTTATACTCTGCGAAGGAAAAAAAATAGTTATAGTGCTTAACAATGACACGCTAATCATACACATTAAAATTTATACTCAGTGTGCTAAGATCATAATACATGCATATATGTTATGCATCCATTAACATTATAAACTCCTAGTGGCATGTTCATAAGTTATCTCATAAATAGAGAAGGGTCATAATGAAAATAAAATAAAATAAAATACCTGGTCCTTACAGACTACCCTCGTTAGAAAAGTTTCGTCCTCGAAACTTGAAATCATTCCCATAAATAAGGATATTTCTCCCTCATTATCTCCTCCAACTCCCAAGTAGCCTCATCTTCTGTATGGTTACTCCACTGGATTTTAAGCAGCTTGATAGTCTTCTTTCTCAATTGTTTCTCCTTACTATCTAAGACTCGAACTGGCCTCTCTACATATTGCAAATTCTTTTCTACTCTTATTTCCTCAGGCTTGAGCACATGTGACGGGTCTGGCTCATATTTCCTTAATGATGAGACATGGAATACATCATGCACCCCGACTAAGAAAGGTGGCAAAGCAATGCGATATGCTACCTTTCCAATTCGTTCCAAGATTTCGTAGGGACCGATGTATCTTGGACTTAATTTTCCTTTTGTACCAAACTGAACCACACCCTTCATTGGGGATACCTTTAAAAATACCTTATCTCCCACTTGGAACTCTAGCTCTCGCCTCCTAGTATCTGCATAGCTCTTTTGACGAGATTGGGCAATGCGGATCTGTTCCCGAATTCGTGATACCTTCTCCACTGTGTCTGCTATCATTTGAGGGCCAACTATAGTACTCTCCCCCACTTCATCCCAACAAAGTGGCGATCTACATTTTCGTCCATACAATGCCTCAAAAGGAGCCATTTGAATGCTGGAATGATAAGTATTGTTGTATGCAAATTCTGCCAAAGCCAGATGGTCACTCCAAGTGCTACCCCATTCCAAGACACAAGCTCTCAACATATCTTCTAACTGCTGGTTCACTCATTCTGTTTGGCCATCAGACTGCGGATGGAAGGAAGTGCTAAAATCCAATTGAGTGCCCATTGCTCTATGTAAAGCCTTCCAGAACCTTGACGTGAATACTGATCCCCGATCTGAGATGATAGACATTGGCACCCCATGGAGTCTCACGATCTCCTTATGATATATCCATGCTAGCTTTTCAGCTGTAAAAGTGGTTTTAACAGCAATAAAATGTGCCACCTTAGTCAATCTATCCACAATAACCCAAATACTATCATATCCTGCCACTGTGCATGGTAGTCCAACAATGAAGTCCATCGCTATACCTTCCCACTTCCACTTTGGAATTTCAATGGGTTGCAATACTCCTCCAGGTCTCTGGTGTTCGGCCTTGACTTGCTGGCATGTTAAACACTTGGCCACATACTTAGCCACATCACCCTTCATTCCATCCCACCAATAGTGCATCTTTAAATCCTGATACATCTTTGTACTCCCAGGGTGAATCATGTAAGGTGAGTAATGTGCCTCTTCGAGTATCTTTTGTAAAATTTGAGCTCTCCTGGGAATGGCCATACGACCCCTGAATCTCATAATACCATCGGCCCCAATTATAAAATCTTGCAATTCTCCTTTCAATGCTCTCTCTCTCACCTTTTGAAAGGATTCATCTTGGCTTTCCTCTTGTGCTTGTCTAATTTCATCTCTAAGAGTGGGTTGAATCCTTAATTGGCTAATTTGTGCTGCTACCCCATCGACACACACATGCAAGTCCATTTTCCTTATTTCTTCAAATAATTCTTCTTGTCTAGTAAGTAAACCAGCCATGCTACTCCCAGATTTCCTACTTAGTGCATCTGCCACTACATTCGCTCTACCTGGATGATAATGAATACTTAGGTCATAATCTTTTAATAACTCTAGCCACCTTCGTTGTCTCATATTTAACTCCTTCTGAGTAAAGATGTACTTCAAACTTTTGTGATCAGTATATACTTCACATCGTCCGCCATATACGTAGTGCCTCCATATTTTCAGTGCAAAGATCACTGCAGCTAACTCCAAGTCATGAGTTGGATAATTCACATCATGTGGTCTCAATTGTCTTGATGCATAGGCTATCACCCTACCATGTTGCATAAGGACACATCCCAATCCCTTCTTTGATGCATCACTATATATCACAAATCCACCATTTCCTGAAGGTACTGTTAACACAGGTGCTTCTACTAACCGTCTCTTCAACTCTTGAAATGCTTCTTCACACTTGTCTGTCCATTCGAACTTTACCCCTTTGTGTGTGAGCTTCGTCATCGGAGTGGCAATGGTAGAGAACCCTTCCAGAAATCGCCTATAGTACCCTGCTAAACCCAAAAAGCTTCTCACATCAGTAACACTGGATGGCCTAGGCCAGTTTACCACGGCCTCTATCTTATGCGGGTCCACAGATATTCCATCTTTAGAAACAACATGACCCAAAAAACCCACACTGTTCATCCAAAAATCACACTTCTTAAGCTTTCCATAAAGCTTTTCTTCCCTTAGCCTTTGTAAAATCAATCTCAAGTGTCCTTCATGCTCTTCACTGCTCTTGGAATATACCAAAATGTCATCGATAAACACAACCACAAATTGATCCAAATATGGCCGAAATACCCTATTCATTAAGTCCATGAATGCTGCGGGGGCATTTGTTAAACCAAAAGGCATGACTAGGAACTTGTAATGTCCATACAGAGTCCTAAATGTTGTTTTCTGTATATCTGACTCTTTAACTCTCATTTGATGATACCCAGATTGTAAGTCAATCTTTGAAAACTTACTTGCTCCTTGCAGCTGGTCTAACAAATCATCAATACGAGGCAATGGATACTTATTCTTAATAGTCACTTTATTGAGCTCGCGATAGTCAATGCATAACCTCAAAGTCCCATCTTTCTTTTTCACAAACAAAACTGGGGCTCCCCATGGTGACACACTGGGCCGAATAAATCCTTTATCTAATAGATCCTGCAACTGAGTCTTCAATTCAGCCATCTCTACTGGTGCCATGCGATAAGGAGCTCTTGAAATTGGCTCCACTCCAGGCTGCAAATCTTTTCCAAATTCTACTTCCCGTTCGGGCGGCAAACTAGGAAAATCTGCAGGAAACACATCAGGGAACTCACGTACCACAGGGGTCTCATCCAACTGTTTGTCCACTATGTTGATATCTACTACTGAGGCAGGATAAGCAAGACAACCTTTTCGAACCAAACTCATTGCTCCTAAGGCTGACACCAATTTGGGTAACCCACCTGTTGGTAATCCTCTGAATATGAATTCCATATCATTATGTAGCTTAAGGATAACTTGCTTTGATCGGCAACCTACATTAGCATCATACTTAGCTAACCAATCCATGCCCAAGATAATGTCCAATCCCTCCATCTCCAATACTATCAAATCTGCTAGGAATTGTCTACCCTCAATCATCACAGGAACACATCTACACATTTCAGTTGCTATACTAACTGCTCTCAAGGGGGTAGACACCCTCATTAGCTCATGCATGGGATGTTTAATCAACTTGGCTTTCTTCATAAAAGCTATTGACACAAACGATCGTGATGCACCAGGATCAAACAATACAAAGGCCATGCATCCACTAACAAGAAGGTTACCTGTAACCACATTCTCTGCGGATTGTGCCTCTTGTGCATTTGCAGCTTGAACCACTGCCATCACTTGTGGTCTTCTATCGACCTGAGGGCGAGCCTGCTGAGGATAGGGTCCTCTCCCAACCTGCATCCCACCAGGAGGAATATTATGAACTGGTAATTGTTGTTGTACCCGAGCTGCCCCTACTCCTCATCCACCTAAGAGTATAGGGCAATCCCTCCTAATGTGCCCTTGTTGACGACAGTAGAAGCAAACAATTTGTCGTCCTGTCCTCTGTCTTTGAACCTGTGGTTGTTGTGGTTGTTGCTCCCTAACATGGGCTTGTGCTTGTCCCCTGGTTTGCTCTTCCCCTTGACCTACCAACTGCGGGCATGTTGTTTTTTTATGACCCAATTGACCACATTGGAAACAGGCTGACTTAAATGTAAAAGTTCCACCCTCAATAGTCCTCTGCTTCTTGTGTCCTTGTACTTCTCCTCTTGGCCCTTTTCTCTTTTCCTTAATCCTCTCTTGCTCTTCTTCTTCCCGTTCTATCATGCGGGCTCGATCAAGTATTTCTCCATAATCACGTAACATGAAGGGCGCCAAGCCCCTTCGAATAGAGAATTTCAGTCCCTCTTGAAATTTACGTGCCCTTTCTTGTGGATTGGTTCTTATCCATGGAACAAATCTAGAAAGGGACCGAAATTTAGCATCATACTCTTCCACGGTCATTTTCCCTTGTACTAAGTGCATGAATTCTGATGCTCGACGTGTTTTCTCACTATCAGGCACATAGTGGGCAAGAAATCTTTCCAGGAATTCGGGCCATCGTAGTCTTCCACCCCCATCTGGTAACACAGCCTTCTCAACATCCCACCACTGTTCTGCATCCCCCTCCATCACATAAAGAGCATACTTGACCTTTTGTTCTTCTGTGCATTCCATATAGTTGAAAATCTTTTCCATCTTCGCCACCCATCGATCCACAACTAAGTAATCTCTTTCTCCTTGAAATACAGGAGGCTTCATCTCCTGGAATGCTTTGATGTCTAACTTCTCTTCTTGAGGCCTTCTTCCTTCTTGCTCTTGTCTTCTTGCTTCCATCCTTGGACCTGCACGGTTTGTGTCACCTGAAGTCCTTTGTTGTTCTCTTTGAGTGTCCAGGCTTGCCGCCATTCTCTCCATCTGAGCTTGCATAAATTCTTGAAAATTCTGCATCATACCTCTCATCATTCCCATCATAGCCTCCACACCTGCTTGTGCCCCAGTATTTACCTCTGGTCCTATAGGAATCTCACCACTACTGGTTCCTACTCCTCATTGACTGTGTATCCCATGATAACCCCTGCTAGGATTCTCCCAATATGCATCATCATCTGCGTTCTCCTCGTCTTCTTGAAGTGGGGACCTCTCCCGTGGAGCTTGCCCTTGTTGTTGGCCTTCAATAGCAAGTGACATTCCTTGAGGTGGAACTATTGTTTCACTTAGTCCACCCTCTTCCATAATGCCCTTTTCCTTATTAAGCCTTGTCCTTGGTGCCATCCTCTGTGCAACATCCATAAACAACTAAGATTAAGCAACATAAACTTGACCAATGTACACAGACTAATTTAACATAGAGATATTCCAAATCCCATCTCAAGAACCTAGACTGCATCCCTGATAATATACTATGTACTTAACATGTTATTCTAGCCACCCACCTAATCGGTCTCTTTCACTAACATAATAATTTAAAACATTCTTATGCTCTGATACCACTTTCTGTAGCACCCCATTCAAAGAATTACTCAAGAACTAGTCAATGGGTACTATATAATCTAGGAAAAATTCGGCAGCATCTCCCCATAACATACAAGGGGTAATATGGAATACATGACCTGATATTCATAACATTTCCATCTGTAACATTCAATCCTATTTATATACTTGCATCTTTATATAATAAGAACATTCATATAGAAGGAAATCATTAAATATTTTCCTTACACAACAAACAGATATAATAGTCATGCATATGTGCATCAACAAGGATTATAATCCAATCTGAAATACCAAATACATTATAGTTGTCAAAACGAATCCGCCTAAATAATTGTCTACATATATGATTATCAAAAAGAGCACAAATCTAAAAGAACTGAAATCCACATATTGTGCTAGGGTCTCTCATGTTTGATCTTCAACTTGTCCCATCCTTAAGTTCCCCTTCTGACCTGCGATCTAAAAGCACAATAACAAATTATATGAGTCTAAATAGACCCAGTAATTAGATAGTGGTTAGCACAAAGTGGAAATAAGCATAATGATGGATGCTCATATAGTGATGAAGCTAATACACATGGGTCCAATACCCACTCCCAAGATCGTATGCATATAACCATACACACAAATTGAACAACACAACCAATCATCTACTCATGTCCATCAAGGGCCATCAAACAACCCTCTCCTCATGTCAATCAGGGGCCATGAACAACCCTTACAACCAACTATTTGAGATAACACATCATACATAACAGACAATGAAACACGTCGCAGACCACGCATACAACATCAACACAATTCAGATTCAACACATAGATCTGTCACACAAGCATTTTATCAAACACATGATAGGTGCGAAATAAAAGAACCTTCAATTCATACTCTCGATTGGGGCAAATCAATTCACGTCACATTCCAACAATATAAAACTGCGAAGAAGTCTTTTACATCATAGAAATCGCGCATTCAAAGTAAATTCCCCACGAACCCTAACTGTTACGAACTCTACGCCTAATACCATGGAGTCGTTAGAAGCTATACATTCCCTCTAGCCTCGCATCGCGTTTAACATAAAATTTCATCACTAAATCGAGAAGGGGTGACATCTACTTACCTTGATCATGATCCCTCCCAAGACAGCGACCCTAGGTGTGGACTGTAGAAATTCGGAGCCTTGGAGCTTCCTGGACTCGGATCTATGACCTTCAAGGTAGTTGGTATAGTTTCCCTCAAGAGATCACGGGTGGTTCGAACTGAGTGGAAGAGAAAGTAGAAGAGGAGCGAAGAACCAGAAGAGGAGGAGAAGAGAATGCGGTCGGGCGCGAAATGGGAATGAAGCCCTAGAGCGCGGGCCGCTTATGTTAATAGAATCCATTGAGTCGGGTCGGGTTCAGTCGCAATTAGTAATAAGATCATAATACACATTAAAATTTATACTCTGCGAGGGAAAAAAAATAGTTATAGTGCTTAACAATGACACGCTAATCATACACATTAAAATTTATACTCAGTGTGCTAAGATCATAATACATGCATATATGTTATGCATCCATTAACATTATAAACTCCTAGTGGCATGTTCATAAGTTATCTCATAAAAAGAGAAGGGTCATAATGAAAATAAAATAAAATAAAATACCTGGTCCTTACACTTTAGTGATAACTTATTTCCTAGTTTTTTTATTTCCTCATATAATGAATCATATGCATGTTGTAATTCTTCTAATTCAGCACATTTGAGACATTCTTGAATAGAAGAGTGAGTAGATTGAGAATAACAAAATTTAGAAGTTACCTCTTCATTACTTGTGTACTTGGTTGAGGTGGTTTGCTCTTCCAAAACTTCCGTTGTGTTTAAACACAACAAATCTTCTTCTTGCTCATTCCGCGCCATGCAGCATATGCTTGCACAATTTGCCGCATCAAAATCATCGGTTGAGGAGCTACTTGTTGATGAAGTTTCTTCGTTCACGTACATTCCTCTTCCCTTTGGCCTTTGAAATTTTCTGCTTGCATGTCTTTCCCTCCTTTTTTGTTGATCCTTTGATTTCTCTTCGGGTGTAGGACATTGAGCTTGCATATGTCCCATACCGCCGCATCTATAGCACTTTGTAGCCTCCTTCTTCTTCTGTTTTCGTGATCTCTCTTTGAAGTCTTTGAAGTTCTTTTCATTTCTCACAAACTTTCGAAATCTGCGTGTGAGTAGAGTAATGTCTTCATCGTCATTGTGAGATGATGAGGTGGATTCATCCGAGTTATGGGTGACTTTTAGTGCAATTGCTCTTTTTCCTTTGTGGTGATCTTCATTTCTTTTCTTGATTAGCTCATGTGACATTAGTGAGCTAATAAGGTCTTCTAGCTTCAATGTGTTCAAGTCCTTTGCTTCTTCTATTGCAGTAATTTTTGGAGTCCATGATTCGGGTAGCGCCCTTAGAATCTTCATGACCTTCTCCGATTCAGAAATTGCTTTTCAAAGACCTTTCAAAGCATTAGTAATTTTAGAGAATCTAGCAAACATTTCAGAAATATTTTTTGTATCTAGCATTCTAAAGCTTTCCAACTCTCCAATCAAAATATTTCTCCTTGTCCCTTGGACTTGAGAAGTTCCTTCATATATAGATGTTAAAGTATCTCATATTTCTTTTGCGGTTAAACAAAAGGATACTCTATCATATTCGGAAGCCGTAAGAGCACAAAATAAAGAATTCATAGCCTTAGCATTGCTCTTAACAGTTTTCACTTCCTCATCGGTCCACTTGGAAGCTCTTTCATCAATAGGCAAAATCACACCATCTTGGATTGCAATCCAAGAGTCCATATCTGTAGCCATGATGAGTTGTTTCATACGTAGCTTCCAATAGCCGAAATTATTCCCATCAAAAAATGGTGGCCTAGTAAAAGATTGGCCTTCGGCAAATGCGGAAACGGAAGTCGATTGGGATGCCATATCAAAAGATCTCTTTGGTATAACTCAAAGACCTGCTCTAATACCACTTGTTGGTCCCGAGTTAATGACAGTTATCCAAGAGGGGAGGGGTGAATTGGGTATTTAAAAATTTATAACTTAAACATAAACTTTACCCCAGATTAATCTAGTCCCCTTTATGAAGAAACAAAATGAGAGCAATAATGTAAAGAGCAGAAACAAAAATGAACACACAAGATTTTATAGTGGTTCGAGCAACCTCCCTACTCCATTCTTCCAAGTTCACACCCTTTGTGACTTGGGTTCCACTATGTATTCCGCGAATACAACTAGAGTCTCCACTCTCTTCTAGATTCTAGCTCTAGGGGGCATATACAACCAAAGCCTCTGCTCTCTTCTAGATTCTAGCACTAGGGGGCATCAACAATACACAGCACAAGTAGGTGACGAGTTCCACTCCAATCACACACTACTTTGCTTACACTCGTTCTTAGCTACCCAAGCTAAAACAAGTTCAATACAATAAGTAATAACAAAAGAAAGTTTCTACACGTTACTGTTGTGTAGACGCAAATTTGTTGCAGAGAAGGACTTGTAGTGTAGGCTTAGAGATTCAACAAACAGCTCTTGGCAGTTTGAAAGAAAAGTTCTTCTTCTCAATGTTGGCTTGATCACATAATGCTCTTGAAGATAGGAGTTATCCACACTTAATGAATTCTCAGCTACCCTCCTCGTTCATATTGAATGCCTTTTATAATTGTGGAGGGAATCCGAACGTTCGGAGGTAGGTGGCGCGCATTTAAAGCGCCAACGGTCGAAAATTTTCTGACCGTTGCGACCCAAGTCGCAGGTGGAGTCGACTTCGGGTGTGACTTCGCCCAAGTCGCAGATGGAGTCGACTTCGGGTGCGACTTCGCCTGTCCGTTGCTTCTTCAAGTTCCAGTCTGGGTCGACTTGGTCCTCGACTTGACCCAAGTCGCAGGTGGAGTCGACTTCGGGTGGGACTTCACCTCGGCAGCTTGCTTGATGAACTTGAAATCCTTGGAATGCCTTGCTTGCTTGAATCTCTTCATGTTTGGTTGTTCTTCCTTTGATTATACTTAAGATTCTTTAATTCTTCTATCTTAAAGCACATTTTACTCCATGTCTTGAGTCTTGTGTCTTTGAGTATTGGAATGCATAAGAGAGGTCCAAATGTATGATTTTGATTCTTCATGAAAATATGCAACTTTTCTTGCTCTGGACTTCATTTGAGTGTTTGAGTTGTCTTGATCTTCATCTCCATTCAATTCTTTTATTTCAGCAATTTCCGCACTGAAGTCGAAACTTGAGTCGACTTGGTCTACGACTTCACTCAAGTCGCAAGCAGAGTCGACTTGGGATGCGACTTCGGCAGTTCTCGTTCTCGATTTCAACTCTGGAAGGAAATGACGTTTCAAAGTCGATGCTGGAGTCGACTTGGTCTGCGACTTCACCCAAGTCGCAAGCGGAGTCGACTTGGGATGCGACTTCGGCACCTCTCATTCTCGATTTCAACTCTGGACAGAAATGACGCCTCCAAGTCGCGATTGGAGTCGATTTGGTCTGCAACTTCACCTCAAGTCGCAAGCGGAGTCGACTTGGGATGCGACTTTGGCACCTCTCATTCTTGATTTCAGCACTGGAAGAAAGTGATATCTTGAAGTTGCTGCTGGACTCGACTTGGGGATCGACTTGGCCTAAGTCGATGCCTGAGTCGACTTGGAAGTCAACTTGACTTGCCATGCTTGATATTCTTCAAATTTATAACCTTAAGTCATTTCCACAAACATATTAGTAATCAAAACTTACTCAAATTGATTTGTTAATCAACAAAACATATACTTGACTTATTTTCCACATATTTCCAACATTAAGAACACAGGAATTATGGTTTGGATAAAAAATGTTTGATTTTGGAACAAAAGAAACTGAATTAGGAAGAGAAAGGGGTAAGAAGGGAAATGTAAAGAGAGGAAAAGGAGCTCCAAAGAAGAAACTCCCGCCTTTCGACAGAAAATGCCAAAGGCGAGATTCAGGCGAATGCCTAAAAGGATCAAATCGGTGCTATAAATGCGGGCAAGCAGGCCATATAGCCAAGGAATGCAGAGCGGGTGAAGCAAAGGTCATTAAATGTTATATTTGTTACCAAACAGGACATATCGCTCTGAATTTTCCGAATAAAGCACAAACATCCCAAGGTTGTGGAAGACCCGCACAGCTCAGGATACCGGGAACAGCAAATAGGCAGGGAACTACTGCGAATCCGGTACATGTGGATGCTTTGACTCGGACTGAATCTCAGGAACAAGAAGAGAAGGTGGTCACAGGTATGGTTTACATTTTAGGAAATTCGGCAGTTGCTTTGTTTGATTTTGGTGCTAGTCACTCATTCATAGCATGTCAATTTGTGGCCACCCATGCACTACCGGTAGAGGAAACCAATGAGATAATTCAGGTAGAGTCCCCTGTATATCGGTTAGCCAGTGTTAGCCAAGTATGCAAAGCAGCCCAATTAGGATAGGATCATTGATTTTAGAAGCCAATTTGATCCTATTACCTATGACAGAATTTGATGTGATATTGGGTGTGGATTGGTTGAGTCAGTGGGGAGCTACAATTGATTGCAAAAATAAGAAGGTTCAGTCAGAAAAAGCTCCAGAAAAAGAGATAGTCATTGGAAAGCTAAGAAGCCAGAAACCACTACGATATTAATATCATTCATGAAAGCGGTCAAAATGATTCGCCAAAGGTGCCAAGCTTATTTGGTATCAATTAATGTAGAGAAAGGCATGGAGTTAGAAATAAATCAAATTCCAGTGGTTAAAGAATTTCCTGATGTATTTCCAAAGGAATTGACCATGTTACCTCCGCAAAGAAAAATGGATATGACTATTGATATCATACCAGGTACAACCCCAATCTCAAAGGCTCCATACAGAATAGCACCGGCTGAAATGAATGAGCTGAGAACTCAAATATAGGAGTTGTTAGATAAATGTTTTATCAGACCTAGTGTATCACCCTGGGGAGCTCCGGTATTATTTTTGAGGAAAAAAGATGGAAGTTTGAGATTATGCATTGATTATCGGGAATTAAATAAGGTCACAGTGAAAAATAAATACCCATTGCCCAGAATTGATAATTTGTTTGATCAATTACAAGGATCTACCACATTTTCTAAGATTGATTTACAGTCAGGGTATCATCAGTTAAGAATATGTCCGACCGATGTTCATAAAACAACTTTTCGAACTAGGTATGGACATTATGAATTTTTAGTGATGCCTTTTGGGCTCACTAATGCCCCTGCTGTATTCATGGATATGATGAATAGGGTATTTCAGGACTATCTTATTCAATTTGTGGTGGTATTTATCGATGATGTTCTGATTTACTCAAAGACTGAGAAAGAACATGAATTTCATTTGCGTAAGGTATTGGAAAGGCTGAGAAGAGAGAAATTGTATGCTAAGCTAAAGAAGTGTGAATTTTGGTTGAAACAAATAGGATTTCTGGGTCACATAATAACAGAACAAGGGATTCAAGTTGATCCACAAAAGATTGAAGCAATTTTGAAATGGCAAAGGCCGACGACCATTATAGAAATTCGAAGTTTTCTTGGCTTAGGAGGGTATTACAGAAGATTTGTTGAAGGATTTTCTCAATTATCGGCTCCATTAACAAAGTTGACTCGCAAAGGAGTCAGGTATGTATGGTCTAAGGAATGTGAGCGCAATTTTCAAGAATTAAAGCAGCGGTTAGTAGAAGCACCTATTTTAACCCTACCTGAAGGAAATGATACTTTTGTGGTATATAGTGATGTCTCAAGAAAAGTTTTGGGTTGTGTATTAATGCAAAGAGGCAAGGTGATAGCTTATGCATCACGACAGTTGAAGCCCAATGAGGTTAATTACCCCACTCATGATTTGGAATTAGCAGCAGTGGTGTTTGCCTTAAAAATATGAAGACATTACCTGTATGGTACTAGGTGTGAAATTTATACAGATCATAAAAGCCTTAAGTATATTTTCACAGAAAAGGAATTGAACATGAGACAAAGGAGATGGCTTGAGTTATTAAAAGATTATGATTTGAAGATACTATATCATCCATGTAAGGCAAACGTAGTAGCTGATGAATTGAGCAGAAATGTCAGCATGGCGCATCTTATCACAAAACAGGAAGGGTTGCTTCAGGAAATAAGACAGTTAGAATTGATTGTATGTCCCCCTGGAGTTCAAACAAGGTTATCACAAATGTACATACAGTCATCGTTGTTTGATCAAATTAAAACTGCACAGCAACAAGATGCAGATCTACATGCCTATGTGGAGAAAATGAAGAGAAAAGGTTTGACAGACTTTTCTGTGGATGAGCAAGGTATGTATTGATACGAAGGTCGCTTATGCATACCTAGTACAACTGAGTTGAAGGAGCAAATTCTTAAGGAAACACATTTCTCACCCTTTTCCATTCATCCAGGAGGCACTAAGATGTATCAGGATCTCAAGAAACCATATTGGTGGAATAATATGAAAAGAGAGATCGCTGAATATGTAGCCAAGTGCCTAACTTGCCAAAGAGTGAAAGCTGATCATCAAAAGGTATCTGGAAAATTACAATCTCTGGAAGTTCCCGAGTGGAAATGGGATGATATTACTATGGATTTTATTGAAGGACTACCTAGACTCAGCTTGGGAAAGATTCTATATGGGTAATCGTTGATCGATTATCTAAAGTTGCTCATTTTATATCGATAAAAAGAACATACACAGCAGAGAGGTTAGCCAAAGTCTAATATAAGGAGATAGTATGACTACATGGAGTGCCTAAATCAATAGTTTTTGATCGGGACACAACATTCACATCTCGATTCTGAAAAAGTTTGCACGAAACCCTAGGCACCCAACTCAAGTTCAGTACCGCTTTTCATCCCCAGATAGATGGACAGACAGAGCGAGTCAATCAGATCATCAAGGATATGCTTCGTATGTGCACTTAAGAATTTGGTGGTTCGTGGGCTGAATATGTATCTATAGCTGAATTTGCATATAATTACAGCTATCAGTCTAGTATTCAAATGGCTCCATTTGAGGCGTTGTATGGACGTCGATGTCGAACGCCGTTGAACTGTGATGAAGTTGGAGAAAAGAAGCTAGCCCCAGATTTGTCTCAGAAAATGGCAGACAAAGTACAAATTCGTCGCCAGTGTATACTCACAGCCCAGAGTCAGCAGAAGAGTTATATAGATTGTAAAAGAAAAGATCTAAATATCCAAGTTGGTGAACATGTATTCATCAAAGTGACGCCATTCAAGGGAGCTACGAGATTTGGAAAAAGGGGTAAGCTGAATCCCAAGTATATTGGACCATTTGAAGTGTTGGAGAAAATTGGAAAGTTAACTTATAGGATTGCTTTACCTCCGGCACTTGCCTTAGTACACAATGTTTTTCATATTTCCATGCTTAGGAAATATGTAGCAGATCCAAGCCATGTACTGGTAGCAGAAAGCCTACTGATCCAAGATCACTTGAATTATGAGGAAAGACCTATTAGAATCTTGGATTATAAGATACAGAAGCTTCGGAATAGAGAAATAGAATATGTAAAGATTCAGTGGAATCGATATTCCGAAGGCGAAGCTACATAGGAATTAAGGGAGGAAGTAGAAAGGAAATTCCTCCAGTTATTTAATGAATAAATAGTTTCAGGACGAAACCTATTATAAGGGGAGGAGGATTGTGAAACCCTAGTTTGTATAGAAGTCATGTAAATGATATTGAATGAACTATGTATGAATGATGTATTCATATTTGAAGTATTTGCAATTTTTAAGTTTTTCAATTAGGTCATCTGTGTGAATAATTGTTTAAATTTATTAAGTGAAGATAACGTGGTTTATTATGATTGAAATATCATATTAAATATGGATAAATATTAGCATGCCATAAAAAGTCTAATTAAATCTCATAAGTGATTAATGAAGATTAGGAGGTTAATTATAGAACCAAGTTGAGAAAATATTGAAAAATTCATAACTTGGAGACCTTAAGTCGGATTAAGGTGAAATTTGAGGGGGAAGCATATAATTTTATGCTTAATCTCATTGAAAAATTAGATTTTGAAAATTTTGATGAAAATTGATCATCACCGTTCAAAACTTAAACTGATGATAACTTGGGCTAGAAAGATCGGATTGAGAAGAAATTTGAAATGAACGTCTAAAATTATGAAATCAATGTTTTGGATGGATTTGATCATGCAAATGATTAATGTATTAAGGTTTCACGAAATTTTGATTGGGGATTTTGATTTTTCCAATCGTAAAGTAAATGCCATTTATGATGAAATTGAATAAAATAAACAAATGAAAGAAGACAAATTTGAGGTGTAGGGTATTATGTAATTTATTAAAAATTAGAAAATCACAGCAATTATCTCTTAATTAAATGCATAATTTATGGGTCAAATGGAAAATGGAATAGGTGGCAGATTATGGATGTCCAAACAGCCTTATAGTTGGATTTTTGGAATTTTTTAATAATAAAATGTATACCCAAAGTCAACAAGGAGTTAATGTGGATAATTTTGCATTAAATTTAAGTGAAATTCGGATTTATTAGGAGCTGATCTACACTGTTGAATGGAAGATGAAAAAGTGGACAGCAACATGCCCTTTGGGTGATGTGGACAGTTTTTGTAGCTCAAGGCATACTTTATGATTTTTTATTAACCTAAATTGACCCTAAATGCCCTACTCTACTAGATAATTAAATGAGTGATTAATTGAAGCTGTGAAAAAATTTATTATGATAAGATCATCTGCTGCAAAGTTGGGACGTGGACAGGCATAAAAAAATGGGCAGAAAATGGTGACCGTTCAAGTGGCCAAAAAAGTGATATTTATATTTTTTTAAAATTTGTAAAATGCATAGATAATTATCTTAGGTAATAGGGGATGTAAATGTGCATTTATTAATTGCATAAATTTGTTGAAAAATGGGAGAATAGCAGCTGATGGTGGACGTGCAACAGATGGACAACCTTGTGATGATTTAATGCAATGGATAATTAGTGAATTTATAATTAAGAAAAAAATAATTTTAATGGCCCACAAGCTGCCATGTCATCTAAGAGGATAGGAATGCATTGGAAATTGCATAGATGATGTGGCATGTGGGGCCCATTTTCTGGAAATTTCCAGCTAATTGCATATAAGCAAGGGGACGGCCAAGCATAGGGCTGGGTACTTAGAAAAAAATCTGCATTTTGAGTCTTCATTTCAGCAGCACCCCACGTCCCCCTTTTTCACCCCTTTCAAACCCAAAAATTTAGTGAAGAAACAAAGAAAGAAAAGGAGTTAAGAAGAAGAAGCTTGCTTGAGAAAAGGAGAAGTGAAGTAGCACTCAATACAAGTAAGTAGATGATTTGAGTTGAGTGATTCTAATTCAGTTTTTCTAATTTAATTTGTGAGCTATGCATGTGTTTCATAATGGAACTTTTAATGAAGAGTTATGATGTTTTTCATTTGGGAATTTAATGATAGTTTATAGCAAGTAGTATAGTTAAGAGTTAGAAGTAAGTAGGAAGTGATTTGTGTGATATATATGCTTCAACACTAGCTTAAATATGCTAAAAAATTGTGTTTTAAGTTGCTGTTTGAATTAGTGAATTTAATCATGTGATAATTCATGAATTAGTGTTGGTTATATCTGAAATTTAGCATGTGTTGTGAAGTATAGAAGGTAAGCTAGTTAAGATTTCTTCTAAGACCCGAAATTCACTCCTAAATGATGAAAATGATATATGAAATGATTTAAATAAATTATGGATGAAATGTAGGGTAAAATAACCTAGATATAGGACACTTTGGACGTGAATAAGGACATCACAGAAACTGCCTAAATTCGGATTTTAACCGAAGTGAAAAGTGGACGTCCAAATGGTGTAAACGGGTACCCTATACATGTGGAAAATGTTGCTGTTTTGCAAATAAATTATATATGGAGTTTAAATATGTGAAAATGCATTGAAATTAGGTCAAAGAAATTGAGATAAATTTCCAGAATTAAACAGATAAAAATCTGTTTATGCTGGAGTATCAAAAGAGACGTATAAAGTGTGGGAATTGGATATCAAAGTGGCTGTTCTTGTAATTTCGAGAATTGTGAATTAAAAATTCATAAAAATTCATTAATTAGGTGTTAAATTAAGTGAATAAACTTTATGAATTAGTGGATAAGTTGTTGATTTGAAAAAGTTTAAGAAATATATGAATTAGACGCAGTTAGACGTACATATGTGAAGCAATGCACATGATAAAAGGATAAATACATTATGTGAAATATTAAAATGCAAAAATATGTTAAAATATGATGGAAAAACGTTAAATGAATTTCTGAATTAATAATCTCTAATTTTGAGATTATTATATGGGAATTTAATATGAGGCATAATGAATAATTTAGATACGTAAGTGTAAAGTACGCATACCCGACTTGGAGATTGAACGGGTTATGAATATATATATGGAAATGGGTTGGAAAACTAAATAAATTCAAGCAAATAGAATTTATATAGAATTTATGTTATTCTATCATAGGCAAAAGAAAGGAAAAGGTTGATCCGGGAAGCTCTCACGAACAAGGTAAGTAAGCAACTTTTCTGAATGAATTTCTATTTATTAAAATTTCTTTGAAATAATTGTAAAAGATGTTTTAACTGCTTTTCTTGATTTAACAAATGTTATTTGAAATTTATTTCTAAATTTTTAAGGATGACCATTCCTTAGTTCACTAGATATTTCAAATTGATTTATATAACTACTTTGTGATAAATGAAAACTGTTGTCCTGTGATATAATGTGTGAAAAATCATGCTAGCATGTCATGGATAAATTCATTTGCACAATGCATAAGGTTCACCTTAAAGGAATAAGCGGACCGATTGTCCCCCTTTGGTGTTACCGAGTCGCTAAAATAGGCCAAGGGCCGGCGGCGTCTCCTTGTGTGAAAGGAGATGAAGACGGATGGTCGCCTAGCTAGCCTCCATCTTAAGGGATCATGATTCATTCATTACAGTATCATTGTATATCCTCGAGGGGGTATAAGGTTGCTTTCCCTGATGATTTTAAATAAAAGATTTCTGCTCCGCAGGTAGCTGATCACTTGATAAGTGTCTCTACTAAATGCAGAGAAACCTTTTTGTTGAAAAAGATTTCCTTTAAAATGATTTTCTTGGAAATATATAATGCTTGCTTATTAGGTATACAACTCACGTTTTTATTTTCCAAACCCATAGACAGGTGAATGAAGAGACTCGGCAGAGGAACAAATAAAATATCATTTTAGCAAGAGAATAACTTTTGCAGTCATGATGATATAGTAGAATTTATGCTGAATGAATGTAATTAAGTTGTTGTTTTCATAAGGACAACTATGATTATAACATGCAGTGACATCTGATTTAGGAAAATGTTGAAATGTTTCTGATTTACTTGCATCATTGTATGTTGAATGGATAGAAATGACTTAGTTACTATCTGAGATATAATTAAGAGGAAATAAACTCTTATGAAAACATATTAAATTGGATAATTGTCCGTTAAAAACCTGCCGTGTGACAAAGCAACAATCTTGATCACGTTTACCAGTCAATACCGATCCCGAGATAGGGCTCAAGATGTGACGCTCGGGTTGGGGGCGCCATAGAGCTTGGTATCAGAGCATGGACTGGTAAATAGGCGTTGAAAAGTCTAAGTTTAAGGATAAAACATGATATATATGATTCTAAGAGAATTTTATAAGTCATTATATTGATATGTGATGATGTGTTGTAAAATGATTTGCAATGTGTTATTTTTAGTAGATAACTAATGCAGTTATATATTTGAACAGATGGCCGATAAGGGAAAACGAGTGATGAGTGCAAAAGAGTTAAAGAAGGAGATGGAAGAAGAAAAGAAACAAAAAATCAAAGAGAGTATTAATAGGTGCTTAGAATCACAATGTGATGCAGATCTTTTTTCATCAGCACCTCCAGGTTTTTCTCCTATACAGCATCCACCTTATCTGCAGAATAGATCCCAGGAGAGGCCAAACATTGTGGAGTCTAGCAGCAGGGCTCCTAGAGCTGAGGGTATATCGGCTTATCATTCTGGATCTTTAGGAACCTTTAGTACGCCCATAGATTTTATATCTCCTCAGGAAGTGCAGCGGTTTTGGAATAGTACTCCAGCACTTGTACCCCCTACTTCGGGACCTTGGTATAAATTTGAAGGTGGATATCTCCAATTCCGTTATGGAAAGACTTGGGAGAGCATTCGACAGAGGGAAAAAGATATGGTTCCTTTTATAGAGGAGAGTCATGCTAGAGGATTTATAGAGCCACCTGAATCTACTCCCCGTCCTGGTGAAGTTATGATCCATATGGATAGAAGTACAGGTAAATTATTTTCAATGGCAGCACCATTACGGTATCTTGAACCAGTAGTAGATGAAGAAGAAAATGGTAATGAAAGTGAAAGCAGCAGTGATAGTAGTGATAATAATGATAATGATGGAGGAGGAAACAATCATGCTTGGTCCGATACTAGCTCTATTATAGAGGAACCTACCGAGGTATCTCCTAGGCATAAGCGTTATCATTACTTTGGTAGGAGAGCGGGTAGGCGTTGAGTTTTCTTTATTTTATGAACCTTAATATGTATAATTATGAGATCATAAGACTTTGCTAAGAAGTGTTGTACCTCTGTATAAGTGTGATGTATGTAATATATGAGTGTGATGCTGTAATATAATGTGTGATGTTAGGAACTAAGGGTTATGGAATGTATGATAGTATACGTTTGTTAATGTGAATAATATGAAATATTGTGAATATGGATGGTTATGAATGCATGTGATGATGAATGTGCGAATTGATTTTTAATTCTATGCTGATAATTTATGTATGATGATCTAACCCTAATTATAAATGAAAGATTATATACCTTTATATATTCAGAAAAGCATCATGGTGGAAACAAGATCAGGAAGGACAACAAACAAGGGAAAAGAAGTTTTTCAGGAAATCCCTAGCCAACATGAGATGGGAGAAACTAGTAGACCAAAAAGGGCGGAACCTGAATCCAATAATGAAAGTTCAAGAACGCGACAAAGACGAGAGAGTGTAGGCCCAGAAAAAAATGTAGAAGAAGGAAGTGAGGCAAGGCAGGCACGGCTTATAGAGGAAAGGGTAGCAGCAGCAGTTAAGGAGGCAATGCAGCAGGCTACTCGTGATTGGGCAGCGTAGACAGCAGATATTATTCAAGGGTTGTGGGAAAGAACACAGCAGGCCCAGTTAGGTAGTACCAAAAGAGATAGAGCCATTCCGACGGCTGGCCCGACCCCCATGACAGCACCCACAGTAGATGAAAATCAGCTAATGGAAGCTGATAGAAAGGCGATTAATGCATTCTTGGCTCAGAGAGCCCCAAAATTTTCAGGAGAACCTGATCTGGTACAAGCGGAACAACGGATAACAGAGATTAAGAAATTATTTAGAATCTCTCTGTGTAATGATCGGTAGAAGGTATTATGCGCTACACATTTATTGATCAAGGATACGCATGAATGGTGGGAAACGATGTTGGTCACGATGACACAACCAGAAGAGGTATCATGGCCAACATTTGTTGAGGAGTTCAATAAGGAATACCTCCCTGTTGGTTTACAAAGTCAGAAAGTGATAGAATTTGAAAGGCTTTATCAGGGAAGAATGTCTGTTACCGAATACGCTACTAAGTTTAATGTCTTAGTTCGATATGTGCCCTGGATTGCTAATGAGCCAAGTAATAAGGCACAAAGATTCCAACAAGGACTGAGGCCGTATCTCAGAGGAAGCCTCGCTCCCTTGTTAATTAAAGATTATGCTTCGTGTCTTGAAAGAGCCAGAGCATTGGAAATTGAGGCATTAAGAACACAGGAATTAAGGTTTGGATAAAAAATGTTTGGTTTTGGAACAAAGGAAACTGAATTAGGAAGAGAAAGGGGTAAGAAGGGAAATGTAAAGAGAGGAAAAGGAGCTCCAAAGAAGAAACTCCCGCCTTTGTACAGAAAATGTCAAAGGCGACATTCAGGCGAATGCCTAAAAGGATCAAATCGTTGCTATAAATGCGGGCAAGAAGGCCATATAGCCAAGGAATGCAGAGCGGGTGAAGCAAAGGTCATTAACTGTTATATTTGTTACCAAAGAGGACATATCGCTCCGAATTTTCCGAATAAAGCACCAACATCCCAAGGTTGTGGAAGACCCGCACAGCTCAGGATACCGGGAACAGCAAATAGGCAGGGAACTACTACGAATCCGGTACATGTGGATGCTTTGACTCAGACTGAATCTCAGGAACAAAAAGAGAAGGTGGTCACAGGTATGGTTTATATTTTAGGAAATTCGGCAATTGCTTTGTTTGATTTTGGTGCTAGTCACTCATTCATAGCATGTCAATTTGTGGCCACCCATGCACTACCGGTAGAGGAAACCAATGAGATAATTCATGTAGAGTCCCCTGTATATCGGTTAGCCAGTGTTAGCCAAGTATGCAAAGCATGCCCAATTAGGATAGGATCATTGATTTTAGAAGCCAATTTGATCCTATTACCTATGACAGAATTTGATGTGATATTGGGTATGGATTGGTTGAGTCAGTGGGGAGCTACAATTGATTGCAAAAATAAGAAGGTTCAGTTAGAAAAAGCTCCAGAAAAAGAGATAGTCATTGGAAAGCTAAGAAGCCAGAAACCACTACGATATTAATATCATTCATGAAAGCGGTCAAAATGATTCACCAAAGGTGCCAAGCTTATTTGGTATCAATTAATGTAGAGAAAGGCATGGAGTTAGAAATAAATCAAATTCCAGTGGTTAAAGAATTTCCTGATGTATTTCCAAAGGAATTGACCATGTTACCTCCGCAAAGGGAAATGGATATGACTATTGATATCATACCAGGTACAACCCCAATCTCAAAGGCTCCATAGAGAATGGCACCGGCTGAAATGAATGAGTTGAGAACTCAAATACAGGAGTCGTTAGATAAAGGTTTATCAGACCAAGTGAAAAATAAATACCCATTGCCCAGAATTGATAATTTGTTTGATCAATTACAAGGAGCTACCTCATTTTCTAAGATTGATTTACAGTTAGGGTATCATTAGTTAAGAATATGTCCGACCGATGTTCATAAAACAGCTTTTCGAACTAGGTATGGACATTATGAATTTTTAGTGAGACCTTTTGGGCTCACTAATGCCCCTGCTGTATTCATGGATATGATGAATAGGGTATTTCAGGACTATCTTAATCAATTTGTGGTGGTATTTATCGATGATGTTCTGATTTACTCAAAGACTGAGAAAGAACATGAATTTCATTTGCGTAAGGTATTGGAAAGGCTGAGAAGAGAGAAATTGTATGCTAAGCTAAAGAAGTGTGAATTTTGGTTGAAACAAATAGGATTTCTGGGTCACATAATAACAGAACAAGGGATTCAAGTTGATCCCCAAAAGATTGAAGCAATTTTGTAATGGCAAAGGCCGACAACCATTACAGAAATTCGAAGTTTTCTTGGCTTAGCAGGGTATTCTAGAAGATTTGTTGAAGGATTTTCTCAATTATCGGCTCCATTAACAAAGTTGACTCGCAAAGGAGTCAGGTACGTATGGTTTGAGGAATGTGAGCGCAATTTTCAGGAATTAAAGCAGCGGTTAGTGGAAGCACCTATTTTAACCCTACCTGAAGGAAATGATGTTTTTGTGGTATATAGTGATGCCTCAAGAAAAGGTTTGGGTTGTGTATTAATACAAAGAGGCAAGGTGATAGCTTATGCATCACGACAGTTGAAGACCAATGAGGTTAATTACCCCACTCATGATTCGAAATTAGCAGCTGTGGTGTTTGCCTTAAAAATATGGAGACATTACCTGTATGGTACTAGGTGTGAAATTTATACAGATCATAAAAGCCTTAAGTATATTTTCACACAAAAGAAATTGAACATGAGACAAAGGAGATGGCTTGAGTTATTAAAAGATTATGATTTGAAGTACTATATCATCCAGGTAAGGCAAACGTAGTAGCTAATGCATTGAGCAAAAATGTCAGCATGGCGCATCTTATCACAAAACTTGAAGGGTTGCTTCAGGAAATAAGACAGTTAGAATTGATTGTATGTCCCCCTGGAGTTCAAACAAGGTTATCACAAATATACATACAGTCATCGTTGTTTGATCAAATTAAATCTGCACAGCAACAAGATGCAGATCTACATGCCTATGTGGAGAAAATGAAGAGAAAAGGATTGACAGAATTTTCTGTGGATGAGCAAGGTATGTATCGATACAAAGGTCGCTTACGTATACCTAGTACAACTGAGTTGAAGGAGCAAATTATTAAGGAAGCACATTTTTCACCCTTTCCATTCATCCAGGAGGCACTAAGATGTATCAGGATCTCAAGAAAGCATATTGGTGGAATAATATGAAAAGAGAGATCGCTGAATATGTAGCCAAGTGCCTAACTTTCCAAAGAGTGAAAGCTGATCATCAAAAGGTATCTGGAAAATTACAATCTCTGGAAGTTCCCGAGTGGAAATGGGATGATATTACTATGGATTTTATTGAAGGACTACCTAAGAATCATCTTGGGAATGATTCTATATGGGTAATCGTTGATCGATCATCTAAAGTTGCTCATTTTATACCGATAAAAAGAACATACACAGCAGAGAGGTTAGCCAAAGTCTACTATAAGGAGATAGTACGACTACATGGAGTGCCTAAATCAATAGTTTCCGATCGGGACACAACATTCACATCTCGATTCTGGAAAAGTTTGCACGAAACCCTAGGCACCCAACTCAAGTTCAGTACCACTTTTCATCCCCAAATAGATGGACAGATAGAGCGAGTCAATCAGATCATCGAGGATATGCTTCGTATGTGCACTTTAGAATTTGGTGGTTCGTGGGATGAATATGTATCTATAGCTGAATTTGCATATAATAACAACTATCAGTCTAGTATTCAAATGGCTCCATTTGAGGCGTTGTATGGACGTCGATGTCGAACGCCGTTGAACTGTGATGAAGTTGGAGAAAAGAAGCTAGCCCCAGATTTGTCTAAGAAAATGGCAGACAAAGTACAAATTCGTCGCCAGTGTATACTCACAGCCCAGAGTCGGCAGAAGAGTTATATAGTTTGTAAAAGAAAAGATCTAAATATCCAAGTTGGTGAACATGTATTCATCAAAGTGACGCCATTCAAGGGAGCTACGAGATTTGGAAAAAGGGGTAAGCTGAATCCCAAGTATATTGGACCATTTGAAGTGTTGGAGAAAATTGGAAAGTTAACTTATAGGATTGCTTTACCTCCGGCACTTGCCTTAGTACACAATGTTTTTCATATTTCCATGCTTAGGAAATATGTAGCAGATCCAAGCCATGTACTGGTAGCAGAAAGCCTACTGATCCAAGATCACTTGAATTATGAGGAAAGACCTATTAGAATCTTGGATTATAAGATACAGAAGCTTCGGAATAGAGAAATAGAATATGTAAAGATTCAGTGGAATCGATATTCCGAAGGCGAAGCTATATGGGAATTAAGGGAGGAAGTAGAAAGGAAATTCCTCCAGTTATTTAAAGAATAAACGGTTTTGGGACGAAACCTATTATAAGGGGGGGAGGATTGTGAAACCCTAGTTTGTATAGAAGTCATGTAAATGATATTGAATGAACTATGTGTGAATGATGTATTCATATTTGAAGTATTTGCAATTTTTAAGATTTTTTCAGTTAGTTCATCTATGTGAATAATTGTTTAAATTTATTACGTGAAGATAACGTGGTTTATTATGATTGAAATATCATATTAAATATGGATAAATATTATCATGTCATAAAAAGTCTAATTAAATCTCATAAGTGATTAATGAAGATTAGGAGGTTAATTATAGAACCAAGTTGTGATAATATTGAAAAATTCATAACTTGAAGACCTTAAGTCGAATTAAGGTGAAATTTGAGGGGGAAGCATATAATTTTATGCTTAATGTCATGGAAAAATTAGAATATGAAAATTTTGATGAAAATTGATCATCACCGTTCAAAACTTAAAATGATGATAACTTGGGCTAGAAAGATCGGATTTAGATGAAATTTGAAATGAACGGCTAAAATTATGAAATCAAGGTTTTGGATGGATTTGATCATGCAAATGATTAATGGATTAATGTTTCACGAAATTTTGATTGAGGATTTTGATTTTTCCAATCGTAAAGTAAATGACATTTATGATGAAATTGAATAAAATAAACAAATGAAAGAAGACAAATTTCAGGTGTCAAGAGAGGATAATTTGTAGGGTATTATGTAATTTATTAAAAATGAGAAAATCCCTGCAATTATCTCTTAATTAAAATGCATAATTTATGGGTCAAATGGAAAATGGAATAGGTGGCAGATTATGGACGTCCAAACAGCATTATAGTTGGATTTTTGGAATTTTTTAATAATAAAATGTATACCCAAAGTCAACAAGGAGTTAATGTGGATACTTTTGCATTAAATTTAAGTGGAATTCGGATTTATTAGGAGCTGATCTAGACTGTTGAATGGAAGATGAAAAAGTGGACAGCAACATGCTCTTTGGGTGATGTGGACGGTTTTGGCAGCTCAATGCATACTTTATGATTTTTTTATTAACCAAAATTGACCCTAAATGCCCTACTCTACTAGATAATTAATGAGTGATTAATTAAATCTGTGAAAAAATTTATTATGATAAGATCATCTGCTGCAAATTTGGGACGTGGACAGGCATCAAAAAATGGGCAGAAAATGGTGACCGTTCAAGTGGACAGAAAAGCCATTTTTATATTTTTTTAAAAATTTTAAAATGCACAGATAATTATCTTAGGTAATAGGGGATGTAAATGTGCATTTATTAATTGCAAAAATTTGTTGAAAAATGGGAGAATAGCAGCTGATGGTGGACGTGCAACAGATGGACAGCCTTGTGATGATTTAATGCAATGGATAATTAGTGAATTTATAATTAAGAAAAAAATAATTTTAATGGCCCACAAGCTGCCATGTCATCTAAGAGGATAGGAATGCATTGGAAATTGCATGGATGATGTGGCATGTGGGGCCCATTTGCTGGAAATTTCCAGCTAATTGCATATAAGCAAGGGGACGTCCAAGCATAGGGCTGGGTACTTAGAAAAAAATCTGCATTTTGAGTCTTCATTTCAGCAGCACCCTACGTCCCTCTTTTTCACCCCTTTCAAACCCAAAAATTTAGTGAAGAAACAAAGAAAGAAAAGGAGGAGTTAAGAAGAAGAAGCTTGCTTGAGAAAAGGAGAAGTGAAGTAGCACTCAATACAAGTAAGTAGATGATTTGAGTTGAGTGATTCTAATTCAGTTTTTCTAATTTAATTTGTGAGCTATGCATGTGTTTCATTTGGGAATTTAATGAAAGTTTATAACAAGTAGTATACTTAAGAGTTAGAAGTAAGTAGGAAGTGATTTGTGTGATATATATGCTTCAACACTAGCTTAAATATGCTAAAAAATTGTGTTTTAAGTTTCTGTTTGAATTAGTGAATGTAATCATGTGATAATTCATGAATTAGTGTTGGTTATATCTGAAATTTAGCATGTGTTGTGAAGTATAGAAGGTAAGCTAGTTAAGATTTCTTCTAAGACCCGAAATTCACTCCTAAATGATGAAAATGATATATGAAATGATTTAAATAAATTATGGATGAAATGTAGGGTAAAATACCCTAGATATAGGGTATTTTACCCGAAATTCACTCCTAAATGATGAAAATGATATATGAAATGATTTAAATAAATTATGGATGAAATGTAGGGTAAAATACCCTAGATATAGGACACTTTGGACGTGAATAAGGGCATCACATAAACTGCCTAAATTCGGATTTTAACCGAAGTGAAAAGTGGACGTCCAAATGGTGTAAACGGGTACCCTATACATGTGGAAAATGTTGCTGTTTTGCAAATAACATATATATGGAGTTTAAATATGTGAAAATGCATTGAAATTAGGGCAAAGAAATTGAGATAAATTTCCAGAATTAAACAGATAAAAATCTGTTTATGTTGGAGTATCAAAAGAGACGTATAAAGTGTGAAAATTGGATGTCAAAGTGGCTGTTTTTGTAAGTTCGAGAATTGTGAATTAAAAATTCATAAAAATGCATTAATTAGGTGTTAAATGAAGTGAATAAACTTTCTGAATTAGTGGATAAGTTGTTGATTTGAAAAATTTTAAGAAATATATGAATTAGACGCAGTTAGACGTACATATGTGAAGCAATGCACATGATAAAAGGATAAATACATTATGTGAAATATTAAAATACAAAAATATGTTAAAATATGTTGGAAAAATGTGAAATGCATTGCTGAATTAATAATCTCTAATTTTGAGATTATTATATGAGAATTTAATATGAGGCATAATGAATAATTTAGATACGTAAGTGTAAAGTACGCATACCCGACTTGGAGATTAAACGGGTTATGAATATATATATATATATATGAAAATGGGTTGGAAAACTAAATAAATGCAAGCAAATAGAATTTATATAGAATTTATGTTATTCTGTCATAGGCAAAGGAAAGGAAAAGGTTGATCCGGGAAGCTCTCACGAACAAGGTAAGCAAGCAACTTTTCTAAATGAATTTCTCTTTATTAAAATTTCCTTGAAATTATTGTAAAAGATGTTTTAACTTCTTTTCTTGATTTAACAAATGTTATTTGAAATTTATTTCTAAATTTTTAAGAATGGTTATTCCTTAGTTCACTAGGTATTTTAAATTGATTTATATAACTGCTTTGTGATAAATGAAAACTGTTGTCCTGTGATATAATGTGTGAAAAATCATGCTAGCATGTCATGGATAAATTCATGTGCACGCATAAGGTTCACCTTAAAGGAATAAGCGGACCAATTGTCCCCCTTTGGTGTTACCGAGTCGCCGGCGGCGTCTCCTTGTTTGAAAGGAGATGAAGACGGATGATCGCCTAGCTAGCCTTTATCCTAAGGGATCATGATTCATTCATTACAGTATCATTGTATATCCCCGAGGGGGTATAAGTTTGCTTTCCCTAATGATTTTAAATAAAATATTTCTGCTCCGCAGGTAGCTGATCACTTGATAAGTGTCTCTACTAAATGCAGAGAAACCTTTTTGTTGAAAAAGATTTCCTTTAAAATGATTTGCTTGGAAATATATAATGCTTGCTTATTGAGTATAGAACTCACGTTTTTGTTTTCCAAACCCATAGACAGGTGAATGAAGAGACTCGGCAGAGGAACAAATAAAATATCATTTTAGCAAGAGAATAACTTTTGCAATCATGATGATATAGTAGAATTTATGCTGAATGAATGTAATTAAGTTGTTTTTTTCATAAGGACAACTATGATTATAACATGCAGTGACATCTGATTTAGGAAACTGTTGAAATGTTTCTGATTTACTTGCATCATTGTATGTTGAATGGATAGAAATGACTTAGTTACTACCTGATATATAATTAAGAGGAAATAAACTCTTATGAAAACATATTAAATTGGATAATTGTCCGTTAAAAACTCGACGTGTGACAGGGCAACAATCCTGATCACGTTTACCAGTCAATACCGATCCCGAGGTAAGGCTCAAGATGTGACGCTCGGGTTGGGGGCGCCACAACTTATTTAGAATTATAAGTTCTATGTGATTCAATGATTGAATGTATGTATGTGTGGAATGAAAATTTAATTGTAGAAAAGTATGAAGAGATACTATGAATGAGATGATGAAATTTACTACGAGTGTATTGCCGCTTGTATGATATATGATGTTGATTGTAAAGAAATGATTGATGAATAATGGTGTGAATATAGAGATATGAACGATGATGAACGAAAAAAAAAATTTGGACGAGATACAATTAAGAACCGCCGCGTGATCAGGGAAACAAACCTTATTCACATTTACCAATCAATAAGGACTTGAGGTAAGGAAAACACGTCTCGGTTTGGGGCTCCACATCCTTACTCCGGGATCTTGTCGATTGGTAAATGTGAGTCAGGATTATTGCCCTGATCATGCGGCGGGTTCTTAATTAGATCTCGTCCAATTTTCTTTTTTTTCTTTTCATTCGTCACTTAAGCATACATTATATTCATAATAAACTCATCCATATCATCATAAAAACCATTCGATTCATAATAAACTCATCCATATCATCATAAAACCATTTATATCTTCTTTTTATTGAAAACATTCACATAAGTACAATAATGCATGTAATATTCATAAATCATGCCTTCAACATGATTATCATACATTTGTCCTTTTGGACGCATACATATAACTGCAATTAAATTTGTAGGCCATTTCTACCTGACATCCTTTAAGAATCAACTCCATAGCCTGTTTGTCATTTTGAAAACACATATGAGTAATAATACTCAGCAAACAAGCCTTTTTCTTTGGCAAGTAAACATTTTCCTTTCATTCAAATGCATTTCTCCCCATTTGGTAGGAGACACTTACTACGTGATCAATTACCAATGGGGCAGAAACCTTTTCATGCATTTCATGAGAATGCAATGCATTCACTCATTCATGACTTTCCTTGTGCCTCCAACCTTTGGAAGGACGTCGCGGGCACACAGCCCTAGCAACTTGGCAATAGTGAAGGAGGACCTTCTGATTCGCTTACTACCTCCACCAAAGTCTCTTCCTTGTGTACCATGAACATACACATATGCCGGCATGACATGCTCCATAAAAACTTGATAAATCATTTAGAAAGTAATTTAACAAGCAGTTAGCAATCATTTCATGTAAAGGATTATAGGAATGACCATCCTTAAATTTAATTCATAAAACATGTAAGCAAACAATTTGCAATCATTTAGAAATATTTAGAAAACATATAGCTTGCTTACCTCCTCAGTTGGTGTCATCGACTTTCTCTTTTCCTTTTTCTATTCAAGGAAAAAGGATATTTTATTTCTTCTATTCAAGCTACTTCCCATGCATGTTCTATAATATTTAGGCATTATTTCTTTATATGGATATTTTTATCCATAGGTTCCTCAAAAATTCCATCTTTATATTTAAATATTAATCTCAAAATTTTTCAAAAATCACGCTATTTACTGTAGCAAATCATTGTAGTAAATCACTGTAGCAGTTACTGTTCATCCCGAGGTTACTATTCACAGAGACATGGTTACTGTTCATGGGTTCCAAAAATTGATTTTTTTTCCAAAAATAAAAAATACAATGACATATCTTATGCCTAGTATATCATAGAAAATTTTAAACATTTTCAATTTATCATCATTTACTTGGCGAAAAAATCATTTTCTCCATATATTAAAAATCAACATAAATTCACTTAAGCATAATCCTTAATTCCAAAAATCATAAAATTACTACATCATCATTACAACATCATATTTATCATAATCATACATCCCAAATCATCATTTATCAATTTTGGAGTATTATTTTCACATATCATATGCTATCTTCCCGAATATCCTATCTTCGCTCCAAATTTTTTATGTTTTGGCATAATTCTATTTAAGCATTATATCTATACTTATTTTCTCATGCTTAAGAATTATCTAAGCATGTTTTTACCCTACTTAATATCCAAAAAAAATTTGGATAGAAATCACTTACCCTAAGTGGAGATACGCCTCTTTTTCTTACACTTTCTCTCTCTACCTTACTTTTTTTTTCATTGGATGTGGGGGTTGGTTTGGGGACTTGGAATGGCTCAAATGGAGCTGGGATTTCTTGGCCTTGGACGTTCTCCTTGCTGCCATATTTATAGTGTTGCATTCTTCAAGAATTTGGAATTTACCCCTAGCTTTGAGGTATTTAATTATAAATTGGTATTTATTTTTAATATGGAAAATCGCTTTGAGCCACGAGCTGCCCACCCTATGCTGCTCTATTTTCTACCTGTTTTTTTATTTTTAAAATTAATTAATTTAGGCTAAATAAATCTTAGCCGTTGATTAAAGATGAGGTTGATCATGGACCATTGATCTTGGTCAAACCTCCGGCCACCCTAGCCTGCTCCAGCTGCCTTTTAATTAATTTTTTTTAATTATTTATTTTAAATAAAAAGTCAAAAGTTAATTAATGTAAAGTTAGGCTACTTTTTTATCTTCATTTGACGTGTCATCTTGACCCTTGATTTGTGATTTTCATCACATCTTAACCCATTCATCATGTCCATCATGAATTTTTAATCATCCATAAAAAAATTTATCGAATTCCGACGCCCATATTGCAAATTATGATTTTTTCTTTAATTTTCCACAAAAATCCAAAATTGGATTAAAATATCAAAAAGTAATGCTATTTTGTCTTGTAGTGATTAAATCTCCTTTTTCATCTTTTTATGATTAAGTTAATCTAAGTGATTAACTCTTAATCACGTGTCTTAATCAAGGATTACTATTCACGTGCACTATTCCTCCGATTTTTATATATAATTATTTTAACCTCTATTCCGACATATTTTATACTTATGAATGTATATTTCCTGAATATATTACCTAAGGTTTACAACCCTAAGATTTTATGCACGTGTCTAAGATCGGGGTTTCACAATCCTCCCCCCCTAATAATAGGTTTCGTCCCAAAACCTGTTGCCCTTCAAATATTTCATTACGCTTTTTCTGCGTAATTAGACATCTATATTCAAAAGCATATTAACATTTTCTGGATTTTGCTAATTCATATGAAGGAAATCCTTCTTTTTGCCTATCTTTAAATGTATTGGGATTTCAAACAATTCCCTTCATCATTGCACCCCATTTATTTAGCCTCAATTTTTATCATAGGATTAAATATTATCATGCTTATCATACCTTGCATACTTGATTCTTTACTTGCCATTTTATATCCTTGGTTTCTTCTACCCATAATGTGTGTGTGGTTACATATTAGTATGAATATGTAACATCTGAATTAAATAATGAATTTCTTAAAATTTAAATCATACCTGTAACCAATTCTTCCTCAGTTTCTTGAGATTCCATCCCGGTGAGGGCTTGGACACGCACAGGGTTGTTGGCTATGGCGGGGGCTTTCTGTTGGTCCAACCTTCCTTGAGTTGGAGCTTCCTGTGTTTTGTTTGGGCAGTCGAATGATATATGCCCGACTTGGCCACATATGAAGCACTTGGTTGTTCTGCATTCCCGAGCCATATGTCCCACTTGACCACACTTAAAATATTTCCTGAATCCTTGGAAGCATTCACCAGATTGGTGCTTATGGCAAGTTTTGCAAGGTGAGGTACTCTTTCCCTTGGAACTGGATTCCTCCTTTCCATCCATTGTCTTCTCATTTTTCCCTTTCTTGGCCCCATTTTCCTTGAGAGCCCAGACGAATTGCTCTTGAGCTTGCCTAAGCTCCTGTGTCCTCATGAACTCCATTTCTAATGCCCTAGCTCCTTCTATACTAGAGGCATAATCTTTTATTAGTAAGGGGGTTAGTCCCTCCCTTAATTGGGGTCTCAGCCCACGTTGGAACCTCTGTGCCTTATTTTCTGACACATTAGCAATCCATGGTACATACCTAACTAAGGCATCGAATCTTGTTCATATTCAGTCACCGTCATTTTGCCTTGATAGAGTTTCTCAAACTCTATCACCTTTTGGCTTTGCATGCCTACCGGAAGGTATTCTTTATTAAATTCTTCCAAAAATTCTTGCCACGTAACCCGTTATGGGTGTGGCATGGTAATCATCAATGTTTCCCACCATTCATAAGCGTCTTTAACCAGCAGGTGGGTAGCACATAAGACCTTTTGCTGATCATTGCAAGGCGAAATCCGAAATAACTTTTTGATTTCCATGATCCATTGCTCTGCAATGATGGGGTCTGGTTCCACAGCAAACTTAGGGGGTCGTTGGGCTAGGAAGGCATTAATAGACTTTCTATCAGCCTCTAGGAGGGCATCTTCTACACCTCTAGAAAAATTAGAGTTGGCCGATGGGCCGGGTCTTTCCCCATTATCACCTTGCAGTGAGGCCCGCTGATTTCTTTCCCACATACCTTGTATTATTTCGGTGGCCTGAGTTGTCCATTGTTGCATTGCCTTTTCCATGGCTGCAGCTATCCTTTCTTCTATCTGCCTTTCTTGGTTAGCTCTCCTTTCTGCATGGAATTCAGAGCTAGCCTCTTCTCGTCGTTGATGGGTCCTTGATGTCTATCCTTTTGACTCAGACCTTTTGGTTCGTTTACTGGTTTCTTCTACTTTGGGTCGGCTAACCGATTCTCTTATCGGTGCCTTCCCTTTATTCAGCCTAGCTCCGGCTCTTGTAGTTGGCATTTTTGCTTTCTATATGCACAAAACTTTGGTTAGTATCATAACATTCTTATAATACTAACATTCATAACATTATTCATATTCAAGCATCTATGTCACATACATCCATATATGTTTCTCATATATGTATTGTTTTATATCAATATCATAGAAATATCGTAACCTCTTAAACATGTAAATTCAAACATTAGTTCTTTCTTTTCATGCCTATCTATCAATTCATGCTCTATTTCTAACTTTTGTGGTATCATTCCTTTTCTACCACCATTCTTAATTTTTCTCTTTCCACGCCTATTTTCCAATCCTTGCTCTGATACTACTTTTTTGTGGTATCAAACCTATCCTTTAGTCATCCTTTATTTTCTCCTTCTCCCGCCTATTTACCAATCCTTGCTCTGATACCATTCTCTGTGGCGCCCCGAACCGAGGCATCACATTTGTCCTTACTCCGGGATCTTGTTAATTGGTAAATGTGAGTAAGGATTGTTGCCCTGATCATGCGGTGGGTTTTTAATTGGATCTCGTCCAATTTTTTTTTCTTTTCTTTTCATTCGTCACTTAAGCATACACTATATTCATAATAAACTCATCCATATCATCATAAAAACCATTCAATTCATAATAAACTCATCCATATCATCATAAAACCATTTATATCTTTTTTTTATTGAAAAAATTCAAATAAGTACAATCATGTGTGTAATATCCATAAAACATGTCTTCAACATGATTATCATACATTTGTCCTTTTGGACGCATACATATAACTGCAATTAAATTTACAGGACATTTCTACCTGGCATCCTTTAAGAGTCATCTCCATAGCCTGTTTGTCATTTTGAAAACATATATGAGTAATAATACTTAGTAAGCAAGCCTTTTTCTTTGGCAAGTAAATATTTTTCCTTTCATTCAAATGCATTTCTCCGCATTTGGTAGGGGACACTTATCAAGTGATCAATTACCAATGGGACAGAAACCTTTTTATGCATTCCATAAGAATGCATTGCATTCACTCATTCATGACTTTCCTTGTGCCTCAAACCTTTGGAAGGATGACGCCGGTATACAGCCCTTGCGACTTGACAATAGTGAAGGGGGACTCTCTGATCCGCTTACTACCTCCACCAAATCCTCTTCCTTGTGCACCATGAACATACACATATGCCGGCATGACATGCTTGATAATTGGAAATTAACATTATATTATGTGGGCATTTTATACCAATCTTATGGGGAATTATTTGAGTTCAATATGAAATTTGGTTTAAAATGTGATTTTTGCATCAATTGGGTGTTGAACATGAATTTTAGGATATTTAATAACTTTTATAATCTTTCGGCTTGAAATTTCATTCCATTCTTTTGTCTAAGGGAATTCGGACAAGAAGAAATAGGGAACACTTAAGAGCACGATGGATGAAAGAAAAGATAAACCAAAACAAGCAAGGATGTCGGCGCCTATGCGCCACCCTACAAGCTCATGCCAGAATCTCCAACACCACATTTCAGTCTGCTTCCAGAGAGTTGGCGCCTAGGCGCCAGCAAGTAGCGCCCAGGCGCGACTTCACCAACGTGCTGAAACGTCTGAAAGGGTTTTGGGGATCACAAGGTAGAATTGCTTCCAGGGAGTTGGCGCCTAGGCGCCATGACATGCTCATACAGGACTTCCAAGAGGATTTTCTAGGCGCCAACTAAAATAGCGCCCCGGCGCCGTATCAATCAGAAAGTTCCAGCAAGTTGGTGCCTAGGAGCCGAACAGGTGGCGCCTAGACGCCAATACACAGACCTGCGTACGATTGCGAGCAGCTGGCTTGTTTTAAGGGTTGTATAAAAACCCTTTGAGGGTTCCGGACTGAGGGAGGAACTTTCAAAGGATAAGAGAAAAGACCTTTTTTTTAGAGCGAGGTGGAGAGCACAGGAGAGGAGAATCGGCGAGTTGCGTGGGGCGACCGACACATCATCGGAGGTCCAAACCAATAAGCTTTTCTTTTCTTTGTTTTTATTGTCTTGCTTAAAATGAGATATTATGTTAATTCTCTTTCGGACTTAAACATGCTAGGCTAAACCCTTAATCTAGGATTTAGGATGTAGCATGCGTACAATGTAGCGTGGTGTGGATGTTAATTTATTTATGATGGATATTGTTGTTAATTTAATATCTTGTGATTTTAACTCTTGCTTGGTGTGAAGGCCTGCACTTTGGCAATGATTCCTATATATTAGGTGATGGAACTGAGAGGTGAAAATCTAATATACGATAATCAAGATATTAAACCTGGAAATCTAAGACCATGAGAATAGGCATGATGACCTTGAGGAATTCCGTGAACAAACCACAGAACTTAATCGATTCTAATGAACTTAATCCCATGAGAATAGGTGGTTAAGAAGATTAGAGTACGCCTTGTAGGTTTCGTGAGAAGGTGCAAGGATAAATTAGGGATTGTTCTCCTTTAACAAACAATATCCGTATTAAATAACTATACCACTACCCGTTACAAAAGACGCATGTGAAATTCTAAACCCTAGATACTCACACTCTCGTTTTCTCCACTCATTTTAATTTCTATTTTATTTTCTCTTCCCAATTCTCTGTTTCTTTTCCATTTAATACATCCTCTTTCAACTTTTCTAATCCATTTAATCCGACGAGAAAGTGTTTAAAACTAAAATTTTTAGTCTCGAATTCCCTGTGGATCGATATTTTATATACTACAATCTACGACCCGTGCACTTGCGGTGAGATTGCGAATAAGTATTTTGGCGCCGTTGCCGAGGAATTCGGCGTTACTTTAAGTTTTATTTTTTTGAAAATACTTTCTTTGTTCTTTTCTTTTCTTTCTTTATTCTCTTTCTTTTATTGTATCTTCTTCTTTCCTTTGAATTAGCTAGTGAATCTTTGTATGCACCCACATACATGAAGTTTCGCAAAACAACTAGCTGAAAAACTCTTTGTTGCTGACCCTAAAATTGAACGTTCTTTTAGGAGAAGAATTCGTGAGTATAAACAGCAACAAAATCCTGAAGACACTATGGTAGAATACAACAATCCAAACCCGCCACATCAAGAGTAGAAGGAAGGCCAGGCTGAGAACAATCCTCCTCCAAGAAGGGTAACTCTTAGTGATCAGAACCGCCCGAACCCTCGTGGATTCCCGATCATGCATAGTTGAACCAGAGATCGATGGGAGAAATTTTGAACTAAATCCCAGACTCATCCGGATGGTTCAACAAGACCAATTTATAGGACTACCCTCTGAAAACCCAACCGTTCACATCACCAAGTTCCTGCAGTTGTGCAGCACGATTAGGGTGCAAAATATCCCACGTGAGGTAATCTATCTACAACTTTTCCCGTTTTCTCTTCGCGACAGGGCAAGCGAGTGGTTCTATTCTATGCCGCCCGATACTTTCAACACATGGGACGAGCTCTCTACTGCTTTCCTGGAAAAATTCTTTCCACCCAATAAAACCAGGAAAATTAGAGACGAGATCAATCAGTTCGCCCAAAAAGATGGAAAAACCTTATATGATGCGTGGGAGAGAATGAAAGATCTGCAGCGCAAGTGTCCACATCATGGCATCTCGCAGGGTGATATTATTGAAAACCTTTTCAATGGACTCGATCGACCTAGCCGAAGCGCCATCAATTCAGCTGTTGGTGATCGATTCATGCGACTCACTGACGAGGAGGCTCTCGAGCTTCTCAATGACTTGGCGCTTTATGATTCTCAATATGGTGACGTCCGAGGACCCTCTCAGCGAGGTAATGTATATGATATCGAGTCTCTAAATTCTCTTCATGCTAAAATTGATCAAATTTTGCAACAGAAGAAACAGGAACCCAAGGATCAGAATCCATCTTCTTCTCGGCACATTTCATGTGAGATCTGTGGAGCTTCACGCTACACATCTGAGTGTAGTTTTTCCATACAGGACACCACAGGCGAGCAAGCTAATGCAATCAACAACCAGTATGACACGCGTACTCATAGTAACCCGTACTCAAACACTTACAACCATGGATGGAGGAACCACCCCAATTTCTCCTGGACAAACCAGTCAAACACCCAAAATTATACTCAAAATAATAAGCCACCTGGTTTCCTTAGAAAACCACTGAACCATCCTTCATATCAAACCCAACAAGCCATACCTGCACCACCTCAAGCCCAACCCACTGAGTTCATGCTCGAAAATATCATTCTAATGCTCAAGAAAAATGATGAAAGAATGGATCAAATGCAAACCCACATCAAGTTGCTTGAAAATCAAATTGCTCAGAATGCCACCGCCTCATCCTAAAGAAACCAGGGCAAACTCCCTAGCCAACCTGAGGTAAACCCTAGGGAACAGGTGCAGGCAGTTACCTTGCGAAGTGGAAAGCAGCTCGACCCATCTCAAATGGTCACAGAAAAGGATGCCGAGCAGGAAAAGAATCAAGAAGAGGAGCCACAATCAGAACCAGTGGTGGAGAAGCCATATGTACCACCACCTCCTTACAAGCCTCCTCTCCCCTTCCCACAAAGGCAACGACAGGCTAAGCTCCAAAAGCAGTTCAAGAAATTTATTTCTACTCTCAAGAACCTGTTAATCAACGTGCCTTTCATTGACATGCTTTCCCAAATGCCAGCTTATGCAAAATTTCTCAAGGACATGTTTTCCAACAAAAGAAAACTCGAGGAGTACGGAACCATTGCACTCACTGAGGAGTGCAGCGCTATTTTGCAGAACAAGTTACCTGAGAAGCTAAAGGACCCTGAAAGCTTTTCCATTCCATGTGCTCTTGAGAATATCCAAATCAGCAGAGCGCTATGTGATCTCAGAGCTAGTGTAAGTCTGATCCCACTCTCCATCTGTAAAAAGCTGAACATGGGTAATCCAAAACCAACGTCTATGTCTCTCCAATTGGCCGACCGATCAATCAAATTCCCAATTGGCATTCTTGAAGACGTTCCCTTGAAAGTCGGCAAATTGTTCATCCCAGTCAACTTTGTAGTCCTCGACATGGAGGAGGATCGCCAAATCCTAATAATTCTCGGACGAACTTTCTTAGCCACTGCTGGAGCCATCATAGACGTCAAGAATGACCGACTCTCACTGACAGTTGGAGATGAAAAGATTGAATTTAATCTTTCTGAGGCAACAAAGCACCTATCAACCGATGACTCTTGCCTACGGGCCGACGTCATTAACCCATTGCCGATCGAAGAAAAAGATGACCCGATTGAGATATGTATCATTCAGAGTGTAACTGTTGAAAATGATAACCCTGAACTGTCTGCTTGTGTAGCTCTCTAGGATGGAAGCCCTTTTATCTCACTTGCTGCCGACTCATCTCCTGGGAAGCTAGACATAGACCTCAATTCGTTTCCCTCGACGAAAACAAAGGAAGAAACACCAAAGGTAGAACTCAAACCTCTTCCTAAAAATCTCAGGTATGCATTTCTTGGTCCAAATGATACTTATCCAGTCATAATCGATGCAAATCTTTCTGAATCCCAATCTGATGAACTATTATCTGAATTAAGAAAGCATAGGAAGGCAATTGGATACTGCATTAATGACCTACCTGGTACTAGTCCTCTATGCATGCACAAAATTTTAATGGAGGAAGATTGTAAGACAAGCATTGAACCTCAAAGACGTCCGAATCCAAACATGAAAGAAGTGGTGAAAAAGGAAATTTTAAAACTTCTTGATGCCGGAATCATCTACTCTATTTCCGATAGTAGTTGGGTAAGCCCAGTACATGTGGTACCCAAGAAAGGCGGTATGACTATTGTGAAAAATGATAAAAATGAACTTATACCCACGAAGATAGTCACAGGTTGGCGAATGTGCATCGATTATCGCAAATTAAATATTGCCACCCGAAAGGATCATTTTCCTTTGCCTTTCATTGATCAAATGCTTGAACGACTTGCCAATCACTCTTATTTTTGCTATTTGGATGGTTACTCTAGCTACTTTCAGATTCCTATTCACCTAAAGGATCAAGAGAAAATCACTTTCACCTGTCCATATGGCACTTTTGCATATAGACGCATGCCTTTTGGTCTTTGCAACACACCGGCCACTTTTCAACGATGCATGATGGCCATATTTTCTGATTACATTGAACACATAATGGAAGTATTTATGGATGATTTTTCTATTTATGGCACTACATTTGAATCATGCTTATCTAACCTGTCTAAGGTTTTACAGAGGTGCGAAGAAACCAACTTAGTTTTGAACTGGAAAAAGTGTCATTTCATGGTACAGGAAGGAATTGTATTAGGGCATTTAATTTCAAGCCAAGGTATTGAGGTTGACCGGGCGAAAATAGAGGTCATTGAAAAATTACCACCACCTAATTCGGTCAAAGGAATTCAGAGTTTTCTGGGACATGCGGGCTTCTATCGATGTTTCATTAAAGATTTTTCTAAGATTGTTAAGCCACTGACTAACCTGCTAAGTCAAGATGTAAAATTTATTTTTTCTGATTACTGTCTAAAGTCGTTTTGTGGGTTAAAAGAAGCTTTGACCACCGCCCCAATTATACAGCCACCTGACTGGAGCTTACCATTTGAGATCATGTACGATGCAAGTGACCATGCGATTGGGGCAGTTTTGGGTCAACGAAAGGATAATAAGCCAGTAGTGATCTACTATGCAAGCAAAACCCTGAATGATGCTCAAGTCAACTATGCAACCACTGAAAAAGAATTGCTAGCTGTTGTGTTCGATATTGATAAATTTCGTTCTTATCTTGTAGGATCAAAGGTGATTGATTACACAGACCACGCGGCCATTCGCTATCTAATTGCCAAGAAAGATGCCAAACCAAGGTTGATTCGTTGGATCCTACTATTACAAGAATTTGACCTTGAAATCCGAGACAAGAAAGGCATAGAGAATGTGGTAGCTGATCATTTGTCTAGACTACCAGCAAATGAGGAAAGTATTCTATCCAAAGATGAGCAAATCAACGAGGATTTCCCCGATTAGCAACTGCTTGCACTCGAGGAAATACCAATGCCCTGGTATGGAGACATTGTTAATTATTTAGTCTGTCAAGAAATTCCATCCAATTTCAACTATCAACAGAAAAAGAGATTCTTGGCGGACGTTAAATACTACATATGGGAGGACCCATACCTTTACAAGAGCTGCGGCGATGGTTTGATTCGCCAATGTGTACCAAACAAGGAAATCCAAAGCATTCTTTATCACTGTCATTCTTCACCCTACGGCGGACACATGGGTCCCACAAAAACTGCAGCAAAAGTCCCACAATCAGGTTTCTTCTGGCCCACTTTGTTCAAAGATGTTCGATCTTTTACACTAACCTGTGATAGGTGCCAAAGAACAGGAAACATCTCAAAGCGAAACGAGATGCCACTCACAAACATTCTCAAGGTCGAACCGTTCGATGTCTAGGGCATAGATTTCATGGGACCTTTTCCATCCTCATTCAACAACCAGTACATACTGCTTGCAGTTGACTACATAACTAGATGGGTGGAGGCGATTGCTTCTCCAACAAATGACTCACAGGTGGTCACTAAATTCTTAAAACGCAACATTTTTACCAGATTTGGTTTACCATGAGCAATCATAAGTGACGGAGGAAGCCACTTCTATAACAAGCAAATGGAGCAACTGCTCAAGAAATATGTGGTCACACATAAGATCGCCACCCCATACCACCCACAAACAAGTGGTCAGGCTGAAATCTCGAACCGCGAGATTAAACACATACTTGAGAAGACGGTGTCCCAATCACGGCGAGATTGGTCAAGGCAACTCGATGATGCTCATTGGGCATACCACACTGCATTCAAAACTCCGATCGGGACAACACCTTTCTAACTAGTCTATGGAAAATCATGTCACTTGCCTGTAGAGCCGGAGCACAAACATACTGGGCAATCAAATTTTTTAATTTTGATATGAAATCTGCAGGAGAAAGGCGCCTACTACAGCTTAATGAACTCGAGGAGATTCGACTCGATGCCTATGAAAATTCAAAGATGTACAAGGAAAAAACAAAATTTTGGCATGACAAACACATCCGGCAGAAGGTAATCAAAGCTAATGACCTGGTGTTGTTTTTTAATTCATGTTTTAAATTGTTTCCAGGAAAATTGAAGTCGAGGTGGTCGGGACCATTCAAAGTATTACAAGTGTTTCCTCATGGAGCTGTTAAAATTTGGAGTGAAAAGACGGGAGCATTCAAAGTCAATGGGCAGCGCCTCAAGCCCTACTTCTCAGGGGATCACATTCCAATAGGAGTCATCTACTCCTTCTATGAAACCACGCCACCCAACTGAAAATCTGTAGTCGGGCTGACGACTTTAAACCAAGCGCTTCTCGGGAGGCAACCCGAACTTTTTCAATTTCCTCTTTCAGAGCCTACTTGGAAGGAAGCACCATGGGATGGAAATTCGGTTCAACTCGCCAAAACAGGAAAGTTAACATCTCAAATCTTTTACAATCTCTCTTTATTTTGATGGTATGATTTACATTGAGTACAATGTCAATTTCAAGTGTGGGGGTTAATGCATTGTATTAATTTTCTTTGAATTTTTTTCATTACACTACCATGATGATGATATGTTTTGTCATAATTTTTGAAAATTTTGGGTAAATCTTGCCATTAGACTGATCGAGACCCCACTTTGAACTCTTGTACGTCTTATAAGCAAACCATATTTGGAATTTCAAAATCTTTGAATGACAAAAAGAGCTGAACCATGGTGAAAGGTTAAATTTGTTTTAAACATGTACTCTTTGAAAATACTTGGATTTTTTTCCTGAATCATTTGATGAAACTGATATACCTAGGAACCAATTCTGTTTTCTTTTAAAATCGGAGTAATCCTCTCTAATTTATCAAAGGTTGTTTGTAATGCACACAATTGTCATCCAAAAAGGTAGTTTGTCCCATATACATAAAAAAAAATTTCAAGGACAAAACTTAATCTAACCAATTCATGGTGGACATGATTAAGGCCTTTTCTTCATGATGAGCCTATCTTTGAAACTATAATAGTTATTTACCCCTATTAAACTTGGACTTCAATTTTTTCTAAATCTCAATTCCCACCTAGTTGAACCAACTTTGACATTGAATTTTGAGCTGAAAAGTAAAATGGGAACAAGGTTTAACCTCACAGCTTGTGCAATTAATGAAAATAACTTCCTAGATACCCTGAAATATGGTGAGGGGAGTTATTGCCGGACTTGGTTTTTTTTTAAAAAAAGAGCTAAACCAAGGATAAGAACAGGCTTGGAAAAGAATAAAAGCACTAAGTGTGGGGGTAGCATTATTTCCTGTTGTAAAATGAGGCTCAAAGCCATGTGGAGATGGTTTAAATTCTAGAAATGTTCAAAACTTTATCTCTTGTGCCAAACTTGACCATTGTCCTATTAAGTCCTTATGATCCTATGAATTGGCTAATTGAGTTGGTAGAGAAGATTTAAAATTTTGATGAGGTGTATATGAGGTAATTTGATTGATATTTTCTGCATTACTACCATTACTTGAATTATTGAATGTGTGCATTGAATAACCTGATAGTTAGGAGTTTATTGCGGGAGTTTTTGAACTCTTAATGATTGAAAGCAAAATGGGCGAAAGGGTATGCAGTATTAGCCATGTGAGAAGGGATTGTTGACTGAGATTTTCAAAGAGTATCATGTTTCAAAATTTTTAGTTTAATACTTTCACTAAATGGGTGGCTAAACATTAATTTTAGCATTTTGCTCAAAGTTTTGAAATTTTATAGTGTGATATTGAATTCCTTTGTATTTGCTTGAGGACAAGCAAAAGTTTAAGTGTGGGGGTATTTGATAATTGGAAATTAACAGTATATTATGTGGGCATTTTATACCAATTTTATGGGGAATTATTTGAGTTCAATATGAAATTTGGTTTAAAATGTGATTTTTGCATCAATTGGGTGTTGAACATGAATTTTAAGATATTTAATAACTTTTATAATCTTTCGGCTTGAAATTTCATTCCATTCTTTTGTCTAAGGGAATTCGGACAAGAAGAAACAGGGAACACTTAAGAGCACGATGGATGAAAGAAAAGAGAAACCAAAGCAAGCAAGGGTGTCGGCGCCTAGGCACCACCCTACAAGCTCCTGCCAGAATCTCCAACACCACATTTCAGTCTGCTTCCAGAGAGTTGGAGCCTAGGCGCCAGCAAGTGGTGCCCAACGTGCTGAAAAGTCTGAAAGGGTTTTGGGGATCACAAGGTAGAATTGCTTCCAGGGAGTCGGCGCCTAGGCGCCATGACATGCTCATACAGGACTTCCAGGAGGATTTTCTAGGCGCCAACTAAAATGGCGCCCCAGTGTCGTATCAATCAAAAAGTTCCAGCAAGTTGGCACCTCGGCGCCAATACGCAGACTTGCGTACGATTGCGAGCGGCTGGCTCGTTTTAAGGGATGTATAAAAACCCTTTGAGGGTTCCGGACTGAGGGAGGAATTTTTCGAAGGAGAAGAGAAAAGACCTTTTTTTTTAGAGATAGAAAGGGAGATAGAGAGACAGGTGGAGAGCACAGCAGAGAGGAGAACTGGCGAGTTGTGTGGGGCGACCGACACATCATTGAAGCTCCAAACCAATAAACTTTTCTTTTCTTTGTTTTTATTATCTTGTTTAAGATGAGATATTATGTTAATTCTCTTTTCGACTTGAACATGCTAGGCTAAACCCTTAATCTGGGGTTTAGGATGTAGCATGCGTACAATGTAGCGTGGTGTAGATGTTAATTTATTTATGATGGATATTGTTGTTAGTTTAATATCTTGTGATTTTAACGCTTGCTTGGTGTGAAGGCCTGCACTTTGGCAATGATTCCCATATATTAGGTGATGGAACTGAGAGGTGGAAATCTAATATACGATAATCAAGATATTAAACCTGGAAATCTAAGACCATGAGAATAGGCATGATGACCTTGAGGAATTCCATGAACAAACCACATAACTTAATGGATTCTAATTAACTTAATACTATGAGAATAGGTGGTTAAGAAGATTAGAGTACGCCTTGTAGGTTTCGAGAGAAGGTGCTGTTGAGATTATTGATCATGTGCTTATCGAATAGAATGATTAATTTGATTTTGATGATTAACAAATAATTGAAATATCATTAAAAAGGATCTAACACATTTGTCTAAGTGTTCTCAGATAATTTGTCTCTAATTATGTGTATGAAAATGAGAATGTGAAATAATTTAAGTTTCAAGAGTTCTAGTTCATGAATTGTAAGTTCAGCAAAGTGAAGTCTCAGCCCAAGTCGACTTCACTTGCGACTTGGGTGAAGTCTCAGACCCAAGTCGACTTCGCCTGCGACTTGGGTGAAGTCCCAGACCCAAGTGGACTTCACCTGCAACTTCGAAGGCAAAATTCTGGACAGCAAGTTTTTACAAGGCGAAGTCGCATCCCAAGTCGACTTCACCCATCCGAAGTCGACTCCACTCATCCGAAGTCGACTCCACTTGCGACTTCAACTCGTAACGGTCGAAAATCCGAACGTTGGAGCTCTAGATGCGCGTGAACCTCCACTCCAACGGCTAGAACCTTTTTCCCTCTATATATACCATTGAAGAATGAACGTGGAGAGAAGAGAGAAGGAAAAAAGAAAGAGGAAAACACAAGTTGAGCTTTCATCTTCTTATATTCATGTGTGTTGAAGATATTTGAATAACTATTGAAGCTTCCAAGTGCTACAACTTTCAAGTGCGCTTCCAAGTTTATCATCTACATGACAAGGAGCTTCCGGTGCTTAATCGAATACACATTGTAAAGTGTAATTTCTCTTTTGTTTATTTTATTTTGTGTTGTTGCCTTGAATCGGTGTTGAAGACCGAATTCAAGAAGAAGCAAAACAGGGGGTTGGTTTGAGTTTGTCTCACTAACGGGTTTTGCTTGATTGGTTGGAGTTTGTCTCACCAATCGTTTGGACTTGGTTGGTTGGAGTTGGTCTCACCAACAAGTGATTATTGTATATGCCCCCTAGAGCTAGAATCTAGAAGAGAGTGGGTGCTCTAGATTGTATTGAAGATACAATAGTGGAACCCAAGACACAACGGGTGTGTGCTTGGAAGAGTGGAGTAGGGAAGGTTGCCCGAACCACTATATATCATTGTCTCTTGTTTGGTTTGATTGTTTACATTTTTATATTCCATTTACACCCTCTCATTCTATCTCATATCACGTTTCATCAAGGGGATTGAAATTACAAGGGGTTAAGTTTTAACTTACCAAAGAATTTTTCAAGAACTCAATTCACCCCTCCCCTCTTGGGTTTTGCCATTAAACTCGGGGCCAACAGGTGCAAGGATAAATTAGGGATTGTTCTCCTTTAACAAACAATATCCAGATTAAATAATTATACCACTACCCGTTACAAAAGACGCATGTGAAATTCTAAACCCTAGATACTCACACTCTCGTTTCTCCACTCATTTTAATTTCTATTTTATTTTCTCTTTCCAATTCTTTGTTTCTTTTCCATTTAATACATCCTCTTTCAACTTTTCTAATCCATTTAATCCGACGAGAAAGTGTTTAAAAGCAAAATTTTTAGTCCCGAATTCCTTGTGGATTGATATTTTATATACTACAATCTACGACCCGTGCACTTGCGGTGAGATTGCGAACAATGCTCCATAAAACTTGATAAATTATTTAGAAAGTAATTTAATAAGCAGTTAGCAATCATTTCATGTAAAGCATTATAGGAATGACCATCCTTAAATTTAATTCATAAAACACGTAAGCAAACAATTTGCATTCATTTAGAAATATTTTAGAAAACATATAGCTTGCTTACCTCCTCAGTTGGTGTCATCGACTTTCTCTTTTCCTTTTCCTATTCAAGGAAAAAGGATATTTTATTTCCTCTATTCAAGCTGCTTCCCATGCATGTTCTATAATATTTAGGCATTATTTTTCCATAGGTTCCTTAAAAATTTCATCCTTATATTTAAATATTAATCTCAAATTTTCTCCAAAATCATGCTGTTTACTGTAGGAAATAACTGTTCATCCGAGGTTACTGTTCACAGAGACGTGGTTACTGTTCATGGGTTCCAAAAATTGATACTTTTTCCAAAAATAAAAAATACCATGACATAACTTATGCCTAGTATATCATAGGAAATTTCATATATTTTGAAATTATTATCATTTACTTGGCGAAAAAATCATTTTCTCCATATATTAAAAATAAACATAAATTCACTTAAGCATAATCCTTAATTCCAAAAATCATAAAATTAATATATCATCATTACAACATCATATTTATCATAATAATATATCCCAAATCATCATTTATCAATTTTGGAGTATTATTTTGACAATCATATGCTATCTTCCCGAATACCCTATCTTTGCTTTAAATTTTTGATGTTTTGGTATAATTTCATTTAAGTATTATATCTATACTTATTTTCTAATGATTAGGAATTATCTAAGCATATTTTTACCCTACTTAACATCCAAAATAAATTTGGGTAGAAATCACTTACCCGAAGTGGAGATACGCCTCTTTTTCTCACACTTTCTCTCTCTAACTTCTTTCTTTCCTTGGACATGGGGGATGGTTTGGGGACTTGGAATGGCTCAAATGGAGCTGAGATTTCTTGGCCTTGTACATTCTCCCTGCTGCCATATTTATAGTGTTGCATATTTCAAGAATTTAGAATTTACCCCTAGCTTTGAGGTATTTAATTATAAATTGGTATTTATTTTTAATATTAAAAATTTCTTTGAGCCAAGAGCTGCCCACCCTATGCCTGCTCCAGCCACCCTATGCAGCCCTATTTTTTACCTATTTTTTGATTTTTAAAATTAATTAATTTAGGCTAAATAAATCTTAGTCGTTGATTAAAGATGAGGTTGATCATGGACCATTGATCTTGGTCAAACCTCCATCCACCCTAGCCTACTCCAGCCCCTGCAGCAGATGCCTTTTAATTAATTTTTTTATTTTTTAATTATTTATTTTAAATAAAAAGTCAAAAGTTAATTAATGTAAAGTTGGGTTACTTTTTTATCTTCATTTGACGTGTCATATTGACCCTTGATTTGTAATTTTCATCACATCTTAACCCATTCATCATGTCCATCATGAATTTTTAACCATCCATAAAAAATTTCATCGAATTCCAATGCCCAGATTGCAAATTATGAATTTTTATTTAATTTTCCACAAAAATCCAAAATTAGATTAAAATATCAAAAAGTAATGCTATTTTGTCTTGTAGTGATTAAATCTCCTTTTTCGTCTTTTTATGATTAAGTTAATCCAAGTGATTAACTTTTAATTACGTGTCTTACTCCAGGGTTACTATTCACATGCACTATTCATCCGATTTTCATAAATAATTATTTTAACCTCTATTCCCACATATTTCATACTTATGAATGTATATTTTTTCAAATATATTACTTAGGGTTTACAACCCTAGGATTTTATGCACGTGTCTAAGATCGGGGTTTCTCAAATGGTTCCTTTGCCAATGATTTGGTGAAAATATTTGCAATTTGGTCCTCAGTTTTAACCTACTCTAAGCAAATATCATGATTTTCAACATGTTCACTAATAAAATGATGTCTTACATCTTTTTGCTTAGTTTTAGAATGCAACACAGGATTTTTTCTTAAATAAAAAGCACTGGTATTATCACATCTAATTGGAATATCCTTATAATCAATTCCATAATCATTATGTTGTTGTTTCATCCAAAGTAGTTGGGCACAACAACTCTCGGCGACAATGTATTCGTCTTCTGTAGTAGATAGAGCAACACTAACTTGTTTTCTTAAAACCATAAAACCAACATGTTTCCAAGAAACTAACATATTCCACTAATACTTTTTCTATCTACTTTGTAACCGATAAAATTCGCATTCGAGTAGCTGATTAGATCAAATGTTGACCCCTTTGGATAACATAATTCTACATTAGTAGTTTTGATTAAATATCTGAAAATTCTTTTTATAGCTATTAGGTGTGACTCTTTTGGACATGATTGGAATCTTGAACACATACAAACACTAAACAAAATATATGGTCTAGAAATAGTTAAATATAACAAAGATTCTATCATGCTTCTATATAATTTTTATTCAATAGATTTACTTTTTCATCCTTGTCAAATATTAGTGGCACCGAATATTATATCATCCATATAAATTTGAGCAATAAAAATATTTTTATCCTCGTATTCGATAAATAGCATTGTATCAACTTTTCCTCTTCGAAAGTCATGATCAATCAAAAACTTGATTAACGTTTCATACCAAGCTCTTGGAGCTTGTTTAAGTCCATATAATGCTTTTGTTAATTTGAAAACAAATTTTTATTGATCCTTCTCTTCAAATCCAGGAGCTTGTTCAACATATACTTCCTCATTTAAGTAACCATTCAAAAATGCGCTTTTCATATCCATTTGAAACAATTTAAAGTCCATGTGAGAAGCAAAAGCTAGTAGGATGCGTAAGGCTTCTAATCTAGCCACAGGAGCATAGGATTCTTGAAAATCAATTTTCTCCTCTTGGAAATATCCTTTGGCTACTAATCCGGCTTTGTTCCTTACTATAAGTCCACTTTCGTTTAATTTGTTTCTAACAACTCATTTGATACTAATAACCGTGCAATTTTTGGGTCTAGGAACTAGGTGTCATACTTTATTTCTTTCAAATTGATTTAGCTCTTCTTGCATTGCGGCTATCTAATTTTCATCATTAAGAGCTTGATCAATAGAGTTTGGTTCAATTTTAGGCACAAAAGCAAATTCTTCAGAAATATTATGTCTTGACCTTCTAGTTTTTACTCCTTCATAAATATTACCAATAACTTGCTCAATTGGATGGTGATTTTTGAATTTTAAATCTGTAGGAATTTTATAGAAATTATTACCTTCACTTACTCTTTCCTCCGTGGAATTCTCTTACTTTGCTCCGGCTCCTCCTTGTTGTTCTAGTTGTTCCTTTTCTGAATTCCTTAATGCTTCATCTGCATCACTTAACTCATCCTCCTTTTTGGGGTTTTGGTTAAATTCATCAAATACAAAATGTATTGATTCTTCTACTATTTGATTTCTTTTGTTAAAAACTCTATATGCTTTGCTATTTGATGAATAACCAAGAAATATTGCCTGATCACTTCTGGCATCTAACTTTTCCAAGTTTGATTTTCCATTATTTAAGATATAGCAAATACATCCAAAAGTATGGAAATATGAAATGTTTGGTTTTCTGCCCTTCCATAGTTCATATGGGGTCTTTTTTGAGATTGCTCTTATAGTAACTCGATTTAGTACATGGCATGTTGTATTTACAGCTTTACCCCAAAATCTTTTGGATAATTTACTCTCATTTAGCGTTGTTCTAGTCATCTCTTGTATTGTTCTATTTTTCCTTTCAACTACCCCATTTTGTTGGGGAGTTCTTGGTGTAGAAAATGTATGGTAAATTCCTTTCTCATTGCAGAATTCTATAAACCATTTATTTTCAAATTTACCACCATGATCACTTCTAATGGAAATGATTGAGTTTTATTTTTCATTTTGCACCAAGTTTGAAAAAGTGACAAAGGCTTCATCTTTGCTAGCTAAGAGTATTATCCATGTAAATCTTAAAAAATCATCAACTATGACAAACACGTACTTTTTTCCACCAAGAGTTAAAATATCTAACGATCCGAAAAATCCATATGTAGTAGTTCAAAAGGCCTAGTTGTTGAAATTTCTTTTTTGGTGAAAAGTGACATTTTGGGTTGCTTGGATAATTGACATGCTTTGCATATTTTATCTTTGTCATATTTAAGCTTTGTCAGTCCTTCTACTAGGCTCTTTTTCTACAGTCTTAATCTTTAACATATTTATATGTCCAAGCCCTTTATGCCATATTCATGGATCATTTTCAATGACTTTAAGACATTTCCCATCAAGTTCATTAAGACAGACGAAATATATATTTTCATGTCCTTTGCCACTAAAGGCTATGTGATCATCATCAAATACATTGCATGTAGAGGATTCAAATACAACCTTATAGCCTTTATCACACAGTTGGCTAATGCTCATTAAGTTGTGTTTGATTGCCTCAACAAATAGCACATCCTTGATACATGCATTTAAATTTCCATAAACATTTCATTTATCTTTAATTATACCTTTTTTGTTGTTTCCAAATGCAATTGTTCCTTCACTAAATGATTTGATCTTATGCAACAATCCTCTTTCTCCCGTTATATGTCTTAAGTAGCCACTATCCATGAATCACATGTTGTTGGCCTTTACTTTAAGACATACCTGCAAGGCAAAATCATGTGGAGCTTATCTCTTTGGTACCCATTTTATGGGTCCATTTGAGTTAGTAAGCCATTGGAATCTACGTTGTCCTATTTTGGAAGACATAAATCCAATGCTCTTTGGTACCCAAACCAATTTTGCACCATACTTATACAATTTTTTTATTTTACATTTATAAATCTTATGACCCGTTTTGTTTTTTGTTATAAAAGTTACATGCCCCTAGAAGTCTTGGAGTGAGAATCCATGTAGTGGATGGTTCCCAAATTGGCCTCTTTGTCCAAGCAACATGATTCATTTTTGGTTTAGTATAGATGGGCTTTGATTGGTTTTTGACAGTCCTTGGAGCATTAGATTTGCTACATTATCCTTTCTCAAATGTAGAATACCTAAGTCCTCTTTTGTTGTTTTGAGCGGTCATATTTAGAAACATTTTGACACTTTCCCTTGGATTAGAGAACTTCGCTAATGATTCATTTTCTTTCTTTAGTCTTTCCACCTCATTTGTTAAAGTATTTTTTTCATTTGTTAGGTGGTCAACCTTTTCAGCAAGTTTTCCATTCACAATAATTATTAAATCACATTTTCTTTATTGTGAATTTGTTTATCAGTTTCTTTATCTCATCATACAATGAATCATATGCTTATTGTAGTTCCTCTAATTCAGCACATTTGAGACATTCATTTGTAGAAGGGAAAATAAAATGAATATTTAGTTTAGAAGTTACTTCTTCACTGCTCATGCAGTTTGTTGAAGTAGTTTGTCCCCGTAAAACTTCTGTTGCAGCAAGGCAGAAGTTGCTTTCATCCTCCATCATGGCCAAGAAACATATCCCTACAAGTTTGTGGTCTCATTATTTTTATTCGATGAGCTGCTTGTTGTGGATGTTACTTCAGTTACGTGCATTCCTCTTCCTTTGGCCTTTTGAAATTTTCGGCTTTCATTTCGGTCTTTCTTCTCTCGTCGTTCCTTTGTCTTAATCTCCTCCGGTGTGGGATATTATGCTTGCATATGTTCCACCCCTCCACACCGATAATATTTGTTTGTCTCCTTCTTTTTCTCCTTCACTTTTCTTTCTTTGAATTATTTAAAATTCTTTCCCTTTCTCACTAATTTTCTTAATCTTCGGGTGAGTAGAGCCAACAAGTGGTATCAGAGAAGGTATTTAACTTTAAACCAAAGAGATCTTACAAATGACATCCCAACCAGCTTCCACACCTGCATTCGCTGAAGACCAATCATTTACAAGGCCACCCCTTTTTTATGGGAGTAACTTCGGTTATTGAAAGTTAAGAATGAAACAAGTCATCATGGCTACAGACATAGATTCTTAGATTCCTATCCAAGACGATGTTGTATTACCAATTGATGAAAGAGCCTCCGCATGGTCTGAGGAGGAAGTTAGAATTGTAAAGAGGAACACTGAAGCCATGAACTCCCTCTTTTGTGGCCTTACCACTTCTGAATATGATAGGGTATACTCATGTTAAACAGCTAAAAAAATATGAGATATACTAACATTTATTTATGAGGGAACTTCTCAAGCCCAAGAGACGAGAAGAAATATTTTGATTAGAGAGCTAGAAAGCTTTAAAATGCTTGAGATAAAAAATATTTCTTAAATGTTTATTAGATTTTCAAAGATCATTAATGCACTAAAAGGTCTCGAAAAAGCTATTTCTGAATCTGAGCAGGTTATGAAGATTCTAAGGGCTCTACCTGAGTCGCGGACCCCAAAGATGAAAGCCATCGAAGAAGCAAAGGACCTAAGCACCCTAATGCTGAAGGATCTCATCAGCTCACTCATGTCACATGAGGTGATAAAGAGGAGGAACGAGGAGCAACACAAAGGCAAAAGAGCAATAGAGTTGAAGTCTACAGCAAATTCAGATGAGTCAACTTTATCTTCTCAAAACAATGATGAAGAGTTCAATTTATGAATCATGAATATGATTCATAATGAACTCTTAAAGGAGGATTTATGATGCCCTTAATTAGGGTATTAAATGGGAATTTAATGACAAGTATACAATTAAGGGTTCAAGTGGAAGAAAATGGTGATTAGTGTTGATTTTGAGTTCATAACCTAGCTGAAACTTGTTTTAATTTATAGTTAATGTTACCGTTTTGTTAAGTTGATATGATTACATGATAATTCATACTTAGATGTATGATATATGTTGATTTAAGTATGAATTATGAATTTTAGAAAGAATGCTAACTAGGGTTACTCTTAAGACATGATTTTCATATTTTAATGTTGAAAATGATACATGAATTAAATTAAATGAATTATGGATGATTTAGAGGGTAAAATACCCTAAACATAGGGTACTTTGGACGTTAAAAATTTCTTAGCAAGGACTACCCAAAATCGGATTTTAAGGGATAAACAAGTTGACATCCAAAGTAGAGTAGAAAGGGTACCCCACATGCATCAAAAGTTGCTATTTTGTAAGCAACTGATGTATGGACTTTAAATATGTGATAATAATATGAATTTGGGTTAATAAAATTGGGGTTAATTGCTGAAATTAAGTGATTAAAAATCTGTTTAGATTTGAGTATCAAAAGGGACATTGAAAGTATAAAAATCGGGTCCCAAAGTTGCTGTTTTGGAACCCTAAAATTAGTGGATGAAAAATCCATGAAAATACACTAAATAAAGTGTTAATTAGGGTGTATAATCATACTGAATTAGAAGCCAAGTTTCTGATTTGAAAAATTTTAAGAAACACATAAATTAGGTGTTATGAAATGAACATATTTGAAGAGATGAGTATGAGAAAATGATAAATGGTTTAAGTGAAATGTTAAAATGAAAAAATGCATCAAAATATGATTGAAACACGTGTATTATGTTTCTGTTTAGATAATCCCAAAATTTGAGATTAATATATGAAGGTTATGACATTAATTAAGTGCTTAAAAATAAGCACAATATGTGAATTATGAAAAATATGTGAAAAATGACAAGTTGGAAGTTTATTAATTCATATGATGTCTAATGAATGATTAAAGAATGTGATATGATATATATTTGAATGTTGCCATAAATATGGGAATTGAACATGTGATGCAATGAATGGTTTCATGTATAAGTATGTTGTGTATGTACACCCAACTTGGAATTAAGTGGGTTATGAATATTTATGAAAATGGGTTGGAAAAACTAAGTGAATGCAAGCAAATGGAATTTACATGAATGCTATGTCATTCTTACATGTATAAGCAAAGGAAAAGAAAAGGTAAATCCGGAAAGCTCACGTGATCTAGGTAAGCAAGCAAAATTTTCTAAATGATTTTTGTTTCTTAAAATATTCTTAAATAATTGGAAATGATATTCCAAATGCTTTTATTGATTTAACAATTGATATTTAAATTTACTTCCAAGGTATTTAAGGATGGTCATTCCTTAGTTCAATATGTGTTGCTAACAGGTTTACATAATTGCTTTGTTAAATATGAAAAAACTGTCTTATGAATTTATGCAAGAAAATCATGCTAGCATGTTAAGGTTATGTTCATGTACACACAACATAAGGTCCACCTTAAAGGTGTAAGTGGACCGATTGTCCCCCTTTGGTGTAGCCAAGTCGCTAAAATAGGCCTCGGCCGGTGACGCCCTCCCTGAGATGGGAGCAGGAGGAGACGAATGGTCACCTAGCTAGCTTCCATTCTTTGATGTCATGCATTACATTGCATTGTCATGATGTACCCTTGAGGGGGTATAATGTTGCGTTCCAAGATGTTTTAAATAAAAAGATTTCTGCTCCGCAGGTAGTTGATCACTTGATAAGTGTCTCTACTGAATGGAGAGAAATGATTTTAAATAAATATACCTTCAAACTGTATTGCCTGAGAAATGTGTATAGCTTGCTTATTGAGTGTACAACTCATGTTTTATTTTCCAAACCCATAGACAGGTGAAGAAATGAAAAGAGGCAAGGAGCATGAATTGAGCATGGGAGAATGTGAAGATTTTATGAATTTTAATTTGTGCTGCTTGTGACTAATGGAATGTAATATGACTTGATAATTTATGATCATATGTTATCTAGGTTATGTCTTTTATGTTATGAACTAGTGACTATGGTTGATGAGCTTGGTATGAATTTTTATGATTATATCTGATATGAAATGTGTGTATAAGGTCAAGGATGACTTGAATGGGCACTTGAGTAAAAGATTTTTAAAATAAATTATTAAGGATCTATAAATAATTGGATAAATATCCATTAAATCTCGGCGTGTGACTGGGCAACAATCCTGATCACGTTTACCAGTCAATAACGATCCCGAGGTAAGGCTCAGGATGTGACGCTCGGTTAAGTGTGCCACATCCTATCTTGATCCTATCTGAAGGAAGTGAAGGATTTGTGGTTTACAGTGATGCTTCAAGGAAGGGACTGGGATGCGTGCTAATGTAGAGAGAAAATATGATAGCTTATGCATCAAGGCACTTGAAGCCCAATGAAGTAAGTTACCCCACTAACGACTTAGAATTAGCAGCAGTAGTATTTGCCTTGAAAATTTGGAGACGCCACCTGTATGGTTCTAAATGCGAGATTTATACGGATCACGAGAGCCTTAAGTACATTTTTACTCAAAAAGAATTGAATATGCGATAACAGAGATGGCTTGAGTTACTTAAGGACTATGATTTGGAGATTCTATACCATCCAGGTAAGGCAAATGTGGTAGCTAATGCATTAAGCAGAAACGCCAGCATAGCGTACCTTATCACTAAAGAGGAAGGTTTGCTTCGAGAAATAAGGCAACTTGAATTGATTATACGTCCCCCTGGAGTTCAAACGAGATTATCACAAATGAACATACAATCATCCTTATTTGAACAGATCAAGACTGCGCAGCAAGAGGACACAGACCTACATACTCATGTGGAAAAGATGAAGAAAAAGGAGTTGAATGAATTCATTATTGATGAGCAAGGTATGTATCGATACAAAGGTCGCTTATGCATACCTAATTTAGGAGAATTGAAGGAACAAATTCTCAAAGAAGCTCATTTCTCACCATTTTCTATGCATCTGGGAAGCACAAAGATGTATCGGGATCTCAAGAAAGCATATTGGTGGAATAACATGAAAAGAGAGATCGTTGAATATGTATCAAAGTGATTAACTTGTCAAAGGGTGAAGGCAGATCACCAACGGATGCCGGGAAAGCTATAGTCTTTAGAAATTCTTGAATGGAAATGGGATGAGATAGTTACCAAGCTAGTATTCAAATGGCACCATTTGAAGCATTATATGGACGACGGTGTCGAACATTACTAAATTGGGATGAAATTGGAGAGAAAAAGCCAGCCTCAGACTTGTCTCAGCAAATGGTAGACAAAGTGCAGGTTATTCGCCAGTGTATACTCACAGCCTGTGGCACCCCGAACCGAGCGTCACATAACCTTACTCCAAGATCTTATTGATTGGTAAATGTGAATCAGGATTGTTGCTCTGATCACGCGACGGGTTCTTAATTGGATCTTGTCCGAATTTTTTTTCGTTTCTTTATTCATCATTATTTCATTTACAACATAAGCAATGGTACACTTGTATATATCCTTTAAACCATTTCAACATGTTGTTATACATCATAGGCCCTCTTGACCTAATCATGACATTGCCATTCCAAACATACATTCATCCATACATATATTCATTCATTCATTAGTTCACCTAGAACATAGAACTTTAAATAAATTCATATACGTCAGCATACCTGAATACTTTCATTCATATCATTCCACTCACCATGGCTAATCATTTTAGCCCACATGGTACTATCTCGTACATTTTCTCCATTTCTTAGGCCCTTGACCGCTTGAGTCTCCCAGTACCTATCTAAGGTTTGGAAAACAAAACATGATTGATAACTCAGTAATCAAACATTTTATCTCTAGGCCTACAGGTAAGCACTTTCCTTTAAAATATTTTCATAAACATCATTTCTTAAAATCTTTTATAAGCCACGTTTGGGCTTAACAAAGGCAAAACATGTGTGTTTTACCCTTTTTAGGTAACTTCTTTTAGTCTTGTGTGAACATTCATAATGTTCCAAGACAATTTTCATAAAACATTCTTTTGCCAAGGGACGTTTTTACGTCTAAAACATTTTTCTCATAAATCATTTTGGCCATGGGACATTTTATGTCCCAAAACATCTTAACATAAACCATCTTTGGCAATGAACATTCTCATGTCCAAGAAAAATATTTTTTCCACAAGAATTGTTTGACACTGGACGATCATACGTCCTAAAACATTTTCCACATAAGCCTTGTTGGAAACGGACGTTTATACATCATAAAATATTTTTCACATAAACCTCATTGGAAATGAACGTTTATACGTCCTAAAACATTTTTCACATAAACACTTTGGCAATGGACATTCTTATGTCCAAAATACTTTTCACATAAGCCCTTATGGCGATGGACATTCATATGTCCAAAAATACTTTTATCACATAAACTCTTTTAGGAACGGACATTCTTGTGTCCACACATGTTCCAACATAAAACCCTTTTTGGAAATGGACATTCTCATGTCCAATCATTCTTTCAGATAAACCTGTTTGGAAACGGACATTCTTATGTCCAAGACATTTTTCTCACATAAACTTTTTTCATAAATCCCATCTTGAGACCTGTTTATAGCAAATAAGTCGTATAACATTTTCACACAAATCTTTCTTCATAATCCCCATTTTGGGGCTCGTTTATAGAAAAAAAGTCATAAATCCTTTTTATGAAAACATTTGTATAGAAACCATTTCTTTTCATTCTTGATATTTACACATTTTGTGTAAAACACCCTTCTTTTAGGGTAAGTTGTTCATAATAGCTCATAAAATCCTATTTAGGATAACTTTTCGTATAAATATTTTTATATCTTAATCTTTGGGCTTTTGAAAAGCAAAACATATGCAAATGCACTTCTCCCCATCCACTAGTGACACTTAATAAGTGATCATGCTACCTTTTGGAAAAGAATCCATCATTAACAGCACACTAGCTAGGCGACCATTCTTTCATCCTTCTCTCATCTCAGGGAGAGTGCCGCTGGCCTCCCGTCATCCCTTAGCAACTTGATCATATGTAGAGTGGGCCCCGGTCTATCCTCAACCATACTCTACGATCGGCCTATTTTTGTTCTGGTACACCATACATCATCATGAATATCATTATGCAAGCATGATTCCTTGAAACTTCACAGACAGCAGTCCGTGTCTTCTTAAATTATTTTGAGAAAACACATCACAGACCGTAGTCCATGTCAACTTGTAAAGTGAATGCACCCACTTTAAACAAGTTACCATTTGAAAACCTAGTTTTAAGATGACCTTCCTTAAATTCTTTTAGAACGTTTTTGAGTAAAATATTTTGATAAACATTTTAGATGTTTGAGGAAACAATCTTTTCTAAAATGATTCTTGAAATAAATCTTAAAATAATCATCTTAAGGAAACTTCAAAACTTTTAAGTTTTCAAAGATAAACAACGTGTTTCCATTAAAGGACCTTTTGCTCACAAAGGTTACGCAATTGCATCACTCCCTCTTGTCCACCTTATCATTATATCCTTGTCCACATATTCTTCTTATCATTTTTACATAAAGAGGGGCTTGCATAGCCTTTTGTATGCTATTTTAGCAACCCGAAATCAAATTCGTTCATGAAATCAATTTGTCGGGTTGGTCATCCTTAAACTCCCTTTTAACAACATCCATATAAACATTTTTCATGACATTTTCACAATATTTCCTTATTTGAAGGAAATCAAAACTTTTCTAACATCATTTCAAACCGATGGACGATGTCCACATCATTTCAATGTCATGGCATGGAAACCAATAGTTTTCCATGATTTTAAAATTTAGACAACCTTTTTGAAAATAGCATCATGAAGAACTTGCTTACTTGGAAGCAAATTCTTAAGAAAATCAACATAAAACATTCTTAATCCTGGCAACACTTGCGATAAAACATTTATCTAAAATAGTGTTGCTTGCTCCCCATAAAGCAATCCTTGAGGCTTCTTATTAAAGTCATTCTTTTCAAAACCTGTGACCTTTCATTAAAGCCATCATTTTCAAAACTTATGCTTACCCATTCGTAAGAAAATTCATAAAACATTGACATGAGCATAATCCATCATTTTAATAGACAAGAAGAAATCAATATTTAGAAAGTTCGCTTGCTTACCTGTTTCGCCTTAATCCCATTCTTCCATACTCGTCTTTTCCTTTGCCTAGATAAATGAAAATAGCATTTCATTTATATGCATGAATTTCAAAGGCTTTCTTTCCTTAGTTTTTCTAACCTACATGAATCCATTTGGATTTTATCTTAAATTTAGGTTAACCCACTTGTCTTTCAAGTCGGGTGTTCATACCTAACAACATACTTGTCTATTCATTTATTCCTTCCATTTTTAATACCCTTATGTAGGATAAATTGTCAAACATACCATAATTTTTCATTTAATCTACATATGGAGTTCATTACCTCCCATTTATCATTTTCCTCTATTTTTCACATTTCATACGTCGATGCTCATTTCAAGCACATATTCGACGGTTTAAAGCTTCATAAACTAATCTTAAATTTTAAGATTATCATTAATCATCAAACCAACAATATAAACATGCCTTTTATCATAATTTCATGCATTTTTGCATTTTAACAAATTACGTAAGTCATTTATTACTTATTCATGTATATCCTTCCATATATATTCATCTTACAACACATATCTTATGCGTTTCTTAAAATTTTTCAAAACAGAAACTTGCATATTAATTCAGCATGATTAAACTCCTTAATTAACATATAATTTAGGGTTTATTTCTGGAATTTTATTCCATTTAACATAAGGTTCCAAAACAGTAACTTTTGGACCCGTTTTACATACTTTCAACGCCTCTTTTGAAACTTAAATCAAAATAGATTTTTAATCCATAAATTTTAGAAATTAATCAAGATTTTCTTATCCCATTGTAAGTTAAATTCCAACTCAAAAATCTAAAATTTAACATTTATCTTGATTTATTCCTTAAGCTGTCCATAATGCTGAAATCATACATGTTGAACTCTCAAAATCTTGAATTATTATCAAATAATTTATTTTTTATCTGAAATTTCTAATATACCTTAATAGATTCATGATTTAACCAAAATAAATATTTTTAGCACAAAAAATCAAGAATTTATATTTAATTTAGTATTTTTACCGTGCTGGACAGCAACATCCATTTTCAGACAGTCCAAATCATGTTAATTATTAGATATATTTATACCCTTCAAAAATAAATTTTTACTTTGGTCATGTGATTTTAAAGATGTTGTATATATCATATAAAATTTTCAGAAGAAAATAACTTGTATAAAAATTATTAAAAATTATTTGGTGCAGCTGATCCTGACACCTGTTCAACCCTGTCCAGGTTGATTTTCTCAAAATTTTAATTTGCAACACCCTTATCTTTTTAAGCTGAAAATTTGGTCTTTCCTTAATCACTCCATCATGAGTTCTAAAAAAACTTTTCATACAAAAAATCATTCATTTGCTATATCTTCCATATTTTTCTTTTTTATTCGAGATTCACTACACATGATTGTAGATTAGATGATATGGGCTAATTAATTCCAAAATTAAACTTTATAAATAAACTTGATTAATTAGGCATCTTTAATCCTTGAAACATGTTACTAAATCACCACATTCCTGAATTTTTTGGAGAGAAATCAATCCTCAAGAAGACTTCCAAGATGGCCTCCTCTTCCTTCTCCTCTTTCTCTCTCTTTCTCTCTCTTTCCTTCTCTCTTTCTCTGTCTTGCTCTCCCTCTTGCTGGAAACGTCCAGCCTTGCTGCCCCTTTTTTTTTTTATTTGCTTCCTTTTTGTGAAACCCGCAATCCTAGAATAACACATGTAAACCTAGGGTTATAAACCCTAAATTTTTGTACTGATTTTTATGATAAATAAAATTTATAAAATATGTTATATTTGCAAATGTATGTATTAGAGGTTAAAATAGCGCAATTAAGGATTTAACCCATGTGAATAGTGTACATGAATAGTAACCTAGGGGTTAAGACACGTGATTAAGGGTTAATCACTTGGATTAACCTAATCACAAAATGACAAAAAAGGAGATTTAATCACTTCAAGACGAAATAACAATACTTTTTGATATTTTAATAGAATTCCGGATTTTAGTGAAAAATTAAAGAAAAATTCATAGTTTGCAATCCGGATGTCGGATTTAGATGAAATTTTTTAGGGATGACCAAATATTTATGATGATCATGATGAATGGTTTAAGATGTAATGAAAATCATGAATTAAAGGTCAAGATTAAACGTCATTTGAAGATCAAAAAGTAGCTTTACTTTTTCATTAATTTCCTTTGACTTTTTAATTAAATTTAAATAATTAAAAATAAAAATAATTAATGAAAATCAGTAAGGGGGGCTGGATGTGCAGGTGCTGTGGAAAATGGGAGCCAAATCCAATGACTCAAATTCATCCTCATCAAAGATCAATGGATGAGATTGAATTAGCTTAAAAAATTAATTTTAATAAAATAAAAAACATAAATAAATAGGGCTGCCATAGGGGGCGTGAACAGTAGCTAGGGGGCTGCACAAGGCTCAACACAGCTTTTCAAAATTAGAAAAAAAAATATTTATAATTTAATACCTTGAGCAATGGGGTAAATTACAATTTCATAAAAAATTAAAAACTATAAATAGGGGCCAAGGGGTGGACGTCCAAGGCACACATCCCAGCTCCCAAGCTTGAGCAAGAGCTCATTTTCCTACCCCCACCCACGTTTTAAGCCAAGAAAAGTAAGGAGAGAAGAAGAGGAGAGAAGAAGAGGAGAAAGATGGAGCATATCTTCACTTGGGGTAAGTGAATTCTCCTCAAACTTGTTTTGGATATTAGAAAAGATAAAACCATGCTTAGATAATACCTAAGCATGATAAAATAAGTATAGTTATAATGCCCAAATGAAATTATGCCTAAACATCAAAATTTTGGAGCAAAGATAGAGCATTCGGGAAAATCATGTATGAAATATAAAACAATGCCCCAAAATTGCTAAATGACAATTTGGAATGAATGTTTATGATAGTTATGATGTTGGAATGATGATATATTAATCTCATGATTTTCGGATTTTCGGATTATGCTTAAGTGAAATTATATTGAACTTTAGTATATGGAGAAAATGATTTATTTGGCTAAGTTAATGATGATAAATTCATAATTCATGAATTTTCCCATGATATACTAGACATAAGCAATGTCATGGTATTTTTTATTTTTGGAACCCATGAATAGTAACCAATCACGCTGTGAACAGTAACTGCTATAGTAATTTCCTACAATAAACGTGAACAGTAATCTGCTACAGTATCGTGAACAGTGACATGAACAGTAAACAGCGTGATTTTGGGAAAAATTGATATTTATTTTTATAAGGATGTATGGATGGAATTTTTAAAGGATTTATGGATAAAAATCCATATAAGAAAATAATGACCAAGTATTTTTAAGGTTAACCTCTATAAGAAATTGTGAAACCCAACCCATGTAGAACCCAAATGTATACATTGATCATGCATATGACATTTATATATGAATTATTGGATTATGAATGATTTATGTGATTTTGCTAATTACTGCAATTAGGGTCAAGGATTGGCAATAATGATGTGATTAACCATTTTGAGCTAAAATGAGACAATGGGATTAGAGTAAATTGTTGTTGATTTAAATGTGCAAATACATCATGGAAAATCATTCTAATTCATTTAATATGAATTATGAGCATTTGTGTGATAATTGACAAGTTTAATGGAAAAACATTAGAAAATTCATAACTCAACGCCCGTAACGCGGATTCAAGTGAAATTTGAAATGGTAGTTGATGATGTTGGGCTTGATATTATAGAATTATTGGGTTATGAAAATTCTTGAAGAAATAAGCATAATGATTTATTGATCACATCTCAATTTCAACCGTTAACTTTAAACGGTTATAACAAGAATTAGGAAAATCGGATTGAGATGAAATTGGAAACGGTTGAATGAAATTATGAGATATTTATTTTAAAAGGTTTGGATTAAGCTAGAAATGTTGAGAAAATACCTGCATTGAAAAAGGTGAGCATGCTTGACTTTAACACCTCAAAAGTACCATTCATTTAATGCTTGAGTACATGGAATAATTACATGATTTTAATGGAAAATGAGGTGTCAAATGCAGCATATTTTGAGGGTATTTTAAGAAATATTATAAAACATGAAAATTCAAGAAGTATCCGGCAATAAATGCCCACTATTATGAAGCTACAAGTGCTCAAACATGAGCATAGGTAAGGTGGCATATAGGGGACGTCCATGGGCTGTATTGCTGCATATTTTTGAATTTTTATTTTATAAAATATGTATCCATGTAGCTGACAAGTAGGGCCATAAGAATATGCAATCAATTATGCAAAAAATCCATGCAAAAAAAATCATGGAATGCAACTGCAATGGAGAGGTGAAAACGTGGACAGCTTGAATGGGGCAATTGATGTGCAATGAGAGGTGTGATTTTTGCAATTTTTTAAAAAAATTTTAACACTAAATTGATGCATGAATGAAAGGGTAATTAAGTGTATGTTTTACCCTTAATGGAAATTATAAAAAAATGATGAAAAATGCTGGAAAATGGATGCACCAAGGACGTGATGGGCTAGACAGTTGGACGGTTTTGATTAAAATAGATTTTTGATTTTTCGCAAATGGTAAAATGCAATTTTACTTGGCTGTAAAATAGCCAGCACATGAAGGGGATAACCAAGCATTGTGTGGAAAATGCAGCAAGAAGTGGGGCCCACAACTGGATAAATCCATCTTATAAAATGGGGCACGTCCACTTGAGTTGAGGCTTCCAAAAATTTTCTAAGTGTTGGATTTTCACCCCAAGCACAATAGCAGCTCTCAGGTCCATTTTTTGGCCAGCAAAGGAAGAGGAAAATAGAAGGAAAAGCAAGGGAGAAAGAAGGGAAATTGGTAGAGGAAATCATCTCCAAGTGTTTAGGGTTTGTGTTGGCATAAACCAAGTAAGTATATGTATTGTTTTGAGTTGTTTAACTTGAGTTTTAAACTCCAAAATTTGAATATGAAATGTAAGATTAAAGAATTCCTAAATGATGATTCAACATGCCTTTGATTGAATATGGGATTGGTATTAAGATTTATGAATGAATTTCCATGTTTTAGAGGTTGAAAATGAAGTTTAGCATGTGTATTGAGTGGAAAACTCAACTTGTTAAATCTTGAATTCTCATGTCAAGTTGCTGTTTTGGAATGATGATATGATTAGGTTATGAATCATGTATTAATGTAAAACATATGTTGATTTGAGCTTAAATCATGAATTTTAGAAAATATGGAATGTAAAGCGACGTTTATGACCCGAATTCTTCATTGTTAGGTTAAAAATTCGATAGAAATGGGTTTGCATGATTTGTGAATGCTTTGTAGGGTAAAATACCCTAAGGTTAATGTATTATTGATACTCAAAAGGATTTGGGAAAATAAGCTCAAAATCTGATTTTTATGGATTTATGAAACGATGTATAAATGGAGTGAAAACGGGACCCGAAACGGGTAAGCAACTTGCTGTTTGAGAGGTTTTAATTTATGAATGTTAAACATGTGTTAATGCCCTAAATTTGGATTAATAAAAATGAAATTATTTGCTGAAAATTCGGATTTATTAAACGGCTTAGGGTTATGTGTCAAAAGATATGTTAAATGGGTGAAAATGGGTTCCAAAGTTGCTGTTTTGGAAACCTATGGTAAGTGGATTTAAATCCCACAAAAATACCCTAAATGTAGTGGTAATTAAGGGTAATTAACATGCTGAAATATGGATTAATTTTCTGACTCAGAAAATTTTATGAAATATATTATGTATGTGTTGCCAAATGGGCATATGTGAAAGGATAAATGTGCATAAGTGATGAATGACGTATGGAATGTGATTATGTGCATAAATGTATGAAAATATGATATATCTCATGATTATACATCTTTTTAGAGTGTATAATGATTAATTTCAAATTTTGGAATTTATTTATGAAGTATGAGTATGAAGTGATGATGTGTGCATAAAAGGAGCACCGATGAGTGTATTTTAGAAAAGGATTGATAAATGGAAAATTGAGGTTAATGAACCTATAAATAATAAGTATTAAATGATTATTATATGATGGAATGATTACCCTAATTATGGGGTTATATATGTTGTGTATGAAATCCTGAAATGTGCTAATATGTGCGATATATGCTATATATGTGCATAATGACTTGAGAAGTCAAATAAATGATATATGTGAATGAAATGGGTTGGAAAACTAACTGAGATATGAGGAAAATAAATATATGAAAAAGTATATTATTCTCATGTAGGCAAAAGCAAAGAAAAAGCGGAGTCGGAAAGCTAAGGAATACAGGTAAGCAAGCAGATTTTCTAAATGATTTTTGCTTTCCTAAATTGCTTTGAATAAATGTGATTTTTTTACTAACTGTTTGATGTAAATATTGAAAATGTTTTAGAGGTATTTAAGGATGGCCATTCCTTAGTTTAATGGTGCTGAAATGATGTTTTTACTTCAAACGTGTTATTATGAAATTTTCTTTGATAAATGTTATGGAAAACTGATGTAATTCTATGTTTCTAATTGAAAAATCATGCTAGAATGTTAAAGATGGATTTATGAAAAGTTCATGTGCACAGGGTACTAGGTCCACTTGAAGGGTATAAGCGGACCGATTGTCCCCCCTTGGTGTGGCTAAGTCGCTAAAATAGGCCCAAGGCCGATGACACCTTCTCTGAAATGAGAGATGATGTGGACGGATGGCCGCCTGGCTAGCTTTCATCCTAAGGGAAATATGATAAATATCTTCACGTTTTTATATGGCATTATGCATATCGTACTCGTGATGGATACAAGATTTTCTATTTTCAAGAGATACCTTTTGAAAAGGTATAATGTGCTTTCCAAGATGATTTTTAAATGCAAAATATTGCTTGAAATGAATTGCCTGTAAAATGTAAATAGCTTGCTTATTGAGTTTCGACTCACGATTTTATTTTCCAATCCCAAAGACAGGTGAAGGAAAGGAAATTGTGAAGGAGTAAGTGCAAGCTTGAGAAAACCGCGGAGAAAACTTTAGCACATCTATGTTATGAGGAAATATTCATGTTGAATGATTGTAACTATTTGAATGTTTTATGTTGATGACTATGGTTAATACATGCAGTGACATTTGATTTATGTATTTGATGAAATGTTTTTGATCAGCATGCTTCTGATGCAAAAATGGGTTGGAAATGACATAGATATGTTTGAGATGAAAATATGAGAAATCAAACTCATATGAGGAAATATTAAATTGGATAAACATCCGTTAAAATCCGCCGTGTGACAGGGCAATAATCCTGATCACGTTTACCAATCAATACGATTTTGAGGTAAGGCTCAGGATGTGACGCACGGTTTTGGGGCGCCACAGACTTTGGTATCAGAGCATGGATTGGTAAAGAGGCGTGGAAAATTTCTAAGTAGAGAAAATTGAAAGAATATGATGAGATATGCATGATTATGCATGACTATATATGATTATGTGATAAATTATCCATGATTATATGATGATATGGTATGCTTATAACATGACGAAATGCATGTCATATGATGACAAATTATGTTGCAATGCAATTTGATTGCTATGTTGTACAGATGGCAGATAGGGGTAAGCGGATGATGAGTGCAGAGGAGTTACAAAAGGAGAGAGAGGAGGAGGAGAGGAGACAGCGAAGGGAAGAGAATATCAATAGATGGTGGGGATCCCAGCACAACACACCATAGTTCCCCGTAGTTTCCTCTAGTCAACACGAATAAGGTCTACGAGAGCCCACCAGTTACAAACCTAGAGCACGAGTTCTACCAGGAACATACCTTAGAATTCCCTGGTCTCCCCGTGTTCCAACTGATAGAGTAGACCCACAAGACCTCTAGGACTTTTAGAGAAAGACTCAGGCATCTACACCCCCTGACGTAGGCCCGTGGTATAGGTTCGTTGATGGATGTGTTCAGTTTCACTATGGAGCACCCTGGGATCGACTCCATCAGCGGGAAATAGACATGACCCTCTATATTGAGAAGCGTTGTGCCGAGGGAGTGATCGAAATAACTGTAGCTCCTAAACCCGATGAGGTTATGCTATATATCATAGACAATACAGGTGAAATTTTCCGACTTGCCGAGGTCAATGATGATGATGATCCTATGGATTCCTCGAGCCTGTCGAGGAAGAGGAGGAGGAAGAGGAAGAGGAAGAAGTAGAAGAGGAAATAGTGGACTTTGTAGAGGAGGATGAGGACAACGATGATGATAGTGAAAAGGATGAGGTCCAGGCGTGGTCCGATACTAGCACGCTCACAGAAGCACCCTCACAAGGTGCACATAGACGTAAACGTCTAAGGAGAGGCCCAGAAAGACGATGAATGTTTTTGTTTTTTTTAAGTTGTGTATGTATAAATGTGGTTTGATGACAATATGGTTGCCAAGATAGACTGACATGTATATAAGTATGACATGTGTGTGCTATGCTAAATGTGTACATATGTGTGATTTACTTTCACATGTAGTAACTATGAATGTGATGATGTGAATATGATGAATATGAGTGAATTGATATAACTAAATTTGCGAGTTTTAGATATATGAATGAATGAGCTTGAATGATGTGGTATAATTGTGATTGAATGAATTGGTTGTGACTATGTGATGATGAAATGTGTATGCAATGACTTAACATTGATTTTAAATGAAATGCGTATATAATGATCTAACGTTAATTGAAAATGAAAAGTGTGCTGTTATATACTCAGATTAACACAATGGTGGAAAGAAGAACAGGATTAAGGAAGAATAAAAGAAAAGAAACAGTGACGGAGGTTCCAAGCCAACATGAAGTTGGCGAATCTAGCCAACCTAAAAGAGGAAGGCCAGTGACCCAAGAACCTAATCAAAAAAATCAACAAAGAAGGAATAATGAAAGCCCTAAAAGAGATGTGGAAAAGGAAACTGAGTCGAGGCAAACCAGACTTATAGAGGAAAGAGTGGCTATAGCAGTGAAGGAAGCGATGCAGCAGGCCACTAGGGATCGAGCAGCGCAGACTGCCGACATTATACAAGGATTATGGGAAAGAACCCAACACGTTCAATTGGGTAGTACAGAGAAAGAAGGACCTGCTCCGATGGTGTACCCCGTTGTCTGTGAAACCCTAATTTGAGTAGAAATCATGAAAATATTATAGAATGATTTATGTATGAATAATGTGTTCATAATTGAATTATTTAGGATTTTTAAGATTTTTACAGTTAGGTCATTTGTGTGAATGTTGTTTAAATCTACCAATTGTAGATAATGTGGTTTAATATGATTGAATATCATACTGAGGATGGATAAATATTAGTATGCCATGAAAATTTTAATTAAATTTAATAAGGTGATTTATGGAGATAAGGAGGCTAATTATAAAGCCAAGTTGAGAAAATATTGAAAAATTCATAACTTGATGACCGTACGACGGATTAAGGTGAAAATTGAGGGGAAAGCACATAATTTTGTGCTTAATTATATTGGAAAATTAAATTATGAAAATTTTGATGAAAATTGATCATCACCGTTCAAAACTTAAAATGATCAAAACTTGGGCTAGAAAGATCGGATTGAGATGAAATTTGAAATGAATGGCTAAAATTGTGAAATCGAGGTTATGGAAGGATTGGATCATGCAAATCATTAGGGGATAAGATTGCAGGAAATTTTGATTAGAGATTTTGACTTTTCAAACCATAAAGTAAATAATATTTATGATGAAATTGAATAAAATAAGCAAATGAATAAAGACAAATTTGAGGTGTCAAGGGGGGGTAATTTGTAGGGTATTTTGTGAATTACTAAAAATGAGAAAATCCCTGCAATTATCTCTTAATTAAATGCATAATTAAATGGTTCAAAAGGAGCATGGAATAGGTGGCAGCTAAGGACGTGTAAACAGCCATATAACTTCATTTTATGAAATATTTTTTAATAAAATAAATACCAAAAGTCAACTATGAGTTAATGAGGATAAAAATGCATTAAATTAAAGTGAAATTCGGATTTAAAAAGGGGCAGATCTGTACCATTGAATGGAAAAAGGAAAATGGACAGCAACATGTGTCCTTGATGATGTGGACGAGTTAGCAGCCCTATGCATATTTTATAATTTTTTTATTAAGCTAAAATGACCCTAAATGACCTAAACTACTAGATAATGAAACGACTAATTAAATAAATCTGCAAAGAAATTAATAATGATAGGATAATCTGCTGAAAATAGGGACGTGAATAGACATCAGAAAATGGAGCAGAAAATTTTGACCGTGACCAAAAATGTGATTTTTTGTATTTTTTTAAAATTTCTAAATGCATGCATAATTAGCCTAGGTATTATGGAATATAAATGTGCAATTAATAAGCTGTAAAATTTGTGGAAAAAAATTGGAAAGCAGCAGCTATTGTGGACGTGATCTGGTGGACAGATTTGAGATGGTTTAATGTAATGGATAATTAGCAAATTTTTAATTAAGAAAAAATTAATTTAAATGGTCCACAAGTTGCCATGTCAGCTAACGGGATAAAATTACATTGCAATTAGCATGATGAGGTGGCATGTGGGGTCCATTAGCTGGAAATTTCTAGCTAATTGCATAAAAAGCAAAGAACGTCCATATGCATGAAAGGACTTAGAAAATTTCTGCATTTTGAGCTCTCATTCCAGCAGCATCTCACATCCCCCTTTTATCACTTTTCACACCCTAAAACAAGTGGAAAAAAAGGAAAGAAAAGAAGGAGTTAAGTGGAGGAAGCTTAAGTGAGAAGGGGAATTAAGTGTTATTCTCTAAACAAGTAAGTATGTGCTTATGTTTGAATGATTTTAATTCATCTTTTCTAACTTAATTTAAGAGATATGAATATGATTCATAATGAAACCTTTAATGAAGATTTATGATGTTTTTAATTAAGTACTTTAATGGGAACTTATTAGCAATTAGTGCAACTAAGAGTTAGATGTGAGTAGAGAATGTTTAGTGTGATGCATGAGCTCTTACACTAGCCTAAACATGCTGAAATTTGTGTTTTAAGTTGCTATTTTATTTTGTGGATATAATCACATGATAATTCAAGATTTGGTGTTGAACATATATGAAATTTAGTACGATTTATGAACTATAAAATGTAAGCTAGTTAGGGTTCTTTCTAAGACCCGAAATTCACGTTTAAATGTGAAAAATGCTACATGAAATGATTCAAATAAATTATGGATAAATTGCATGGTGAAATATCTTAAATATAATTCATTTTGGATGAAAAAAAGGGACCTTGCATAAACGGCCCAAAATCGGATTTCAAAGGGAGTATGAAGTGAACGTCCAAAATGGTGTAAATGGGTATTTTACATACATGGAACGTTGCTGTTTTGCAAAAAGATTATATATGGAATTTTAATATGTGAAAATGCATTGAATTTAGGTTAAGAAAGATGGGATTAATTTCTGGGATTAAGTGGATAAAAATCTGTTTAGTTTTGAATGTCAAAAGAGACGTTTAAAGTAAAGGAATTGGATGTCCAAGTTGCTGTTTTGGAATTTGGAAATTTATGAATATAAAAAAAAATTTCGTGAACATGCAATAAATAAAAGTTAAATGAAGTACATAAAAATGCTGAATTATAGGCTAAAGAGTTGATTTGAAATTTTTTAAGAAATATAGGAATTAGGTGTTGATAAGTATACATATGTGAAGTAGTAAGCATGATAAGATGATAAATGAATTATGTGAAATATTAAAATGCAAAAATATGTTAAAATATGATGAAAAAACGTGAAATGCATTGCCGATTTGATAATCTCAAAATTTGAGATTAATATATGGGAATTAAATATGAGGCATAATGAATAATTGAGATACGTAAGTGTAAAGTACGCATACCCGACTTGGAGATTAAACGGGTTATGAATATTTATGGAAATGGGTTGGAAAACTAAATAAATGCAAGCAAATAGAATTTACATGGATATTATGTTATTCTGCCATAGGCAAAGGAAAGTAAAAGGTTAATCCGGAAAGCTCTCACGATCAAGGTAAGCAAGCAAATTTTCTAAATGAATTTCTATTTATTAAAATTTCTTTAAAATAATTGTAAATAATGTTTTAACTGCTTTTCTTGATTTAGCAAATGTTATTTGAAATTTATTTCTAAAATTTTAAGGATGGCCATTCCTTAGTTCACTATGTATTTTAAATTGATTTATATAACTGCTTTATGATTGATGAAAATTGTTGTCCTACGATATTATGTGTGAAAAGTCATGCTAGCATGTCATGGATAAATTCATGTGCACAATGCATAAGGTTCACCTTAAAGGAATAAGTGGACCAATTGTCCCCCTTTGGTGTAGCCGAGTCGCTAAAATAGGCCAAGGGCCGGCGGCGCCTCCCTGGATGGGAGAAGATGAAGACAGATGGTCGCCTAGCTAGCCTTCATCCTAAGGGATCATGATTAATTCATCACATTGTCATTATATATCCCCGAGGGATATAAAGTTGCTTTCCATAATGATTACAAATAAAAGGTTTCTGCTCCACAGGTAGTTGATCACTTGATAAGTGTCTCTACTAAATGGAGGGAAATGCTTTTGGAAAAATGTTATTTTTAAAATATTTTGTTTGAAAATATTTATAATGCTTGCTTATTGAGTGTACAACTCACATTTTTGTTTTCCAAACCCATAGACAGGTGATGAAGAGACTCAGCAAAGGAGCAAATAAAATATCAAAAACATTTGCAGTCATTATGATATAGAAGAACTTATGTTGAATGGATGTAATTAAGTTGTTATTTTCATAAGGACAACCATGGTTATAACATGCAGTGACATCTGATGTAGGAGAATGTTGAAATGTTTTTGAATAACATGCTTTGTTGTGTGTTGAATGGTTGAAAATGACTTAGTTATTACCTGAGATATAATTAGGAGAAAATAAACTCCTATGAAAATATATTTAATTGAATAATTATCCGTTAAAATCCCGCCGTGTGACAGGGCAAAAATCCTGATCACGTTTACCAGTCAATAACGATTATGAGGTAAGTCTTAGGATGTGACACTCATGTTGGGGGCGCCACATTGTCACACCGGTGCCTCTAAGGGATGAAAATCAGCTAATGGAAGCTGATAGAAGAGCCATCAACGCCTTTCTAGCGCAACGACCCCCGAAGTTTTCCGGAGAACCCGACTCGGTCCAAGCAGAGCAGTGGATGATGGACATTAAGAAATTATTTAGAATATCTCCGTTCAATGACCATCAGAAGGTATTGTGTGCTACTCATTTGTTAGCAAAGGACGCACACGAATGGTGGGAGATGATGTTAATCACAATGTCACGACCTGAAGAAGTGTCTTGGCAAACGTTTGTGGAAGAATTTAACAAAGAATACCTCCCGGTTGGATTACAGAGTCAAAAGGTGATAGAATTTGAAAAATTGTATCAAGGGAGGATGGCGGTCACCGAGTATGCTACAAAATTTAACGCTCTGGTCAGATATGTGCCTTGCATTGCAAATGTGCAAGGAAATAAGGCACGGAGATTCCAACAAGGATTAAGGCCATATCTGTAGGAAAGTCTTGCCCCACTACTGATTAAAGACTTTGCGTCAAGCCTTGAAAGAGCAAGGGCTTTGGCAATTGAGGCTTTGAGAACCCAAGAACTGAGATTAGGTTCACGAATATTCAGCATGGGTCCCAAGGAACCGAAAACTATTAAAGAGAAAGCTAGAAAAGGCAATATAAGAAAGGAAAAAGGAATCCCAAAAAGGAAAAGCTCGTCGTTGTGTAAAAAATGTCAAAAGCCACATACATGTGAATGTCTAAAAGGCTCGAACAAGTAATATAAATGTGGCCAAACGGGTCATATTGCCAATGAGTGCAAGACAGGGGAAGCGAAGGTTGTCAAATGTTATATATGTAATCAAGTGGGTCACATAGCCCCGAATTGTCCAAACAAGGCGCAGACATCTCAAGGACGTGGAAGACCTGCTCAACTTAGGATACCTGAAGCAACAAATAAGCAGGGAACTTCTACGAACCCGGTGCACGTGCATGCCCTGACCTGGACAGAATCTCAAGAACAAGAGGAAAAGGTGGTCACAGGTATGGTTTATATTCTAGGAAATTTTGTAGTAGCTTTATTTTGATTCTGGTGCCACCCATTCATTCATAGCATGTCAATACGTGACCACCCATGCACTGCCGGTAGAAGGGACTAACCAGATCATATATGTAGAATCTTCAGTCTATAGGTTAGCAAGTACTAGCCAAGTATGCAAAGCATGCCCAATTAGGATAGGATCATTGATTCTAGAAGCTGATTTGATCCTATTACCTATGACTGAGTTCGACGTGATATTGGGTATGGATTGGCTAAGCTAATGGGGAGCGACCATAAACTGTAAGTATACAAAAGTTCAATTTGAAGCAACTCCAGGGAAGGAGATTGCCATTGGAAAACTGAGGCAACCTGACAGTTCAAGTATATTGATATCATCTATGAAAGCTGTCAAGATGATCTGACAAAAGTGTCAAGCCTATTTGGTGTCAGTGAATGTAGACAAAGGCATGGAGGTAGAAATTAATCAAATACCTGTGGTTAGAGAATTTCCTGATGTATTTCCAAAGAAATTAACCACATTGCCTCCACAAAGGAAAATAGATATGATGATTGATGTAATGATGGGTACAACTCCAATTTCTAAAAGTCCATATAGAATGGCGCCAACTGAGATGAATGAACTACAGACTCAAATCCAGGAGTTGTTGGATAAGGGTTTCATCTGACCAAGTGTATCCCCTTGGGGAGCTCTGGTATTATTTGTGAGGAAAAACAATGGAAGTTTAAGGTTATGTATTGATTACCGGGAGCTAAATAAGATTACCATAAAAAATAAATATCCATTGCCCAGGATCGATAATTTTTTCGATCAATTGCAAGGAGCCACGACTTTCTCCAAGATTGATTTACAGTCAAGGTACCATCAACTGAGGATAAGTTCGGTTGATACTCATAAAACCGCATGTCGAACCAGATACGGGCATTATGAGTTTTTAGTAATGCCTTTCGGACTTACTAATGCCCCTGCTGTATTCATGGATATGATGAATAGGGTTTTTCGAGACTATCTGGATCAGTTTATGGTTTTGTTTATTGACGAAGTCCTGATTTACTCTAAAACGGAGAAAGAACATGAAAGTCATTTGCGAAAGGTTTTGGAAAGGTTGAGGAAAGAGAAATTATATGCCAAGTTGAAGAAATGTGAATTTTGGTTGAAATAAATAGGATTTCTTGGGCATATAATATCTGAAAAGGGTATTTAAGTTGATCCTCAAAATATTGAGGCAGTATTGTAATGGCCAAGGCCGACGACCATTACAGAAATTCGAAGTTTCCCAGGGTTGGCCGGCTATTACAAAAGATTTGTCGAAGGGTTTTCACAATTGTCAGCCCCGTTAACCAAGTTGACTCGTAAAGGAGTCAGGTATTTATGGTCTGAGGAATGCGAGCGAAGTTTTCAAGAATTAAAACAGCGATTGGTGAAAGCGCCCATCTTAACCCTACCGGAAGGAAATGAAGGGTTTGTGGTTTATAGTGATGCATCAAGAAAGGGATTAGGATGTGTATTGATGCAAAGGGGTAAAGTGATAGCCTATGCATCGTGACAGCTAAAGCCCAACGAGGTAAGCTACCCCACACATGGTTTAGAGTTAGCAGCTGTGGTATTTGCCTTGAAAATATGGAGACATTACCTATATGGTGCAAAATGTGAGATTTACACTTATCACAAAGAGCCTCAAATACATTTTCACTCAGAAGAAGTTGAACATGAGACAGAGGAGGTGGCTCGAGTTATTGAAGGACTATGATTTGGAAATTCTATACCATCCAGGTTAGGCAAATGTGGTAGCTGATACATTGAGCAGAAATGTTAGCCTAGCGCATCTTATCACTGAGGATGAAGGATTGCTTAAGGATATAGAGCAAATGGAACTAATTGTATGTCCACCAGGAGTCCAAACAAGACTATCACAATTACACATACAATCATCACTTTTTGAACGAATTAAGGTTGCGTAACAAAAGGACATAGACCTACATACTCATGTCGAGAAAATGAAGAAAAAGGGGTTGACAGAATTTGCTATTGATGAGCAAGGTATGTATAGGTACAAGGGTCGCCTTTGCATATCTAATATAGCTGAGTTGAAGGAACATATCTTTAAAGAGGCACATTTTTCGCTGTTTTCCATTCACCCAGGGAGTACTAAGATGTATCAGGATCTCAAGAAAGCATATTGGTGGACTAATATGAAAAGAGATATCGCTGAATATGTGGCTAAGTGTTTAACTTGCCAATGGGTGAAAGCGGATCACTAAAGAATGCCTGGTAAGCGACAGCCCTTAGAAATCCTAGAATGGAAGTGGGACGACATCACAATGGACTTCATACAAGGATTACCTAAGACCCAAGCGGGAAATGATTCCATATGGGTAATCGTTGATAGGTTGTCGAAAGTCGCGCACTTCTTACCTATCAGAAGGACTTATACAGCAGAAAGGCTAGCTAAGGTTTATTACAAGGAGGTCGTACGACTCCATGGAGTGCCAAAGTTGATTATCTCAGATCGAGATGCGACATTCATGTCATGGTTTTGGAAAAGTTTGCACGGAACCCTAGGCACCCAACTTAAGTTCAGTACAACCTTTCATCCTCAAACTGATGGACAAACAAAGCGGGTGAACCAAATCATTGAAGACATGCTCCGTATGTGTACCTTGGACTTTGGAAGATCATGGGATGAGTATATCTCAATTGCGGAATTCGCATACAACAATAGTTACTAAGCTAGCATCCAAATGGCTCCATTTGAAGCGTTGTATGGTCGGCGATGTCGAACGCCATTGAACTAGGATGAAGTTGGTGAGAAAAGATTAGCCCCAGACTTATCTCAACGAATGGCAGACAAGGTATGAACTATTCGCCAGTGTATACTCACTGCTCAAAGTCGGCAAAAGAGTTACACAGATTGCAAGAGAAGGAATTTGAACATCCAAGTGGGCGAACATGTGTTTATAAAGGTCACGCCATTCAAGGGAGTTACAAGATTTGAAAAAAGAGGAAAGCTGAATCCCAGATATATTGGATCATTTGATGTTTTAGAGAAGGTTGGGAAATTGGCCTATCGAGTAGCTTTACCCCCGGCATTAGCCCTAGTCCACAATGTATTCCATATAGCGATGCTTAGGAAGTATGTTCCGGACCCAACACATATAGTAGTGGCTAAAAATCTACCATTTCAAGATTATCTGAATTATGAAGAAAGGCCAGTGAGAATCTTGGATCAAAAGGTACAAAAGCTTCAGAATCGAGAAATTGAGTATGTAAAGGTGCAATGGAACCGATATTCCAAAAATGAAGCCACTTGGGAGTTAAAAGAAGAGGTGAAACAGAAATACCCCCAGCTATTTAAAGAATAGACGGTTTCGGGACGAAACCTATTATAAGGGGGGGGATTGTGAAACCCAACCCATGTAGAACCCATATGTATACATTGATCATGTATATGATATTTATATATGAGTTATTGGATTATGAATGATTTATGTGATTTTGCTAATTACTGCAATTAGGGTCAAGGATTAGCAATAATGATGTGATTAACTATTTTGAGCTAAAATGAGACAATGGGAATAGAGTAAATTGTTGTTGATTTAAATGTGCAAATACATCATGGAAAATCATTCTAATTCATTTAATATGAATTGTGAGCATTTGTGTGATAATTGACAAGTTTAATGGAAAAACACTAGAAAATTCATAACTCAACGCCCGTAAGGCGGATTCAAGTGAAATTTGAAATGGTAGTTGATGATGTTGGGCTTGACATTATAGAATTATTGGGTTATGAAAATTCTTGATGAAATAATCATAATGATTTATTGATCACATCTCAATTTCAACCGTTAACTTTAAATGGTTATAACGGGAGCTAGGAAAATTGAATTAAGATGAAATTGGAAACGGTTGAATGAAATTATGAGATGTTTATTTTGGAAGGTTTGGATTAAGCTAGAAATGTTGAGAAAATACCTGCATTGAAAAAGGTGAGCATGCTTGACTTTAACACCTCAAAAGTACCATTCATTTAATGCTTGAGTACATGGAATAATTACATGATTTTAATGGAAAATGAGGTGTCAAATGCAGCATATTTTGAGGGTATTTTAAGAAATATTATAAAACATGAAAATTCAAGAAGTATCCGGCAATAAATGCCCACTATTATGAAGCTACAAGTGCTCAAACATAAGCACAGGTAAGGTGGCATATAGGGGACGTCCATGGGTTGTATTGCTGCATATTTTTGAATCTTTTATTTTATAAAATATGTATCCATGTAGCTGAAATGTAGGGCCATAAGAATATGCAATCAATTACACAAAAAATGCCTGCAAAAAAATCATGGAATGCAGCTGCAATGGAGAGGTGAAAAAGTGGACAGCTTGAATGGGGCAATTAACATGCAATGTTAAGTGTGATTTCTGCAATTTTTGTTAAATTTTTTAACAGTAAATTGATGCATGAATTAAAGGGTAATTAAGTGTATATTTTACCCTTAAATGGAAATTATAGAAAATGATGAAAAATGCTGGAAAATGGATCACCAAGGACGTGATGGGCTGGACAGTTGGACGGTTTTGATTAAAAACAGATTTTTGACTTTTCGAAAATGGTAAAATGCAATTTTACTTCGCTGTAAAATATCCAGCACATGAAGGGGATAACCAACCATTTAATTGTGTGGAAAAAGCAGCAAGAAGTGGGGCCCACAGCTGGATAAATCCAATTTATAAAAGGGGGCACGTCCACTTGAGTTGAGGCTTGCAAAATTTTCTAAGTGTTAGATTTTCACCCCAAGCACAACAGCAGCTCTCACATCCATTTTTTGGCCAGCGAAGGAAGAGGAAAATAGAAGGAAAATCAAGGAAAAAAGAAGGGCAATTGGTAGAGGAAATCATCTCCAAGTGATTAGGGTTTTTGTTGGATAAACCAAGTAAGTATATGTGTTGTTTTGAGTTGTTCAACTTGAGTTTTAAAATCCAAAATTTGAATATGAAATGGATGATTAAAGAATTCCTAAATGATGATTCAACATGCCTTTGATTGAATATGGGATTGGTATTAAGATTTATGAATGTATTTCCATGTTTTAGAGGTTGAAAATGAAGTTTAGCATGTGTATTGAGTGGAAAACTCAACTTGTTAAATCTTGAATTTCCATGTCAAGTTGCTTTTTTGGAATGATAATATGATTAGGTTATGAATCATGTATTAATGTAAAACGTATGTTGATTTGAGCTTAAATAATGAATTTTAGAAAATATGGAATGTAAAGCGACGTTTATAACCCGAATTCTTCATTTTTAGGTTAAAAATGCTATAGAAATGGGTTTGCATGATTTGTGAATGATTTATAGGGTAAAATACCCTAGGATTAATGTATTATTGATAATCAAAAGGATTTGGGAAAATAAGCTCAAAATATGATTTTTATGGATTTATGAAATGATGTACAAATGGAGTGAAAACGGGACCCGAAACGGGTAAGCAACTTGCTGTTTTGAGAGGTTTTAATTTATGAATGTTAAACATGTGTTAATTCCATAAATTTGGATTTGGAAAAATGAAATTATTTTCTGAAAATTCGGATTTATTAAACGGCTTAGGGTTATGTGTCAAAAGACACGTTAAATGGGTGAAAACGGGTTCCAAAGTTGCTATTTTGAAAACCTATGGTAAGTGGATTTAAATCCCATAAAAATATCCTAAATGCAGTAGTAATTGAGGGTAATTAATATGCTAAAATATGGATTAATTTTCAGACTTAGAAAATTTTATGAAATATATTATGTATGTGTTGCCAATGGGCATATGTGAAAGGATAAATGTGCATAAGTGATGAATGATGTATGGAATGTGATTATGTGCATAAATGTATGAAAATATGATATATCTCATGATTATACATCTTTTTAAACTGTATAATGATTAATTTCAAATTTTGGAATTTATTCATGAAGTATGAGTATGAAGTGACGATGTGTGCATAAAAGGAGCACCGATGAGTGTATTTTAGAAAAGGATTGATAAATGGAAAATTGAGGTTAATGAACCTATAAATAATAAGTATTAAATGATTATTATATGATGGAATGATTACCCTAATTATGGGGTTATATATGTTGTGTATGAAATCCTGAAATGTGCTAATATGTGCGATATATGTGCATAATGACTTGAGAAGTCAAATAAATGATATATGTGAATGAAATGGGTTGAAAAACTAAATGAGATATGAGAAAAAGAAATACATGAAAAATTATATTATTCTCATGTAGGCAAAGGTAAAGAAAAAGCGGAGTCGGGAAGCTAAGGAACACAGGTTAGCAAGCAGATTCTCTAAATGATTTTTGCATTCCTAAATTGCTTTAAATAAACGTTATTTTTGTACTAACTATTTGATGTAAATATTGAAAATATTTTAGTGGTATTTAAGGATGGTCATTCCTTAGTTAAATTGTTTTGAAATGATGTTTTTACTTCAAACGCGATATTATGAAATTTTCTTTGATAAATATTATGGAAAAATGATGTGATTCTATGTTTCTAATTGAGAAATCATGCTAGCATGTTAAAGATGGATTTATGAAAAGTTCATGTGCATAGGGTACTAGGTCCACTTGAAGGGTATAAGCGGACCGATTGTCCCCCCTTGGTGTGGCCAAGTTGCTAAAATAGGCCCAAGGCTGGCGGCACCCTCTCTGAAATGAGAGATGACGTGGACGAATGGCCGCCTGGCTAGCTTCCATCCTAAGGAAAATATGATAAATATGTTCATGTTTTTATATGGCCTTATGCATATCGTACTTGTGATGGGTACAGGATTTTATGTTTTAAAGAGATATCTTTTGAAAAGTATAATGTGCTTTCCAAGATGATTTTTAAATGCAAAATATTGCCTGAAATGAATTGCCTGTAAAATGTAAATAGCTTGCCTATTGAGTTTTGACTCACGATTTTGTTTTCCTAACCCAAAGACAGGTGAAGGAAAGGAAATGGCAAAGGAGCAAGTGCAAGCTCGAGAAAGCCGCAGAGAAAACTTTATCACATCTATGTTATGAGGAAATATTCATGTTGAATGATTGTAACTATTTAAATATTTTATGTTGATGACTATGGTTAATACATGTAGTGACATGTGATTTATGTATTTGATGAAATGTTTTTTATCAGCATGCTTTTGATGCGAAAATGGGTTGGAAATGACATAGATATGTTTGAGATGAAATATGAGAAATCAAACTCATATGAGGAAATATTAAATTGGATAAACATCCGTTAAAACTCGTCGTGTGACAGGGTAACAATCCTGGTCACGTTTACCAATCAATACGATCCTGAGGTAAGGCTCAGGATGTGATGCTCGGTTTTGGGGCGCCACATGTGAAACCCAACCCATGTAGAACCTATACGTATACATTAATCATGTATATGATATTTATATGTGAATTATTTTTTTTTGATAAAAAATATGTGAATTATTGAATTATGAATGATTTATGTGATTTTACTAATTATTGCAATTAGGGTTAAAGATTAGCAATAATGGTGTGATTAATCAGTTTGAGCTAATATGAGACAATGAGATTGAAGTAAATTGTTGTTGATTTAAATGTGCAAATACATCATGGAAAATCATCTTAATTCATTTAAAATGAATAATGAGCATTGGTTTGATAATTGTTAAGTTAAGTGGAAAAATATTGGAAAATTCATAACTCAACGCTTGTAAGGCGGATTCAAGTGAAATTTGAAATAGAAATTAATGATGTTGGGCTTGGTATTGTGAAATTATTGGGGTATGAAAATTCTTGATGAAATGAGTATAATGATTTATTGATCATATTTCAATTTCAATCATCAACTTTAAACGGCTATAACGGGAGCTAGAAAAATCAGATTGAGATGAAATTTGAAACAGTTGAATGAAATAATGAGATGTTTATTTTGGATGGCTTAGATTAAGCTTAAAATGTTTGGAAAATTTCTGCATTGAAAAATGTGAGCATGTGTTCGCAATCTCACCGCAAGTGCACGGGTCGTAGATTGTAGTATATAAAATATCGATCCACAGGGAATTCGGGACTAAAAATTCTGCTTTTAAACACTTTCTCATCGGATTAAATGGATTAGAAAAGTTGAAAGAGGATGTAGTAAATTAAATGGAAAATAATAGAAAATTGGGAAGAGAAAATAAAATAGAAATTAAAATGAGTGGAGAAAACGAGAGTGTGAGTATCTAGGGTCTAGAATTTCACATGCATATTTTGTAATGGGTAGTGGTATAATTATTTAATCCGAATATTGTTTGTTAAAGGAGAACAATCCCTAATTTATCCTTGCACCTTCTCTCGAAACCTACAAGGCGTACTCTAATCTTCTTAACCACCTATTCTCATGGGATTAAGTTAATTAGAATCTATTAAGTTCTGTGGTTTGTTCATTGAATTCCTCAAAGTCATCATGCCTATTCTCATGGTCTTAGATTTTCAGGTTTAATATCTTGATTATCGTATATTAGATTTCCACCTCTCGGTTCCATCACCTAATATATGGGAATCATTGCCAAAGTGCAGGCCTTCACACCAAGCAAGCGTTAAAATCACAAGATAGTAAATTAACAACAATATCCATCATAAATAAATTAACGTCCACACCACGCTACATTGTACGCATGCTACATCCTAAACCCTAGATTAAGGGTTTAGCCTAGCATGTTCAAGTCCAAAAGAGAATTAACAGAATATCCCATGTTAAACAAGACAATAAAAAGCAAGGAAAAGAAAAGCTTATTGGTTTGGAGCTCCGATGATGTGTCGGTTGCCTGTGCTCTCCACCTCTCTCTCTCTCAGGTAGAGGATTTATGTTTTTTAAGATATACCTTTTGACAAGGTATAAGTTGCTTTCCAATATGATTTTAAATGCAAAATGTTGCCTGAAATGATTTTCCTGTAACATGCAAATAGCTTGCTTATTGAGTTTCGACTCACGATTTTGTTTTGAAACCCAAAACAGGTGAAGGACAGGAGATGGCAAAGAAGCAAGTTCCAGCTTGAGGATGCAATGGAAAAACTTTAGTATTTTTATGTTATGAAATAATTCATATTGAATGATTGTAACCGTTCGAATGTTTTATATTGATGACTATATTTATACATGCAGTGACATCTGATTTAGGCAATTGTTGAAATGTTGCTTGAATATCATGTTGTGTATGTGTGTTGAATGGATTGAAATGGCTTAGTTATGCATGAGTTGGAAATGATTTAGATATGTTTGAGATGGAAATATGAGAAATTAAATTCTTATGAGGAAATATTAAATCAAATAAACACCGTTAAAACCTGCCATGCGACAGGGCAACAATCCTGATCACGTTTACCAATCAATACGATCCTGAGGTAAGGCTCAGGATGTGACGCTCGGTTTGGGGCACCACAGTAGCCAACTTTTAATAAATGCTACTTTTGACTTCTTAAATAAAATAAACAATTAAAAATAAAAAAATTAAATGCAATGGATGCTGCTACATGGACGTTGCACGGGGAGCAGCTGGATGCTTTCACCATGATCATCATCATCTTTAATCAACGGCTAAGATTTGTTTAGCCTAAATTAAATAATTTTAAAAATTAAAAAAATAGGTTAAAAATAGGGCTGCAATAGGGTGGCTGGAGCAGGCCTAGGGTGGGTAGCACATGGCTCAAAGCATTTTTCAAAATTAAAAAGAAATACCAATTTATAATTAAATACCTCAAAACTAGGGGGTAAATTCCAAATTCTTGAAAAATCCAATCCTATAAATAGGGCAGCAGGGGGTGGACGTCCAAGGCATCCAAAACCCAGCTCCATTTGAAAATTTTCAGTTCCCAAACTTTCCCACACGTCCAAGGAAGAAAAGGAGGAAGTTAGAGAGAAAAAGGGTGAGAAAAAGTGGCATATCTCCACTTCGGGTAAGTGATTTCTACCCAAATTTCTTTTGGATGTAAAGTAGGGTAAAAAAATTCTTAGATAATTCCTAAGCATAAGAAAATAAGTATAGATATAATGCTTAAATAGAATTATGCCAAAACATCAAAAATTTGGAGCGAGGATAGGGTATTCAGGAAGATAGCATATGATATGTGAAGGTAATACTTCAAAATTGATAAATGATGATTTGGGATGTATGATTATGATAAATAGGATGTTGGAATGATGATATATTAATTTCATGATTTTTGGAATTAAGGATTATGCTTAACTGAATTTATATTGATTTTTAGTATATGGAGAAAATAATTTTTTTCGCCAAGTAAATGATGATAAATTCAAAATGTATGAAATTTCCTATGATATACTAGGCATAAGGTATGTCATGGTATTTTTTATTTTTGGAAAAAATATCAATTTTTGGAATCCATGAACAGTAACCACGTCTCTGTGAACAGTAACTCGGATGAACAGTAACTACTACAGTGATTTGCTACAGTAAATAGTGTAATTTTGGAGAAAATTTGAGATTAATATTTAAATATAAGGATGAAAATTTTGAGGAACCTATGGATAAAAATATCCATATAAAGAAATAATGCCAAAATAGTATAGAGCATGCATGGGAAGCAACTTGAATAAAAGAAATAAAATTATCCTTTTTCCTTGAATAAGAAAAGGAAAAGAAAACGTCGAAGACACCCACTGAGAAAGTAAGCAAGTTATATCTTTTGCAAATTATTTCTAAAATGGTTGCAAATTGTTGTAAATTGCTTTATGAAATTTATTTAAGGTTAGCCATACCTATAACTGTTTTACATGAACTGAAGTTTGCTTTGTTAAATTATTTATTAAATGCTTTTTATGAAATTGTTTATGATTTGCAAATATCATGCCGGCATGTGTATGTAAATGAGCATATGCACGAGGAATAGGCTTTAGTCGAGGTAGTAATAAGGGGACCGGATGTCCCCCTCGCTATTGCCAAGTCGCTTAATAGGCCCAGGCCGGCGGCGACCTCCATGAAATGGGAGCATGTATGGGATGGGCGCCTAGCTAGCGTCGCATCCAAAGGAATGTCATGAATGTTATGTATGCATTGCATTTGCATTTTATAAAACAAATGAAAATGGTTGAAAAATTATGTATGGCTTGCTTACTGAGTGTTATTACTCACCTATGCTTTTTCAACAACAGACAGGAAATGATGATGAAGGCAGCATGCCAAGTGTTTTGTAATTTTTGATAAAATGATGTATATGTAAACTTTATATAAAGACAACGATGATAATTTTGAGATGGAAAGAAATATTTTTATGAAAATGTTTATGGAACAGTTTTTCATCATAACTGTGTTATGTGAAATATATTTCAAATTGGATGAATGATGAAAATTTTCCATATATTGTTGATAAAAAAAATCCTGCTGTGTGATCAGGGCAACAATCCTGAGTCACGTTTACCAATCAAAACGATCCCGGAGTAAGGCTTCTAGGCACCTCGGTTCGGGGCGCCACAGGATGACGGAGATTAAGAAATTATTTAGGATATCTCTGTGCAACGACCGTCAGAAAGTACTGTGTGCCAGTCATTTGTTAGCAAAGGATGCTCACGAATGGTGGGAGGCGATGTTAATCACAATGCCACGACCCGAAGAAGTTTCTTGGCAAACTTTTGTGGAAGAGTTTAACAAAGAATACCTCCCAGTTGGATTGCAGAGTCAAAAGGTGATAGAATTTGAAAAGTTGTATCAATGGAGGATGATGGTCACTGCGTATGCCACAAAATTCAACGCTCTGGTCAGATATGTACCATGGATTGCAAACGTGATAGAAAATAAGGCATAGAGATTCCAACAAGGGTTGAGGCCATATCTGCAGGAAAGCCGTGCACCTTTGCTGATAAAGGATTACGCTTCAAGCCTTGAGAGAACAAGGGCTTTGGAAATTGAAGCCTTGAGAACTCAAGAACTAAGATTGAGTTCAAGGGCGTTCAGTACGGGTCCCAAGGAAATGGAAACCAGAAAAGAGAAAGCTAGAAAAGGCAACGTAAGAAAGGGAAAAAGAATCCAAAAGAAGAAAAGCTCGTCGTTGTGTAAGAAATGTCAAAAGCGACATACAGGCGAGTGTTTAAAGGGCTCGAACCGGTGTTACATATGTGGACAAACGGGTCACATCGCCAAGGAGTGCAGGCAGGGGGAAGCAAAATGTGATCAAGTGGGTCACATAGCCCTGAACTGCCTAAACAAGGCGCAGACATCTCAAGGACGTGGAAGACCTGCTCAGCTTAGGATACCTGGAGCAACAAGTAAACAGGGAACTTCTACGAACCCGGTGCACGTGCATGCCCTGACCTAGACAGAATCTCAAGAACAGGAAGAGAAGGTGGTCACAGGTACGGTTTATATTCTAGGAAATTTGGCAGTAGCTTTGTTTGATTCTTGTGCCACCCATTCATTCATAGCATGTCAATATGTGACCACTCATGCGCTACCGGTAGAAGAGACCAATCAGGTTGTACATGTAGAATCTCCAGTCTATAGATTAGCAAGTACAAGCCAAGTATGCAAAGCCTGCCCAATTAGGATAGGATCATTGATTCTAGAAGCTGATTTGATCCTATTGCCTATGACTGAGTTCGACATGATATTGGGTATGGATTGGCTAAGCCAATGGGGAGCGACCATAGACTATAAGAATAAGAAAGTGCAATTTGAAGCAACTCCAAGAAGGGAGATTGCCATTGGAAAATTACGACAACCTGACAATTCAAGTATATTGATATCATCTATGAAAGCTGTCAGGATGATCCGACAAAAATGTCAAGCCTATTTGGTGTCTGTGAATGTAGAGAAAGGCATGGAGGTATAAATTAATCAAATACCTGTGGTTAAAGAATTTCCCAATGTATTTCCAAAGGAGTTAACCACATTACCTCCACAAAGGAAAATTGATATGACTATTGATGTGTTATCAGGTACAACTCCAATTTCTAAAACTCCTTATAGAATGGCGCCAGCTGAGATGAATGAACTAAGGGCGCAAATACAGGAGCTGTTGGACAAGGGTTTCATTAGACTAAGTGTGTCCCTTTGAGGAGCTCTGGTATTGTTTGTGAGGAAAAAGGATGGAAGTTTAAGGTTATGCATTGATTATTGGGAGCTAAATAAGGTCACAATAAAGAATAAATATCCATTGCCCAGGATCGACGATTTGTTCGATCAATTGCAAGGAGCTACGACTTTCTCCAAGATTGATTTACAGTCAGAGTACCATCAATTAAGGATAAGTTCGGCCGATACTCATAAAACGGCTTTTCGAATTAGGTATGGGCATTATGAGTTTTTGGTAATGCCTTTCGGACTTACTAATGCCTCTGCTGTATTCATGGATATGATGAATAGGATTTTTCGGGACTATCTGGATCAACTTGTGGTTGTATTTATCGATGATGTCCTGATCTACTCTAAAACGGAGAAAGAACATGAAAACCATTTGCGAAGGGTTTTAGAAAGGTTGAGAAAAGAGAAATTATATGCCAAGTTGAAGAAACGTGAATTTTGGTTGAAACAAATAGGATTTCTCGGGCATATAATATTTGAAAAGGGTATTCAAGTTGATCCTCAAAAGATTGAGACGGTATTGAAGTGGCCAAGGCCGATGACCATTACAGAAATTCGAAGTTTTCTAGGGTTGGCCGACTATTATAAAAGGTTTGTTGAAGGGTTTTCACAACTGTCAGCCCCGTTAACCAAGTTGACTCGTAAAGGAGTCAGGTATGTATGGTCTGAGGAATGTGAGCGCAGTTTTCAAGAATTGAAACAGCGGTTAGTAGAAGCACCCATCCTAACCCTACCCGAAAGAAATGAAGGGTTTGTAGTTTATAGCGATGCATCAAGAAAGGGATTAGGGTGTGTCGTGATGCAAAAGGGTAAAGTGATAGCTTATGTGTCACGACAGTTAAAGCCCAATGAGGTAAGCTACCCCACGTATGATTGAGAGTTAGTAGCTGTGGTGTTTGTCTTGAAAATATGGAGACATTACATGTATGGTGCAAGATGTGAGATTTACACTGATCATAAGAGCCTCAAATACATCTTCACTCTGAAGGAGTTGAACATGAGACAAAGGAGATGACTCGAATTATTGAAGGACTATGATTTGGAGATTTTATACCATCCAGGTAAGGCAAATGTATTAGTTGATGCATTGAGCCAATATGTCAGCTTAGCGCATCTTATCAACAAGGAAGAAGGGTTACTTAAGGAAATAGAGCAAATGGAATTGATTGTATGTCCACCAGGAGTTCAAATAAGGTTATCACAATTACACATACAATCATCACTTTTTGAACAAATCAAGGTTGTACAGCAAAAGGATACAGGCCTACATACACATGTCGAGAAAATGAAGAAAAAGGGGTTGGCTGAATTTGCTATTGATGAGCAAGGTATATATAGGTATAAGGGTCGCCTTTGCATACCTAATATAGCTGAGTTGAAGGAACAGATCCTTAAAGAGGCACATTTCTCGCCGTTTTCTATTCACCCGGGAAGTACTAAGATGTATTAGGATCTCAAGAAAGCATATTGGTGGAATAATATGAAAAAAGAGATCGTTAAATATATGGCTAAGTGTTTAACTTGCCAACGGGTGAAGGCAGATCACCAAAGAGTGCCTGGTAAGCTACAATCTTTAGAAATTCCTGAATGAAAGTGCGACGATATTACTATAGACTTCATTGAAGGATTACCTAGGACCCAAGCAAGAAATGATTCTATATGGGTAACCGTAGATAGATTATCGAAATTCGCGCACTTCCTACCTATCAAAAGGAATGATACAGCATAAAGGCTAACTAAGGTTTATTGCATAGAGGTCGTACGACTCCATGGAGTGCCAAAGTCGATTATCTCAGATCGAGATGCAACATTTACGTTAAGTTTTGAAAAAGTTTGCATGAAACTCTAGGCACCCAACTTAAGTTCAGTATAGCCTTTCATCCTCAAACCGATAGACAAACAGAGCAGGTGAATCAAATTATTGAAGATATGCTCCGAATGTGTACCTTGGAGTTTGGAGGATCATGGGACAAGTACATCTCAATTGCAGAATTCGCATACAACAATAGCTACGAAGGTAGCATCCAAATGGCTCCATTTGAAGCATTATATGGTCGGCAATGTCGAACACCGTTGAACTGGGATGAAGTTGGAGAGAAAAGGTTAGCCCCAGACTTATCTCAAAGAATGGCAGACAAGGTGAGAACTATTCGCCAATGTATACTCACAGCCCAAAGTCAGCAAAAGAGTTAAACAGATTGCAAGAGAAGGGACTTGAATATCCAAGTTGGCGAACATGTATTTGTAAAGGTCACGCCATTCAAGGGAGTTACAAGGTTTGGGAAAAGGGGAAAGCTGAATCCCAGGTATATTGGACCATTTGAGGTTTTGGAAAAGGTTGGGAAGTTAGCATATCGAGTAGCCTTACCCCCAGCGCTAGCCCTAGTTCACAATGTGTTTCATATATCGATGCTTGGAAAGTATGTTCCGGACCCGACACATATGTTAGTGGCTGAGAATTTACCGATTCAAGATTATCTAAATTATGAAGAAAGTCTAGTGAGAATCTTGGATCACAAGGTACAAAAGCTTTGGAATTGAGAAATCGAGTACGTGAAGGTACAATGGAACCAGTATTCCAAAAATGAAGCCACTTGGGAGTTAAAAGAAGAAGTGGAACGGAAATACCCCCATCTATTTAAAGAATAGGCGGTTTCGGGATGAAACCTATTATAAGGGGGGGAGGATTGTGAAACCCAACCCATGTAGAACCTATATGTATACATTAATCATGTATATGATATTTATATGTGAATTATTGAATTTTGAATGATTTATGTGATTTTGCTAATTATTGCAATTAGGGTTAAGGATTAGCAATAATGGTGTGATTAATCAGTTTGAGCTAATATAAGACAATGGGATTGGAGTAAATTTTTGTTGATTTAAATGTGCAAATAATCATGGAAAATCATTTTAATTCATTTAAAATGAAAAATGAGCATTAGTGTGATAATTGTTAAGTTAAGTTGAAAAATATTGGAAAATTCATAACTCAACGCCTGTATGGCGGATTCAAGTGAAATTTGAAATAGAAATTAATGATGTTGGGCTTGGTATTGTGGAATTATTGGGTTATGAAAATTCTTGATGAAATGACTATAATGATTTATTGATCATATTTCAATTTCAACCGTTAACTTTAAACGACTATAATGTGAGCTAGGAAAATCGGATTGAGATGAAATTTGAAACAGTTGAATGAAATTATAAGATGTTTATTTTGGATGGCTTAGATTAAGCTTAAAATTTTTGAAAAATTCCTGCATTGAAAAAGGTGAGCATGGTTGACTAATGCACCTCAAAAGTATCCATCAATTAATGCTAGAGTACAATGCATAATTGCATGATTTTAATCGGAGTTGAGGTGTCAAATGCAGCCCATTTCTAGGGTATTTTATGTATTTATATGAAATGCAAAAATACATGAATTATCCAGCCATTAAATGTCCACCATGATGAAGCTACAAAAGGCACAACATGAGCATAGGCAAGGTGGCACTATGGGGACGTCCAAGGGGTATATTTCTGCATATTTTGATTTTTTTTATTTTTAAAATATGTTACATATTGCTGACATGTAGGGACACCAAAATATGCATTCAATCATGCAAATTTCCAGCAATAAAAATTATAAAATGCAGCTGCCATGAGAGTGGAAAAAGTGGACAGCTTGATGGGCAGTTGACGTGCATGAATAAGCTGGTTTGCTGCTATTTTGTTAATTTTTTTAGCATGAAATTAATACATGAATTAAAAGGAAATTAAGTGTACTTTTAACCTTAAATGGGAATTATAAAAAAATGGAAAAATTGCTGGAAAATATGGGCAGCAAAGGACGTGATTGGGGGAGCAGCTGGATGGTCTAGGATTAATGTAGTTTTTGGATTTTTAAAAATTGATAAAGTGCAATATTACTTGGCTAAGAATTTTCCAACACATGAGGAGGATAACGGAGCATTTAAGTGTGTGGAAAATGCAGCAAATGGTGGGGTCCACATCTGGATTTGATCCAGCCTTATAAAGCCATGCACGTTCACATAGCATGGATTTTGGAAAGTTGGCTTAGTATTGGATTTTTCACCCCAAAGAAACAGCAGAAACTCACGTCATTTTGGCCAACAAAAGAAGGAAGAAAAGAAAGGAAAAAAGAAGGAAATTTGTGGAGGAAATCATCTCCAAGTGTTAGGGTTTGAGTTAGCACTAAACCAAGTAAGTATATGTGTTGTTTGAGTTGGTTATTTTGAGTTTTAAACTCCAAAATGGGAATATGAAAGGGATGCTTAAAGAAACTTTAAAATGATGATTTGACATGATTTTTAATGCATATTGAATGGGTATTAAGTTTTATGCATGAATTTCCATGTTTAGATGGTGAAAGTGATGATTTGAATGTGTATAGAGTTGAAAACTCAACTTGACAAACCCTAAATCTAAAAGACAAGTTGCTGTTTGATATGGATAATATGTTTAGGTTATTAAATATGTTTTAATGAAGAACTTATTTTGGTTTGTGCTTAAATGATGAATCTTAGAAAATATGGAATGCAAAGTGATTTATATGACCCGATTTCTTCGTTTCTATGCTAAAATTGCTATGGAAATAGGTTGGCATGCTTTGTGAATGATATGTAGGATAAAATACCCTAGGGTTAAGGTATTATTGATGCCCAAAAGTATTTAGGAAAATAAACTCAAATCTGATTTTTTATGGATTTATGAAACGATGGCTAAATGGAGTGGAAACGGTACCGAAACGGGTAGGCAACTTGCTATTTTGAGATAAAATTGTTTATGAATTTTAAACATGTGTTAATGCCCTAAATTTGGATTAGGAAAAATGGAATTATTTGCTGAAAATTAGGATTTATTAAACTGCTTAGGGTTATGTGTCAAAAGACACGTTAAATGAGTGGAAAATGGGTTCCAAACTTGCTGTTTTGGAAACCTATGGTGAGTGGATTTAAATCCCATAAAAATAACCTAAATGCAGTGGTAATTAAGGATAATTAACATGCTGAAATATGGATTAAATTTCTGATTTAGCAAATTTCATGAAATACATTATGTATGTGTTGCCAAATGGGCATATGTGAATGGATAAATGTGTATAAGTGATGAATGACTTGTGGAAAGTGATTTTGTGCAAAGATGCATAAACATATGATATATTTCATGATTATACATCTGTTTAGGGTGTATAATGATTTATTTCAAATTTTAAAATTTATTTATGAAGCATGAAGTGATGATGTGTGCATAAGTGGAGCACCAATGCGTGTATTTTGAAAAAGATTGATAAAAGGACAAATTGAGGTTAATGAACCTATAAATGATGATTATTGAATGAATTTTATGTGGATGAATGGATACCCTATTTATGGGGTTATATATGTTATGTGTTAGCCGGTGAAATGTGTAAAAATGTGCTATATATGTGCATAATGACTTGAGAAGTCAAATAAATGATATATGTGAATGAAATGGGTTGGAAAACTAAATGAAATATGAGAAAAAGAAATATATGAAAAAATATATTATTCTCATGGAGGCAAAGGCAAAGAAAAAGCGGAGTTGGAAAGCTAAGAGACACAGGTAAGCAAGCAAATTTTCTAAATGAATTTCGTTTTCTAAATTGTTTACATAAATGCAATTTTTGCTTTAACTTGTTTGATGAAATTGTGAAAATTATTTCTAATATGTTTAAGGATGGTCATTCCTTAGAAAAATAGTGTTGAAATGATGTTTTTACTTCAAATGTGATATTATGAAATTTCCTTTGATAAATGATTATAGAAAAATGCTGTGATTCTATGTTTCTGATTGAAAAATCATGCTAGCATGTCAAAGATGGATTTATGAAAAAGTTCTTGTGCACAGGGTACTAGGTCCACTTGAAGGGTATAAGCGAACCGATTGTCCCCCCTTGGTGTGGCCAAGTCGCTTAAATATGGCCCAAGGCCGGCGGCGCCCTCTCTGAAATGGGAGTTAAAGTAGACGGATAGTCGCCTGGCTAGCTTCCATCCTAAGGGAATTATGATGATTATGTTCGTGTTTTCATATGACATTATGCATATCGTACTCGTGATGGGTACAGGATTTATGTTTTCCAGGATATACCTTTTGACAAGGTATAAGTTGCTTTCCAATATGATTTTAAATGCAAAATGTTGCCTGAAATGATTTGCCTGTAAAATGCAAATAGCTTGCTTGTTGAGTTTCGACTCACAATTTTGTTTTCCAAATCCAAAGACAGGTGAAGGACAGGAGATGGCAAAGAAGCAAGTTTTAGCTCGAGGATGCAATGGAAAAACTTTAGTATTTCTATGTTATGAAATAATTCATGTTGAATGATTGTAACCGTTCGAATGTTTTATATTGATGACTATGATTTATATATACAGTAACATCTGATTTAGGCAATTGTTGAAATGTTGCTTGAACATCATGCTGTGTATGTGTGTTGAATGGATTGAAATGGCTTAGTTATGCATGAGTTGGAAATGATTTAGATATGTTTGAGATGGAAATATGAGAAATTAAATTCTTATGAGGAGATATTAAATCAGATAAACACCGTTAAAACCCGCCATGTGACAGGGCAACAATCCTGATCACGTTTACCAATCAATACGATCTCGAGGTAAGGCTCAGAATGTGACGCTCGATTCGGGGCGCCACACCACAGAAATTATAAAGAAAAATAAGGTCATAAATAAATATGACTCATGTATGATAAAATATGTATACCCTTTTCACTTGTATAGGAAAAGGTAAGGAAAGGATAAAGGAGTCAGATTAAAGCAACGCAAATGTAAGCAAGCAAACTTTTTGAAAATGATTATGTTTTTATATTGTAACCATGGATTATGTCAGAATTGCTTTATCATAAGCAAATCCATATGGAAGTAAGGAAAAATGTTGTAATATGTGGAAATTGCTTTATCATAAGCAAATCCTTATGAAAATAAGGAAAATGCGGAAATGGTTGCGTAATAATGGAAAAAAAAATTTTGATTTTCAAATAATATTTGGTTTTATCGAACAATTTTGTAATGATTTGTTGAAATGTTTTAGAAAGGATTTAAGGAAGACCAACCGATAACCAATTTGAGTAATGATTTTTGAAAAAATGACCAAAGGATTATACAAGTTTACAAAAATAACCCAGGTGTTTTGTGAACAAAGAATATGATATCATATGAGAAATGAATTAAGTGTTTGTATATCCTTTGTTCATGAAAAACCCTGAAATGAAAAGAAAAGCGTTTGCAAAATCTTTTGTCTTTAGATATTAAAATATTTTTGAAATTATTTTACCGCTCAAAATTTATTTAAAAATATTTTAGCAAAATTTTGAAATTTCTATTTATCAAATATTTCCTTCAAATATTTTAAATGATTTAGAAATGTGTTATTTACATGTTTTCAAAATTATTTAAGGTTGGTCATCCTTACAAAATATTTTTATTAACTTGTTAACTTGAGCTATGCCAAGTTTTCAAGTTAGAAAAGGGATTACAGGCCGAGGTCTGTACTATTTTGAAATGACATGCTAACATCAAGTTTTGAAAAGGAAAAGTCACAGACTAGGGTCTGTAGAGTTTTATAAATAGCATGCTAGCATATGAATATGGAGAAAAGAATGTGCACATGAGTTATGTACTAGGTCTACTGTGGAGGATATGCAAACCGGACACGGTTGCAAGATGGGCCCCCTCTACATAGGCCAAGTGGCTTCAAAAGGCGAACTGTCGACGGCACCCTCCATGAAATGGGAGAAGAACACGGATAACTGCCTGGCTCACGAGTTATCAATTGAAATGGTTTCTCTCCTACGGAGGAAAGGGTGATCACTTGGTAAGTGTTACCTGCCAGACGGACAGAAACATAATGCATGATGCATATGCTTGTTTTGAAAAGGTTTGATGGAAAACGTTTTAAGGACATGAGAATGTCCTTGGAGAAAGGAAGTTTTATGAAAAATATCTTAGGACATAAAATATGTCAATACAAGTAAAGTTTTACAAGCATATGTTTTTGGTATGAAATATGAAAGGTTTTATGAAAAGGTTTCCACTGATTGATAGTAGATCACTTGATAAGTGTCTACCATTAAACGAGAGAAATGCATTTAAATGGAAAAATGCTTGCTTACTGAGTTTCGACTCACGTTTTGCTCTTCAAACTATAGACAGGTACAGCATAAGCCAGGAAGGAAAGGAAAAAGAAGGTATGAAGAAAATTTTATGATATGTTGATCTGTATATGGTATGAAGAAAATTTCGGGGAGGTGCGGTTTTCAGCTTTCTGGTGTGCGGATAGCTTGCAGATTAATGGCGTAGCTGCTGCCAGTAGGATGGGTGCCTTGGTCGGAGAAGAGAGCTGGGACGGTGGGTTGCTTTGGGGAAGATGGAGATGCTGCGACTAGATTTTGAGAGCTGCTGCTTGGATTTTCATGGTTGCTGAAAATGGAGGCACCGTTCTGCTGTTGCCGTTGGATTTGAGGATGACCGGATTTTTCCGTTTCTGGCTGCTTGATTTGGGCGTGATGGATTTTGGGCAGATGGGATGCTATTCGGTCACCTGTTTGCAGTTGCTTGCTGGTGCCGTAGATCGGGATGGAGAAGATGGCTGCCGCTGCTGGATGGGTTTTCCATGGCTGCCGATTGGGGAAGATGGAGCACCGTTTCTGGTGCTCCGGCGGTGTACGGTTGCGCGTACTCATGCAACATATTTAAACACTAATTTAAATATTAATTCATATATCATCTTAGTTTAATTCTTTATAATAATTTACTTTGTTCCCCGTATCTTAAAATATAATTATAGTTTTATATGTATGATTTTTCCAATTAAATAATTTTATAAATTTGCCCAAATTATATTAATAAACTAATACACATTTCAACATTAAAATTGAGTCATAATTTTATATTTTCAAGAATATTGCAAAATGACCCGTTTTTATAGCAAAATCAAATATTCTTTTAAAAATATGATTTTCATGAAATTCCACTTAAAACATGTATTTAATTAACGTTTTAATACTTAACGGTGTGAATTTAATATAGAATTAAATGAAAATTTTTAGACTTATCACACCCCCCAACTTAAACATTGCTAGTCCCTTAGCAATGGAAATAGTTTAATATATTATTCTTCCTTCTTCTTCTTTTTCTTCTTTTTTTTTTTTTTTTTTTTAAATCATAGTGTACTACTAATTTTTATAAAAATCTAGGTGCATTGCTAATAATGATAGTAAGCTTTAGAAGAAAATTTTCTTAGTAAATATGAGTAAAATATCTCATGATGCATAAAAGAATATATAGCACGTGTATTTGTGTTCTAATGAACAAATGGGCATTAGATAAATTATTTTTAGCTTATCCAAGCTAAGCAACAGTCATATCAAAATTATGATAGTGACAGTAATTTTTTTTTTTTTTTTTTAACAATTTTTGTTTTCTTCCCCTCACCATATTTCAGGATATCTAGGGATTTTTTTTTTTAATTTTCAGCATTTTTTTCTTCCCCTCACAATATTTCAGGATATCTGGTGTTTTACATTTTTTTTTATTTTTTATTTTTATATTCTCCCCTCACCATATTTCAGGGTATCTGGGGATATAATTTTTTTTTTTTTTTTTAACTAACAGCTATCAATTATAATGACATTAAAGATTACTTGCTTGGATGAGAGAGAAAAAAAAAACTATATTATCATGGTACCCACAAGGTTCATCGACGTGTAAGTGCAATCAATGCTAATAATATTTTGAACACATCATGAAAATATTTTTACAAATATAACTAAATACAGTTTGCTTCTTCACTTAATATCAAGCATAACAAGTGTACTTTGATTTATCTTTATGTTTCTTTAATATTTTCTCTATATATATATTTTTTTAATAATATATATATTTATATATTTTTTTTATTATTATTTTTTTTAAATATATTATCAAGTTAAACAAATCAGACCCCCCCAACTTAAATAAAGCTACCTTTGATTAAACATGCACAAAATCTATAAATTCATGAAAATAAGATAGCAGGGAAAGAGACAACCTGGGGTGTAATGATCTGATGAAATTGCTGCAACTTTTACCTAAAAAAAGAAAAAAAACAAACTAACAGAAAAAGAGATATATATATATATACATGTTGGGTTGCCTCCCAACCAGCGCTAAGTTTTACGTCTTCAGCCAGACATAATGTTTAATGTTATCCAATTCCTGCTCTATTAAAATTCTTAACACTATGTAGATTATTTATCATTTTCATATGTTCATGCTCAAGCGTTGTGAAGATTAATGAGTTATCAATGATGTCCAACATGTAGCACTCTTCAATTTGATCATTTATTGAATTCATTGAACTGTTACTTAATGGGAGCATGATTTTATTTTGGGTTAAACAGGATTCCATTTGAATACAGTGCTCTTGGAGAAATTGACTATAATTTGGAATATATAGAATAACATCAAAGAGCGAAATTTTAACTTGAACCTGTTTAAATATTTGCATCATCTCTTCCTTTTTCATTAATTCATCTATGCTAATGAGCTCATCTTTAAAAGTACTTGAAATAGCAGGTATGTACTTCTTAAAATTTTCATCAATAATTTCATTTTCATCTCCCCCCAACTTATCCTCAATAAACTCTTTATTTCTCACCTCACCATCAATTTGGCTATGATCTATATCATTCATTTGAAACCTATTATCAATCTCCTCAATATTTTCTTGATTTTTATCTTCTTCAAATTTATCATTAATTAATTTTTCATTATTTTCTATAATATTTTCTTGATTATGAAGAAAGAAATTCTCGTTAAGTGTATGATCTGAGAAACCATCACTCCATAATGTTGTAATTATTACCAAATTTTCAGACAATAGATTTTCCGATAGTAGTTGATCTGATTGAATTTGATAGTCAAACTGATTTATTGGAGTGATAGTTGATTCATTAGGTTCCTCCCCACATAATGTTTCTACAATATATTCATCATTTATTTTCAAATTATCTTTCTTTTGACTTAGCATTTGGTTGTTAAGAGATTCAACTTCTAAAGCATTTGGAAATGCTAAGTCATTTTCAAAATATGAATTTTCCAATGGTATTGGATCTATTTGAAAATTTGAATGATCAACTAGATTATCAATTTGGTCAGTATGATATGTCGTCTTAGAAAATAACTGTTGGTCGGAAAGGAATTGTTGATCTAATCTTTCGAATCCTCCCTCTACGTCATCTAAGTGAGGAGGTTGTTGATAATCTACTTGATCTAATGAAAAATTTGAAAAGTCCTCTTGTGGGCAGCAGTCTTGCAAATACATATTTTTATAATGTTCAACTCGATTTACGCACTCTGCAAATTTATTTACTATGTTTTCAAAGCCATTGAGAATAATATTTTGCATGTTTTCAAATTTCTCATCATAATTATATGTTTGATGAAAAGATTGGTTAATAGGTTGAGGTGATGAAAAATTTTCTTCAGGATATGCAGATGGCCCATATGTATTTTCATAATGATTAGATTGATATTGATAATTTGAAAATTGGCTTTGCTCAGGTGGCCACTGGGTTTGTAGATATGGAGGGTAAGGTTGCATTTGTTGATTTGTCCAAGAAGTATTAGGACAACTCATCCATTCTGAGTTATGTGTATGTGAAAATGAATTATAATCAGGTGTATGGAACTTATGAAAATTTTGCACTCGCGCTTGATATGGTAAAAATTGAGTTTCATTAGAATATGTCGTTTGAAAAGGAATCGATGTATTTACGAATGAACTATTTGAGTTTTGATAGGCAAGTAAATCATTAAGCTTTTGGTTTAATTCTTCCAACTTACCTAACCGCTGATCAATAAAGTTCATGTCCATTCTTTAATTTTAGTTTTATTTTTTTATTTTTTTATTATTTTTTTTATTTTTTAAAGCAGGAAAGAATTGAAATTGGTAATCCAAAGTTCAAGTGCAATAAGTAAAGAAAGCAGATAAATAAAGCAGTAAAGATTATACTATTGAAAGCAAGTAAAGAAAATTTAAAACAACTAATAAAACAATTCAAACCTCAATACGCCTCCCCGGCAACGGCGCCAAAAACTTGATGCAAACCAAGTGCTTGTCGTTAAGAGCACTGTGATCACCAGTTTAATTTAAATTAACCGAAACACATTAAAGCTACCACTATACGAGTGATAGTGTAGAATAATGGTGAGTCGGGTCGAATCCACAGAGAGGCGATGTAGTTTTGAATTATTTTTAAGAGAAAGAAAGGGTATAGAGAGAGAAAGAGAAAGAGAGAAGAGAGAAGAGAGAGAGAGAGAGAAAGAGAGAAGAGAGAGAAAAGAAGAGAGAGAAAGAGAGAAGAGAGAGAAAGAGAGAAGAGAGAGAAAAAGAAAAGAGAGGAAAAGAAGAGAGAGAAAAAGAGAAAATAGAAGAAATTGGAGAGAAAAGAAAATAAGACAAGAAGCTAAAAGAAATTATAATTAACTAGCAACTTAATTAAAACTATTCTAAGAAAGCAATAAAAGCTATGAAATTTAACTATTAAAGCAGGAAAGAGAATTACATTGAATTTAATCTAACAATTACAAAGCATAAAATAAAGCAGTAAATCTAATCTAAAAATTAAAACTACAAATTAAAGATTAACAACTACGAAGCACTACAAATCATAAAGCAATAAAATAAAATTTACATTACCCGAATATGGAGAGCAAAATCTCCACGTAATAGAAAACTTTATTGCTTGGCCCCACTTCCTTGCTACGGGTCCCACAAAATGGGTCCGACCCACTTGCTACGGGGTCCCACCAAATGGGTCCCACCCAAGGGGTGTGTGGGGTATGGGGTGTGTCTTTGGGATGAGTGAAGCCCCCTTTTTATAGGCGTGTGAGGGGCCCTCCCTCCTTGCTACAATCCGATGTGGGATTGCTTTCACGCCTGCCTTCGTTGCTTCTCTATTGTTGAAGGAGAAATGCCAGCTGCAGATGAGTTTGCTGAAATTGGATTTGCGGTGGATTGGTGGGAGAAATCGTCAGCTGGATTTGAGTTGCCGAAACTGCAGAAAATGGATGCTCGGTGAGATGCTGCCGTTCGATGCAGTTCGGTTTTTTTCTGGTTGGAGCTTGAAGGGAATAGCCGGTTCAAAGGTCGATGCCGGTGCTCGATGCAGGGCTGTTTGGCTTTGTGAAAAATCAGGAGCGCTGCTTGCAATTAATGGATTCAATGGCTGCTGTGGGTTTGGGCGAAAATGGAAAATGCAGGGGCTACCAGCGGTGCTGCTGGTTGATTTTCGGCGGTTTGAAGATGGGTTGCTCGGTGAATGCTCCTGGTTGGAATCTGTGGTTCGGAGCAATTGATTTGGGGCAAAACCGCAAAAGAGACTGGCCGAAGAGATTTTCGTGTTGCTTTGGATTTTCCATGGCTGCTGATTTTTATTTGCCGAAGGCTGCTCGGTGAGTTTGAATCCATCGCTGGTTCTGGTCGGATTTTGGGGAGGTGCGGTTTTCAGCTTTCTGGTGTGCGGATAGCTTGCAGATTAATGGCGTAGCTGCTGCCAGTAGGATGGGTGCCTTGGTCGGAGAAGAGAGCTGGGACGGTGGGTTGCTTTGGGGAAGATGGAGATGCTGCGACTAGATTTTGAGAGCTGCTGCTTGGATTTTCATGGTTGCTGAAAATGGAGGCACCGTTCTGCTGTTGCCGTTGGATTTGAGGATGACCGGATTTTTCCGTTTCTGGCTGCTTGATTTGGGCGTGATGGATTTTGGGCAGATGGGATGCTATTCGGTCACCTGTTTGCAGTTGCTTGCTGGTGCCGTAGATCGGGATGGAGAAGATGGCTGCCGCTGCTGGATGGGTTTTCCATGGCTGCCGATTGGGGAAGATGGAGCACCGTTTCTGGTGCTCCGGCGGTGTACGGTTGCGCGTACTCATGCAACATATTTAAACACTAATTTAAATATTAATTCATATATCATCTTAGTTTAATTCTTTATAATAATTTACTTTGTTCCCCGTATCTTAAAATATAATTATAGTTTTATATGTATGATTTTTCCAATTAAATAATTTTATAAATTTGCCCAAATTATATTAATAAACTAATACACATTTCAACATTAAAATTGAGTCATAATTTTATATTTTCAAGAATATTGCAAAATGACCCGTTTTTATAGCAAAATCAAATATTCTATTAAAAATATGATTTTCATGAAATTCCACTTAAAACATGCATTTAATTAACGTTTTAATACTTAACGGTGTGAATTTAATATAGAATTAAATGAAAATTTTTAGACTTATCAGGTACTTAAGTAATTTTCATTTTAACCTTCCCAAATTACCCTTCATTGCAACATCTATAGGGCTGCCCATTTTGGTCATTTTATGGAACAAAATTCTGCCCATAATTCATGCATTTTCTCATGATAATTAGCTTAATCAAATCCACCCATATGATTCCTCATATCGTTTTATCCGTACCTTTCAAATTTCGTCTCGAACCGACTTTTCTATCTTAAGTTATACCCACTTGAAATTAACCTTTAGATTTGGGATGAAAATATATAATTATCACCCTAATCCCATCATAATTTTCATAATCTAATCCATCCATAAGATTGGGTACAAAATCATGTGCTTACCTTTCGAATTTCATTTCATTCCGCCTTGTAGGCGTCAAGTTATGAATTTTTTAACATTTACACCATAATTCCATAATTACCATTCTAATTTTCATTAATCAAATCATGATAATTAAAATAATTATTCCTGACACATTAGCATCTATCAATCCTCATTAAGCCACTTTAGTCATGCTGACTCACTTTGGGCTCCGGTGATTAATTTTAAGCACCGTTTTTAATCGAAACCCTAATTGCAAAATATCATAAAATCATAAAATCATCCAAAATTCATTCAAGGCATACATGTATTATAATTACATGTCAAATGCCTTCATATGAGTCCTACTGGGGTCTGGGTATCACACAGCCCAGAGTCGACAAAAGAGTTACACAGATTGCAAGAGAAGGGATTTAAATATCCAAGTCGGCGAACATGTCTTTATAAAAGTCACGCCGTTCAAAGGAGTCACAAGATTTAGGAAAAGAGGCAAGTTGAATCCCAGGTTTATTAGGCCATTTCAAGTGTTGGAGAAAATTGAGAAATTAGCTTTGTGAAACCCTAAACCACATAGGGCTCATGTATATGCATTGGACAAATGAATATGATTTATGTATGATTTAGTTGAATTATGAATGATTTTCTTTGCAATTTTGATGATTTATTGCAATCAGGGCAAGTGGTTATGAATAATGATTATAAGCCGATATGGGTTAATATGATTAAAGTGGCTTAATGAGGATTGCAAAGTATTAATGTTTCATGAATAATTAATCTAATTTTCATGATTTGACTAATGGGAATTAGAATGAAAATTATAAAATTAAGTTGGAAAATGCTAAAAAATTCATAACTTGACGCCTGTAAGGTGGATTGAGATGAAATTTGAAAGGTAAGCACATAATTTTGTGCCCAATCTTATGAAAATGTTGTATTATAAAAATTTTGATGGGATTAGGGTGATAATTGATCATTTTCATCCAAAAGCCAAAAGATAATTTCAAATGATCATAACTTGAGATAGAAAAGTTGGATTGAGACGAAATTTGAAATGGTCGGATAAAATTATGAGATCAACACTATTGAAGGATTGGATCAAGATAATTATTATGAGATTATGCCTAAACAAAAAAAGGTGTGTACCTTTGACTTTTTGCACCATAAAGTAGCTTGCATTTATGATAAAGTTAAAGAAATTAATTATATAATTAATGACGAAAATTAGGTGTCGAAAGGAGGTAAATTCCAGGGTATTTTATGAATTTCCTAAATTGGAAAAATTCATGAAAATATCAAGTGTTTAATGAGAGAATTAAACGGCTAATGGCTAGCCTCAAAGGAGCTTGAAGTGGTGGCACACCATGGACGTCTAAAGGGCTATTTACTTGTTTTTTTTTTGATTTTTTAAAAATGAAAAAATATACCTAGATGAGCTTTGTGAATAGGGTAAGTAAATGGACATTAAATAAGGTAGAATTTTGTGGAAAAAATGCCACAAGATCATGACAAGTGGACAGCAAGGTGGAGGCTAGGAGAGGTGGATGTTCAAGGCTGTTGCTTGGATTTTTTTGTGATTTTTTATAAAAATGCTAAATGGACATCTAAGTAAGATATTAGCTAGGGTAATTAATTTTCCATAAATTAAAGCTGAAATGGTGTGGAAAATTTACGAAAAGGCTGCTGCATTGGATGTCACATATGTGGACAGATTTGTGGCCCATCAATGCAATGAATTTTGATGGATTTTACATGGATAAATTGCTAATTTACTTGGAGCTGGATGTGCCATGTCAACAATGGGATAAACATGTTGGTCCCGAGTTAATGGCAAAACCCAAGAGGGGAGGGGTGAATTGGGTAATTAAAAATTTACAACTTAAACAGAAACTTTATCCCGGATTAATCTAGTCCCCTTAATGAAGAAACTAAATGGAAAGCAAGATAATGTAGAGAGCAGAAATATAAATCAGGCAGGCAAGGTTTTTATAGTGGTTCGGGCAACCTCCCTACTCCACTCTTCCAAGCTCACACTCCTTGTGACTTGGGTTCCACTATTGTATTCCGCGAATACAACTAGAGCCTCTTGCTCTCTTCTGGATTCTAGCTCTAGGGGGCATATACAACCAGAGCCTCTTGCTCTCTTCTAGATTCCAGCTCTAGGGGGCATCAACAACCAGAGCCTCTTGCTCTCTTCTAGATTCTAGCTCTAGGGGGCCTCAACACAACATAGCACAGGTAGGTGATGAGTTCCACTCCAATCACACACTACCTTGCTTATACTTGATCTTAGTTCCTCAAACTAAATCAAGTTCAATACAACAAAGTGAAATAACAAAAGAAGTCTACACTTTACAGATGTGTAGAAACAATTTAGCGCAGGGAAGAACTCGTAATGTAGGCTTTGAAGATTCAGAAATGTAGCTCTTGCAATTTGAAGCAGAATTCTTCCCCTTTGAATGTCTTTATCTCTTTGAAGCTCTTGGATATAGGAGTTAAGCACACTTAATGTTTTTTCGCTCTTTCCCTTGTCCACAATAAATCCCTTTTATAATTGTGGAGGGAATCCGAACGTTAGAGGGTAGGTGGCGCGCATTTAATGAACTCCAACGTTCAAAAATTCGAACGTTATTTTCCAAGTCGAAGGTAGAGTCGACTTGGCTTGCGACTTGGCTTCCCAAGTCGCATCTGGAGTCGACTTCGTCTGCGACTCTAGTTCTTCAGATTCGCAGGTCTGAGTCTTCATCGACTTGGCTTCAGACTTCGACTCAAGTCGATCCTGGAGTCGACTTGACTTGCGACTTGGCTCGGTTTTTGCTGAAAATGCGTTGATCTTCATTTGATCTGCTTCTATCATGCTTGGCTTTCTTCCTTTGAATCATTTTCATTCTGGATGATTCCTCATACTTGTAGATCTTGTTAATCTTGAAGTCCTTGTTTTTGGTTTATCTTGGATAGGCTTAAACCTCATGAATCTTTGGAGAGTTTGATTCTTGTAGGACAGATTCATGTACCTTGCTTTGCTTTGGAGTCATTTGATCTTTAGGACTTGATAGACTTGATTTGATCTTGAACATGTATTCTTACTTTGAACTTGAGTGAAACTCAAGTTATCTTTGAGAATAGTCTTTGCTCCTTGATTTGGATCTTGATAACGTTCAAGTAGATTCTTGGAATGGGCTTGCAACTGCATTTTGAAGTCTGAACTTCTCAAGTCGAGGATGGAGTCGACCTTGTCTGCGACTTCACCCAAGTCGCACCTGGAGTCGACTTGGCCTGCGACTTGGACAGCTTTGTGCCCCGAAATCAGGTCTGGACAGTTTTTCTCGACTGAAGTCGATAGTGAGGTCGACTTCGTGTGCGACTTGGCTTCCCAAGTCGCAAGTGGAGTCGACTTAGCCTGCGACTTCACCTGCTACTCTTCCATTTCTGATTTTGCCTTTGAAGTTCTGCTTCAAGTCGATAATGGAGTCGACTTTGGGATCGACTTCACCCTAAGTCGAAGTCCAAGTCGACTTGGGGTTCGACTTGACTATTTCAGTTCCTTAAAACATTTGGCAAACTCATTAGTATACTTGATATACTCAAATTAGTCTTTGTTAATCATCAAAACTAATGCTTTGGTCAATTTTGTTTTGTTTTAAACATTATTTCCAACAATCTCCCCCTTTTTGATGATTGACAAAACTAAATTGAGTTTGTTCCTTTCAAGATAATTGCATTTCAAAAACAGAACATAACTGTCATAGCTTTCAACAAAACATAACTGTCAAACATTCAGAACATATCTTTTCAATGATTCATATCACACATATTTGAGCATAAAAAAGTTTCATATATCATTCATGTTTTCAGTTTACAATGTAAAGCAAAAATGAAAATGAAACTCCTAAATACAAACTACCTGTCCCAAAACTCAAAAATTCTACTCAATTCCTATTCTATCTCACCCTTTTTGTCAATCTATCAAAAATTTGTCAATTCGCAAAGACTTTGTGAATTGAAATTGTGAGATGGGATATGAGATAGGTTTGATGGGACGGTTATGGGCTGATGAGTAGAAAGAGGAAATGGGTGCGGGAGACGGCTCGCGATGAACTGAACCCGATTCGAAGGGATCAAGTTCAGGCATGGGTCGCTTCTTGTGACGGCCTGAGGCGAGGTGGTATCGAATGGTACGCATTTCCCGATCGATTCGATCTTGTCGGGAATGCATATCATTGATAGCATTCAAGACCTCAGTCACAAGACTAGTCATCCTATCCTCTTGATGACCCATTTCTTCCCGAAGAGCCGAAATCTCTTCTTTAATGCTTTGAAGCGTGGCCTCCTGAGATGATGGAGGAGGCGCTCGTTCGGGTGCAGCAGATCCTTGAGGTGAGTAGGATCCGTGCGTCGCGGGAGATGTGGGCTCCGCTTGAGCAGGCGGTGCTTCGGGAGGTTCCTCCCCCTCAGCCTGTGCGTGGTCCTCTTGCTCTTGGGTTGGCTCGCCTAGCTTTTCCCGAATTCTATCTTCTCTGAATTGCTCCAGATTGATCTTCATTCGTTGGAGCAGTGCCTTGTTGATTGCATTCGTCATTTTGGGAACTTCAAATGGTTCCCCATCGATGTCTACCTCAAACCGTTCTAGAATTCTAGTGATCCAGGATCCGTAAGGTAGTACGCCTCTCGGATTGTCTTTCCGGCACGCCAAGGCTTCTAGAAATAGCCTGGGAAGGCTGATCTTGACTTTATTGATTAACTTCCACAGGATCATGGCTTCTTGTGGATTCAATTGATTTCTCCCGCCCCCTTTTGGATAGATACAGTGGGCGATTAGCAGACGGAGGACTCTGAGCCTAGGAGAAAGATCCATGTAATGCAAAAAATTTGTGCCTGCATGGTACTTGTTGCTCTTTGTCAGCTCGTTGTAGATTTTGTCCATTGTCAGGTCTTTAGGAAGTCGTTCTTCTTCATAGGGTACTTGAAAAATGCTCCCGATTCTCCTTAAGGCTTCATTTTGATTTGGGTTATTTATAGAACCCAGATACATCTCGCTTCCTTTGACATAGGCTGAGAAATTGGTATCATCCCATAAATAGTAGAAGAGTCTAGTGAGATCGGGATAGATCCTTTCATCAGACTTTAACAGTTGTGTCCAACCTTGGAAGTCAAGCAACTCTTCTATATCAAACTCGTAGTCGCTGAGAAATTTGAAATCGATGATTTTGGGAATGAATACCTTTCTCTCATAAAAATATTTGTAGAAGCAACTGTGTTGCTGCTCAGACTTGAAGTAGGTCGTGGGCATTTTCAAGACTTGCCCCTTTTTGATCGGGATTCTTGAGGAGGTTGAGCTTTGAGGTTGACTTTCCGACCTCAGAGCTCGATCAGACGATTGAGTAGTGGTTTGAAATCGAACCCGTCTACCCGTTGATGTCGATGGTTCCTCCCTTGCTCTCTTAGCGGGTGTCCTTTGTTTTCTAGGAACTTTCTCTTCTGTGTTGGATTGGGAAGGTCTGGGCACTGGTCTTTGGGCTGGCTTTTTGACTGCTAGCTTTGGGAGTCGAGCTTTTGGTGCCATTGGAAGCAGGGAGTTGAGAGTATAGGATTTAAGTTGAGAAGGAAGGAGAAATGTAGTTTGGGAGAAAAAGAGTGGGAACAGAGAGTGAGAGAGATGAACTTTGAGAGACGGAGAAGTTGCCGAAGCTAGGAGCTTGCCAGAGATGAGAGAATGTCGAAAATGGAAGGGAATAGACCGGAGCAAGGAATTCGCCAGAGCCGGAGAAGGAAGAGAAGAAAAACAGTGGGAAAATGAGGGAGAAAAGAAGAGAGGAGAAGAAAGAAAAGGGGAGAGAAGTCGGACGGTCGCGCGCGCGGAGTCGACTTGTCCTAGGCGAAGTCGACTTCCACCCTGTGGAGTCGACTTCGCTATAGAAGCGGAGTCGACTTCACTTTCCCAAGTCGACTTGGCGGAGTCGACTTGGCTCCCATGGAGTCGACTTGACCCATCGACTTGACCTTTTCAGATTTTAGTTTCTTGTTTAATTTTTCCTAATTTAGCTCTATCATCCCCATATCATTCCTGATTTTACAAAATGATTCCTTGGCTAGTGTTTGGTAAAGATATCAGCAATTTGGTCTTCTGTTTTCACATATTCTAAACAAATATCATGGTTTTCAACATGTTCTCTAATGAAATGGTGTCTTACATCAATATGCTTGGTTCTTGAATGCAGTACAGGATTCTTAGTCAGACAAATTGCACTTGTATTATCACATCTAATAGGAATATCAAAGTAATCAATACCATAATCTTTCAATTGCTGTTTCATCCAAAGCAATTGGGCACAACAACTACCGGCGGCTATGTATTCGGCTTCCGCAGTGGATAGAGCCACACTTGTTTGTTTTCTTGAGTACCATGAAACTAACATATGTCTAAGAAACTGACAAGTTCCACTAGTACTCTTTCTATCTACTTTATACCCGGCAAAATCTGCATCCGAATAGCCGATTAGATCAAAAGTTGACCCCTTTGGGTACCATAGTCCAAGGTTGGTAGTTTTTATCAAATATTTGAAAATCCTTTTTACAGCAAGTAGATGTGATTCTTTAGGACATGCTTGAAATCTAGAACACATACAAACACTGAATAAAATATCAGGTCTAGAAGCAGTTAAATATAGCAAAGATCCTATCATGCTTCTATAAAATTTTTGATCGATACATTTACCGTTTTCATCTGTGTCGATCTTGATTGTAGATCTCATTGGAGTATTTGCTCCTTTGCTATTTTGCATTCCAAATTTCTTGAGCATATCTTTGACATACTTGGACTGGTTTAGAAATGTCCCTTCACTTTGTTGCTTGATTTGCAGTCCAAGAAAGAAATTTAATTCTCCCATCATGCTCATTTCGAATTCGCTCTGCATAATCTTAGAACATTCTTGGCATAGATTTTCGTCAGTAGCACCAAATATTATATCGTCCACGTAAATTTGTACAATTAGAATGTTTTAATTTTTATACTTAATGAACAAAGTAGTGTCTACTTTTCCTCTTTGAAGCTCAGGATCAATCAAAAATTTGTTCAACCTTTCATACCAAGCTCTTGGAGCTTGTATTAATCCATATAACGCTTTGGTCAATTTATAAACATACTTTGGTTGATTCTTTTCTTCAAAACCAGGGGGTTGTTCAACATATACTTCTTTATTCAAGTAACCATTCAAAAATGCGCTTTTTACATCCATTTGGAACAATTTGAAATTCATATGAGAAGCAAATGCTAGTAAAATACGTATGGCTTCTAATCTAGCCACGGGTGCATATGATTCTTCAAAATCAATTCCTTCTTCTTGGGAATACCCTTTTGCTACTAATCTGGCCTTGTTTCTAATTACAAGTCCGCTTTCATCCCATTTGTTCCTAAATACCCATTTGGTACCAATGATTGTATGATTATTTTGTCTAGGAACTAAATGTCATACATTGTTCGCTTTTGCCTTAAAACATGTCGAAAAAAATAAACAAGTAATTCTTATCTCTTTGGTACCCATTTTATGGGTCCATTTGGGTTAGTAAAATGATTCAATCTTTGTAGTTCTAACTTAGAAAGCCCAAATCTTGTGTTCCTTGGAACCCAAACTAATTTAGCACCATGGTTATATAATTTCTTAAAGTTACATTTATAAGTTTTATGACCCATCTTATTGCAAAAGTTACAGGCCATAGGCAATCTTGGAGTAGGCCTCCAAGTATGCAATAGTTCAAGCGTTGGCCTTTTAGTCCACTTAAAATTTTTCTTCTATGGCTTGTATAGAGGTGTAGTTTTGGTTTGATATTTCCCAAGTGTTGGCACATTTGATTTGCTACTTTCTTTTTGCTCAAATGTATAGTAACCAAGACCTCTTTTATTTATTTGAGAGGTCATGTTCAAAAACATCTTTACATTTTCTCCTGGATTAGAGAACTTAGCTAATGATTCATTTAATGATCCGTTCTCCTTTTTCAGCAAATCATTTTCATCTTTCAATTTATCTAATCTTTCTGCAAGTTTACCATTTACAATTATTGCCGCATCACATTGTCTTTTCTTAATTGTAAACTTGCTTCCTAATTTCTTCAACTCTTCATATAATGAATCATATGCAATTTGTAATTCTTCTAATTCAGTACATTTGAGGCATTCTTGAAAAGAAGAATAACTTGATTTAGAGTGGCAAGGTTTAGAACTTACCTCTTCACTGCTTGTGCACTTTGTTGAGGTGGATTGTTCTTCTTTCTCGATTTGCGCCATGCAGCATATTCTTGCACATTCTTCTGCCTCTATTTCGTCGGTTGAGGAGCTACTCGTTGAAGATTCCTCGTCATTCACGTACATGCCTCTTCCTTCGTATCTTTGGAATCTTTTGTTGTCCCCACGATCTTTTCTTTGTTCTTTTGCCTTGCTTTCTTCATTTCTTCTCTTGATTAGCTCATGTGACATGAGTGAGCTAATTAAGTCTTCAAGCTTTAGTGTGTTAAGGTCTTTGGCTTCTTCTATCGCAGTGATCTTTGGAGTCCATGATTCGGGTAGAGCTCTCAAAATCTTCATAACCTACTCATATTCAGATATAACCTTTCCAAGACCTTTTAAAGCATTAGTAATTTTTGAGAATCTAGCAAATATTTCAGAAATATTTTCTGTTTCTAGCATTCTAAAATTTTCTAGTTCTCCAATCAAAATATTTATACTCGTCCCTTGGACTTGAGAAGTTCCTTCATAGATAGAGGTTAGCGTATCCCATATCTCTTTGGCGGTCAAGCAAGATGATACTCTATCATATTCAGAAGCAGTAAGAGCACAAAATAGTGAGTTCATAGCTTTAGCATTGCTCTTAACAATTTTTACTTCCTCATCGGTCCATTTGGAAGCTCTTTCATCGGTAGGCAAGGTTATTCCATCTTGGATAGCAATCCAAAAATCTATATCGGTAGCCATGATGAGTTGCTTCATACGAAGCTTCCAATATCCAAAATTATTCCCATCAAACAACGGTGGCCTTGTAAAGGATTGGCCTTCAGCAAATGCGGGAACGGAAGTAGATTGGGATGCCATATTAATAAGATCTCTTTGGTAAACTCAAAGACCTGCTCTGATACCACTTGTTGGTCCCGAGTTAATGGCAAAACCCAAGAGGAGAGGGGTGAATTGGGTAATTAAAAATTTACAACTTAAACAGAAACTTTACCCCGGATTAATCTAGTCCCCTTAATGAAGAAACTAAATGGAAAGCAAGATAATGTAGAGAGCAGAAATATAAATCAGGCAGGCAAGGTTTTTATAGTGGTTCGGGCAACCTCCCTACTCCACTCTTCCAAGCTCACACTCCTTGTGACTTGGGTTCCACTATTGTATTCCGCGAATACAACTAGAGCCTCTTGCTCTCTTCTGGATTCTAGCTCTAGGGGGCATATACAACCAGAGCCTCTTGCTCTCTTCTAGATTCCAGCTCTAGGGGGCATCAACAACCAGAGCCTCTTGCTCTCTTCTAGATTCTAGCTCTAGGGGGCCTCAACACAACATAGCACAGGTAGGTGATGAGTTCCACTCCAATCACACACTACCTTGCTTATACTTGATCTTAGTTCCTCAAACTAAATCAAGTTTAATACAACAAAGTGAAATAACAAAAGAAGTCTACACTTTACAGATGTGTAGAAACAATTTGGCGCAGGGAATAACTCGTAATGTAGGCTTTGAAGATTCAGAAATGTAGCTCTTGCAATTTGAAGCAGAATTCGTCCTCTTTGAATGTCTTGATCTCTTTGAAGCTCTTGGATATAGGAGTTAAGCACACTTAATGTTTTTCCGCTCTTTCCCTTGTCCACAATAACTCTCTTTTATAATTGTGGAGGGAATCCGAACGTTAGAGGGTAGGTGGCGCGCATTTAATGAACTCCAACGTTCAAAAATTCGAACGTTATTTTCCAAGTCGAAGGTGGAGTCGACATGGCTTGCGACTTGGCTTCCCAAGTTGCATCTGGAGTCGACTTCGTCTGCGACTCCAGTTCTTCAGATTCGCAGGTCTGAGTCTTCGTCGACTTGGCTTCAGACTTCGACTCAAGTCGATCCTGGAGTCGACTTGACTTGAGACTTGGCTCGATTTTTGCTGAAAATGCTTTGATCTTCATTTGATCTGCTTCTATCATGCTTGGATTTCTTCCTTTGAATCATTTTCATTCTGGATGATTCCTCATACTTGTAGATCTTGTTAATCTTGAAGTCCTTGTTTTTGGTTTATCTTGGATAGGGTTAAACCTCATGAATCTTTGGAGAGTTTGATTCTTGTAGGACAGATTCATGTACCTTGCTTTGCTTTGGAGTCATTTGATCTTTAGGACTTGATAGACTTGATTTGATCTTGAACATGTATTCTTACTTTGAACTTGAGTGAAACTCAAGTTATCTTTGAGAATAGTCTTTGCTCCTTGATTTGGATCTTGATAACGTTCAAGTAGATTCTTGGAATGGGCTTGCAACTGCATTTTGAAGTCTGAACTTCTCAAGTCGAGGATGGAGTCGACCTTGTCTGCGACTTCACCCAAGTCGCACCTGGAGTCGACTTGGCCTGCGACTTGGGCAGCTTTGTGCCCCGAAATCAGGTCTGGACAGTTTTTCTCGACTGAAGTCGATAGTGAGGTCGACTTCGTGTGCGACTTGGCTTCCCAAGTCGCAAGTGGAGTCGACTTAGCCTGCGACTTCACCTGCTACTCTTCCATTTCTGATTTTGCCTTTGAAGTTCTACTTCAAGTCGATAATGGAGTTGACTTTGGGATCGACTTCATCCTAAGTCGAAGTCCAAGTCGACTTGGGATTCGACTTGACTATTTCAGTTCCTTAAAATATTTGGCAAACTCATTAGTATACTTGATATACTCAAATTAGTCTTTGTTAATCATCAAAACTAATGCTTTGGTCAATTTTGTTTTGTTTTAAACATTGTTTCCAACAAAACATGCCTTAAATTACCCTCTAATTGATATGCCAAGTGGGGCCACAAGGCTGGAAAAAAATCCAGCTTATATAAGGGGGGACTTCCATATGCTATGAAGGGTTTGAGAGAAAATTTCAAGGAGAAAACCCCCAAGCCAAGGCAGTTGATGCATGTCCTTGGTCCAACAAGAAAATGGCAAGAAAAGGGCAAGAAAAAGGAGAGAAAAAGAGAAAGAAAAAGTGAAAGAAAGCAAGAAATTCAAGTTAGGGAAGTTGAGTTCAAGTTTGATTCAATTCAAGTTTATCTTGAGTTTTGAATCATTTAAACCTAGTTTTCTATCTATATTTATGAGTCATGAATATGATTCATAATAAAACCTTAAAGGATGATTTATAATGCCCTTGATTAGGGTATTGAATAAGGATTGAATGACAATAATGAAATCAAAGGTTCAAGAGGGAAAAATGGAGATTAGGGTTGAATATGGGTTGATAAACCTAGCTGAAATTTTCTTAAACCCACATGTGATGTTGTGTGAAACCCCACCTATGTCAGAACCTAACAAATGTAGTTCGAAGCTTGTATCAAGATGGAATTAAAGAAAATTAATTTTAACAAGGTGATTAAATTAATTTTCCAAGATTATTATGATAATTACGCACATTTAAGGCTGGAAAAATGCTTATGTGGAAATTTCAATTAATGATAATTATCATTTTAATTTTTATTTAACACTTGATATGTTTATATCTTATGGACTTACAAAGTAGAATGACTTGAAAATGTAAGAGATAGCCTAAGATGGTATGATACCTTAGTCTATGAAAGTTTACGGGTATACATTACACATATAAATATGATTCATGAAAGATTTAATCAGATTTTGAATGACTTTATTATTTTGAGAATTTATTACAATTAGAACCAATAATCATAAATGATGATTAAATTAATCGTTATAGGTCAATATGGGTCAATAGAATTAAAGAGGCTTAATGGAAATTGGGAAACATAAATATATCATGAATAATCTTTCTAATTCTTCATAATTTGATTTATGGAAATTAGGATGATAATTAATGAGTTAAGTTGAAAAACGCTAGAAAATTCATAACTTAATGCCTATAACGCCAATTGAGATGAAATTTGAAAGACTAGCGTATAATTATGGGTTTAATCATATGGATGGTTTGGATTATAAAAATTATGAAAGGAAATGGATTAATCGACTAAGATTTTATGATATTTTATGAATTAAATTATTTTGCTAATATCTTAGCATCTGCTTATGTTTTTGAGATGAGATTTTTATACGACTAAGCTAAGGTGCATATGTGACACATGGTGGGAACGCCCATGGTGATATGCATTATATTTTAATTTTTTTTAATGATAAATATATAATTAAATTACCTATGCAATTAGGATAAATAAATGGCCACAAATTAAAATGGAATTCTATGGCATAAAATGCCATAATATAAGCTAAATTAACGTGCGTATTGTGGACAGCAATTTGTATAAATTGTGAGCAGTTATTATTAAATAAAAAATGCAAAAATTTACATGGAAAATGCACGTCCACAGCTGATTTTTAATTAGACAGATTATTTAACGGTGGAAAAATGTATCGGCATCTAAATAAAGGAATAGTTTGGACGTCCAATATTTGCAGCAACGAATTAATGAATGGACAACATGTAGGGACGTCCATTTTATTCCAGCAGTATGATAAATATATATATATATATAATATTTTCCAACAGCAATTAAAAACAGGGGACAGCATGCACGTCCAATTATTTTCATCATCATCAAATATTTATATAAAAATTATTTTCCAGAAAAATAGGGTGGAAAATTAGGGTAGCTAGGTAGGTAAAGGGGCATGGAAACTTGGGAAGCAAGAAATGGAATCAACGGTCCAGATTTATTGATAATAAAAGAGAGAAGAGTGGACGGTTAAAATTGTTACAGCATATTAAATAAATTAAAATTTCATGAAAATTACGGTGGCAAAAAGGGGCAGTTTCAGCTCCTTATAAAAATGTAATGGGCAGCAATGGAGTAAATGCTTTCACGTGAAAGGGAGAAAAAAAATGAAAATGAAAGATGCATGAAAGGGGCAGCAGTAACGTCCATTGCAGGTATGCTTGTCGTGCTTTTCCATTTTTTTTATTCCCTGCACCATTTCACGTTCAGCAGGTATGTGGTAATACAATTTTTATGCTATTTAAATTCCTGCTTAAATAATGTTCAGCAAAACATGGAGAAAGAAAAAATTATTTATGCTCCATTTACGTCCAGAAAATTCATGGAAGAAAAAGCAATTTGGCCATTTTAATTAGACATCCAAAACTTAGATATGTTGCTGAATTTTTATATAAATTCTCCCCTGCCCATTTCACGTTAAACATAGATGATATAAAAAAATTTCATATCATTTATGCCCTGCCCAGATTTACGTTCAGCAGCAATGATAAATAAAATTTTTTTATATCATTTATTTTCTGTCCAAAATCACGTCCAGCAGATATATGGTATGAAATTTTTATTTTATGCCATGCTCTAGTAACGTTCAGCAGCATGATATATATATAAATAATAATTATGCCATGTAAATGGGATGTCCAAACTGCATAAGAGAAAATGTGAAATTTTGCAAATTAATGGGACGTGAAATCTGGATGAAATGAAGGAAATTCTGTGTATTTTAATTTAATTCAATTGTTATATGATAAATTACAAGAATTAAGGGTTAATGAATTAAAAATATGTCATATATGGGTATACCTTCAAGTAGATGCCTAAATCATGTATAGATATAAATTTCTGATTTATATGTAAATTTCAGAAATTTTATGTGAATTTAGGATATTATGAATCATAAACAAGCCCTACAAATGGTTATAAGAATGGTTGATGGATAACACCTCATGTATGTATAGTTAAGGTGCAAATTTCATAAATGAAATATTTGAAATATGAGAACATATGGGGCTGATTTGTAAAAAGGGATAAGTTTCATAAATTTTGATGGAATTTAGCATGCTATAGATCCTATATAAACCCTTAAATTGATTATAAGAATTGTTGGTTGATAATTTTCTTATATATATATGCAAAGAAATGAAAGGGTAGAAGTGAGATATGGTAATTATGTATGTGTATGTGGATAAATTGAAAAAGATTAGCTTTCGAAAATTTAATGTGAACTTGGCCTGTTAAAGGTTGGAAACAAGCAAATGGAATGATTTCATATGCTTAGAACTCTAAACATGGAGATTAAATGAAGTGATGAACAATCACTAAGTTATATATGTATGGGGTTGTTAAAAAGATTTAATATAAATTCAAAGAGTTGAATATAAGTAAGTCTCTTGAAAATTTAAGTGAATAAATACTTTAGACATGGGTATTTAATAAAATAGATGAGAAATTACTATACCTATATAGCTAGGTATATATTACGTCATTATTAAGGAAAGTGAATAGTAAGGATTATTTAAAAAGGATATGGATAATTAAATAAGAAATGTGGATAATCATTCCAAAAAAAATTTTGATAGAAAACTTGTATGCTATAGGATATGAAAGGATATCTTGAGTAATTTCAAGAAATTCCTATATAAAATATAAGTATAGAAGGAAAGGAACAACCTATGTGTTAAATTTGTATGGATATGTGGTTATAGGGAAATACAAGTGCTAATGTCAAGGAAAGAATAAATTAAAGATAGCGTGTTACGCGCCATATGGGATTAAACCATGTGACACGTATATGTGGATTGAAGGAGAAAGCGAGGGATGGAAAGCACAAAGGAATCGACTCAGGTAAGCAAGCAACCTTTTGAAAATATGAATTTCATTTGAAAAGTTGACATGGTTACAAATGCTTTATAATGATGCTTTAGATAACATTTTCAAATGTTATTTTGTTATTAAATGTTGAAATGATTTGAACATGTATTTTTAAGATGTTTCAGGATTGCTTACCAGGTAAGTAAGCCAACCTTCATGAATATTGATTTTTTTTCAAATACATGCATTGATGATTTTAAGTTTTGCTTACAGAGGAAGCGAATTCCATTCTTGAAAATATGACTTTAATGTAAATCTTTAGCATTGCTTCATTTTAAGCATGCCCAAGTTTTGATGGTATGATTTTACTCCGTATTAATGATATATTAGAAGATGGTATTTGGTCAGGTAAATTCCTAAAAATGCTATTTCAAAGGCATTTAAGATTAAAGAGTTTTTAATTCTTTTCTAAGATGATACTAGAAACAGACATTAGGAATTCTATTCCTAAGGGTTTTGAGAAAAATTTACACGATTTTTCATATAATGACATTTGTAAATAAATAGGGCATTGAAATGACTTATAGATGTTTTAAAATAATTTATATCGTTGCTTTGAAATGAATTATCAAAAATACTTTCAGTCTCTTTGAAGACTGAAATACTTTGGAAAAATGTTTTAAAAGAATTTTAAGAATGACACACTCAATACTTGGTATTATAAAACGATTTGATGACTATTTCAAAATTCAAAAGATAGTGCAAACGCTTCTCTACGTCAATGAGATAAGAATGGTATGTGAACAAGGCATATAATGTCAATAAAATGGAAGTAGATGTGTTTGCCTATCCTTTGTTCATAAAAAGCCAAGAAAAAGAAATAGAAATATTTACAAGAAAAGTTTATTCTTATCGGTTTATAAGATGATTCAAAAATGATTTATCAATAAACAAGAAATATTTTTGAAAATAACGTTTTCTCAAGTATTATAAATATTTTATAAAATTGATTTATAAATGTGTTTTTAAAATTCTTTAAGAGTGGTCATTCTTGTATTATTATTTGAAAACAGTTTATGAAAATGTTTTATTTTGGAAAAATAATTATGTCCAGTTCTCTATTTGAGATGGACTCAGTCTGAGGACTATAATGGATTTATGATATTAAGTGTTTATTTGGAAAATTACATGGATTTAATTGATTTTATGAAATCATGATAGCATAACGATGCGAATACAAACGAGTGCGCACAGGAACTACACACTAGGCCCATGGTGGAGGCGGTTGCAAACTGAGATGGTTGCATACCAAGGCCAACCTCTACTTGTGGCCAAGTCGTTAAGGGAAGGCAGGAGGCCGGCGGCACCCTCCCTAAAATGGGAGCAGGAACATGGACAACCGCCTAGCTAGCGGTGTAGTCATATGAAAGGTTTCTCTCCTATGGAGGGATGATCACTTGGTAAGTGTCACCTAACAGAGGGTCAGAAATGTATATGCATATCATTTGTTTTAAAAACCCTAAAATGGGGACATAAGGATATGTTTTGGACATGATGATGTCCGCAGGAATTAATGTTTATTTGATAATATTTTAGGACATAACAATGTCCACAAAAAATAATGTTTACTCATTTTATTTCAGAACACTTTCATATATGCATATGCGTTATATTGAAAAGGTTTTATATGAAATTGGTTTCAGGACATAAAATTGTCCTTATATGATAAGGTTTTTATGCAAATGATTTAGGACATAAGATTGTCCTTATGAATATAGGTATATGTGAAAATAAATTAAAACATTCCTCTGTTCTTCTATAAATGGTTTATTTGAATAGTTGTCAAGTATGATTTAAATGACAGGATTTATGAAAGATTTAAATGCAAAGTTTTATGACAGGTTTTCATGGAAGGTTTCTTCCTGTTGAAAGTTGATTCTTAATAAGAGTCTTCTACTAAACAGAGAGAAATGCATTTATATAAAAATGCAAAATGCTTGCTTACTGAGTTCATCACTCACATTTTGTTTTCCCAAACCTCAAACAGGTATAGGGAAGCTCAAGGGGTGGAGAACATGATATAATTGAGAAAAAAAAAGGTATGATATAGTTTTCATGTGTGTGCTAAATGATTTGTTATGTGAAATAAATGATATGTTTGGAATTTTTAAAGATACAATAATGTATGTGTATAAGTGAACGTGTTTAGTATTCAATTATGAATGATGTATATGTTGGAAATATGTGGAAAACAAGCTAAATCTATGTTTTGATGATTAACAAATCAATTTGAGTAAGTCTTGGCTACTAACACGTTTGTGGAAATGTTTAAGGGATATACATTTGAAGAAAATAAAGCATGGAAGGCCAAGTAGTTCCCCAAGTGGACTCCAAGATCGACTTCAAAGTGCCAAAACACTCCAGAGATGAAATTGGGAGAAGAGCAGGTGAAGTCGCAGGCCAAGTCGACTCCACTTGCGACTTGGGAAGCCAAGTCGCAAACGAAGTCGACTCCAGCATTGACTTCAGACGGGAAAAACACTCCAAAGACGAATTCGGGACAGCAAAATGCCGAAGTCGCAAACGAAGTCGACTCCAGTTGCGACTTGGGTAAAGTCGTAGACGAAGTCGACCCCAAGTTCGACTTGATGCTCTCAAACTCAAAGATGCAGTTTCAAGGTCATTCCAAGAGTCAACTTGAGTGTTCTCAAAACCAAATCAAAGGTGCAAGATCAACTTAAATCTATCAAGTCCAAAGCAAAGCTCCACGCATATCTCAAGATGAAGAAATTCAAGCTATGAAGACTAATCCAAGTTCAAAACAAAATGCATAAGCTTGACCAAGAAGTTATTCAAGATCATAGGCTTACAAAACATGGAGCAAATAAAAGCAAGCTAAAATGAAGACAATAATTCAAAAGGAAAGACATGAAAAATGCAAAAGAAATAAAGGCATGAAGGAACAAAGCATCCCGGAATTATTCAAGCTCATCAAGACAACTGACGAAGTGAAGTCGCACACCGAAGTCGACTCCACTTGCGACTTGGGTCAAGTCGATACCCAAGTCGACCCGACCTTAGGGGTGTTAATGGTCATGGTCAACCCGTTAACCCGCTTGTTCAACCCGTTAATAAATGGGTTTGGGTTGAGATTTTTGAATAAATGGGTTATGATCTGCCAACCCGTTCAACCATTTAATTAAATAAACGGATTAGGGTTGAGGTTTCGCAACCCGTCAACCCGTCAACCCGTTTATTTAACTCGTCCAACCCGTATAATTCATTTAATATAATATATTATAATATATATATAATATTTATAACAGGAATTGGCATTAAAGAGATGATTTGAGATTGGATTTGATGATTTCAAGCCAAAATAAATTAAATTCAGGTATGTTAGCTTTAAATTATTTAATTTATTTAAATTTACAGACTTTATTGAAGATTTTTAGCATGAAAATTAGTAACAAACACAACCCGTTAACAACCCGTTAGCTCGTTTATTAAATGGGTTGTAAATGGATTAGGGTTGAAGTTTTTTAAATGGGTTAATAAACGGATTAGGGTTGAGATATATTAAATGGGTTAGGATTAGGATTAGGCTCCAACCCGTTCAACCCGATCCGTTAACACCCCTACCCGACCTGGAACTTGAAGTCGCTAACGAAAGGCGAAGTCGCACCCGAAGTCGACTCCATCTGCAACTTGGGCGAAGTCGCATCCGAAGTCGACTCCGCCTGCGACTTGGGTCGCAACGGTCGGATAATTTTTGAACGTTGGTGCATTAAATGCGCGCCACCTACCTTCAAACGTTCGGATTCCCTCCACAATTATAAAAGGCATTCATTGTGGACGAGGGAAGTAGCTGAAAATCATTAAGTGTGCATAACTACCATCTTCATGAGCATTAAGTGATCAAGCAAATCCTTAGAAGAAGAACTTTGCTTCAAACTGCAAGAGCTCAACTACTAATCCTTCAAAGCCAACTCAACAAGTTCTTCTCTGCGCCAAACTGCTTCGACACAACTGTAACGTGTAGATTATTTTGTTATTATTATTGTTGCTGTGTTGAACTTGATTTAGTTTGAGGAACTAAGATCAAGTGTAAGCAAAGTAGTGTGTGATTGGAGTGTAACTCATCACCTACTTGTGCTGTGATTTGTTGATGCCCCCTAGAGCTGGAATCTAGAAGAGAGTAGTGGCTCTAATTGTATTTGAGGAATACAATAGTGGAACCCAAGTCACAAGGAGTGTGAGCTTGGAAGAGTGGAGTAGGGAGGTTGCCCGAACCACTATAAAAATCTTATGTGCTTGATTTATATTTCTGCTTTCTACATTATATTGCTTTCCATTTCGTTTCTTCATTAAGGGGATTAGATTAATCCGGGGTAAAGTTTTTGTTTAAGTTATAAATTTTTAAATACCCAATTCACCCCTCCCCTCTTGGGTAATCGCCATTAACTCGGGACCAACAGTATATACTTGATGTCAACTGTCAGGGGATATGTTATTAATAAGTATGTAAGGGAACCATGTAGTGTGTTAAAATGCTCTATGTAATGAAATTATAAGTGTATCGTTGTTTGCAAGACGAATGAAGTATATTATAGAGAATAAGAAATGAGAATGGATAAAGGAACAAATAAAAAAAAATTTGGACGAAATCAAATTAAGAACCCGTTGCGTGATCAGGGCAAAAATCCTGATTTATATTTACCAATCAATACGATCTTGAGGTAAGGAAGTGACGTCTCGGTTTGGGGCGCCACATGTTGTTTTTTTTATTTATATGATGATTATATTATGATTCACGATTAAATGAATTATATATGTTGATTTGGGTATAAGTTATGAATTTTAAAAAGGATGAGAATTAGGGTTACCTATATGACTCGATTTTCATGTTTCTATGTAAAATATGATGCATAAATTAGCCTAAATGATTTATGGATGATTTAGAGGGTAAAATAATCTAAACCTAAGGTACTTTGGACCTTCAAAATGGTTTGGAAAAGATTGCCCTAAATCTGATTTTTATGGGCATACATAGGGACGTCCAAAGAGAGGTGCAAATAGGGTACTCTACATGCATGTGAAGTTTCTGTTTTGTAAGCAACTAATTTATGAAATTTAAATATGTAATAATACACTAAATTTGGGTTAAGAAAAGTATGATTATTTTCTGAAATTAAGAGATTAAAAGTCTGTTTTGATTTAAGTATCAAAAGGGACATTGAAAGTGTATAAAACGGGTCCCAAATTTGCTGTTTTGGAACCCTATGATTAGTGGATTAAAATTCCATAAAAACACTCTAAATAAAGTGTTGATTAAGGAGTTTAATCATGCTAAATTAGAAAGAAATTTGCTGATTTGAAAATTTTTAAGAAACACATGATCTACATGTTGAAAAATGGGCATGTATGGAGAGATAGGCATGAGTAAATGATAAATGACTTATGTAAACAAAAATATGATGAAATGAGTGAATTATGTTGCTGTTTTGGTAAATAATGATATTCTCAAATTTTTAGATTAATATATGTGGTTTCGGACAACAACTAAGTGCTTAAAATAAGCACGATGTGTGAATTATGAAAAATATGTGAAAATGAGAAATGGGAGTAATGAACCTCCATATGGTGATTAATGGATTTGTTATGATATATATGAAGGTTACCCTATATATGGGTTTTGAACATGTGGTGTAATGGATGATATGATCCATAAGTTGTGTTATGTATGTGCACCCGACTTGGAATTCAAGTGGGTTGTGTATGTTAATGAAATGTTATGCCATTCTTACGTGTATAGGCAAAGGCAAAGAAAAGGTCGATCAGGAAAGCTAACGTGAACAAAGTAAGCAAGCAATTTTCTAAATGATTTTTGTTTCTCAAATTATTCTAAAATTGTTGCAAATGATGTTCTAACTGCTTTAATTTATTTAGCAAATGATATTTGAATTTATTTGTAAGGTGTTTAACGATGGTCATTCCTTAGTTCAATATGTGTTAAAATGATTCTTTTATTTGCGATTTGATTTGCATAACTGATTTATTAAATGTTTATGAAAAATAATGACTTATGAATTCATAAATGAAAGATGATGCTAGCATGTCAAAGATGAATAGTTCATGTGCACAAAGTATTAGGTCCACCTTAAAGGTGTAAGTGGACCGATTGTCCCCCTTTGGTGTGACCAAGTCGCTAAATAGGTCAAAAGCCGGCGGCGCCATCCCTGAGATGGGAGAAGACGGAGACGGATGGTTGCCTAGCTAGCTCCTATCCTATGATGTTATGATGCATTGCATTGTCATGATATACCCATGACGGGTGTAAGGAGCATGTTTTCATGATATACCCTCGAGAGGGTATAAGGTTTTACTTTCCATGATGTTTTAAATAAAATATATTGCCTTCAAAATGAGTTGCCTGAAAAATATACAGCTTGCTTATTGAGTTTCGACTCACATTTTTGTTTTCCAACCCATAGACAGGTGAAAGAATGAAGAGGACAAATGAGCAAAAATTTCGGCGATGAAGAATGTAAAACTTTATGATTATTTATATGTGACACTTATAGTGAATGGTTGTTAAATGACTTGATATTTGTTATCTTGATGATCATATATGATCTATGTTATGACTTGTGCTTTATGAATAAGTGTCAATGCATGTTGAGCATGTTATGGATTTCTACGATTATATATGATATAAAATGTGTATATCAGGGCAAAGATGGCTTAAATAGGCACTTGATGGAAAATAGTATAAAACTAACTCTTAAGGAATAATAGTTAAGTGAATAAATATCCATTAAATCCCATCGTGTGACAGGGTAATAATCCTGATCACATTTACCAGTCAACAACAATCCCGGAGCAAGGCTCAGGATATGACGCTCAAGTTGGGGGCTCCATAGAGCTTGGTATCAGAGCATGGATTGGTAAATAGGCGTGGAAATTTCTAAGTATGATGATTGAATTAATATAATAAGATATACATGATTTTATGATGATTAGATGCATAATATATGATGATGAATTGCAATATACTGTCTTTACAGTGTAGCTAATTTGTTATGTTCGAACAGATGACAGATAAAGGAAAGAGAGTGATGAGTGTTGATGAATTAAGAAAAGAGATGGAGGATGAGGAAAAGAGATGAAGGATGGAAGAAAATATGAATAGATGGTGGACATCCCAGCAGAACGCAGAACACTTTCCATCGGTTCCTCTAGGGTTTCCACCTAGGCACCCTCCATCACAATCTCAAAGAGACTATTATGTCGATTCTTACTAGCACAGACAAAGTTTAGAGGAGTCTAGTAGTCAGGTTCCTAAAGCAGAAGTTCTCACAGCATCCTGTTTTGGCCTTCCAAGGACCCTACTGGTTCCCACTGATAATATGCATCCAAAAGACCTCCAAAACTTTTGGAATAAGACTCCTGCACCCACACCCTCCGATTTAGGACCATGGTATAGGTTTGAGAATGGATGTGTCCAATTCTGATATGGGATGAGTTTGGAGAAGATACATCAAAGGGAGAAGGAGATGACCTCTTCATAAAGCAGTGTTGTGCTCAGGGGATTACAGAAACACCTGCGCCTCCTCGCGCCGATGAGATTATTAGATACATAGCCGAAAGTACTGGTGAACTTGTTAATGATAATGATAATGATGATGATGACCCTATAGAATATCTCAAACTTGTCGAGAAAGAAGTGGATGAAAGTGATGATGATGGTGGTGGTGGTGGAGAAGGAGATAATCCCACATGGTCTGATACTAGTACCATTACTGAGGAACCCACACGGATCCAGCCTAGCCGTAGGCGTTATATAAGGAGGGGTCCGGGTAGACGATGAAGTTTCTTATTTTTACAAGCATGTATATGTATAATTATGAGATAATGACACTTTGAGATGCTATGATAGACTGATGTGTATATAAGTGTGATATGTGTATATATGTGTTATGCCCTGTTATGTTGAAATTATGGTTTGTAAATGGAATGTTGGCTGATATGAATAATGTGAATAGTTATGTTGATATAACTATAGTTAAGAGTTTTAACTATGTGAAATGAATGAATGAGTATGAATGTTTATGATGATGGATAATATGACATGATTATGACTGTATGAATTGGCTGTTAATTGTATGATGATGAAGTGTGTAAATGATGACCTAACATTAATTATGAATGAAAGTTATGTGCTTTTATATATTCAAAAAAGCACTATGGTGGAGACAAGGTCAGAAGTAAGAACGAATAAGGGAAAAGAAATTGCTACTGAAGAAGTCCCCAGCCAACATGAGGCTGGTGAGACTAGTGGTAGACCTAAAAGGTCCGAACCAGAACTAAATAGAGAAAATCCAAGAACTTGTCAAAGATAAGAGAATGTAAGCCTAGAAGGGGATATAGAAGAAGAATTTGAGTCAAGACAGGCCAGACTGATAGAAGAGAGAGTAGCTACAGCAGTAAAAGAAGCAATGCAGCAAGCTACTCGTGATTGGGCGGCACAAACTGCAGATATTATCCAAGATTTATAGGGAAGGACCCATCAAGTCCAGTTGGGTAGTACTGAAAGAGGAGAACCCGTTCCAACGGCTGGCCTAACGTCCACACCAGCACCAATACGAGATGAAAATCAATTAATGGAGGCTGATAGAAGGGTAATCAATGCATTCCTAGCCTAGCGACCCCCAAAGTTTTTAGAAGAACTTGAACCTGTATAGGCAGAACAGTGGATGACGGAGATCAAGAAACTGTTTAGAATATCTCCATGCAATGATCGATAAAAAGTGTTGCGTGCCACGCATTTGTTGGCTAAAGATGCCCACGAGTAGTGGGAAACAATGCTAGTCACTATGCCACAATCGGAAGAGGTGACGTGACAGACATTTGTTGAAGAATTCAATAAAGAGTACCTCCCTGTAGGACTACAAAACCAAGAGGTGATAGAATTTAAAAGACTTTACCAAGGGAGGATGTCTGTCACAGAGTACGTCACTAGGTTTAATGGCTTAGTCAGGTATGTGCCCTAGATCGCTAATGTGCCAGAGAATAAGGCACAAAGATTTCAATAGGGACTGAAGCCATACCTCAGGGAAAGCCTTTCCCCTCTATTAATCAAAGACTACGCATCAAGTCTTGAAAGGGTAAGAGCATTGGAGATTGAGGCATTAAGGACACAAGAATTGAGACAAGGGACAAGGGTGTTCAGTTCAGGTGCGAAGGAAGCTGAAACGGGGAAGGAAAAGCTAGGAAGGGAAGTATGACAAGGGGAAAGGGAGCCCTAAAGAAGAAAAGCCCTCTTTTATGCCGAAAATGCCAAAGGCATCACATAGGCGAGTGGTTGAAAGGCTCAAACCGGTGCTACAAGTGTGGGCAAACAGGCCATATAGCCAAGAAGTGCAGGACGGGTGAAGTAAAGATCATTAAATGTTACATTTGTGATCAAGTAGGGCACATTGCTCCGAACTGCCCAAATAAGGCACAAACGTCACAAGGACGGGGAAGACCCACATAACTCAGGATAGCTGGAGCAGCAAATAAATAGGGAACCTCTACAAACCCAGTACAAGTGCATGCCTTGACCCGGACGGAGTCACAAGAGCAAGAAGAAAATGTGTTCACAGGTATGGTTTATATTTTAAGAAATTCAGTAGTAGCCTTGTTTGATTCAGGTGCTAGTCATTCATTCATAGCATGCCAATATGTGATCACACATGCACTACTGGTAGAGGAGATCAATAACATAATTCACGTAGAATCCCTTGTTTATAGGTTATCTAGCTCTAGCTAAGTATGCAAAGCATGCCCAATTAGGATAAGATCGTTGATTTTAGAAGCTGACTTGATCCTATCACCTATGACCAAATTTGATGTGATATTGGGTATGAATTGGTTGAGTCAATGGGGAGCTACTATTGATTGTAAAAATAAAAAGGAACAATTTGAAGCAGCTCCAGAAAAAGAGATAGTCATTGGAAAGTTAAGACAACCTGAAAATTCGACTATACTGATATCGTCCATGAAAGTGATCAAGATGATCCGCCAAAATTGTCAAGCTTATCTGGTATCAGTTAATGTGGAGAAAAGCACGGAGGTAGAAATAAACCAAATTCCGGTGGTTAGGGAATTTCCTGATGTGTTTCCAAAGGAGCTGAGCACATTACCTCCACAAAGAGAGATGGATATGACCATAGATATCATACTAGGTACAACCCCGATATCTAAGACTCCTTACAAAATGGCGTCAGTTGAAATGAATGAGTTGAGAACTCAAATACAAAAGCTCTTAGACAAAGGCTTTATCAGACCCAGTATGTCACCTTGGGGAGCTCCGGTGTTATTTATAAAGAAAAAGGATGGAAGTTTGAGACTGTGGATCGATTACAGAGAATTAAATAAAGTTATAATGAAGAACAAGTATCCATTGCCCAGGATCGATGATTTGTTCGATCAATTGCAAGGAACTACAACTTTCTCTAAGATCGACTTACAATCAGGGTACCATCAGTTAAGAATAAGTCCTACCGATGTTCATAAGACGGCTTTTCGAACTAGGTATGGACATTATGAGTTTTTAGTGATGCCTTTTGGGCTCACTAATGCCCCTGCTGTATTCATGGACATGTCGAATAGAGTATTTCAGGATTATCTCGATCAGTTTGTGGTTGTATTTATTGACAATGTCCTGATTTACTCAAAAATGGAGAAAGAACATGAAATTCAATGATGAAAGGTATTGGAAAGGTTGAGAAAAGAAAAATTATATGACAAGTTAAAGAAATGTGAATTTCGGTTGAAATAAGTGGGATTTTTGGGACACATAATATCAGAAAAAGGTGTTCAAGTCGACCCTAAAAAAATTGAGGCAATATTGAAGTGGTAGAGACCAACAACCATTACAAAAATCCGAAGTTTTCTAGGATTGGCAGGTTATTACAGGAGGTTTGTTGAAGGTTTTTCGCAGTTATCAACCCCATTAAGAAGGTTAACTCGTAAAGGAGTCAAATATGTATGGTCTGAAGAATGCGAGCGCAGTTTTCAAGAGTTGAAGCAATGGTTGGTAAAAGTGTGATACCCGAACCCAAGTAGGACTCATATGAAGGTATTAGGCATGTAATTATGATACATGTATGCCTTGAATGATTTATGGATGATTTTATGATTTAATGATACTTTTTAATTAGGGTTCAATTAAGAATGGTGATTAAAGTTAATTGCCGGAGCCCAAAGTGAGTCAATATGACTAAAGTGGCTTAATGAGGATTGAAAAATGATAATGTGTCATGAATAATTATGTTAATTATCATGATTTAATTAATGGAGATTAGAATGACAATTATGGAATTATGATGATATATATTCGAAAATTCATAACTTAACGCCTACAAGGTGGAATGAGACGAAATTTGAAAGGTAAGCACATGATTTTGTGACCAATCTTATGGACGGATTGGATTATGAAAATTATGATGGGATTAAGATGATAATTATTTATTTTTATCCCAAATCCAAAAGTTAAATTCAAGTGGTCGTAAGTGGAGTTAGAAAACTTGGTTTGAGATGAAACTTGAGAGAGATGGATAAAATGATATGACGAACGATATGGTAAAAGTGGATTAAGCTAATTATTAAGGGATTTGCTTAATCACTACAAGACGAAACACATTTATGGGAGAAAAGACAAAAAAATTAATGCATGAACCAAGGTGGAAACCATGGACGTTGAAGAGCATCAAAATCTGATTTTTTGGATTTTTTACAAATTCGAAAATTATATGTAAATGGGCTATGACCTAGGGAAGTTAATATATGGTAGATTGAGGTGCATTTAAGGCATAAAATGCCAAACTAAAGGGCTGCCATGTGAGACGTTGCAAGTGGACAGCTTGATATCCCATTAATGTATTGATTTTATGGATTTTATGAAATATAAATCATGTAATTTACTTGGAGGTGGTAGTGCCACATTGCTTAAGGGATAAGGGGGTATTAATAAGGACATTTAATGAAGTCAAATAGGGAATTAATTGCTGGAAAATTCCAGAAACTTTCTAAGGGACTTAATGTGAAACCCGCAATCCTAGAATATCACATGTAAACCTAGGGTTGTAAACCCTAGATCCCTGTACTGATTTTATGATAAATAAAATTTATGAAATATGTTATATTTTACAAATGTGTACTAGAGGTTAAAATAATGCAATTAAGAATGTGACGCGCGTGAATAGTGCACGTGAATAGTAAACGTGCATAGTAATTGTGGATTAAGATATGAGATTAAGAGTTAATCACTTGATTAACCTAATCAAAAAAAGTCGAAAGGAGAATTAATCACTACAAGACAAAATAGCAATTCTTTTGGATATTCTAATCCAAATTTGGATTTTTGTGGAAAAATACAAAAAAATTCATAAATTGCAATCCGGGCGTCGGAATTCGATGAAATTTTTTATGGATGGTTAAAAATACATGATGAACATGATGGATGGTATAAGATGTGATGAAACTCACAAATTAATGGCCAAGATGAAGTGTCAAATAGATGTTGAAAAAGTAACTTAACTTTTTATTAAATATACTTTGACTTTTTAATAAAGTAAATAAGTAAAAAAAAATTAAATTAAATGAAAATGCAGCATGGCAGGGACGTGCAAGGGGGTTGCTGACTTTTGGGGTCATGATCCAATGGTCACAAATCAATTTTATCATTAATCAAGGGTTGAGATTAAGTTGCTTAAAAATAATTAATTTTAAAATTAAAAAAATAGGATAAAAATAGGGCTGCTGTAGCAGGCCTAGGGTGGCTGCTCTTGGCTCAAGGCACCTTTTGGAAATTAGAAAAAAACACATTTGCAAATTTACACCTCAAGCAAGGGGGTAAATTGCAATTTAATGAAAAATCAAAAAAGTATAAATAGGGGCATGGGGTGAACGTCCAAAGGCACAATCCCAGCTCCACTTGAGCCATTCCAAGTTCCCAAGCCATCCAAAACACGTTTTGGCCTTGAAAGAAAGAAGGAGAGAAGATTTGAGAGAGAAGGGCCAAGTGGAAGGGGAGTTTTTCTACTTCAGGTAAGGGGATTCTTCCCAAACTTGTTTTGGATGTTAAGTAGGGTAAAACCATACTTAGATAATTCCCAAGCATGAGAAAATAAGTATATATATAATGTTTAAATGAAATTATGCCAAAACATCAAAAATTTGGAGTGATTTGCTACAGTAAAAGCGTGATTTTGGAGAAAATTTTAGATTTATTTTTATATTTTATGAGGATATATGGATTGAATTTTTTAAGGATTTATGGATAAAAATCCATATAAGAAAATGATGATCACGCATTTTTAAGGATAACCTCTATAAAAAAATTATGGTGGAAAATAAGGTCATAAATAAATATAAAATATGCATGATAAAGTATGTATATCCTTTTCACTTGTATAGGAAAAGGAAAGGAAAGGATAAAAGAGTCAGATTAAAGCGAAGCAAAGGTAAGCAAGCAAACTTTTGAAAATGATTTTTATACAGTGCAACTATGGAATATGTCAAATTTGCTTTATTATAAGCAAATTCATATGGAAGTAAGAAGAAATGTTAAAGTATGCGGGAATTGCTTTATCATAAGAAAATCCTTATAAATGAAGAGAAAGATGGAAATGGTTGCATTATAATGGAAAAGGAAAAGTTTTGATTTCCAAAATAGTATTTTGTTTTATCGAATGAATTTAAAATGATTTGTTAAAATGTTTTGAAACGGATTTAAGGAAGGCCAACCAATAACCGATTTAAATGAAGATTTCCTTTAAATGACCAAAGGATCATACAAGCGTATCTTCGTATAGAAGAAACTTAAGTGTTATGTGGACAAAGAATATGATATATATATATATATAAAATAAATTATGCATTAGTATATCCTTTGTTCATGAAAAATCTAGAAACGAGAAGAAAAATGTTTCCAAAGTCTTTGGTTTCCAAATATTAAAATGTTTTTTTAAAAATTGTTTTACCGATCAAAAATGATTTATAAACATTTTTTAGCAATGTTTCAAATTTATTATTTCTCAAATATTTCAAATGTTTTAAGAAAGTGCCATTTAAATGTTTTTAAAATTATTTAAGGTTGGTCATCCTTACAAAATATTTTTATTAACTTGTTAACTTGGGCTATGCCGAGTTATCAAGTTAGAGATAGAAATACAGGCCGAGGTCTGTACTATTTTGAAAGGTTATGCTAGTATCAGATTTTGAAAAGGAAAAAGACACAGACTAAGGTCTGTAGGGTTTTATAAAAAGCATGCTAGCATATGAACGTGAAGAATGTGCACATGAGCTATGTACTAGGTTTATTGTAGAGGATATGCAGACCGGACGCGGTTGCAAGATGGGCCCCCTCTACATAGGCCAAGTCGCTTCAAAAGGCGAAATGCCGGTGGCGCCCTCCCTGAAATGGGAGATGAACACGGATAACTGCTTAGCTCGCGAGTTATCAAATGAAATGGTTTCTCTCCTAAGTAGGAAAGAGTGATCACTTGGTAAGTGTCACCTGCCAGACGGACAGAAACATCATGTATGTTGCATATGCTTGTTTTGAAAATATTTTATAGAAAATGTTTTAAGGACATGAGAATGTCCTTGGGAAAAGGAAGTTTTATGAAAACGTTTTTATAAGTTTGCAAGCATATGTTTTATAAAAGGTTTTATGAAAAGGTTTCCACTGATTGATTGTAGGTCACTTGATAAGTGTCTACTATTGAACGGGAGAAATGCATTTAAATGAAAAATACTTCCTTACTGAGTTTCGACTCACGTTTTGCTTTTCAAACCATAGACAGGTACAGCACAGGCCAAGAAGAAAAGGAAAAAGAAGGTATGAAGAAAATTTAATGATATGCTGATCCATATATGGTATGACATGAACATATGATAAGGAGTTTTCAAATTATGTATGTATAAAATGTTCAGGTTAAAATAACCTGTATTGTACAAAAACAAGTATGAATGTTATCAATGATAATTGAGATTTGATGATAAGTATGTGTCTTTATGTGATGAAAGAAAAAGAAAAAAAAAATTGACGAGATCGAATTAAGTACCCGCCGCGTGATCAGGGCAACAATCCTGATTCACACTTACCAATCGACAAGATCCCGGAGTAAGGCCAGTGGACGCCTCGGTTCGGGGCGCCACACTTAACGTGCAAGGAAGAAAGGAAAGAGAGAGGAAAAAGGAGAGGCGAGAAAAATTCTCCAAGGACCAGCTGTTGTGCACGTCCAAACCCAGCAAGGAGAAGAGGAAAAGCGGAAGAAAAGAAGAAGGAAAAGAGGAAGGCAAGGCCTAGTAGCAAGCTCGGGAAGTTCGGAACAAAGAATCGACGAAATCAGGTAGGTACCCGTTGAGTTTAAGCCTTCCAATTTTCAAGTTTTCTTCTTGATTTAGAATCATAGTTTTGAGTCATAAAAGACCTCTTAAAGAACATGTTTCAAGGATTAAATATTCTTAGTTAAATAATTGATTTATAAAGTTTAATTTGGGGATTAATCAGCCCATATTATCTAATCTACACTTATGTGTAGTAAATCTGAACTAGGAAAGAAAAATATGGAAGAAATCGTTAATGAACGATTTTTAGCATATTTATGGTAAGACTTAGGATATGGTTATTAACTAACAACCCAATTTTTAACTTAAAAAGATAAACACATTGCAAATTAAAAATCTGGAAAAAAGCAACCTGGATAGGATTGAACGGGTGTTAGGATTGGCTGCACAAAATGGTTTTTCATAATTTTTATACAAGGAATTTAAGCTGAAAAGTTTATATGATATATAATACATCCTTAATATCACATTACAAAAATAAAAATTAATTTTCGAATGGTATAAATATACCTAATAATTAACGTGATTTGAATTGTCTGAAAATAGCTGCTGCTGTCCAGCAGGGTAAAAATACCAAAATAAATATAAATGCTGAATTTTTGTATAGAAAATATTTATTTTGGTTAATTAATAAAGCTATTAAGGTATGATAGAAATTTAAGATCAAAACTAATTCATTTGATAGTAATCCAAAATTTTGAGAGTTCAGCATGTATGATTTCAACATTATGGACAAATTTAGGAATAAATCAAAATAAATGTTAAATTCCAGATTTTTGGGATGGAATTTAACTTGAAATGGGATATAAACAAATATAATAAGTGATTATAAGGATTTAACCTGTTAGAGGTGGATTTCAGAAAGGATGGAACTTAGGGTTATGTATATGACCCGATTTTCATCTTTTTATGATATGTATGAAACATGAATTATACTAATGAGTTTATGAATATTTTAGAGGGTAAAATAACCTAGGATTAGGATACTTTGGACAACCAAAATAGGTTAGGAAGGTATGCTCTAAATCTGATTCTTAAGGGTATGCAAAGGGGTGTCCAAAGAGGGGTGCAAAAGGTACCCAAAACATGTGTAGAAGTTGTTGTTTTGGGAAGCAACCAACATATGGATTTTAAACAGATGATATTAACCTAAATTAAGGTTAAGAAAATCATGATTAATTTCTGGAATATATGGATTAAAAATCTGTTTTGATTTAAGTATCAAAAGAGACATTGAAAGTGTGTAAAACGGGTCCCAAAGTTGCTGTTTTGGAACCCTAGGATGAATGGATTAAAATTTGAAAATTAAACCCTAAATTATATGTTAATTAAGTATTTTAATCATGCTGATTAAGGACACAATTTTCTGTGTTGAAAAATTTTAAGAAACACATGATTTATGTGTTGAGAAATGGAAACATATGGAGAGATAAGCTTGAATAAATGAGGAATGATTCATGTGAGTTGTTAAAATGCAAAAATGCATGAAGAAGTGATGGAAAACATGTATTAGGTTACTATTTAAGTAAATAATTATAATCTCAAATTTTGTGATTATGATATGATGTCTTAGTCAGCAACTAAGTGCTTAAAATGAGCACCGTTGTATGAAAAATGAAAAATATGTTAAAAATGATAAATAGAGGTAATGAACCTCCAAATAATAATTTAATGAAGGATTATTATATTTATGTAAGTTTACCCTACATAAGGGTATTAAAAATGAATGAATGAATAATGTGATGTATAGGTTATGATACGTATGAACACCCGACTTAAAATACAAGTGGGCTAAGCTAGTGTAATGTAAGTCCAAATGGATTTATGTAGGTTGGAAAACCTAAGGAATGTAAATATTTGAAGTGATGTGAATAAATGAAATGTTATTTTCATTTATCTAGGAAAAGGCAAGGAAAAGAATGAAAGAAATGGATTATGGCGATCTCAGGTAAGCAAGCGAACCTTTCAAATTATTGATTTTTCTTTAAATGTTGAAATGATGATTATGTCAATGCTTTTATGATTATATTTTAATGAATGGGCAAGCACAAGTTTTGAAAATGACGGCTTTAATGCAAAGCCACAAGTTTTGGAAAATGTTAGTTTTAAGGAAGAGCCTCAACGTTTGCTTCATGGGAAGCAAGCAACATTTTTAAGATAAAAAAATTTACCACAAATGTTGTCATGGATTAGTAATGCTTTATGTTAATAGGATTGAGGAATTTTCTTATGAGTAAGCAAGTTCTCCATAATGTTCATTTCACAGGATTTTTGTTGGAAACAATGTTTAAAACAAAACAAAATTGACCAAAGCATGAGTTTTGATGATTAACGAAGTCAAATTTGAGTATAAAGTGATTACTAATGATTATGTTGAATATCTTAAGGAATGAAATCAGCCAAGTCAATTCCCGAGTCGACTTGGAGTTCGACTTAGGGTGAAGTCGATCTCAAAGTCGACTCCACCTTCGACCTCAAACGAAACCTCATGGCCAGAGTTGAAATTGGAAGGAGAGCAGCTGAAGTCGCAGGCCAAGTCGACTCCACTTGCGACTTGGATGCCAAGTCGCAGATGAAGTCGACTCCAGCATCGACTTGGAGATGCACAGTTCCTTCCAGAGTTGATTTTGGGACAGAACATTCCTAAGTCGCAACCCAAGTCGACTCCGGTTTGCAACTTGGGCGAAGTCGCAGATGAAGTCGACCCCGAGTTCGACTTGAGTTCTTCAAAGACCAAAATACAGACTCAAGCTCATTTTCAAGATCAACTTGGGATTTTTCAAATCCAAATCAAAGGAGTTTTGCAAATATTAGAAGCCATTTCAGAAGTAAAAGATTCAAGAAGGAAAGCTAAGCAAGCTAGAAGAAATCAAGCAAGGACCAAACAAATTTCAGCACAAGAACAGATCAAGTCGCAACCCAAGTCGACTCCAAGATCGACTTGAGGTTAAGTCTGAAACCAAGTCGACCTAATCTCAGACTTGGAACTGAAGTCGCAAACTTAGTCGACTCCAGTTACGACTTGGGAAGCCAAGTCACAGACGAAGTCGACTCCACCTGCTACTTAGGGAACCAACGTTCGAATTTTTGAACGTTGGAACATTTATTGCGCACCAACCACTTCTATAACGTTCAAATCTTTCCCATTCTATAAATAGACACTCAAGCAAACGAGAATACACACACTACATTGTCTAAAGAGAGAAAAGAAGTGCAAACAAGAGCTCCCATTTGCTTTTCTATAAATTTGAGTGATCTATACATTTTCAAAGGAAGAAAGAGCTTCAAGTTGCAAGTAGTTTCAACGACATACAACCGGTTGCATCTACAAGTTCTTCCTCAAGCTCAATCTTGCCTACACAACTCTGTAAAGTGTAGATCTTCCTTAATTTCATTACTCTTTGTTATTGGTCTTGGTTTGAGATTGTTGTAACAAACCAAGACATTGCAAGTAGAGTTGTGAGTGGAGTTGAACTCTTCACCTACTTGTATCAAGTGAACAAGCCCCCTAGAGCTAGAATCTAGAAGAGAGCATAGGCTCTATTTGTGTATGCCCCCTAGAGCTGGAATCTAGAAGAGAGCGGAGTCTCTAAGTGTATTCGCGGAATACATAGTGGAACCCAAGTCACAATGGTGTGTGACCTTGGAAGAGTGGAGTAGGGAGAGAGTGCCCGAACCACTATAAATCTTGCCTACTGTTTACCTTATTGCTTTCACTATTTCATTGCTCTCTATTTGTCTCAATCAAAGGGGATTAAGCTTTCAAGGGGTTAATTTTTAATTTATCGAAGAATTTTATAAGAACCCAATTCACCCCTCCCCTCTTGGGTTTTGCCATTAACTCGGGACCAACAAGTGGTATCAGAGCAGGTCTTTGAGTTTACCAAAGAGATCTTATTGACATGGCATCCTAATCTACTTCCGTTCCCCGCATTTGCCGAAGGCCAATCATTCACTAGGCCACCATTGTTTGATGGGAACAATTTCGGTTATTGGAAGCTTCGTATGAAGTAACTCATTATGGCTACCGACATGGATTCTTGGATTGCAATCCAAGATGGTGTAACTTTGCCTACCGATGAAAGAGCTTCCAAATGGACCGATGAGGAAGTAAGAATCGTGAAGAGCAATGCCAAAGCTATGAATTCACTATTTTGTGCTCTTACGGCTTCTGAGTATGATAGAGTATCCTCTTGTTTAACCGCCAAAGAGATATGGGATACATTAACCTCCATCTATGAAGGAACTTCTCAAGTCCAAGGGACGAGAAGAAACATTTTGATTGGAGAATTAGAAAATTTTAGAATGCTAGAAACAGAAAATATTTCTGAGATGTTTGCTAGATTTTCTAAAATTACTAATGCATTGAAAGGTCTTGGAAAGGCTATATCTGAATCTGAACAGGTTATGATGATTTTAAGGCTCTACCGGAATCTTGGACTCCAAAGATTACTGCGATAGAAGAAGCTAAGGACCTCAACACATTGAAGCTAGAAAACCTAATTAGCTCATTAATGTCACATGAGCTAATTAAGAAAAGAAATGAAGATCATCACAAAGGCAAAAGAGCAATTGCCTTAAAATCCGCGCAAGATTCAGACGACACTTCATCTTCACAAAATGACGATGAGATTGCCCTACTCACAAAATGATTCAAAAAATTTGTGAGGAAAGGCAGAAATTTCAGAAATTTTAAAGAAAGAAGTTCCAAAGAGAAAAAGAAAGAAACAACAAAATGTTACCGATGCGGCGGTTCAGGACACATGCAAGCCCAATGTCCAACGCTCGAAGAAAACAAGGCAAAAGAACAAAGAAAAGATCGAGGCGACAATAAAAGATTTCAAAGAAACAAAGGAAGAGGCATGTACGTAAATGAAGAAGAATCTACAACGAATAGCTCCTCGAGTGAAGAATGCGAAGTAGATTGTGCAAGAATCTGTTGCATAGCAAACACCAACATATGCTTTGCTGCAATGGAAACCTTGGAGGATCAAGCCACTTCAACGGACTGCACGAGTAGTCAAGAGGTAACCTCCAAACAGAAATCCTTTTCAAATTTCTCTACAAATGAATGTCTTAAATGTGCTGAATTAGAGGAACTTCAATAAGCTTATGATTCACTATATGAAGAAATAAAGAAATTAGGAAACAAGTTTACAATTAAGAAAAGACAATGTAATGCAGTAATAATTGTAAATGGTAAACTTGCTGAAAAATTAGACAAGTTAAAAGATGAAAAGAATACCTTAGAAAATGAATTAGAAAAACTTAAAAACGAGAATAAATCATTAAATGAATCTCTTGCCAAGTTCTCTAATCCAGGAGAAAATGTAAAAATGTTCTTGAAAATGACAACTCAAACTTGTAAGAAAGGACTTGGGTACAATGCACTTGAACAAACTAAAACTAACGCTCCAAGAAATAATATCAAAACCAATTCTACTAAAATAAATCAAACAGTTTGGACAAAAAGACCAACTAATGAACAAATTACCAAATGGCTCCCTATTTCTAGACTTCCGGGAGCTTGTAATTTCTGCAACAAGCTTGGACATAAGATATATCAATGTAAACTAAGAAAACTGCAAAATCGAGGTGCTAAATTGGTTTGGATGCCAAAATGCATTGGTTTTATGGGATCAAAGATGGATCAACTCAAACTTCAAAGGTTAACTAACCAAAACGGACCCATAAAATGGGTACCAAAAGGATGAGCCCTACTCAACTCAATTTTTACAGGTTTGCCTTAAAGCTAAAGCCAATAATGTATGGTTTATGGATAGCGGTTGCTCAAGACACATGACAGGAGAAAAAAGACTATTTCATAAGACCAACCCATGTAATGAAGGAACAGTTACCTTTGGTAATAATGAGAAAGGTAAAATTAAAGGTAAAGGAAACATCTATAGTATTTCTAATGCATGCATGGAAGATGTTTTGTTTGTTGAAGGACTTAAGCACAATCTAATGAGCATTAGTCAATTATGTGACAAAGGATACAAGGTTGTGTTTGAATCATCCATATGTAATGTATTTGATGGAGAACATATCATGTTTAGTGGAAAAAAACATGAAAATGTATATTTGGTTTCACTTGATGAATTAGATGGTCAATGTCTAATGGTCATTGATAATGATCCATGGGTTTGGCATAAAAGGCTTGGACATATAAACATGGAAAATATAAAGACCCTATGGAAAAAGAGTTTGGTAGAAGGATTACCGAAGTTGAAATATGACAAGGATAAAATTTGCAAGGCATGTCAATTATCAAAACAACCTAAAATTCCTTTCTCTACCAAAAAGAAAATTTCCACCACTAGACCACTTGAATTGCTACACATGGATCTATATGGGCCATCCGATATTTTAACCATTGGTGGAAAGAAATATGTGTTTGTAATAGTTAATGATTTTTCAAGATTCACATGGATAATTCTCTTAGCTAGCAAAGATGAAGCCTTCTCTATGTTTGCAACTTTTGTAAATTTGGTACAAAATGAAAAACAAAGTACTATTATAACAATAAGAAGTGATCATGGTGGTGAATTTGAAAACAAACGATTCATAGAACTATGTAATGAAAAAGGAATTCATCACACATTTTCTGCACCAAGAACTCCACAACAAAATGGAGTAGTTGAAAGGAAAAACAGAACTATACAAGAGATGGCTAGAACAATGCTAAATGAGATCAAACTATCCAAGAAATTTTGGGGTGAAGCTATAAATACGGCTTGTCATGTTTTGAATCGAGTTACCATTAGAGCAATCTTGAAAAAGACCCCATATGAGCTATGGAAAGGAAGAAAACCAAATATCTCTTATTTTCATGCTTTTGGATGCACATGCTATGTTTTGAACAATAAAAATACCAACTTGGGAAAACTAGATGCTAAAAGTGATGAGGCAATATTCCTTGGTTACTCATCAAATAGCAAAGCATATAGAGTATTCAATAAACGAAACCAAGTTGTAGAAGAGTCGATACATGTTGTCTTTGATGAGTTTAACCAAACTCCTAGAAAGGAGGATGAATTAAGTGATGCAGATGAAACGAAAGGAAAATAACAACCAAAGGAAATCGAGCTCAAGCCAGAAAATCTCATGGAGGAAGAGGTAAGTGAAGGTAATGACTCTTACAAACCTCCAACTGATTTAAAGTTAAAAAATGCTCATCCAATTGAGCAAGTCATTGGAAATGTGTATGAAGGAGTAAAAACTAGAAGATCAAAGCAAAACATTTGTGGACAATAAGCTTTTGTGTCCAAGATCGAACCAACTACCATTGAACAAGCTCTTAATGATGAAAGCTGGGTTATTGCAATGCAACAAGAGCTAAATCAATTTGAAAGAAATGATGTATGACATTTAGTTTCTAGACCAAATGGTCATACCATTATTGGTACCAAATGGATATTTAGAAACAAATTGGATGAAAGCGGACTTGTAATTAGAAACAAGGCTAGATTAGTAGCCAAAGAGTATTCCCAGGAAGAAGGAATTGATTTTGAAGAATCATATGCACCTGTGGCTAGATTAGAAGCCATAAGTATCTTACTAGCATTTGCTTCTCATATTAATTTTAAATTGTTTCAAATGGATGTAAAAAGTGCATTTCTGAATGGATATTTGAATGAAGAAGTATATGTTGAACAACCCCCAGGATTTGAAGAAAAGGATCAATCGAAATATGTTTATAAATTGACCAAAGCGTTATATGGATTAAAACAAGCTCCAAGAGCTTGGTATGAAAGGTTGAATAAATTTTTGATTGATCATGAGTTTCAAAGAGGGAAAGTTGATACTACTTTGTTCATTAAATATAAAAGTAAAAATATTTTAATTGTACAAATTTATGTAGATGATATAATATTTGGAGCTACTGATGAAACTTTATGCCAAGAATTTTCTAAGATCATGCAGAGCGAATTTGAAATGAGCATGATGGGAGAATTAAATTTCTTTCTTGGACTACAAATCAAGCAGCAAACAGAAGGGATATTCTTAAATCAGTCCAAATATGTCAAAGAAATGCTCAAGAAATTTGGAATGCAAAATGGTAAAGGATCAAATACACCAATGAGTTCTACGATCAAGATCGACACAGACGAAAACGGTAAATGTATCGATCAAAATCTCTATAGAAGCATTATAGGATCATTGTTATATTTAACTGCTTCTAGACCAGATATTTTATTCAGTATTTGTATGTGCTCTAGATTTCAAGCATGTCCTAAAGAATCACATCTATTGGCTGTAAAAAGAATTTTTAAATATTTGATAAATACTATCAATCTTGGACTATGGTATCCAAAGGAGTCAACATTTGATTTAATCGGCTATTCGGATGCGGATTTTGCCGGTTACAAAGTAGATAGAAAAAGTACCAGTGGAACTTGTTAATTTCTTGGAAATATGTTGGTTTCATGGTACTCAAGGAAACAAACCAGTGTTGCCCTATCTACTGCGGAAGCCGAATATATAGCCGCTGGAAGCTGTTGTGCCCAACTACTTTGGATGAAACAACAATTAAAAGATTATGGCATTGATTATTTCAATATTCCTATTAAATGTGATAATACAAGTGCTATATGTTTGACTAAGAATCCTGTACTGTATTCACGAACAAAGCATATAGATGTGAGACATCATTTTATAAGAGAATATGTTGAGAATCATGATATTTGCTTAGAATATGTGAAAACTGAAGATCAAATTACTGATATCTTTACCAAACCTCTAGCAAAGGAATCGTTTTATAAAATTAGAAATGATATGGGGATGATAGAATTAAACTAGGAAGAATTAGACAAATCTGATCTAAAAGGAGCCAAGTCGATGAGTCAAGTCGACTCCGGGAAAGCCAAGTCGACTCCAGCGAAGTCGACCTGGGAGATGTGAAGTCGACTCCGCCTCTGAGGCGAAGTCGACTACGCGCGCGCGACCGTCCGACTTCTCTCTCCCTCTTTCTTTTTCTTCTCTTCTTTCTTCTTTCTTTCTCATTTTTCGCCGACCCTCTGCTTTTCTTCTCTTTCTCCTGCGAAACTCTACCTTCCCATTCCTCTTTTCAGCGACAAATTTCTCCTTCCCGGCAAAGGCTCTACCTCTCCAGCGACCTGTCCGATCCTTTTCCCGTCTGACCGGGAAACAGTCCGTTTCTCTCTCTCTCTCTTCCTCGCCATTTCCGGCACTATCTTTGTTTTCCGGCGACCGGCACCATCTTAGTTTCTCTCCCTTCCTCCCAATTTCTCTGTCTCTCTTTAAATCTCAAATCTCAAAGTCTTTCTGCTTCTCTCTCTCTCTCTCTCTCTCTCTCTCTCTTCTCCAGCGAATCTCCTTCTATCCGGGATTTCCCAGCGAATGCCCTTTTTCTTTTCTTCTTTCCTTCTGGCGATTTTTCTTCTATCTTTTTCTATTATCCGGCAGCTGCCTCACTATCTTCGATTCTCTCATCTTTCTTAAAAATCCTCTCTCTCTCTGCTCTCCTTTTTCGCTCTCAAGATTCTCTCTATACCTCTCTAAATTCCTGAATCAATGGCTCCAAAACTCAGACCTCCCAAGCTAGCCGTCTCAAATCCATCCCTCAAACCAGTTCCCAGACAGTCTACGTCCCATACCGACAACGAAGTGCCTAGGAGACAGCGCACTTCCTCAAAGTGAGCCCGGGAAGAACCATCTACTTCCACAGGCCGCCGAGTGCGTTTTCAAACGGGAACTCCATCAAACACAGCAGGTCGTGAGGAACAAGCCCAAACCTCACAAAGCACCCAATCTGAGGCAAGAAGAAGAGGCAATATTGCTGCAAAAGCCCAAGTACTAAAGATGCCGACTACGTATTTCCAAACCGAACTCCAGCACAGTCGGTTCTACAAGCACTTCTACGAACGGAAGGTATTCATCCCTAAGATCATTGATTTCAAGTTTCTCAAAGATTATGGGTCGGATATAGAAGATCTTCTGGAATTTTAAGGTTGGACCAAGCTACTAAAGGAAGATGAAAGGGTCTATCCAGATCTAACCAGGATCTTCTATTACTTATGGGATGAGGAATATTACTGCAGTTTTGTAAAAGGAGTTAGCATGTTCTTTGGAATTGGAGTAACTCCAAGTTTGGAAGGAGCTATGATCAATATCGGACAGATACTTGAGGTACCACATGTAGATGAGCCGCTTCCTGCAAATCTCTCAGCTCACTCGGAGCAACAAATATCATCCCGTGATCAAGTTTTTACACTACATGGATCTGTCCCCAAGGCTGCGAGTTCTACGCCTGCTAATAGCCCACTGCATATATCCCAAAGGCGGAGGAAGAAATCAGTTAAATCCTCAAGAAGCCGGGATACTATGGAAGATTATGAATAGGGTAAAAGTCAGCCTTCCCCGTTTATTCCTTGAAGCCCTTAGTTGCAGAAAGGACAATCCACGGGGAGTCCTACCCTATGGTACCTGGATCACAAAGATCCTTGAGCATTTCGAGGTGGATATTGAAGGTGAGCCCTTCGAAGTATTGAAATCCACCAATGCAATCAATAAGGCATTGATCCAGAGAATGAAGATAAATGTAAATGAGCTTAGGGCAGAAGCAGAGGCTCCTGAAGAAGGACAAGCACATACTGAGGGGGAGCAGCCTCCAGAAGCACCACCTGCTCCACCACAGGACATTCATGAGGAGCCCGCCTCTCCTATGTCGCATGGATCCTTCTCTCCACAGGGATCTGCCATTCCAGATTCGGCACCTCAACCTTCATCCCAGGAGACCAGTTTACAAACTATTCGAGATGAGATAGCTGCCCTACGAGAAGAAATGGGTCAACAAGAGAATAGAATCACAAGTCTCGTCTCCGGGGTCCTCACAACTATCATGGATATGCATTCCCGACAAGATCGTATCGATCGGGAAATGCGTACCATTCAATATCATCTCGCATTTGGACGACACCAAAATCAGCCCATACCTGAACTTGATCCATTTGAATCCGGATCAGTTCATCGAGATCCAACTCCCGCACCTGTCTCTTCATTATTCAGCTCATGTTCGACCCATCAAACCCATTCAATTGTCATATCCCATTTCTAAATTTCAATTCACCAAATCCTTGGTAATTGAGCCGTTTTTGAAGGATTGACAAAAAGGGGGAGATAGGATAGAGTTTTTTGAGTACATAGCATAGGCTTTTAGAACATTTTGGGTTGGGAAGCTTGTATTTAGGTTTTACTTTTGCTTTACATTGTAATCTATATGAATCATGATAATATGAAACTTGATTTATGTTCTATGAAACTTGTTTTATGTTCTAATATTCGTTTCATGCATGTTATACTTTGTTTGAAAGATATTGTGATGATTTGTTTTGGAAACTATATGAATGTGATTTTCTTGAAAGGTACAAACTCAAATTAGTTTTGTCAATCATCAAAAAGGGGGAGATTGTTGGAAACAATGTTTAAAACAAAACAAAATTGACCAAAACATGAGTTTTGATGATTAACAAAGTCAAATTTGAGTATAAAGTGATTACTAATGATTATGTTGAATGTCTTAAGGAATGAAATCAGCCAAGTCGATTCCCAAGTCGACTTGGAGTTCGACTTAGGGTAAAGTCGATCCCAAAGTCGACTCCACCTTCGACCTCAAATGAAACCGCATGGCCAGAGTTGAAATTGGAAGGAGAGCAGCTAAAGTCGCAGGCCAAGTCGACTCCACTTGCGACTTGGATGCCAAGTCGCAGACGAAGTCGACTCCAGCATCGACTTGGAGATGCACAGTTCCTTCCAAAGTTGATTTTGGGACAGAACATTCCTAAGTCGCAACCCAAGTCGACTCCGGTTTGCAACTTGGGCGAAGTCGCAGATGAAATCGACCCCGAGTTCGACTTGAGTTCTTCAAAGACCAAAATACAGACTCAAGCTCATTTTCAAGATCAACTTGGGATTTTTCAAATCCAAATCAAAGGAGTTTTGCAAATATTAGAAGCCATTTCAGAAGTAAAAGATTCAAGAAGGAAAGCTAAGCAAGCTAGAAGAAATCAAGCAAGGACCAAACAAATTTCAGCACAAGAACAGGTCAAGTCGCAACCCAAGTCGACTCCAAGATCTACTTGAGGTCAAGTCTGAAACCAAGTCGACCTAATCTCAGACTTGGAACTGAAGTCGCAAATGAAGTCGACTCCAGTTACGACTTGGGAAGCCAAGTCGCAGACGAAGTCGACTCCACCTGCTACTTAGGGAACCAACGTTCGAATTTTTGAACGTTGGAACATTTATTGCGCACCAACCACTTCTATAACGTTCAAATCTTTCCCATTCTATAAATAGACACTCAAGCAAACGAGAATACACACACTATATTGTCTAAAGAGAGAAAAGAAGTGCAAACAAGAGCTCCCATTTGCTTTTCTATAAATTTGAGTGATCTATACATTTTCAAAGGAAGAAAGAGCTTCAAGTTGCAAGTAGTTTCAACGACATACAACCGGTTGCATCTACAAGTTCTTCCTCAAGCTCAATCTTGCCTACACAACTCTGTAAAGTGTAGATCTTCCTTAATTTCATTACTCTTTGTTATTGGTCTTGGTTTGAGATTGTTGTAACAAACCAAGACGTTGCAAGTAGAGTTGTGATTGGAGTTGAACTCATCACCTACTTGTATCAAGTGAACAAGCCCCCTAGAGCTAGAATCTAGAAGAGAGCATAGGCTCTGTTTGTGTATGCCCCCTAGAGCTGGAATCTAGAAGAGAGCGGAGTCTCTAAGTGTATTCGCGGAATACATAGTGGAACCCAAGTCACAACGGTGTGTGACCTTGGAAGAGTGGAGTAGGGAGAGGGTGCCCAAACCACTATAAATCTTGCCTACTGTTTACCTTATTGCTTTCACTATTTCATTGCTCTCTATTTGTCTCAATCAAAGGGGATTAAGCTTTCAAGGGGTTAAGTTTTAATTTACCGAAGAATTTTATAAGAACCCAATTCACCCCTCCCATCTTGGGTTTTGCCATTAACTCGGGACCAACAATTTTATGTCGATGGTTTTAAGAATTTGCTTTTAAGTAAGCAAGTTCTTTCTGATGTTGTTTCAAAAGTATTTTATAAGAAAAAGGGAATTTTACCGTTTTTCGCAAAGCAACAGTTGTAAATAAGTTTTGTGTTATTTTTACGATAAGTTGTGATAAATGATTATGTTTATGAAGGAAAAAGAAAAAAAGATTTAACTTATGAAAAAGATTTTTTTTGATATTTCATGATAATTGAAAATAAATGATGATTTGGACATAGTCCATACGTTTTGAAATAATTTTCGAAAAAGTTTGATTTCCTTTAGATAAGGAAATCTATGTTGAAATGTCTTCAAAAATATTTATACGAATGTTGTTGAATGAGATTTAAGGATAACCAACCTAATAGGTGATTTCATAAAATGGTTTAATTTCAGGTTGCTAAATGGCATGCAAAAGACTGTGCAATTCCCCTTTTATGTAAAAATAATATAAAAGATATGTGGACAATAATTTAATTTTTGGGTTATGGAGAAGGGATGGTATAATTGCATAACTTTTGTAAGCAAAAGGCCCTGAAATGGAAACTAAGAAAATATTAGAGAAATATATGGTTTGTTTTTGAAAATCCAAAAGTTTTGAAATTCTTTTATTATAAGGGTTTCTAAGATGTATTGTTTCTCAAAAATTTCAAATGTTTATCAAAATATTTTACTCAAAATAATTTTAAAAGAATTTAAGAAAGGTCATCCTGAAACTAAATTTCAAATAACAACTTGTTTAAAGTGGGTACACTCGCTTTACAAGTTGACATGGACTGCGGTCTGTGATGTGTTTTTGAAAACAATTTCTAAAGAATAGACTTCGGTCTATGATGTTTTGTGAGTATGGTTGTAGGCTGCGGTTTGTGATCCTAATTTAAAAGGTCATGGGCTGCAGTCTGTGATATTTTAAACCAAACGGACTGTGGTCTGTCAAGATGATATATGGTGCACCAGTACACGGAATAGGCCGGTTGTAGAGCACGGTCGGGATGGCCGGGGCTCACTCTACATATGGACAAGTCGATTCGGGATGGCAAGAGGCCAGCGGTGCCCACCCTGAGATGGGAGCAGGATGAAAGAACAACCGCTTGGTTAGTGTGTTGTTAAGTATGGATTCTCTTCCAAAAGGTAGAGTGATCACTTGCTAAGTGTCGCTACTGGATGGAGAGAAATGCATTTGCTTAGTTTTTGCTTTTGAAAATCCCAAAGATTGGGACTTGAAAGTATATTTTTATGAAAGTTATCCTAAAGGGATTTTTATGAAATGATTACCCTAAAAATGGGATGTTTTACACAAAAGTGTAAATAACAGGAAAGAAAGGAATTGTTTTTAAGCAAATGCATTTATGAAAATGAATTATGTATTTTATATGACTTGTTTGTTATAAACAAGCCCCAAGATGAGGATTATGAAAAGGATTGATGTGAAACTTGATTTTGGACATAAGCATGTCCATTTCCAAAGGATCTAAATGGTAAATGTTTATGGACATTAGAATTTTCAATGCTTAAGTATTTTGATGGAATGTGTTTTAGGACATATGAATGTCCATTGTCAAAAAGTCATGTCAAAAATGTTGGGTCCCGAATTGATGGCAAAACCCAAGAGGGGAGGGGTGAATTGGGTTCTTAAAAATTTACAACTTAAACAAAAACTTTACCCCGGATTAATCTAGTCCCCTTGAATGAAGAAACAGAATGGAAAGCAAAGTAATGTAGAGAGCAGAAATAAAAGCAAGTAGACAAGAATTTTTATAGTGGTTCGGGCAACCTCCCTACTCCACTCTTCCAAGCTCACACACCTTGTGACTTGGGTTCCACTATTGTATTCTCTCAATACAATTAGAGCCTCTTGCTCTCTTCTAGATTCTAGCTCTAGGGGGCATAAACAACTAGCACAAGTAGGTGATGAGTCACACTCCAATCACACACTACTTTGCTATCACTTGATCTTAGCTACCCAAGCTAAATCAAGTTCAATACAAACAAATAAGCAATGAAATAAATCTACACTTTACAGATGTGTAGAAGCAGTTTTGGCGCAGAGAAGAACTTGTGGTAGGCTTTGAAGAATCTGAAGTGAAGCTCTTGCAGTTTTGAAGTGTAGTTCTTCCTCTCTTGATTGACTTGATCACTTTAATGCTCTTGTAGATTGGAGTTATGCTCACTTAATGTTTTCCAACTACTTCCCTCGTCTACAATAACTCCCTTTTATAATTTTGGAGGGAATCCGAACGTTAGAGGGTTGGTGGCGCGCATTTAATGCGCCAACGTTTGAATAAAATCCGACCGTTGCGACCCAAGTCGCATGTGGAGTCGACTTCGGATGCGACTTTGCCCAAGTCGCAGATGGAGTCGACTTCGGGTGCGACTTCGCCTCTCTGTCGCAACTTCAAGTTCCTGTCAGGGTCGACTTGGGTTCTCGACTTGACCCAAGTCGCAGGTGGAGTCGACTTCGGCTTCGACTTCACCTCGTCAGATGGCTTCACGAACTTGGAACTTGGAAATCGTTTTCTTTTGCTTGGTCTTCTCTATGCCTTTAGTTCTTTTGCACTTTTTGTATTACTTTCTGGATCCTTGTGCCTTGCTTTCATTAGCTCCATGATTTGCAATCCTTAGAAGCTTGACTTTGATTCCTCTTAAATCTTGAATCCTTGAAAGCAGCTTGAATCAGTATCTTTGAATCTCCAAAACCTCAAGTCGCACTTCGGGGTCGACTTCGTTCGCGACTTCACCCAAGTCGCAACTGGAGTCGACTTCACTTGCGACTTCGATATTCTGCTGCTCCGAAATTCAACTCTGGAAGGAATTGCACGTTTGAAGTCGATAGCGAGGTCGACTTCGTCTGCAACTTGGCTACCCAAGTCGCATGTGGAGTCGACTTGACCCGCGACTTCACGTGGTCTTCTTCCCATTTCAGCTCTGGACGTTCTGCATGTTTGAAGTCGATCTTGGAGTCGACTTGAGGATCGACTTGGCCTTCCTAACTTGATTTTCTTCAAATGTATATTCCTTAAACATTTCACAAACTTGTTAGTAGCCAAGACATACTCAAATTGATTTGTTAATCATCAAAATATGGATTTAGCTATATTTCCAACAATCTCCCCCTTTTTGATGATTGACAAAACCGATTTGAGTGGATACCTTTCATTAAAAATAATATGCTCATATTGTATTTTAAAATCATGCTTATGCTCATGCAAACAGAACATTCAAATATCATGTAAGCATATCCTACTCTCCTCCCCATTCTTACTCTTCTCTTCTTACATCTCTCTCCCCTTTAATCATCTCTCTCCCTTTTAATCATCTCTCTCCCTTTTAATCATTATGACTTATACTCAATTTTTCAACTCAAATACTCTTCTTCTCCTTAAATCTCTCTCCCCCTTTTTGTCAATATATCAAAAAGATTAGAGGGTAATCAAAGAGATAGGTGGGTTAGCTCCCCCTAAATGGGTGCTCCCCCTGAGTTTATGCGTATCCTAATTTTAGATACTACTTGTTGGACATGATACCAATTGTTGAAAACTTGATACCACTTGTTATTACTTGTTAGACGTTATACCACTTGATTTACTTATAGCATTTGTTGTTTTGTTACTTAGGTGAGCTCAATCATTCCCATGTTATTTCTAATTTTATAGAATGCTTCTCTTGCTAGGGGTTTAGTAAAAATATCTGCAACTTGATCCTCAGTTCTAACAAATTCCAAACATATGTCATGATTTTCTACATGTTCTCTAATGAAATGGTGTCTAAGATCTATATGTTTGGTCCTAGAATGCAATACAGGATTCTTGGTTAGACAAATGGCACTAGTATTATCACATTTGATAGGTATATTTTTAAAATCCATGCCATAGTCCCTAAGTTGTTGTTTCATCCAAAGTAATTGAGCACAACAGCTCCCGGCGGCAATGTATTCGGCTTCCGCCGTAGATAGAGCAACACTAGTTTGTTTTCTTGAAAACCATGAAACCAACATGCTTCCAAGAAACTGACATGTTCCACTAGTGCTTTTTCTATCTACTTTGTAACCAGCAAAATCCGCATCCGAGTAGCCGATTAGATCAAAATTAGAGCCCTTTGGATACCATAGTCCTAAATTGATAGTGTCTACTAGATATCTAAAAATTCTTTTCACAGCTACCAAGTGTGATTCTTTTGGGCATGATTGAAATCTAGAGCACATACACACACTAAATAAAATATCTGGCCTAGAAGCAGTTAAATACAATAAGGAACCTATCATGCTTCTATACAATTTTAAATCAACTAATTTGCCCTTCTCATCTTTGTCAAGCTTGATTGTAGAGCTCATGGGCGTGTTTGCTCCTTTGCTATTCTCCATGCCAAACTTCTTTAGCATTTCCTTGATATACTTGGACTGGTTAATGAAAATTCCTTCATTTAATTGCTTGATTTGCAGTCCAAGGAAGAAGTTTAGCTCTCCCATCATGCTCATCTCAAACTCTTTCTGCATAAGCTCAGAAAATTCTTGGCAAAGAGTTTCATTAGTAGCACCAAAAATAATATCATCTACATAAATCTGAATGATCAATATATCCTTTCCATTGTACTTGATAAACAAAGTGGTGTCTACATTTCCTTTTTGAAAATCATGATCAATCAGAAATTTGCTTAGTCTATCATACCAAGCTCTTGGAGCTTGTTTTAATCCATATAATGCTTTGGTTAGTTGGTATACAAATTTAGATTGATCTTTTTCCTCAAATCCAGGTGGTTGTTCTACATACACCTCTTCATTTATATAACCATTCAGAAATGCACTTTTGACATCCATTTGAAACAATTTAAAGTTCATGTGAGATGCAAAAGCTAGTAAGATGCGAATTGCCTCTAATCTAGCAACCGGAGCATAGGATTCTTCAAAATCTATTCCTTCTTCTTGTGAGTATCCTTTTGCCACAAGTCTAGCTTTATTTCTCACTACTAGTCCACTTTCATCTAATTTGTTCCTAAAGACCCACTTGGTGCCAATAACAATACAGTCATTTGGTCTAGGAACAAGGTGCCAAACTTGATTTCTTTCAAATTGATTTAGCTCTTCTTGCATGGCCATAATCCAGTTTTCATCATCAAGAGCTTGATCAATATTAGAAGGTTCAATCTTGGATACAAAAGCATATTGTCCACAAACATTTTGCTTTGACCTTCTAGTTTTTACACCTTCATACACATTTCCTATAACTTGTTCAATTGGATGTGCATGTTTGAACTTTAGGTCAGTTGGAGGTTTATAAGAATTGTTACCTTCACTTACCCTTTCCTCCAAGAATTCCTCTTGCTTTTCCATATGCAATTTTTCAAGATTGCTTGCTATCTCATCTGCATCACTTAAATCATCTCTTCTTTTCAAGCATGGGTTAGTTTCATCAAAAACAACATGTATGAATTCTTCTACAACTTGGTTTCGTTTATTGAATACTCTATATGCTTTGCTATTTGATGAGTACCCAAGGAATATTGACTCATCACTTTTAGCGTCAAGTTTTCCCAAGTTGGTTTTTTCATTGTTCAACACATAACATGTGCATCCAAAGGCATGAAAATAAGAGATATTTGGTTTTCTTCCCTTCCATAGCTCATATGGGGTCTTTTTCAAGATAGCTCTAATGGTAACTCGATTTAAAACATGACAAGCTGTGCTCACAGCTTCACCCCAAAACTTCTTGGATAATTTTCTCTCATTTAGCATTGTTCTAGCCATCTCTTGTATAGTTCTGTTTTTCCTTTCAACTACTCCATTTTGTTGTGGAGTCGTTGGTGCAGAAAATGTGTGATGAATTCCTTTTTCATTACATAATTCTATGAATCGTTTGTTTTCAAATTCACCACCATGGTCACTTCTTATAGACATAATAGTACTTTGTTTTTCATTTTCCACCAAGTTTACAAAAGTTGAAAACATAGAGAAAGCTTCATCTTTGCTAGCTAAGAGAATTATCCATGTGAATCTTGAAAAGTCATCTATAATAACAAATACATATTTCTTTCCACCAATGGTTAAAATGTCGGATGGTCCATATAGATCCATGTGTAGCAATTCAAGTGGCCTTGTGGTGGAAATCTCCTTTTTGGTAGAAAAAGACATCTTTGGTTGTTTAGATAATTGACATGCCTTGCAAATTTTGTCTTTGTCATATTTCAACTTTGGCAAGCCTTCTACCAAATTCTTTTTCCATAGGGTCTTTATGTTTGACATATTCACATGTCCAAGTCTTTTATGCCAAACCCATGGATCATTTTCAATGGCCATTAGACATTGACCATCTAGTTCATCAAGTGAAACCAAATATACATTTCCATGTCTTCTTCCACTAAACATGATATGCTCACCATCAAATACATTGCATATAGATGATTCAAACACAACCTTATATCCTTTATCACATAATTGGCTAATGCTCATTAGATTGTGCTTGAGTCCTTCAACAAACAAAACATCTTCTATGCATGCATTTGAAATACTGTAAATGGTTCCTTTACCTTTAATTTTACCTTTCTCATTGTTTCCAAAGGCAACTGTTCCGTCGTTGCAAGGCTTAAGTTTGTGAAATAAGCTTCTTTCTCCAGTCATGTGCCTTGAACAACCGCTGTCCATGAACCATATATTGTTTGCCTTTGCCTTGAAACAAATCTGAAAAATAAGCAAGTAAATCTTATCTCTTTGGTACCCATTTTATGGGTCCATTTGGGTTAGTAAAATGATTCAATCTTCGTAATTCTAACTTAGAAAGCCCAAATCTTGTGTTCCTTGGAACCCAAACTAGCTTTGCACCATGGTCATATAACTTCTTGAAGTTACACTTGTAAGCTTTATGACCCATTTTATTACAGAAATTGCAGGCCATTGGTAGTCTAGGAGTAGGCCTCCAATTGCATTTTGGTTCAAAAGTTGGTCTTTTAATCCACATAACATTTTTCTTTTGTGGCTTATAAATTGGTGCAGTTTTAGCTTGATATTTTTCAAGTTTCGGCACATTTGATTTGCCACTTTCTTTTTGCTCAAATATATTATACCCAAGACCTCTTTTATCCTTTTGTGAGGTCATGTTCAGAAACATCTTCACACTTTCTCCTGGATTAGAGAACTTTCCTAATGATTCATTTAATGATTTGTTCTCCTTTTTCAATTTTTCTGCCTCTTTCAACAGTGATTCATTTTCTTCTTTCAGTTTTGCTGATTTTTCAGCTAGTTTTCCATTTTCAACAATAACAAAGTTGCACTGTTGTCTCTTCAATGACAGCTTGTTTCCTAGCCTCTTAATTTCCTCATATAATGAATCATAAGCAATTTGTAGTTCTTCTAATTCAGCACATTTGAGGCAATTTTGAAAAGAAGAATAACTTGATTGAGAATAGCAAGGTTTGGAAGTTACCTCATCATTGCTTGTACATTTGGTTGAGGTGGATTGTTCTTCCAAAACTTCAGTCGTGTTTAAGTATAGCAAGTCCTCTTCTTGCTCGATTCGTCCCATGCAACATATTCTTGCACAGTTGGCTGCATCATTTTCGTCGGTTGAAGAGCTGCATGTTGATGAAGTCTCCTCGTTGACGAACATGCCTCTTCCTCTTGGCCTTTGGTATTTTCTTCTTTCATGACTCTCCTTTGGCCTTTCTTCTGGTGTAGGACATTGAGCTTGCATATGTCCTACGCCCCCGCATCGGTAGCATTTTGTAACCTCCTTTTTCTTTTCTTTATGTGGTCTTTCTTTGAAGTCTTTGAGGTTCTTTTCTTTTCTCACAAATTTCCGGAATTTGCGAGTGAGAAGAGCAATGTCTTCATCATCGTTGTGAGATGAAGAGGTGGATCCATCTGAATTGTGAGTGGCCTTGAGTGCAATGGTTCTCTTCCCTTTGTGATTATCTTCGTTTCTTCTCCTAATTAGCTCATGTGACATTAATGAGCTAATAAGATCTTCTAGCTTCAAAGTGTTTAGGTCTTTGGCTTCTTCAATTGCCGTTATCTTTGGAGTCCATGAATCCGGTAGAGCTCTCAATATCTTCATAACCTGTTCGGATTCAGAAATAGCCTTTCCAAGACCTTTTAGAGCATTAGTAATCTTAGAAAATCTAGCAAACATTTCAAAAATATTTTCTGTGTCTAGCATTCTAAAACTTTCCAATTCTCCTATCAAGATATTTCTCCTAGTCCCTTGGACTTGAGAGGTTCCTTCATAAATGGATGTTAGAGTATCCCATATCTCCTTGGCGGTTAGGTAAGATGATACTCTATCATATTCCGAAGCCGTAAGAGCACAAAATAAAGAGTTCATAGCCTTAGCATTGCTCTTGACGGTTCTTACTTCCTCTTCGGTCCATTTGGAAGCTCTTTCATCAATTGGCAAAGTTACACCATCTTGGATAGCAATCCAAGAATCCATATCGGTAGCCATGATGAGTTGCTTCATACGAAGCTTCCAATAGCCAAAGTTGTTCCCATCAAACAATGGTGGCCTTGTAAAAGATTGGCCCTCGGCAAAAGCGGGAACGGAAGTAGATTGGGATGCCATGATAATGGATCTCTTTGATTCAATTCAAAGACCTGCTCTGATACCACTTGTTGGGTCCCGAATTGATGGCAAAACCCAAGAGGGGAGGGGTGAATTGGGTTCTTAAAAATTTACAACTTAAACAAAAACTTTACCCCGGATTAATCTAGTCCCCTTGAATGAAGAAACAGAATGGAAAGCAAAGTAATGTAGAGAGCAGAAATAAAAGCAAGTAGACAAGAATTTTTATAGTGGTTCGGGCAACCTCCCTACTCCACTCTTCCAAGCTCACACACCTTGTGACTTGGGTTCCACTATTGTATTCTCTCAATACAATTAGAGTCTCTTGCTCTCTTCTAGATTCTAGCTCTAGGGGGAATCAACAACTAGCACAAGTAGGTGATGAGTCACACTCCAATCACACACTACTTTGCTATCACTTGATCTTAGCTACCCAAGATAAATCAAGTTCAATACAAACAAATAAGCAATGAAATAAATCTACACTTTACAGATGTGTAGAAGCAGTTTTGGCGCAGAGAAGAACTTGTGGTAGGCTTTGAAGAATCTGAAGTGAAGCTCTTGCAGTTTTGAAGTGTAGTTCTTCCTCTCTTGATTGGCTTGATCACTTTAATGCTCTTGTAGATAGGAGTTATGCTCACTTAATATTTTCCAACTACTTCCCTCGTCTACAATAACTCCCTTTTATAATTTTGGAGGGAATCCGAACGTTAGAGGGTTGGTGGCGCGCATTTAATGCGCCAACGTTTGAATAAAATCCGACCGTTGCGACCCAAGTCGCATGTGGAGTCGACTTCGGATGCGACTTTGCCCAAGTCGCAGATGGAGTCGACTTCGGATGCGACTTTTCCCAAGTCGCAGATGGAGTCGACTTCGGGTGCGACTTCGCCTCTCTGTCGCAACTTCAAGTTCCTGTCAGGGTCGACTTGGGTTCTCGACTTGACCCAAGTCGCAGGTGGAGTCGACTTCGGCTTCGACTTCACCTCGTCAGATGGCTTCACGAACTTGGAACTTGGAAATCGTTTTCTTTTGCTTGGTCTTCTCTATGCCTTTAGTTCTTTTGCACTTTTTGTATTACTTTCTGGATCCTTGTGCCTTGCTTTCATTAGCTCCATGATTTGCAATCCTTAGAAGCTTGACTTTGATTCCTCTTAAATCTTGAATCCTTGAAAGCAGCTTGAATCAGTATCTTTGAATCTCCAAAACCTCAAGTCGCACTTCGGGGTCAACTTCGTTCGCGACTTCGATATTCTGCTGCTCTGAAATTCAACTCTGGAAGGAATTGCACGTTTGAAGTCGATAGCGAGGTCGACTTCGTCTGCGACTTGGCTACCCAAGTCGCATGTGGAGTCGACTTGACCCGCGACTTCACTTGGTCTTCTTCCCATTTCAGCTCTGGACGTTCTGCATGTTTGAAGTCGATCTTGGAGTCGACTTGAGGATCGACTTGGCCTTCCTAACTTGATTTTCTTCAAATGTATATTCCTTAAACATTTCACAAACTTGTTAGTAGCCAAGACATACTCAAATTGATTTGTTAATCATCAAAATATGGATTTAGCTATATTTCCAACAAAAAATGTTTTGAGACATCAAATGTCTCTTGGCTAAAGGAGTTTAATATGAAAAATATTTTTGGACATAGAAATGTCCTTTGCTGAGAAAGACTTATGTGTATGATGTTTTTAGGACATGATAATGTCCTTCTCTAAAAAGGAGTTATGAGGAAAATGTTTTGGACGTAAAACGTCCACTAATGAAAGATGATTTTATGTAAATGTCTTTGAACATTAGAAATATTCATATAAGATTAAAGGAAATTAATTAAAGAGGGTAAAACATATATGTTTTGCCTTAACAAGCCGACATGTGGCTTGTAAATGATTTTAAGAACGATGTTTTATGAAAATGTTCAAGGATATGAATCTGTCCTTATGAACAAGTATTTTTTTTATAATGTTTTAAGACATATATATGTCCTCAAGTAAAAAGGTATTTATGTTGTTTAAGAGAAACATTTTAAAGAAAGTCTTACCCTAAAAGATATAATGCTTGCTTACTAAGTTGTCACTCACATTTTTTTTCCCCAAACCTTAGACAGGTACTGGGAAATTCAAGAGGTTGCAAACCTAAGCAGTGAAGGAAGGTATGTGATGGTAGCCATAATGTATGGATAGCATGGTTTTAAAGTGCTAAGGTATGTTTATGTATATATGAACTTAATTAGAATTTTAAGTTCCATGCGCATCAATGAATGAATGTATGAATGTAAGGAATGGAAATGTTATGATTTAGTCAAGAAGACTTTCATTGTAGAAAAGTATGAAGAGATGCTATGAATGAAATGATGAAATTTATTACAAGTTTATTGTTGCTTGTATGATGATTGTTATGTAAAGCAATGAATGATGATAAAAAAAAATTTGGATGAGATCCAATTAAGAACCCGCAGTGTGATCAGGACAACAATCTTGATTCACATTTACCAATCAATAAGGTCTTGAGGTAAGGAAGTGACGTCTCGGTTTGGGGCGCCACAAAAAGTGACCATTCTTACCCTACCTGAAGGAAATGAGGGATTTGTGGTTTTCAACGACGCTTCAAGAAGGGGATTAGGATGCGTGTTGATGCAAAGAAGAAAGGTGATAGCTTATGCATCGCGATAGCTGAAGCCCAATGAGGTAAGCTACCCCACTCGTGATTTAGAATTAGTAGCAATGGTGTTTGCCTTGAAAATTTGGAGACACTACCTGTATGGTGCTAGATGCAAAATCTATATAAGATCACAAGAGCCTTAAATATATTTTCACTCAAAAGGAGCTGAACATGATGCAAAGAAGGTGGCTCAAATTATTAAAGAATTATGATTTAGAGATTTTATACCATCCAGGCAAGGCAAACGTGGTAGTTGATGCATTGAGCAGAAACGCAAGCATAGCGCACCTTATCACAGAAGAGGAAAGGTTGCTTCAAGAGATAAGGCAATTACAATTGATTGTATGTCCACCTAGAGTTCAAGCAATGTTATCACAAATATACATACAATCTTCCCTATTTGAACATATTAGGACTGCGCAGCAAAAGGATATAGACCTACATGCACACGTGGAAAAGATGAAGAAAAAGGGGTTGAATAAATTTGTTGTTGATGAACAAAGTATATATCGATATAAAAGGCCGCCTTTGCATACCTAATGTAGTTGAGTTGTGGCGCCCCAAAACTGGGCATCACAACCTTACTCCAGGATCTATCGATCGGTAAACATGATCAGGATTGTTGCCCTGTCACACTGCGGAATTCATAACTTCTTAGGAGTTGAGGCCTTTAGTTTAGTCTTTCAGTGTGGGGCATCATAATATATCTTTGTTCATTTCACATCCTGTGATTTATATATATATATTCATGACATCTCAATATTCATCATAAAAGCTCTGTGATTTCATTCATCATTTCAAACTTGTATCACCATAAGTATTACATGACACAACGACATATGTTCACCAAATCATCATTTCTCCATTCATTAAACATTTATTCATTTATGTAACCATGTGTAACATCAAAAAACTCATCATTTGCGGAGTCTTTCCTGTGCTCTGTTGCCTCATTAATCCTTTCACCTGTCCGTGGATTTGGAAAATAAAACGTGAGTCGAAACTTAATAAGCAAGCTATAGTTTTCAGGCAATTCATTTTGAAGGCAACTTATGCATAAAAGCATTTCCTTCCATCTTAGTAGAAGACACTTATCAAGTGATCAACCGTTAATCGAATGGAAACTTTTTTTTAATTGAAACCGCATGAGCAATGCAATGCAGTGCATCATTTCAAAACATGAATCATTGGACGGGAGCTAGCTAGGCAATCATCTGGCTCATTCCTCTCTCCCACGCAGGGAGGCGCCACCAGCCCTCGGCCCTCTTCTTTGCGACTTGGCCACACTTGAGGGGGACCTCGGTCCTCTTACTGCCTCTAGGTGGACCTCATGCTTTGTGCACATGAACTTTTCATAAACTGATCCTTGCCATGACATGCTAGCATGATTTTCCATTCACAAATTCATGTATCATCATTTGCTAAGAATATTGGAGAAAGGATTATAGAAATCGATTAGAGAAATATCATTTCATTGCAAAACAAGATAAAGGAATGGTCATCCTTAAATACATTAATAAGAGTTTAAATCATACCTTTGCAAATCCAAAAATAAGAAGTATTTAGAAAATTGCTTACTTACCTTGCTTGCCTTGATCCTTACTCAATCTTTTCTTTGCCTTTACCTACACATGAGAATGACATTGCATTTATAACATTTCCATTTGCTTGCACACATATAGTTTTCCAATCCACAATTTATTTCATTCATAGATCACTTGCATAGCAATCATTCATCCATATGGATTACACTTGCTTTTTATCATTAGTGCCATAATCATCTCTGGACACTCCTTGCGTGTTTGCCTCCTTGTTCATATAAAATTCCAAATTTTGGGTCTTTCTTCCTCATTCATTTTGGCCATCCAAAGTGCATATATTTCAGGGTATTTTACCCTCTAAACCATCCATATACTTATTAGCATAATTCATATTTCATACATATCATAAAAATGTGAAGATCGGATCATATACATTACCCTAAATTCCATCCTTTCTAACATTCATCACTAATGAGTTAAACCCTCATAATCACTTACGGTATTGGTTTATATGTCATTATAAGTTAAATTCCATCACAAAATTCTGGAATTTAATATTTATTTGGATTTATTTCTTAATTTGTCCATAATACTGAAATCAGACACACTGATCTCTCTAAATTCCAAACCATAATCAAATAAAGGAATTTAAATCTTAAATTTATTTCATACCCTCATAAATACATTAATTAACCAAAATAAATATTTTCAACACAATATATTAAGTATTTATATTTATTGTTGTATTTTCACTCTTCTGGATAGCAGCAGTCATTTTCAGATAGTTCAAATCACGTAAATTATTAGATATATTTATACCTTTAAAAAATAAATTTTTATTTTTTTTTAGTGTTACCCATGATATATTTCACATCTTATAAAATTTTTATCTCCAAATAACTTATATAAAAATTATTAAAACTAATATGGTGAAGCTGATCCTGGCACCCGTGCAACCCTGTCCCTGTTGATTTTCTCAGATTTTTATTTTACGTCATGATTACCCTTTTGAGCTGAAAATTGGGTCATTACTTAAGCACCATTTTATGAGTCTTCATAAAAATTTTTATGCTAAAATTAATTCATTTACTATTCCGTTCCTATTTTAGATTTCTTCCTCATTTCTTCTAGGTTTTGCTCACATATTTGCATCTCCTTTCAATATATATGCAAAACCCTTAATCAATACTCAATTCCAGAATGTTATCAATATTTATTTAGAGGTTTATTATGAATCATATTTATGACCCATAAATAAAGGTAGAGAATTTGGATTTTAATGAATCAAATTCCAAGATATACTTACTTGAGTTGAGCTAAACTTGAGTTTCCACCCTTCTAACTTGGATTCCTCTCCTTGCTCCTCCTTCTCTTCCTCTTTTTCTTCTTTCTTTCTTCCTTTTTTTCCTCCCTTTTCTTTCCCTTTCCCTTTGCTGGGATTTGGGTATGCTTGGGGTGTTTTTGGTTTGGGAATTTTTTTCCTTGGATTTCTCCTCCAGAAAGTGGACGTCCCGTTTGGCTAGCTTCTCTTTGATTTTTCTCCTTTGATTTTTCTGCAAAAATGGAACGTCCCTATGCTCCTGCCCCCTTGCTAATTTTTTGCTGGATTGTGGGGCCCACTTGCCACCTCATTTGGAGTAGTTGATGGCTTAATTGACATGACTTGATTTGCTCCAAGTAAAATCCATAATTATCTTATGTAAAATCCCAAAAATCACTTTATCTCTTAATCCTTCTCCCTTGGTGGTCCATGTGGCTGGGTTTTGTTATTTAGTGATAAAAATCTCAGCTCCATAATTACCTTAGATGATTAAGCTTGTGTAGTGTAATTTTAGGAATTTTTTGAAAATAAAAAATTCCACTTTATCTCCTCCCATGGGCGTCCAAGCATGCCACCTCAATGGCTTCTTAATGCATGGTTTTAATGCATTGGATTATCTTAGATTTTCTCATTTTTGATAATCAAGAAAATCATGCCATAATTCTCTAAGGTTGACATCTCACATGGGTATGATCCTAATCTCATGATTAACTTCTAAATCTCATGATTACATGCACAAATGTCCAACTCATTTCGTCTTTTTGTGACAATGCATATTTTCTTGGTAATTAGCCTAATCCATTCTATTCATAATATTAAGCAAGTCGTTTTAACCGTTCATCTCAAATTTCACTTCAAAATGACGTTTCCATCTCAAGTTATAGCCATTTGAAGTTCATCTTTGGATTAAGATAAAATTAATTAATTATCTCCATAATCCCATCACATTTGCTCAATCATATTCATCCATAAAATTGAGCATGAAAATCTGTGCCTATCTCTCCATTTTCACCTCAATCCGCCTTACTGGCGTCAAGTTATGAATTTTCTAATATATTCCAACTTAGTTCCACATTTGCCCTTCTCCTTTTTATTAATTAAATCATGATAATTAAAATAATTATTCATGGCACATTATCCATTTATGATCCCTAATAAACCACTTGACCATAGCAATTTATTCCAACTTCTATTTTTAATCAAATTCTAAATTTCAAAATATTATCATAAAAGTCATTCATAGATGAATCAAAACTCACATAACTCATAAATTCAATCTAAATACATAAACACAAGTTCTACTTGGGTCCGGGTGTTACATGAGTTGAAAGAACAGTTACTCAAAGAGGCACATTTCTCGCCGTTTTCCATACATCTGGGAAGTACTAAAATGTATCAGGATCTCAGAAAAGTATAATGGTGGAGTAACATGAAAAGAGAGATCGCTGAATACGTAGCTAAGTGCTTAACCTATCAAAGGGTGAAGGCTGATCACCAACGGATATCTGAAAAGTTACAATCTTTGGAAGTTCTGAATGGAAATAGGAGGACGTTTCAATAGATTTTATCGAAGGATTACCCAAGACACAGGGGGGAAAACGACTCTATATGGGTGATAGTAGATCGGTTATCCAAGGTTGCTCATTTTATACCCATAAAGAAGACCTACACAGCAGAAAGGTTGGCCAAAGTGTACTACAAAGAAATAGTACGACACATGGAGTGCCTGAGTCCATAGTCTCCGATCGGGACGCGACGTTCACATCTCGATTTTAAAAAAGTTTACACGAAACCCTAGGCACCCAACTTAAGTTCAGTACAACTTTTCATCCCCAAACAGATGGACAGACGGAGCAAGTAAATCAAATTATTGAGGACATGCTCGGTATGTGTACATTGGAATTTGGAGGATCGTGGGATGAATATGTATCAATAGCAGAGTTTGCGTATAATAACAGCTATCAGGCTAGTATTCACATGACACCATTTGAAGCATTATGTGGATGGCGGTGTCAAACGCCATTAAACTAGGATGAAGTGGGAGAGAAGAAGTTAGCCCCAGATTTGTCTCAACGAATGGCAGATAAAGTACAAGTCATTCACCAGTGTATACTCATAGCCCAAAGTCGGAAAAAGAGTTACACTGATTGCAAAATAAAGGATTTGAATATCCAAGTTGGCGAGTATGTGTTTATAAAGGTCACGCTATCTAAAGGAGTTACAAGATTTAGGAAAAGAGGCAAGCTTAATCCTAGATACATTGGACCATTTGAAGTCTTGGAGAAGATTGGAAAATTGGCCTATAGAATAGCCTTACCTCTGGTACTAGCCTTAGTACATAATGTTTTCCATATTTCTATGTTTAGGAAATATATCTCAGACCCCCATGTATTGGTAGCGGAAAACCTACCGATCCAGGATCATCTGAATTACAAGGAAAGACCAATTAGAATTTTGGATCATAAGGTACAAAAGCTTCAGAATAGAGAAATTGAATATGTAAAGGTTCAATAGAATCGGTATTCCGAAAGTGATACTATACGGGAGCTAAAAGAAGAAGCAGAAAGAAAATACCCCCAACTGTTTAAAGGATAGACGGTTTCGGGACGAAACTTATTATAAGGGGGGAGGATTGTGAAACCCTGAACCACATAGGGCTCACGTATATGCATTGGACATATGAATATGATTTATGTATGATTTAATTGAATTATGAATGATTTTCTTTTCAATTTTGATGATCTATTGCAATCAGGGTAAGTGGTTATGAATGGTGATTATAAGCCAATATGGGTTAGTATGATTAAAGTGGCTTTATGAGGAATGAAAAATATCAATGTGTCATAAATAATCAATCTAATTTTCTGTGAGGACCAGGTATTTTATTTTATTTTCATTATAACCCTTCTTTATTTATGAGGTAATTTATGAACATGCTACTAGGAATTTATGATGTTAATGGACGCATAACATATATGGACATGGCATCTAAGGGAGTATAGTGCATATATGCGTGTATTATGATCTTAGCACATTGGGTATAAATTTAAAAGGTGTATGATTAGCGTGCCATTGTTAAGCACTATGACTATTTTCCACCATGCAGAGTAAGAACGGGGTTCGACCAGCCTAGTCCGAGCGTGAGGGTCAAGGGGGCGGCACCCTTGGAGAAATTTTTAACTATTAAGTCATAGGAGTGGAAAAGTAAATTACTAATTGTGATTAGACCCGACCCATGCTCCGACCCGGCCTGACTCGATGGGGTTAACAAGGGGAGCCCGCAAGCTAGGGCTTCATTTTCATTTGCACCCGACTACCTTTCCCTCTTTTTCTCTTTCCATTCTCTGCTTCTTCTTTTCTTTGCCTTCTATTCATTTCGATCTAGCTGTAGATCTCCTCAAGAAAACTATACCGACTGCCTTGAAGATCATCGATTCCAATCAAGGAAGCTCTGAATCTCTGCAATTCAAGCCTAGGGTCGTTGTTTTTGGGAGAAATCAAAATCAACGTAAGTAGATGTCGCCCCTTCTTGATTTAATGATGAAATTTCATGTTAAACATGATATAAGTCTGGTGGGAGTGTGTAGCGTCTAACAACTTCGTGGTATGGGGCATAAGGTTCGTAACAGTTAGGGTAAGCAAGGTTCATGGGAAATTTTCTATGAATTTGCGATTTCCATGAAGTAAAGGATTCGTTATCAGTTTCTATATTGTTAAAATGTGACGTTAATCAATTCGGCTCAAACGAGAGTATGAATTGAAGGTTCCCTCATTCTGCACCTATCATGTGTTTGGTAAAATGCTTGTATGACAGTTTTGTATATTAAATTTAAAGTAAACTTTGTTGATGTTATATGTGTGGTTTATGACATTTATCCTTGTCTGTTATGTATGATAAGTTATTTAAAATGGTTGGCTGTAAAAGGATTGTTCATGGCCCCTAATTGACATGAGGAGAGGGTTGTTCATGGCCCTTGATAGACATGAGTAGAGGACTGTTCGTGTCCTTCTATTTATACGTGGTTATATGCATACGATCTTGGGAGTGGGTATTTGGACCCATATATCTTATCTTGATCACAACATGTGCATCCATAATTTTACTTATTTCCACTTTGTGCTAACTACTATCTACTTGCTGAGTCTATTTAGACTCATATGGTTTGTTATTTTGCCTTTAGATCACAGGTCAGGTGGGGAACCTCAAGATGGGACAAGTTGAAGATCAAATCTTGGAGACCATTAACACAATATCTTTAATTTCAGTTATTTTAAAATTTGTGCTCTTTTGATATTCGTATATGTAGATGATTATTGAGACAGATTCACTTTGACAAACATATTGTGTGAAACCCCGATCTTAGACACGTGTATAAAACCCTAGGGTTGTAAAACCTAGGTAATATATTTGGAAAATGTACATTCATGGGTATGAAATTATGTGGAAATAGAAGTTAAAATAATTATTTATGAAATTTGGATGAATAGTGCACATGAATAGTAACTTTGGGATTAAGACACGTGATTAAGAGTTAATCACTTGGATTAACTTAATCACAAAATGACAAAAAGGAGATTTAATCACTATAGGACAAAATAGCAATACTTTTTGATATTTTAATGGAATTTCGGATTTTAGTGAAAAATTGAAGAAAAATTCATAACTTGCAATCTGGACGTCGGATTGAGATGAAATTTTGTATGGATGACCAAAATATTATGATGATCATGATGAATGGTTTAAGATTTGATAAAAATCATGAATCAAAGGTCAAGAGGAAATGTCATTTAGAGATCAAAAAGTAGCTCCACTTTTCATTAATTATAAATTTGACTTTTTATTAAATTTAAATAATTAAAAATAAAAATAATTAATGAAAATATAAGCTACAGCAGGGGGTGGTTGGGATACTTGACCAAAATCAATGGTCCACATTCATCATCATCATAAATCAAGGGCTAGGATTTAATTAGCTTAAATTAATTAATTTTAAAAATAATAAATAATAAATAAAAATAGGGCTGCCATAGGGGGGCATGAACAATAGCTAGCGGGCTGTACATGGCTCCATTCACCTTTTGGAAATTAGAAAAAAATACATTTATAATTTAATACCTTGAGCAAGGGGGTAAATTGCAATTTCATGAAAAATGCATGCCTATAAAAGGGACCAAGGGGTGGACATCCAAGGCACTCCAAATCTCAGCTCCAAGTGAGCAAAAATCAAGCAAAAAACCCTGCCCCTCACGTTTTAGCCTTAGAGAGGAAGAAAAGGAAGGTTAAAGAGAGAAAAGGCAAGTACGAGGAGAATTTTTCTACTTCAGGTAAGTGAATTGTATCCAAATTTATTTTGGATGTTAAGTAGGGTAAAACCATGCTTAAATAATGCCTAAGCATGAGAAAATAAGTAAAATTATAATGCTGAATTGAAATTATGCCAAAACATCAAAATTTTGGAGCAAAGATAGAGCATTCGAAAAAATCATGTATGAAATGTAAAAATAATGCTCCAAAATTGATAAATGATGATTTGGGATGAATGAATATGATAAATATGATTTTGGAATGATGATATATTAATTTCATGATTTTTGAAATTAAGGATTATGCTTAAGTGAAATTATGTTGATTTCTACTATATGGAGAAAATGATTTATTTGACCAAGTTAATGATGATAAATTCATAATTAATGAATTTTTCCATAATATACTAAATATAAGCTATGTCATGGTGTTTTTTATTTTTGGAAAAAATGTCAATTTTTGGAACCCATGAACAGTAACCCACGTATGGAAAGCATTCTAGGACATAGAATGATATAGATAAAATATCATTTTTTCTTGTATAGGAAAAGGAAAGGAAAAGGTGGAGGACACAGACTAAGGAGGTAAGCAAGCAAACTTTTTTTAAAAATGTGATTTTATTGCTTTATTGTAAGCAAACAAACCCTTTTGAAAATATATTTTATTCTCAAGTATTTATGAAATGTGTTTAAGGATGGTCATTCCTATAATGTTTTGAAATGATGAATGTTTATGAGTTTTTATGAAAAGTCATGCCGGCATATTGATATCATGCGATGTTCATGGACATGTGCACATGTATAATGCATAATGAAGAGGCTTTGGTGGAGGAAGTAGTATCAGGGATCCCTCTTCACCATTGCCAAGTCGCAAGGGCTGGTTGCCGGCGGCGCCCTTCCAAGAGGTGGGGGCACAAGGAAGAGGCTTTGGTGAAGGTAGAAAGCGGATCAGAAGGTCCCCCTTCACTATTGCCGAGTCGTATGGGCTGTGTGCCAACAACGTCCTCCCAAGAGGTGGAGGCAAAGGAATGTTATGTGTGAATAAATGCATTACATTTTCATACCTGGATTGAAAAGGAAAGCATGGATTTGAAATGATGTTTTTAAGGGATGGTGCAAATAATTCTCTACATGAGAATGACAAGCCACTTGGTATAAGAGGTATATAATGCCGAAAAAATCAAAAGTCATGCATGTAGGAGACCATGTAGGAGACCATGTAGGCGTCAAGAGGAAGAGAGGTTCCCCCTGATGAGGCCAAGTCGGAGACAGCCGGCGTATTGGACCATGCTATATGAGATGTTCCCTGGGCTAGCGTACCCACACACGAAGGTGTATATTAGGAATGGAAAGGAAGCATTTGCACATCCAATGTTTATGAAATGATTTTTATGAAAAGGTTTCTGTGCATTTGGTAGTTGATCACTTGCGAAGTGTCTCCTATCAAATGGAGAGAAATGCATTTACAAATGATTTATATGAATGGTTTACATGAATGATTTCCAAGAATGGTTTATGAAAAGGTTTCTATTCCATTGATAGTTGATCACTTGATAAGTGTCTTGGAGAGAAATGCATTTAAATGAAAGAAAAATGCTTGCTTATTGAGTTTCGACTCATGTTTTGTTTTTCCAACCTTAGACAGGTGTAGAGAAAGCCAAGAGATGAAGGACATGTGTTGCTAAAGGAAAAGAGAAATCTACAAAGGTTAGTAGATTTTTGTATGAATAGATTCTCCAATGGGATATGATGAAAAAGGACATAGGTTGTATGAAATATATGAAATTATGAATAATATGAGAAGTTGGTGATTTATGATGTTATGGATAAGTCCATTATAAATGATGATGAGTATATGTTTATATGATGAAAGAAAAAGAAAGAAATTTTTTTTGGACGAGATCCAATTAAGAACCCGTCATGTGATCAGGACAACAATCCTGAGTCACGTTTACCAATCGACAAGATCTTGGAGTAAGGACTATGTCAACGCCTCGGTTCAGGGCGCCACATATTGTATTTGGTATTTTGGATTGGATTATAATCTTTGTGGATGCATATATGCATAATCATTAGGTTTGCTTGATGTGTAAGGATAACATTCAATGATTTTCCTTCTATATGAATGTCCTTATTATATGAAGATAAAAGTGTATAAATATAGGATTGAATGTTACATTTTGAAATGAAATTGAAATATTTGTGAATATCAGGTCGTGTATTCCATACCACCCCTTATATATTATGGGGAGATGCTACCGAATTTTTCTTAGGTTGTATAGTACCCATTGACTATTTATTGAGTATATCTAGGAATGGGGCGTTACATTTTCATGATTTGATTAATGGAAATTAGAATGAAAATTATAGAATTAAGTTGGAAAATGCTAGAAAATGCTTAACTTGATGCCTATAAGGCGGATTGAGATGAAATTTGAAAGGTAAGCACATAATTTTGTGCCTAATCTTATGGAAAGGTTGGATTATGAAAATTTTGATAGGGTTGATAGGACTAGGGTGATAAATGATCATTTTCATCCAAAATTAAAAAGATAATTTCAAATGATCATAACTTGAGATAGAAAAATCGGATTGAGATGAAATTTGAAATTATCGGATAAAATTATGAGATCAATACTATGGAATGATTGGATCAAGCTAATTATTGTGGGATTATGCCTAAACAAAAAAAGTGTGTACCTTTGACTTTATGCACCATAAATTAGCTTGCATTTGTGATAAAGTTAAAGAAATTAATTATATAATTAATGGCAAAAATGAGGTGTCAAAAGGAGGTAAATTCTAGGGTATTTTATGAATTTCCTAAAATGACAAAATTCATGAAAATATCAAGTGTTTAATGAGAGAATTAAATGAGTAATGGCTAGCCTCAAAGGAGCTTGAAGTGGTGGCACACCATGGACGTCCAAAGGGCTATTTATTTGATTTTCTTATGATTTTTTAAAAATGCAAAAATCATACCTAGATGAGCTATGTGAATAGGGTAAGTAAATGAACATTAAATGAGGTAGAATTTTGTGGCAAAAAATGCCACAAGATCATGACAAGTGGACATCTCTATGTGGATAGCAAGGTGGAGGCTAGGAGAGGTGGACGTTCAAGGCTGTTGCTTGGCTTTTTTGTGATTTTTTAAAAATGCTAAATGGAAATATAAGCAAGCTATTATCTAGGGTAATTAAATGTCTATAAATTAAAGCTAAAATGGTCTGGAAAAATTGCAAAAAGGCTGCTGCATTGGACGTCACATGTGTGGACAAATTTGTAGCCAATCAATGCAATGGATTTTGATGGATTTTACATGGATAAATTGCTAATTTACTTAGAGTTGGATGTGTCATGTCAATAATGGGCTAAACATGCCTCAAATTACCCTCTAATTGATGTGGCAAGTGGGGCCACAAAGCTGGAAAAAAATCCAGCTTATATAAGGGGACGTCCATATGCTATGAAGGGCCTGAGAGAGAAAATTTCAAGGAGAAAACCCCCAAGCCAAGGCAGTTGCTTCACGTCCCTGGTCCAGTAAGAAAAGGGCAAGAAAAAGGAGAGAAAAAGGGAAAGGAATCAAGGAATTCAAGTTTGGAAATTTGAGTTCAAGTTTGATTCAATTCAAGTAAGTTTATCTTGAGTTTTGAATCATTTAATCCTAGTTTTCTACCTCAATTTATGAGTCATGAATATGATTCATAATTAACCCTCAAAGGATGATTTATGATGCCCTTGATTAGGGTATTGAATGAGGATTGAATGACAAGAATGAAATCAAGGGTTCAAGAGGGAAAAAATGGAGATTAGGGTTGAATATGGGTTGATAAACCTAGCTGAATTTTTTTTAAACCCATATGTGCTGTTTCTGTTTCAATTTATTATCATGATTATATTATGATTCATGATTAAATGAATTATATATGTTGATTTGGGTATAAGTTATGAATTTTAGAAAGGATGAGAATTAGGGTTACCTATATGACCCGATTTTCATGTTTCTATGTAAAATATGAATCATGAATTATCCTAAATGATTTATGGATGATTTAGAGGGTAAAATACTCTAAACCTAAGGTACTTTGGACGTTCAAAATGGTTTGGAAAAGATTGCCCTAAATCTGATTTTTAAGGGCATACATAGGAACATCCAAAGAGAGGTGCAAGAAGGGTACTCTACATGCATGTGAAGTTGCTATTTTGTAAGCAACCAATTTAAGAACTTTAAATATGTAATAATAACCTAAATTTGGGTTAAGAAAAGTATCATTAGTTTCTGGAATTAAGAGATTAAAAATCTGTTTTGATTCAAGTATCAAAAGGGACATTGAAAGTGTGCAAAATAGGTCCCAAAGTTGCTGTTTTGGAATCTATGATTAGTGAATTAAAATTCTATAAAAATGCTCTAAATGAAGTGTTGATTAAGGAGTTTAATCATGCTGAATTAGAAAGTAAGTCGCTAATTTGAAAAAATTTAAGAAACACATGATCTATGTGTTGAAAAATGGGCATGTATGGAGAGATAGGCATGAGTAAATGATAAATGACTTAAATGGATTGTTAAAAATGTAAAAATGCACAAAAATATGATGAAATGCGTAAATTATGTTGTTGTTTTGATAAATAATGATAATCTCAAATTTTGAAATTAATATGTGAAACCCCAACCTAAGTAAGATTCAATGTATGCATTGAACATGTACATGTGACTTATATATGATTAAATGGAATTTTTGGATATTTTAGGATTTTATGATATGTTGCAATTAGGGTTTAATTATGAATGGTGATTAAAAATTTAATCGCCGGAGCCCAATATGAGTCAAGGTGACTAAAGGAGCATAATGGGGATTAAAACATGCTAATGTGGCATGAATGTTTAGTTAATTTTCATGATTTAATTAATGAATATTAAAATGGAAATTATGGAATTATGTTGGAAAATATTAGAAAATTCATAACTCAACGCCTATAAGGCGGATTCAAGTGAAATTTGAAATGGAAGTTATATGATGTCGTAAACAAAAATATGAATGGAATAGTAAATGGATGCATTTTAGAGTGAAAATTTTTCGGAAGAATATATATGGTGTTATTAATAAATGACCCAATTTTCAGCTTAAAATATTAATCCAGTTGCAAATTAAAAATACGAGAAAATAAACCTCAACAGGGTTGCACAGGTGGCAGGATCAGCTGAACCAAAGGATTTTTAATAATTTTTATACAAGGAATTTTGGGCTGAAAATTTTAAAAGATATATAAGCCATATTGAGGATCACACGAATAAAATAAAAATTATATTTTTATGGGAATAAATATATCCCATAATATACGTGATTCAGGCTGTCTGAAAATGGATGTTGCTGTCCAGCAAGGTAAAAATACAAAAATAAATATAAATGCTTAATTTTTTGTGCTGTAAATATTTATTTTGGTTAATTAATGTATTTATTAAGTTATGGTAGAAATTTCAGATCAAAATTACTTGATTTGATATTAATTCAAGATTTTGAGAATTCAGTACGCCTGATTTCAGCATATGTGGATAGTTGGAGAAGAAAATCAAAAAGAAATATGAAACCTTTGTAGAAATGATCCAAATTTATATATATATTAATAACCTAAATTTTTATTAAGAAAAGTGGGATTATTTTCTGAAAATTCGGATTTATTGAATAGCTTAGGGTTATGTGTACACGTTAAATGGGTGAAAAATGGGTTCCAAAGTTGCTGTTTTGGAAACCTATGATTAGTGGATTTAAATTCCATAAAAATATCCTAAGTACAGTGGTAATTAAGGATAATTATCATGCTGAAATGTGGATTAAATTGCTGACTTGGGAAATTTTATGAAATGTCTCATATATGTGTTGCCAAATGGGCATATGTGAAAGGATAGACATGCCTAAGTCGTAAATGGCCTATGTAATTTGATTTGGTGCAACAATGCATGAAAATATGATAAATTTTGTGAATATACGACTGTTTAGAGTTGTATGATGTTAATCTCAAACTTTGGGATTAATTAATGAGGCTTAAGGCAACAACATATGCTTTAAATGAGCAACGATGTGTGAACATTGGAAAATAAGTGAAAAATGGCTTAAGGAAGGTAATGAGCCATTAAATAATAATTATTGGATAATTATTATGTGAATGAATGATTACCCAATTTATGGGATTAAATAGGGTGTGTAAATGCTCATGTAATAAGTATGTGTTATACGGGCGTAACGACTTGAGAAGTCGAAGGAATTATTTATGTTAATGAAAATGGGTTGGAAAACTGAGTTGAATGCAAGCAAAGGAAATATATGAATGATATATCATTCTTATATGTATAGGCAAAGGCAAAGGGATAAGTGAAACGGAAAGCTAAGCAAGCAAGATAAGCAAGCAGCTTTCTAAATAATTTTGGTTTTCATTACAAGGTATTTAAGGATGGCCATTCCTTGTTTATATGTGTATTGAAATGTTTATTTCTGTTGAAATAAATGATTGCTTATGGTTTCGCAATTATGCTTGAAATGTGTTGAAACATGAGTTTATATGATGTTTCATTGAAAAGATGTTTCAAAAGGGATGGTGCAAAGAATTCTCTACATGAGAATGACAAGTTCCATGTGTAAGAGGATGCATAATGCCGGGGTGACTAAAAGTCATGCATGGAATGGAAATCAAGTAGGCTAGTCGAGGTAGTAAGTGGATAAGGAGTCCCCCTTGATGTTGCCAAGTCGGTAGGTCCGGCGCCAAGGATGGAAAGGATCATGTCATGAAAAGAGGGTTCCCCGTGTTAGCGTACCATCACATGAAGGATAACGTCATCAATGGAAATGATGAATTTGCACATCCATTGTTTATGAAATGTTTATGAAAAGTGTTTGAATGATTTATGAAAAGATTTCTGCTCCGCAGGTTGTTGATCACTTGCTAAGTGTCTCTACTGAATGGAGAGAAATGTTTTAAATATGGTTGCTTTCAAAATGAATTACCTGCAAAATAGAAGCTTGCTTATTGAGTTTCGACTCACATTTTCATTTTTTAAACCCATAGACAGGTGAAAGAAGAGACCTGGCAAAGGAGCAAGGAGCTGACTATTGAGGAAATGGAAGACATTATAAGTTTCATGTTTGTGAAAAACATATGTCGTATGATTGTAAATACTTTGATGTTTTGTGTTGACATCTATGATGATACATGCAATGACATCTGATTTATGAGATGGTTTGAAATATGTTATGAAAATCATGTCTAGTTATGACATTATTGGATGGAAATGACTCAGATATGCATGAAATGAGCATATGAGGAATTAAACTCCTATGAAAAGATAATTAATTGGATAAATATCCGTTAAAATTCGTCTTGTGACAGGGCAACAATCCTGATCACGTTTACCAGTCGAACGATCTTGAGGTAAGGTTGTGACGCTCGGGTTGGGGCGCCACAGTTGTTGGTATAAGAGCAAGGATTGGTAAATAGGCGAAAGAAGGAGAACATCAAGGATGATGAAAGGATAGGTCTGATGCCACAGAAGTTGGTATCAGAATATGGATTGGTAATAGGCATGGAAAGCAATGTCTTGATATCGCAAAGATGATATTTCAGCAAAGATTGATGGACAGATATAGAAGAAAAATGGAAAATGATGCAAGAAATAGATTGAGACTATAAGACACATACGATATGTATTGTCTTATATTGTGTGTCATTATGACACAAGGATATGGTTAATTAAGGAAATGTAGCTGGTCGCTATGTTTCATGAAATAGATGGTATACGAAGGAAAGATGATATGAGGATAATGAAACGAAGAAGAGGTAGGAAAAATTTAAAGAAAGACAAAAGATAGAAGAGAATCAGAATAGATGACGGGTTATGGAACTCTACATAGAGACCCCCCATACCTAAGGTTGACCACACCATACCTAAGATAGCACATGACTATGCTATATGATACATATGTTTAAGGTATAGAGCCATGGTGACATATGGAAGGCATCAAGGTGCCAACTTTCTAAGTGATTTTTAGTCTAGAATTATGTTCATGATCAAATGACAGATTATGCAAATATAATTCGTATGTGTAGGGAAAAGCAACCTTACACCATGAAATGGGCAGGTAGAAATGAGAAAGGTAGGAAAAATGGAGTTTCTTTTGACTCCTAATGTATGATGTTTAATGTTGTGAAAATACAGATGCATATGATTTTATTTAAGTGCTAAGTTATATGAAAAAGGAAAGATCATTGATCTTTCTAGATTATGTTATTGACTATGTGTGATGATTTTATGATCAGAAATGATCATGTTGACTATGTGTAATTTGAATGAATATTATAATGAGAAATGTTATTGACATAATGTTATATGTTGCTTTCTACTACATGCTTATTACCTTAGTTTTGAACAAGGGAAAGGCAATTGCTGATATGAGTCAACAAGGAAGAAGAGAAGCTAGTAGCAAATCTAAATGATCAAGACAAGTGAGTCCATAAGCGCATTAACGACTGGTAGCTATAAACCCTAAGTCAAAGGATTTGAGGTGTTTCCGCTAAGAGTAATATCTCACAGGTAGAAAGATTAAAGGATAACTGCAACTTTAGAAAGAGCTATGTAGTAAGCCGCCCAAGATTGTGTGGCTTAGACAGAAAGAAGAATACAGGACCTTTGGGAAAATACCCAACAGGACCAATTAGAAGCAAGTGGAAAAGATAAAACGGTACAGGTAATAAATTTTAACCTAGTACCCAAAGCCTTAAAGGTTGATAATGGTAAGATAGAAGTAAATGGGAAGGTTATTGATGTCTTTCTATCTCAGTATCCACCTAAGTTCTCAGGCGAATTAGATTTTATTCAAGATGAGCAGTCAGTGGATGACTGAACCCAAGAACTTGTTCAAGGTTTGAGCATGTAGTCAAATGTAATGTCCAAGCATTGATTGGCAATGCTTATAAGTAATAGGAAACCCTAAATGACTATTATGTCATAATCAAAGAAGATAATCTGGAAGAATTTGTTAAGAAATTTCTTCCAATAGGACGTCAGGATGTAATACATGTTGGTAATTAACATGTATAGTTAGGGCAAGGATAACTTTCCACTGAAAATTAAGGAACCTGGTGTAAGGAAAAGAAATGAATAAGAAAGGTTAACCAATAGCTATAATTGATAGAAAATCCTTGCAAATTATTGCAGAAAGGTGTAGCAAACTATGCCTAGTTAACATGCATAAAAGGAAAAGAAGATCACACATATGATACCACAAAAGTTGGTATATCATAGCAAGAGATGGTAGAAAAATGAAGAAAAATGAAGGCAAGAATGATTGCCGGAATTCTCTTCAATTCTGATGTGATCAGAAGATAAGTACGAGACAAATAATTTCTTTATGATATTCATAAGAAATGAGGTTAGGAAAATTTCAAAGTGATAAGGACCCTTACTAGTTTATGGAAACTGGAAAGGGAAATGAGGAAGAAAATATTTTAGACTGGTTTAGTACCGGTATTCCTAATAGATAGTCTACAATGGTAAAATCTAGCGGTAGACATTATGAGAGGAGAAAGAATGGATAACTTAGCAAAAGTGTCTTTTGCTAAGACATGTATTAAATTTCATGTATGAAACTCTATATGAGAGCGACTTTTGCTCTATATTATAAAATGAAGGTATTATGTTAAATCGATAATATGTGAAAATGATGGCTATAGATTTTTATGAATGAATGGGTAACTTAAGATTTACCCCTATGATAAGATGGGAAATGATGTAATTCTCCATGTATAAGGGAAAACAGTGACAAATGCCAATGAAAAACCCATGTGTGAACAAGGAATAGTAGAGACCAGTGATAGGTCTATTAGACCAAGGCTAAAAATGCCACTAAGACAGAGTAGCGCAGTGGAAGTGTAGAAAGCCATTGGAATATTAGAAATGATGATAAGTTAGTAGCCTTACCCCGATATATGAAATGAAATAGGTTTCGGGACGAAACTTGTTATAAGGGGGGAGGATTGTGAAACCCCAACCTAAGTAAGATTCAATGTATGCATTGAATATGTACATGTGACTTATATATGATTAAATGGAATTTTGGATGTTTTTAGGATTTTATGATATGTTGCAATTAGGGTTTAATTAAGAATGGTGATTAAAAATTTAATCGCTGGAGTCCAATATGAGTCAAGGTGACTAAAGGAGCATAATGGGAATTAAAACATGATAATGTAGCGTGAATGTTAAGTTAATTTCCATGATTAATGGAGATTAAAATGGAAATTACGGAATTATGTTGGAAAACATTAGAAAATTCATAACTTAACGCCTGTAAGGCGGATTCTAGTGAAATTTGAAATGGAAGTTATATGATGTTGTAAACAAAAATATGAATGGAATAGTAAAATGGATGAATTTTAGCATGAACATTTTTGGAAAGAATCATTATGGTGTGATTAAGGAACGATCCAATTTTCAGCTTAAAAGGATAATCCAGTTGCAAATTAAAAATCTGAGAAAATCAACCTAAACAGGATTGAACGGGTGGCAGGATCAGCTGCACCAAAGGATTTTGAATAATTTTTATACAAGAAATTTTGGGCTGAAAATTTTACATAATATATAAGACATATTGAGGATCACATGACTAAAATAAAAATTAGGTTTTGATGCGTATAAATATATCCCATAATATACGTGATTCAGGCTGTATGAAAATGGATGTTGCTGTCTAGCAAGGTAAAAGTACCAAAATAAATATAAATGCTTAATTTTTAGTGCTGTAAATATTTATTTTGGTTAATTAATGTATTTATTAAGGTATGGTATAAGTTTTAGATCAAAACTACTTGATTTGATATTAATTCAAGATTTTGAGAATTCAGTACGCCTGATTTCAGCATATGTGGATAGTTGGAGAAGAAAATCAAAAAGAAATATGAAACCTATGTAGAAATGATTCAAATTGATATATATATGTTAATATCCTAAACTTTGATTAAGAAAAGTGGGATTATTTGCTGAAAATTCGGATTTATTGAACTGCTTAGGGTTATGTGTCAAGAGACACGTTAAATGGGTGAAAAATGGGTTCCAAAGTTACTGTTTTGGAAACCTATGATTAGTGGATTTAAATTCCATAAAAATATCCTAAGTACAGTGGTAATTAAGGATAATTATTATGCTGAAATTTGGATTAAATTGCTGACTTGGGAAATTTTATGAAATGTCTCATATATGTGTTGCCAAATGGGCATACGTGAAAGGATAGACATGCCTAAGTCGTAAATGGCCTATGTAATTTGATTTGGTGCAACAATGCATGAAAATGTGATAAGTTTTGTGAATATACGACTGTTTAGAGTTGCATGATGTTAATCTCAAACTTTGGGATTAATTAATGAGGCTTAAGGCAACAACATGTGCTTTAAATGATCAACGATGTGTGAACTTTGGAAAATAAGTGAAAAATGCCTTAAGGAAGGTAATGAGCCATTGAATAATAATTATTGGATAATTATTATGTGATTGAATTATTACCCAATTTATGGGATTAAATAGGGTGTGTAAAAGCTCATGTAATAAGTATGTGTTATACGGGTGTAACGACTTGAGAAGTCGAAGGAATTATGTATGTTAATGAAAATGGGTTGGAAAACTGAGTTGAATGCAAGCAAAGGAAATATATGAATGGTATATCATTCTTATATGTATAGGCAAAGGCAAAGGGATAAGCGAAACGGAAAGCTAAGCAAGCAAGGTAAGCAAGCAGCTTTCTAAATGATTTTGGTTTTTATTACAAGGTATTTAAGGATGGTCATTCCTTGTTTATATGAGTATTGAAATGTTTATTTCTGTTGAAATACATGATTGCTTATGGTTTCGCAATTATGCATTAAATGTGTTGAAACATGAGTTGATATGATGTTTCATTGAAAAGATGTTTCAAAAGGGATGGTGCAAAGAATTCTCTACATGAGAATGACAAGTTCCATGAGTAAGAGAGTATATAATGCCGGAGTGATTAAAAGTCATGCATGGAATGGAAATCAAGTAGGCTAGTCGAGGTAGTAAGTGGACAAGGAGTCCCCCTTGACGTCGCCAAGTCGGAAAGGACTGGCGAGGTAGGCTAGTCGAGGTAGTAAGTGGACAAGGAGTCCCCCTTTACGTTGCCAAGTCGGTAGGTCCGGTGCCAAGGATGGAAAGGATCATGTCATGAAAAGAGGGTTCCTCATGCTAGCGCACCGTCACGTGAAGGATAACGTCATCAATGGAAATGATGAATTTGCACATCTAATGTTTATGAAATGTTTATGAAAAGTGTTTGAATGATTTATGAAAAGATTTCTGCTCCGCAAGTAGTTGATCACTTGCTAAGTGTCTCTACTGAATGGAGAGAAATGTTTTAAATATGGTTGCTTTCAAAATGAATGGCCTGCAAAATATAAGCTTGCTTATTCAGTTTCGACTCACGTTTTCATTTTCCAAACCCATAGATAGGTGAAAGAAGAGACCTGGCAAAAGAGCAAGGAGCTGACTATTGAGGAAATGGAAGACATTATAAGTTTCATATTTGTGAAAAACATATGTCGTATGATTGTAAATACTTTGATGTTTTATGTTGACATCTATGATGATACATGCAATGACATCTGATTATGAGATGGTTCGAAATATGTTATGAAAATCTTGTCTAGTTATGACATTATTGGATGGAAATGACTCAGATATGCATGAAATGAACATATGAGAAATTAAACTCCTATGAAAAGATAATTAATTGGATAAATATCCGTTAAAACCCGTCGTGTGACAGGGCAACAATCCTGATCACGTTTACCAGTCGAACGATCTTGAGGTAAGGTTGTGACGCTCGGGCTGGGGCGCCACATAATATATGAGGTTTACGACATCAACTAAGTGCTTAAAATAAGCACGATGTGTGAATTATGAAAAATACGTAAAAAATGATAAATGGGAGAAATGAACCTCCATATGGTGATTAATGGATGTGTTATGATATATACGAATGTTACCCTATATATGGGTATTGAACACGTGGTGTAATGGATAATATGATGCGTAAGTTGTGTTATGTATGTGCACTTGACTTGGAATTCAAGTGGATTGTGTATATTAATGAAAATGGGTTGGAAAACTAAGTTGAATGCAAGAAAATGGAAATTATATGAATGCTATGTCTTTCTTTCGTGTATAGGCAAAGGCAAAGAAAAGGTCGATCAGGAAAGCTAACTTGATCAAAGTAAGCAAGCAATTTTCTAAATGATTTTTGTTTCTTAAATTATTCTAAAATAGTTGCAAATGATGTTCTAACTGCTTTAATTTATTTAGCAAATGATATTTGAATTTATTTCTAAGGTGTTTAAGGATGGTTATTCCTCAGTTCAATATGTGTTAAAATGATTCTTTTATTTGCAATTTGATTTGCATAACTGATTTATTAAATGTTTATGAAAAATAATGACTTATGAATTCATAAATGAAAGATCATGCTAGCATGTCAAAGATGAATGGTTCATGTGCATAAAGCACTGGGTCCACCTTAAAGGTGTAAGTGGACCGATTGTCCCCCCTTTGGTGTGACCAAGTCGCTAAATAGGCCAAAAGCCGGCGGCGCCCTCCTTGAGATGGGAGAAGATTGAGACAGATGGTTGCCTATCTAGCTCCCATCCTATGATGTCATGATGCATTGCATTGTCATGATATACCCATGACGGGTGTAAGGAGCATGTTTTCATGATATACCCTCGAGTGGGTATAAGGTTTTGCTTTTCGTGATGTTTTAAATAAAATATATTGCCTTCAAAATGAGTTGCTTGAAAAATGTACAACTTGCTTATTGAGTTTCGACTCACGTTTTTGTTTTCCAAACCCATAGACAGGTGAAAGAATGAAGAAGACAAAGGAGCAAAAATTTGGGCGATGAAGAATGTAAAACTTTATGATTATTTGCATGTGACACTTATGGTGAATGGTTGTAAAATGACTTGATATTTGTTATCTTGATGATCATATATGATCTATATTATGACTTGTTCTTTATGAACAAGTGTCAATGGATGTTGAGCATGTTATGGATTTCTATGATTATATATGATATAAAATGTGTATATCAGGGCAAAGATGGCTTAAATGGGCACTTGATGGAAAATAGTATAAAACTAACTCTTAAGGAATAATGGTTAAATGGATAAATATTCATTAAATCCCGCCGTGTGACAGGGCAACAATCCTGATCACATTTACCAGTCAATAACGATCTCGGAGTAAGGCTTAGGATTGACGCTCGGGTTAGAGGCACCACAAGCTTATAGAATAGCATTACCTCCAGCCCTAGCTTTAGTCCACGATGGTTTTCATATTTCCATGTTAAGAAAGTATGTTCCAGATCCAGCACATGTGTTAGTAGCGGAGATCCTACCAATTCAAGATCATTTGAATTATGAGGAAAGACCTGTTAGGATTCTGGATCATAAGGTGCAAATGCTTCAGAATTGAAAAATTGAGTACATTAAAGTTCAATGGAATAGGTATTCTGAAAGTAAGGCTACTTGGGAATAAAAGGAAGAGGTAGAAAGGAAGTATCCTCAGTTATTTCAAAAGTAGACGGTATCGGGACGAAACCTATTATAAAGGGGGAGGATTGTTATACCCAGACCTAAGTAGGACTCATATAATTGCATTTAAGGTTTAATTATGATTTTTGTATGATTGGATGATTTTCATGAATTTATGAATTTTACAATTAGGGTTTGCAAGTAAAAATTGTGATTAAGATTAATCGCCAAAGCCCAACGTGAGTCAAGATGACTAAAGGGGCTTAATGAGGATTAGAATATGCTAATATGACATGAATATTTATTTTAATTTTCATGATTTAATTAATAGAGATTAAAATGAAAATTATGGAGTTATGTTGAAAATCATAGAAAATTCATAACTTGACGCCTATAAGGCGAAATGAGATGAAATTTGAAAGGAAAACTCATGATTTTGGGCTCAACCGTATGTATGGATTGGATTGAGGCACAAGTGATGAGATTATGGTTATAATTATTTGTTTTTAATCTCATACTCTAAGATTATTTTCAAAGGTTCATAACTTGACGTAGAAATGTCGGTTTGAGATGAAATTCCAAACGATTGAATAAAATTATGAAATCTATCGTATAAGTGGGTTGGATTAAGCTAATTATCATAAAAATTTGGTTAATTAGAAAAAGATACCTAGCATTGACTTTGTGTACCCTAGACTACCATAGCATTCTAAATATATTAATTGAAACTGTTTAAATTCATCAACCTTATGGAAAAATAAAAATAAATGAAAAAATTTGGGCCAATTAGGGGTCCTAATTAAGGGCTTACATTCATCCATACTATTTTCATTAAATCTAAGCTTGTATAACCCAAATTGACATAAAAATTTAATGAAAAGTATTAAATTATATGCGTTTTAATGTAAATGGATTAGATTATGAAAAATGATTGACCAAAGTACTTAACTTAAGTGCAATAGAAAACGCGCCCAAAAGTTACCCATGCAAGCTTTTACGTCCACAAACCTCCTGTACATAAATTTGTATTTTTAGTTAATTATTCATTAAATTAATATCTTGGTATATTTAAGACCTTTTGAGATGAAATTTTCTGGGCAAGTCTATTTTAACATACCCTACATAATGAATGGACTACATCATGAAAATTATGTTTAAAATTTTTTTAAACAACTAAAATTGCAAGAGATTTCATGAATGAATTTTAAATGCCAATATCTTAAACCATACAAATTATTTTAATATGAAAATTAAGATGGACGGTTAAATTTATATGCTCTCTAATATGGATGGATTGGATTATGAAAAAATAATTTAATAACACATTCACATAATTTCAAATTTTGCATTGAAATATGTGCATGAATTCCATCAATGCATGGTATGTCCCTATTCCTGGGAACATGCACATGTATTTCTTTCAACATATGTCTCACATTATATTAATTGAATTATTATATATATACAACTCCATTTAAGTTGAAATTTCACGGGTAAGCCTAAATTAATGTACCCCACTTAATGAACGGATTAGATTATACAAAATATAATTAGAAATGACTAGAAAGATTAAAAATTGAATGAATTTCATTAATTAATTTCAAATGATTATATCTTAACCAATTATAATCCTTTTAACATGAAACTTGTGAGGAACGACTAATTTAATGCACTTTAAAATATAGATCGGAAAGATTATAAAGAATACCTTTAGAAAATTTTAAATTAGTTTTGAATTATGTGAAACAACATATACGCATATATTCTTTTAATGGGAGGCAGCTATGCCCATTAAAAAAATGAAATGAATGATTGTAACGTCCAGAGGCAATTGACTTAGCAAGAGTCGGTTGGAAAAAAATTTAATTAAATCAACTAAAATGCAGATTATATAACCGTCCTTAAAGGATGGTAAATAAGCAACGTGTAATTCTCACAATTCTTCTACCGAAATTAAGTGTGATGGAGCAAAATTAAACATGGATAGTTGCAACCGAATCTGTCATCCTTGGATTTATGGACGTAATGAATGGTTAAAATTCAGCTTAAAATGCCAGGGCATAAATATATGTGCAGTGTAGAAAAAAAGTGTAAATAATAAACAACAAAGGAAAGGCTTGGACGTCCAGCAGCAGTAGGTGAAAACAAATAGGAAAGCAGCAACAAAGAAGGAGAAGGGCTAGCTCGTTAAAAAGAGACAAAAAGTGAGAACAACTAAGGAGAACCGGGGACAACAGGGTAGGACGTCCAATAGGTTCGATTTATTATTATCATTTTCCTTTGCTATGCTCAATTCACATCTAGTAGAATAAACCTTGAAAAAAATTTCTGCACTTCTCCACAGCCCCTTGAAACATCTAAACCAGCCTTCCTATTATTAGGATTTCAAAATTTTAGGACATGTAATATATAAGCAAGATGGTTGTAGTATCTAAATAATTAAGAATTTTACTGTCCAAAAAATTCTGCCCAAAATAAGTATGAATTGCAATAGATTGCACTTGTTCTAAGTTAATGAAAAGTCAACTTTTCATTTATGACAATTCAACCTTTGTTCACATAAGTCCATGACCCAAAACCATCTCATCATTACTTTTTAATCACACTTAATACAATGTCATTTAGGGCTTTTCTAACAAAGTTTAACATAATCAAATCGTGAAACCCCAACCTAAGTAGGATTCAATATATCCATTGAACATTTACATGTGATTTATAAGTAAATTTATTGAATTTTAAATAATTTTTGTGATTTTGCTAATTTATGGTAATTAGGGCTAAAGATTAGTAATGATGATGCGAGTGATCATTATAAGCTGATATGGGACAAAAGGATTAAAGTGAATTTTTGGTGATTGAAATATACCAATGTATCATGGATAATGATTTTAAATTATTTAATACGAATTATGAGAATTTAAAAGGATAATTCTCAAGTTAGTGGAAAAACACTAGAAAATTCATAACTCAACGCCTGTAAGGCGGATTCAAGTGAAATTTGATATGGAAGTTGATGATGTTGGGCTTGGTATTATAGAATTATTGGATTATGAAAATACTTTATGAAATGAGTGTAATAATTTATTGATCATATCTCAAATCCAATCGTTAACTTCAAACGGCTATAACTTGAGATAGGAAAATCGAATTGAGATGAAATTTGAAATGATTGAATGAAATCATGAGATAAAAATTTTGGAAGGCTTGGATCAAGCATATTATGATGGGAAGATAACTGAATTGGAAAAGGTGTATGTAGTTGACTTTTACACCTCAAGAGTACCATGCATTAAATGCTAGAGTACATGGAATTAATGCAATTTTTAATGGACCAAATAGGTGTCAAATGCAGGTGCAATGCAGGGTATTTTATGCATAATTGTAAAATGCAAAAATCTCATGAATTATCTAAGCATTGACATCCACAATTATAGAGCTAAGAGTGCTCAAAGTGAGCATAGGCAAGTGTGGCACCATGGACATCCAAGAGAGGGCTATTACTGGATTTTTTTATTTTATAAAATATGCACCCACCTACCTAGCTGACATGTAGGGACACATGAATAGGCATTTATTCATGTGAAAAAAATCCCTAAAAATTCGTGAGCAACAGTTGCTCATTGAGGATGCTAAAATGGACAGCTTGTGATGCAAAAGACATGCACAGTTTGATGCTGCTATAATGATTTTTGCTAATTTTTTATGCCAAATTAAAGGTTAACCTCAATGCTAATTAGGTGTTTAATTTATCCTTAAAATGAGATTATTAAAAAATGGGGAAATTTTCTCAAAATGGACAGCATCTATGGATGTGCCAAGTGGACAACTTGGATAGTGAGGATTTGAGCGGATTTTTGCAATTAATAAAAATGGCAAAAATTATTTTACTTGGCTGTCATTTAACCAGCACATTAGGGGGATAAGAATGCATTAACTAGTGTTTAAAATTCAGCTCTAAAGTGGGGCCCATAGGTGGAAATTCCAGCTCTACAAGAAGGGATGCTCGGTCATGTGATATGAGGTTTTGTGAATTTTTTTTCTAACTGCTCAAGTTCTTCTCCCCCAAGGCAGTGCACGTCCAGCCCTAGCCCAGCCAAGAAGGAAGAAAAAAAGAAGGATAATAAAGGAGAAAAGGAGGGATTATCGATTAATCAAGTAAATATATGTTAATTTTGATTTTTATACATCAAATCTGGAAGTTATATGATGTTATAATCCAAAATATGAATGCAGTAGTAAACCAAATAGGCATATGTGAAAGGATAAACATGCATAAGTGGTAAATGACTTATGTAATTTGATTTTGTGCAAAAATATATGAAAATATGATAGAATTCATGATTATGTATCTGTTTAGAGTGCATAATGATCAATTTCAAATTTTGGAATTAATTTATGAAGTTTAAGGCGATGACGTGTGCTTAAAAGGAGCACCGATGTGTAAATTTTGGAAAATAAGTGAAAAATAAAAATAAAGGTTAATGAACCTTTAAATTTTAATTATTGGATGATTATTATGTGATTGAATGGTTACCCTACTTATGGGATTGTATATGTTATGTGTTAACCGATGAAATGTGCAAATATGTGCTATCTATGTGTCTAATGACTTAAGAAGTCAAATGAATGATATATGTTAATGAAAATGGGTTGAAAAATTAAGTTTGATGCAAGCAAAAGGAATATAAGAAATGTTATATTATTATCATGTAGTCAAGGGCAAAGAAAAGGCAGATTCAGAAAGCTAACGTGAGACAGGTAAGCAAGCGAACTTTCCAAAATATTGATTTCCTCCTATGTTTTGAAAATGATATCTTAAATAAAATGCCTTAAGGATTGCTTTATAGGAAACAAGCAGTACTTCTTAGAATAATTACTTTATCACAAGTGTTCCCAAGATTGGAAATGCTTTATATTAATGATTTTAAAGAGTTTGCTTACAAGTAAGCAAGCGAGCTTTTCAAAATATTGTTTCAAAGGAATTTTATAAAATTTATGAACTTACTTTAATAAGTTGGTTTCATAGTTGCTTACAAGATAAGTAAGTGAATTTTCAAGCATAATGTTTATATTCAAGTATTAAAATTACTTGATCATGTTTATATTAATGATGTGGAGAATTGTTTATAGAGTAAGCAAACTCAGTTCTTGAAAAGATGATGTGGGTTTTAAGATGGTTTTAACATAAGCAAGTTCATACAAGTGTGGTTTACGAAGAGTTTTATCTTGAGAGAGTTTAACTCTTTCATAAAATGATATTAAAAAACAAACCATGGAAATTCTATTTACAAGGAGTTTTATTGAAAAATATAATTCTTTACAAAATGGTATCTAGAAATAAATAGATGTTTTGGAATGGTTTTAATTAAATGTCATAAATTGAATTTATGTGCATGTTTTGAGATTTATGTAGGTGTTTTGAAATAATTTATCAAGGTGCTTTTCAACTCTTAGAGTTGTAACACTTTGAAGATGCTTTACTCTGATATTCCAAAAAGATTTAAGGGTGACCGGTCCTCCAAAATGATTTGGTGGATTTTATGTTAAAATAATGATCAAAAGATTTTGCAAACTCTTCCATATATAAGAGTAATAAGGAAGTGATGTGGACAAGACAAGTAATGCCATTACAGTGGATGGAAGTGAGTTGCATATGTTTTGCTCATAAAAATGTTATTAAGAAATGTTTAGCAAATCATTAAAGCTTTGCAAAATATTGTCTTCTCAAATATTTCAAATGTTTGGTAAAATGGATTTATTAAAATATTGCTAAACTCTTTCAGGGTGGTCATCCTAACATTAGGATTTGGAATAGTTTACAAAAATGTTTTATTTTCAAAACAAAACACGCCTAGTTCTCAATTCGAGAAGGGCATAGTTTGCAGACTGAGTGGTTTAAAATATTTTATTTTCAAAACAATCCTGCCCAGTTCTCAATTCGAGAAGGGTATAGTCTGCGGACTAAGTTGGCTTTATACATGTCAAGCTGATGCTTGAAAAAGGGCATAGTCAAATGACTATGCTAAGTTTTGTGAAAATTATTGCTAGCATACGAGTGTACTAGGCTCATGGTTGAGGCAGTTACAGACCAAAATAGTCGAAAACTAGAGCTCACCTCTACCTGTAGCCGAGTCGCTTAGGGAAGGCTAGAGGCCGGCGGCGCCCTCTCTGAAATGGGAGTAAGCTCATGACCAGACGCCTGGCTCGCGTGCTGTCTCATGAAAGGTTTCTTTCCTAAGGAAGGATGATCACTTGTTAAGTGTCACCAACCTGAGGGTCAGAGACACAAATCCATATATTTTTGGAACATACATATATTCCCTATGTTTTAAAAGTCCCAAAAGGGCACCGACGCTATTTGGTTTTAAATGGATTTGTGTTGGTTTCAAATGAATTTATGTTTAGTTTTCAGAAGATACCGAAAAATATTTTAGGACATGAATATGTCCGCCATATTGGTTTAAAAAGGGTTCGGTATCTTATATGCAGGTTAAAAGAGGTTTATATGAAAAAAATATTTTTTGACATGAGAATGTCCGCATAGCTAAAAGATTCCTATGCACATGCATTGCTTTTGAATAACCCCGAGTTGGGTTATAAAGAAATTTAAATAGATGATGTTTTGGGACATGTAAATGACCTCATGGAAAAAAAAGGTTATAAGAAAAATGTTTTAGGACATATAATTGTCCTCATGCCATATGAAAAGTATTTTTGGACATAGATATGTCCTCATGATAGATGAAAAATATTTTGGGACAAACAGTTGTTCCCGTGAAAAATGGTTTAGATGCATAGACATCACCTTTGAAAATCCTCGAAATGGGGACATGCACAAAGTTTTATGGGTGTATTATAAAGAAGATTTCTATAAAAGGTTTTTTCTTATTGGTAGTTGATCACTTGATAAGTGTCTCCTACCGAATGGGCAAGAGCTGCATTTAAATGAAAAAATAATGCTTGCTTACTGAGTTTATCACTCACGTTTTGTTTTCCCAACCTTAGACAGGTTTAAGGCTCGATGAAAGGAGGAAAGCTAAAAGGAATTGGTGTGTTTGAAGAATGAATAGATGAATGTACTGCTTATAATGAAATGGGATTGATTATGTATGGTGTAAATAGATAAGTAATTATGTATAAAATTCTACATGAATTTTTATTTATGAATACATATGCTGCCTACAATATGAAAGTAAAGATACTTGTACGATGAATTTTATGATGATATGGATGAGTCCACTATGAATGATGACAAGTGTATGCTTATATGATAAAAGGAAGAAAATTTAGACAAGATCAAATTAAGAACCTACCGCGTGATCAGGGAAACAATCCTGATCACATTTACTAATCGAAACGGTCTTGGAGTAAGGCTTGTGGAGGCCTCGGGTCGGGGGCGCCACAGAGCATGGTATCAAAGCAAAGATTGGTAAAATGACGTGGAAAGAAAGGATTTGATATCAAAGAGCTAGATAACAGAGCAAGGATTGATGAATAAGTATAGGAAAAATGATGGAAGGGATCGATTGAAATTAGAGGATGTATTTATGATGTGTTGATTTTAAGATTATATGAACATATGATGATTTATCACAAGTATGTTGCAAATATAGCAAATTGCTATGACATTTTGATAGGTAGGTGATTCATAAAGAAAAAGTAATATTCTACTATGAAAAAGTGATATTGAAAAGAAAAGTAGGAAAAAGGTAAGATCTCAGAAAAATATAGATAGAAGGTGGATATTTAAGGAATACATGTTATATGTAGTTCTAATTCCATCTTTTATGATTGACAGGATTAGTGATCGAAAGAGCTGCACTTAAGGTGAGTGTGTAGTCGAGGAATCCTTCCTCGATGATTTGATAATTATATATGAAGAATTATGAATAATAAGAAACTTTAAAAAAATGAAATGACCTAATTGGTCTAGCATAAGCATTCTTACTAGATAGTACTTATGTAGTATGAAAGAGGCAGATGAAATTAATAAAAGTCTCTTTTGACTTTTGAAGGATAAAGGGATATATTATGTTTGGGTATAAGGATACTTATAATATACAACTGTAACCACTTGTATAATAAATGAATATGAAAAAGAGTAATATACAAGTACAATTACTTGTATGATAACTATATATGAGAAAGAAAGAATTGTTACTGATTCTTTCTATTAAATATGATGGATGGTATAATAAGCTGATATGAAAATGGTACTCAAAGATGGTAGGAAATTATTTATGATTGTATAGAACGTTTAAGTGGAATGGACGTGGTTTTTATTAACCCTTCTGTTAAAATGATTTATTGTATATATTACAATATATGTTGTGATGAGATGAATAAAAAGTATATTAGTGTACTGATATATTTCTTTTTATGTATAGGAAGGAATTATGCCTATCACAAGAGCGAGAGCTAGACTGAATAAAGGAAAGGCAGTGACAGATGAAGAACCCATAGATCGACGAGAAAAGGGTGAAACCAGCCGCAAGTCTAAGCGACCAAGACAAGGAGAGCAACTAAACTCAAGAACTTGTCAACAACGGGTGAATGTGAACCCAGAATTAAATGTTGAAGGTGGGACCGCTACAGGTGACCCCGTACAATTAGAATTAATAACGGAAAGGGTAGTTACAGCTGTAAAGGAAACCATCCAACAAGCTACCCGGGAATGGGTCGCTCAAACCATAGGAATCATTCAAGATCTCTGGGAAAAGGCTCAACGAGATCAGTTAAGAGGACAGGAAGAAATTAGGCCGATACAGGCCGTACTTCCTAATAAGGTACCAGAACCTATAGGAGTTGACGACAATGGGATAGAAACACTAAAGACCCAAGAATTTCAACAAGAGAAAAAATAATTGGATCCTAGTACCAAGAAACGAAATGTAGAAAAAGAAGGAATTAAGAAACCAGTGACAAGAGAAACGAAATCAAGGTGTAATAAGATATGTGCCCTAATTTGTGGGAATTGTCACAACTATCACTTTGGAGAATGTTTAAAGGGTTCAAATAAATGTTATAAATGCGGTCAGGCGGGTCATGTGGTGAGAAATTGTAAAAGTAGTGAGATATGGGAGAAACAATGTTTCAATTGTGGACACGTAGAACACATTGCCTTAAAATGCCCAAACAAGGTACAAAGAGCAACCGGACTTGGAAGATTGGTGCAACAAAGGAAGCTAGAAAGGCTAAACGGTAGGAAAGCTCTACAAAGTTAGTGCAAATGCATGCATCAACTTATAATAAGTCACGAATGCGGGAGAAAAAGAGGGTTACAGGTATGATTTATATTTTAAGAAATTTTATAGTAATATTGATTAAATTTGGTGTTACTTAGTCAATTATAGTATACCGACATGTAATCATTCATGCACTGCTAGTAAAAAGGATAGATTATATCATTATGTGGAATTTCCTGTTTATATGATGGTAAATATTAAGTGAAAATGAAGGACACGTGGGATATGCGGGCCATGATCCACAAGTCTGAAATGAATGGAGGAGAGGAAGTAAGTCTTAGAATTGGTCAATAACACGACCAAGAGAAAAAAAAGGAGAAATTTATGATAATAACAACCATAAGATGAAAAAAAAGAGAAATAGACTGGTACTAAGTGGGTCACAAGGATAGTGGAGAAAAGTATAAGTGGTTTGTTGAGGTATACCTCGCCAAAAATAGGCATAAAAGGTATACAGATTATAAATGATATAAGTATGGGAGAAGATGGTGCACTGGCTCATAAAATAGCCATTGTCAATTATTTAAAGAATAGACGGTTCCGGGACGAAACCTGTTATAAGGAGGGGAGGATTGTGAAACCCCAACCTAAGTAGGATTCAATATATGCATTGAACATTTACATGTGATTTATAAGTAAATTTATTGAATTTTAAATAATTTTTGTGATTTTGCTAAACTATGGTAATTAGGGCTAAGGATTAGTAATGATGATGCGAGTGATCATTATAAGCTGATATGGAACAAAAGGATTAAAGTGAATTGTTGGTGATTGAAATATACCAATGTATCATGGATAATGATTTTAAATTATTTAATACGAATTATGAGAATTTAAAAGGATAATTCTCAAGTTAGTGGAAAAATACTAGAAAATTCATAACTCAACGCCTGTAAGGCGGATTCAAGTGAAATTTGAGATGGAAGTTGATGATGTTGGGCTTGGTATTATGGAATTATTGGATTATGAAAATCCTTGATGAAATGAGTGTAATAATTTATTGATCATATCTCAAATCCAACCGTTAACTTCAAACGGCTATAACTTGAGCTAGGAAAATCGGATTGAGATGAAATTTGAAACGATTGAATGAAATCATGATATTAACATTTTGGAAGGCTTGGATCAAGAATATTATGATGGGAAGATACCTGAATTCAAAAAGGTGTATATGGTTGACTTTTACACCTCAAGAGTACCATGCATTAAATGCTAGAGTACATGGAATTAATGCAATTTTTAATGGACCAAATAGGTGTCAAAGGCAGGTGCAATGCAGGTTATTTTATGCATAATTGTTAAATTCAAAAATCTCATGAATTATCCAAGCATTGATGTCCACAATTATGGAGCTAAGAGTGCTCAAAGTGAGCATAGGCAAGTGTGGCACGTCCAAGAGAGGGCTATTGCTGGATTTTTTTTATTTTATAAAATATGCACCCTCCTAGCTGACATGTAGGGACACATGAATGGGCATTTATTCATGTGAAAAAAACCCCTAAAAATTCATGAGCAACAGTTGCTCATTGATGATGCAAAAATGGACAGCTTGTGTATGCAAATGACGTGCACAGTTTGATGCTGTTGTAATGATTTTTGCTAATTTTTTATGCCAAATTAAAGGTTAACCTCAATGAAAATTAGGTGTTTAATTTACCCTTAAAATCATATTATTAAAAAATGAGGAAAAAATCTCAAAATGGACAGCAGCTATGGACGTGCCAAGTGGACAGCTTGGATGGTGAGGATTTGAGCAGATTTTTGCAATTAATAAAAATGGCAAAAATTATTTTACTTGGCTGTAATTTAACCAGCACATTAGGGGGGATAAGCATGCATTAAATAGTGTGGAAAATCCATCTCTTAAGTGGGGCCCATAGCTGGAAATTCCAGCTCTACAAGAAGGGATGCTCGGTCATGTGATATGAGGTTTTGTGATTTTTTTTTCTAAGTGCTCAAGTTCTTCTCCCCCAAGGCAGTGCAAGTCCAGCCCTAGCCCAGCCAAGAAGGAAGAATAAATAAGGAAAATAAAGGGGAAAAGGAGGGATTATCAATTAATCAAGTAAGTATATGTTAATTTTGATTTTTATACTTCAAATCTGGAAGTTATATGATGTTATAAACCAAAATATGAATGCAGTAGTAAAAGAAGTACTTTCACCATGAAAATTTATTTAAAAGCTTATTATATTATGATTACGGGACAACCAAAATTTCAGATTTAAATGTTAATCATATTTGAAATTAAAAATCTAATAAAATCAACCTAAACAGGGTAGAATGGGTGACAGGATCATCTGTAGTAAATGATTTTTAATAATTTTTTTAGAAGGATTTTTTTTATGAAATTTTTATATTATGTATAATCCATCATGAGAATAACTAGACCAAAATAAAAATTTATTTTTGTATGATATTAGTATGGGTTATAATTCACGTGATTAGGACTGACCCTAAACTCACAACACTGTCCAGAACAGTGAAAATACCAAAATAAATATATAATATTAATATTTCGTGATGAAATATTTATAAAAGTTAATTAATTTATTTATTTATGTATTATAGAAATTTCAGAATTAAATACTTTGATTTTATTATAAATCAAGATTTAGAGATTTCAGTACGCCTAATTTTAGCGTATGTGGATAGTTTGAGAAAAAATCAAAATGAAATATGAAACCTATGTAGAAATGATTCAAATTGATATATATGTTATGAAAGAGTATAATAAAGGATTAAGGATATAAAATGTGATTGATAATTGATATTATTATATATATGTGGAATTAATGGTTAAATAAGAAGATGAAACTTAGTGAAAGTAAGAAGACAAGGGCTGTTTTGGAAACCTATGATTAGTGGATTTAAATCCAATAAAAATATCCTAAATAAAGTGACAACTAAGGTTAATAACCATGCTGAATTATTGACCAAGTTTCTGACTTGGAAAATTTAATGAAATGCCTCTTATATGTGTTGCCAAATGGGCATATGTGAAAGGATAAACATGCATAAGTGGTAAATGACTTATGTAATGTGATTTTGCGCAAAAATATATGAAAATTTGATAGAATTAATGATTATATATCTGTTTAGAGTGCATAATGATCAATTTCAAATTTTGAAATTAATTTATGAAGTTTAAGGCGATGACGTGTGCTTAAAAGGAGAACCGATGTGTAAATTTTGGAAAATAAGTGAAAAATGATAAATGAAGGTTAATGAACCATTAAATGTTAATTATTGGATAATTATTATGTGATTGAATGGTTACGCTACTTATGGGATTGTATATATTATGTGTTAACCGATGAAATGTGCAAATATATGCTATCTATGTGTCTAATGACTTGAGAAGTCAAATGAATGATATATGTTAATGAAAATGGGTTGAAAAATTAATTTTGATGCAAGCAAAAGGAATATAAGAAATGTTATATTATTATCATGTAGTCAAGGGCAAAGAAAAGGCAGATTCAGAAAGCTAACGTGAGACAGGTAAGCAAGCGAACTTTCCAAAATATTGATTTCCTCCTATGTTTTGAAAATGATAGCTTAAATAAAATGCCTTAAGGATTGCTTTATAGGAAACAAGCAGTACTTCTTAGAATAATTACTTTATCACAAGTGTTCCCAAGATTGGAAATGCTTAATATTAATGATTTTAAAGAGTTTGCTTACAAGTAAGCAAGCGAGCTATCCAAAATATTGTTTCAAAAGAATTTTATGAAATTTATGAACTTGCTTTAATAAGTTGGTTTCATAGTTGCTTACAAGATAATATATGAATTTTCAAGTATAATATTTATATTCAAGTATTAAAATTACTTGATCATGCTTATATTAATGATGTGGAGAATTGCTTATAGAGTAAGCAAGCTCAGTTCTTGAAAATATGATGTGGGTTTTAAGATGGTTTTAACATAAGCAAGTTCATACAAGTGTGGTTTACAAAGAGTTTTATCTTGAGAGAGTTTAACTCTTTCATAAAATGATATTCAAAAACAAACCATGGAAATTCTATTTACAAGGAGTTTTATTGAAAAATGTAATTCTTTACAAAATGGTATCTAGAAATAAATAGATGTTTTGGAATGGTTTTAATTAAATGTCATAAATTGAATTTATGTGCGTGTTTTGAGATTTATGTAGGTGTTTTGAAGTAATCTATCAAGGTGCTTTTCAACTCTTAGAGTTGTAACACTTTGAAGATGTTTTACTCTTCTATATATAAGAGTAACAAGGAAATGACGTGGACAAGACAGATAATTCCATAACAATTGATGGAAGTGAGGTGCATATGTTTTGCTCTGAAAAATGTTATTAAGAAAATTTTTGTCTCCGCGATTTTTGAATTAGTTCAAAAGCTTCTTAAAATGAGAATTTTAAAAGTAGTTTAGCAAATCATTAAAGCTTTGCAAAATATTGTCTTCTCAAATATTTCGAATGTTTGGTAAAATGTATTTATTAAAATATTGCTAAACTCTTTAAGGGTGGTCATCCTAACATTAGGATTTTGAAATAGTTTACAAAAATAATTTATTTTCAAGACAAACCACGCCCAATTCTCAATTCGAGAAGGGCATAGTCTGCTAACTAAGTTGGCTTTATACATATCAAGCTGAGGCTTGAAAAAGGGCATAGTCAAATGACTGTGCTAAGTTTTGTGAAAATCATTGCTAGCATATGAGTGTGCACAAAATGATATACTAGGCTCATGGTTGAGGCGGTTACAGACCAAAATGATCGAAAACTAGAGCTCACCTCTACCTGTAGCCGAGTCACTTAGGGAAGGCTGGAGGCCGGCGGCGCCCTCTCTTAAATGGGAGTAAGCTCATGACCAGACGCCTGGCTCGTGTGCTGTCTCATGAAAGGTTTCTTTCCTAGGGAAGGATGATCACTTGTTAAGTGTCACCAACCTGAGGGTCAGAGACACAAATCCATATGTTTTTGGAACATACATATGTTCCCTATATTTTAAAAGTCCCAAAAGGGCACCGACGCTGTTTGGTTTTAAATGGATTTGTGTTGGTTTCAAATGGATTTATGTTTAGTTTTCAGAAGATACCGAAAAATATTTTAGGACATGAATATGTCCGCCATATTGGTTTAAAAAGGGTTCGGTATCTTATATGCAGGTTAAAAGAGGTTTATATGGAAAAATATTTTTGGACATGAGAATGTCCGCATAGCTAAAAGATTCCTATGCACATGCATTGCTTTTGAATAACCCCGAGTTGGGTTATAAAGAAATTTAAATAAATGATGTTTTGGGACATGTAAATGACCTCATGGAAAAAAAGGTTATAAGAAAAATGTTTTAGGACATATAATTGTCCTCATGCCATATGAAAAATATTTTTGGACATAGACATGTCCTCATGATAGATGAAAAATATTTTGGAATAAACAATTGTCCCCATGAAAAATGGTTTAGATGCATAGACATCACCTTTGAAAATCCTTGAAATGGGGACGTGCACAAAGTTTTATGGGTGTATTATAAAGAAGATTTCTATAAAAGGTTTTTTCGTATTGGTAGTTGATCACTTGATAAGTGTCTCTTACCAAATGGGCAAGGGATGCATTTAAATGAAAAAATGATGCTTTCTTACTGAGTTTATCACTCATGTTTTGTTTTCCCAACATTAGACAGGTTTAAGGCTCGAGGAAAGGAGCAAAGCTAAAAGGAATTGGTATGTTTGAAGAATGAATAGATGAATGTACTGCTTATAATGAAATGAGATTGATTATGTATGGTGTAAATAGATAAGTGATTATGTATAAAATTCTACGTGAATTTTTATTTACGAATACATATGTTGCCTACAATATGAAAGTAGAGATACTCGTACGATAAATTTTATGATTATATGGATGAGTCCACTATGAATGATGACAAGTGTATGCTTATATGATAAAAGGAAAAAAAAATTAGACAAGATCAAATTAAGAACCCGCTGCGTGATCAGGGCAACAATCCTGATCACCCCTGGGTCGGGGTGCCACACAAATCCATTTACATCATAAGGCTCATTAACTTGGTCATTCATAAAAAAACGTTTCATCTTAAAATGATAAGTATAGGCTAAGTTATTATCATTTGAATTTAATTCACAGATTCTCATGAAATTTCCTAGTTATTTAAGAACTTTCTAATTAACATTTTCATGATCCAATGTATTCATCGTGTAGGACATATCAACTTAGGCTTTCCCTTAAAATTTCATGTCAATCCGCCTTATATATCATAAGTTATTAATATATCAAGTATTTAAATCAAAATAAAATGAAAAATGGCATTAATTACACATGTACCTAAGCATTCTCTACACATATTTTTGTCCTTTAGTGCTTACCTCCTTTTTTGTATTTTTGTGCACACTTTTCTAAGTTCATCAAAATGACTAACTTAATCACCTTGCATCATTAATCTTCATAATTTCATTCATTTAAAGCAAAGGATAAGTAATTTAACACCATTGCCCTTCATACAAATGTCAAATTACATTTACTAAGGGTGTGTTTGGTAATAAGTAAAAGTTATCAACTTAAAACTTTTCACTCTCCACAACTACCATATTTTCTAAGCATTTCTTCACATTTTTTTATACAACTACAATATTTTTCAATCATTTCTACATAACTACCAACACGACTAACCTTTATATTTCAACTTTATCCTATTTATTCCTTATCATTACCCCTATCATATCACATAATTTGACAACTTCTACTATCTACAACTTTTCATCAAAAGTTTTATCTATTCCCAAACACACCCTAAAGTTCAAAGTAATCTGGGTTTCACAAGATAGCGCTTTTAAAATAAAATTTTAAGATACCAAATTAAGGTAAACTTCAACCAAGCACGCTAATATTCTATTAAAAAAATAATTTTACTCCATGCATAAGGATAAATTCGTAACTAACTTGAAAAAAACTTTGTCAGATATTTTAAAAACACTTTTATGAGTTCGATTACGTATCTTATTTATTTTGAAATCAAAATTGAACTAATTACGCCCAATAACTCTTACATAATTTTAAGATTAATGTAAAATATGATAACGAACCATATTACTTAATGCATTTGTGTATGTAAAAAACAAAATCAGTATGTAACACGCAAAACTTATTAACCAGCAAACTTTAAGAATCATCGCCCTTCCAAATATGGAAGAAAAACAAATAAATTAAGTTAAAGTAATATAAATTTCACTAAATGTTAACTAAAAAAGTAAAAAGAATAGAAAAAAATTTCGATTTAATTACATTTATATTAAAACATTTGAAGTAGCAACATGCTAATTATTTTATTCCTAACATTTTTCAAAGAAGCACAAAATTAAGTTAAACTTCAACAAGGTGTAGTAAAAATACAAGCAATAATTATTATATTAAATGTATAAAGATAAGTTCATAACTAACTATAATAACATTTTGTTACATATTTTTAAAATTTTTTTATGTGTTTGAATTATGTATTTTAGTTATTTTGAATGAAAATTGAACTAATTAAGTCAAATAACTTTTTCATGTTTTCACTGCTAGTGTAGAATATGATCAGCAATCAAATTACAAGACCCACACATGTATAGGAAAAATAAGATGAGTAAAAATTTGTAAGATTGTACTTGTTGACCAATAAAATTTAAAAACCACGGTTATGTTGAATAATTGTAGGAAAACATATAAACTAGGTAGAAGCTATGTACATTTTTAGTAAAGTTACCTAAAAAATGAAAGGATTATTATAAAAATTTTAAATTATTTGTGGAACGTATTAAGGCATTGTTGTTTAATGATGGTCGTAGTTTTTAAAATATGACACGCATAGAAAACACTTTATAAAACGAAATTTAAAAGAACTAAATGAAATTAAACTCTACCAAAGAATGTTAAATTTTGTTTAAAAAATTAAAACTAAAAATCTATGAAAATAAATTAATAATTAACTTGAATAAATTTTTACCAAACTTTTTAAAATAGTTTGTTGAATTTTAATTGTACATTTTATTTATTTTAAAATCAGAATTGGACTAATTAAGCTTGGAACCTTCTACAAACACAATTGACTATAAAAAATGAACTAAATAGGTGCGAATCAAAGTACACTTGTTGACTACCAAACTTTACATACCCCAATTGTGTTGAATAGTTGAAAAAGCCCAAGTTAGGTTGAAGTTATATAAAGTTCTTTAAAGAAAGCAGAAGAAATGAAAGAGTAACAGAAAAGATATTACAATTATTAATATTTTACATTAAAGGGATTGAAGTCCAAAGATGCATATTATTTTCATTCTAAAACTTTTTAAAAGAATTTCATACATAAAGTGCATTTTACAAATGACTTTTAGTATCCTAAATTAAACCAAGCTTTATTAAAACATAATAGAATTCAAATAAAAATTATTAAACTGAATTTACGAAAATAAATTGACAACTTACTTGAATAATTATTTATCAAATATTTTTCAAGTGATTCTTACCACAAAGAATTGTTATAATTCATTTATTTTGAGACTAAAATTGAACCAATAAGCCTAATATCTCTTTCTTGAATCTCAACGTAAGCCTATGCATGATAAACGAATTAGTTACTCGACACCCGAGTGAATGCGAAACATAATTACGTAATACTTATATTGGACTTATTGACTAAAATTTAAATACGAAAACATACTCACCGTGGCCGCAATTTTACTCTCAATGCAGTTATCCAAGCTGCCACCGTTCTTATTCTCGCTTGATGTGAAAACCATATGATTTTCCAAAACTTTTCACGCTATTTTTTTATCACTTCCATAATTCACTATGTATTAACAAGATTTGAAAACAAATTAAGATTCATTTTTGGTTCTTAGAGCACGTGTTCAGGAATACACTAATCAATGGTGTGAAATTGTCTCCTTTGTGCGATCGCTGCATGGACCGCTGCACAGAGGACCCAAGTGATCCATCCATTAACATGCTTTTGACCCTTCAATTTCTCGATATATTAACATCTTACTAACAAAGCCGAAGCATCTCTCATGTGCTTGGGTAGTTGGATATGTTCACGAAAATGAAAACGTAAATGATATAATCAAGATAGAAAAATGATACATGTCATAGACTAATTAAAGATGAATAAACAAAAAGCTACGACCCTGCAGCCCCGTTGTAGCCCTGGTGTCCCCCTTGTGGAGTGCCAGGGTTCGAAACTTTCCCTTGTAGTGGGAGGTAATTGCACAATAGTCTCCCTAAGTTGTGCAGTTATAATTTCTCTTAGTGAAAGGGTTTATAAGAAAATTTTCCTCCTAAGTTATGAGGATTAGAAATGTACTTGATTGTAATATCAGTTGTATAGGGTATGTAAAAGACATTAAAAAAAATTGAACAAACAAAACATAACAGGGAAAAATACAGCTACTGATAAAGAAAAAGGATTATTGTAGGTGAAATTGGTAACGATTACATCAATTTCTTATTTACACTTAAATCATTTAATCCTTACTTTCTTTCCCTCTTGCTAAACACGACATAAAAGTTAACTTGCCAAATACTAAGCTGAAGAACCAACCCATTACATGCAACTGAGATATAAGCAAGATACTGATCAAATTTCCATATATCCACGCTACTTAGCAACGATACCCTGAACGACACCGGCTATTATAGCTGTAGGGTCTCCCAGCACAGCAGAGACGATGATCTTCACAGCCCCACCAACAATCTGGCAGTACTTATGAGTCTTTCCTACCTTCCTCTTATTATGTTGTTCTTCGACTGTACGCCGGAGGCTTGGAATCTTGGTCTGAATCTCCCTCATCTGGTTGCTGTCGACATTCAGACTCATGGCATGCCATTTCTCCACCAGCAAATCCTTCACACACGAGAGATGCAGGTTGTAGCTTTTGCACTCGGACCTGTAAGACCAACCAAGGCCTTTTCCCCCACACTGCTCGCATGGACTGGAGAGCTTTGTGCTTAGGTAGAGACCGCGATCCCCATCGCTGAGCTTGTATGGGAGGTTGGCACAGCAAGGGTGTAAATCGAAACCACATCCTTTGCAGTGATACACAAAACCAAGAACATCTTTTCCACAAGCATCACACACCCTCATGACATCGCCGGGAGGCTTGACATAAAACCGGAAGTCACAGTTTTTGTAGAAGGGGTGTGTGGTAGTAGGAACTGCCATGGCACACACCTTGTGCAGGTCAAACTCGCAATCGCAGCACTTGTACTTAAGGCCGATGCCGGCTTCTTTGCACCCATCACAGATGAAAGGAGTCTCAGTGTAGTCCACCTTCAGCTTGTGGTGAGGGTGGATGGGATGAAAAAGCCCTTTATCAAGCTTCATTATTCCCCCCCACCCCCCGTTTATGGAGTGTGGTCTAGCTGTTGTTATTTAAATGGTAGCAGGTTGGAAAAGGAATGAGAAAGCCATTTCGGAATTGATTTTGTTAGGAAAGTTGCATTAGAATTCTGACAAGCATCTGCTTTTCTAATTGGCACAATGAGAGAATAAGTTGGATGTATTTCTGTGGTGCAATCATTTACAGCAAGGTTCAAATGACAATGGAATCTATTCCAAAAGTGAAGTTTGGGATTCCGTTCCATAGAGCTGATTTCATCAAAATTGGAGGAATTTGGGGTTGCCACATAGTGGGAGGTGGTCCAAAACCATAGATGGTGGTCAAGTGTTGAATCAAAGGCCATAAATGTGATGCCCGGACCCATGTAAGGTTTATTTATATGCAATTGGCATATAAATATGAATCAAGTATAATTTAGTAGAACTACGAATGATTTCCAACTGCAATATTGACAATTTATTGCAATTAGGGCAAATGATTATGAATAATGTTTATAAACCGATATAGGTCAAGGTTATTAAGGAGGCTTAATGAGGATTAGGAAATTTGATTATATTGAGGATAATTACCTCATATATTATGGGTTAACTAATAGAGATTAAGTTGATAATTATGGGTTTAAGGTGGCAATTGCTATAAAATCCATAACTCGACGCCGGGAAGGCGGATTAAGAAGAAAATTGAAAGGTAAGCACACGATTTAGTGCTTAACCCTATGAAAATGATGAATTATAAAAATTATGATGAAATTAAATTGAAAATCGATCATCATCATCAAAATTTAAAGATGGTTTCAAATGAGCATAAATTGAACTAGAAAAGTCGGATTGAGACGAAATTTGAAATAAACGGTTAAAATTATGAGATCTATGCAATGAGAGGCATGGATTAAGATAATGATGATAAAATCAAGTGATTAATGACATTATTTAGTGGCTAATGGATTAGCTCAAAGGAGCATGAAATAGGTGGCATGAAATGGATGCGCAAATGGGTTGTTTGCATGGAATTTTGATTTTTAAAAATTACAAAATATATAATTAAGTGAGCTACATGAAAAAAGTGGTTAATGAAATTAATTTGGGATGGATTTTGTGGCACAAAATGCCAAAAATCCAATGCACAAGTGATGTTGAAAAAAATGGACAGCATTATGGAGCAAGAGAGAGGTCATGGAAAAGGTAGCTTTTTGGATTTTTTAATGATTTTTTTAATAGCTAAATTGATCCCTAATTAAGCTAGTTACCTAGGGTGATTAAACACCCATTAATTAAAGTAAATTAGGTGGAAAAATCGTTCAAAAGCTGCTGCAAGTGGACCTCACCCAAGTGGACAGCTACATGAAGGAAGAGAGGTGCACGTTCAAAGGCTACTGTATTTGATTTTTTTGATTTTTTTAAATAAGAAAAGTGGACCCCTAAGTAGCCTATTAGCTAGGGTTCTTAATTATCCATTAATTGAAGTCAAATTGTTGTGGAAAAAAATGGTAAAGTTTCTGGAAAGTGGACGTCCAAACAAGGGGCAGATTTGTGTTCATTAATGAATTGATTTTTGATGATTTTTTATAAGATAATTACTTAATTTAAATGGACTACATTTTGCCATGTCAGAAATAGGGGATAAGCATGTCTTAATCAAGCTTTAAATAAAGTAAAAAGTGGGGCCCACAAGCTAGAAAATCCAGCTTTTACCCCAAGTACACGTCCATTTGATTAAGGGTGGAGGAGAGAGAAAATGCTAAGGAGCAAACCCATTTTCCAACAGCCCTTCACGTCCCCATTTTCCAGCAGCTTGAGGGGGAGAAAAAGATGAGGAAAAAGAGAAGGAAAAATGGGAAGAAAGAAGAGGAACCAAGCTAGGAAAAATGGAGTCCAAGATGATTCAATTTCAAGTAAGTATACCTTTGATTTTGGGTTGAAAATCATAACTAAAATTTTCTTAAATCCTATGTGATGTTGCTGTTTTGATATTTAATCATGATTATATGATGATTCATGATTATATAAATTATATAAGTTGATTTATAAAGTTTAATTTGGGGATTAATCAACCCATATCATCTAATTTACACTTATGTGTAGTAAATCTGGACCTGGAAAGGAAAATAGTGAAAAAGTAGTTAATGAACTAATTTTATCATAAACATTTGTGGTAAGACTCATGATATGATGATTGAGGAACTACCCAATTTACACCTAAAAAGGGTAAGTCTGTTGGAAATTGAAAATTCGAGAAAATCAACCTGAACAGGGTTGAACTAGTGTCAGGATCAGCGGCACAAACTGATTTTTAATAATTCTTATACAAGGAATTTTGGGCTGAAAAATTTACAAAATATATAAGACATATTGAGGATCACAGGAAAAAAATAAAAATTAGGTTTTTATGGGTATAAATATACCCCATAATTCACGTGATTTTGGCTGTCTGAAAAGGGATGTTGCTATCCAGCAAGGTAAAAATACAAAAAAAATAGAAATACTAAATATTTCATGCTGAAAATATTTATTTTGGTTAATACATGTAGTTATTAAATGGTAGTAATTTCAGATAAAAAATACTTGATTTGATATTAATTCAAGATTTTGAGAATTCAGTATGTTTGAATTCAGCATTATGGACAGCTTAAGGAATAAATCAAGATAAATGTTAAATTCCAGATTTTTGTGATGGAATTTAATTTACAATGGGATATAAATAAGTATCATAAATTATTATGAAGATTTAACCTATTAAAGGTGAGTTTTAGAAAGGACGGAACTTAGGGTTACGTATAAGACCCGATTTCCATGTTTTGATGTTGAAAATGATAAATGGATTATGTGAAGTGTTAAAATGAAAAAATGCATAAAAATAGGATTAGAACAAGTGGATTAGGTTGGTGTTTTATTAAATAATAATAATCTCAAATTTTGAGATTATTATATGATACCTAAGTTAGCAACTAAGTGCTTAAAATGAGCACCAACGTGTGAAAAAATGAAAACTATGTTAAAAATGATAAATGGAGGTAATGAACCTCCGAATAATGATTTAATGAGTGATTATTATATTTATGTTAGGTTACTCTACATAAGGATATTAAAATGAATGAATGGATGATTGATATGTATAGGCTATGTTGCTAAGTATGAATACCCGACTTGAAAGACAAGTGGGTTAAGCTAGTCGAAATGGATTTATGTAGGTTAGAAAATCTAAGGAAAATAAGTATTTGAAGATGTTGCAAATAAATGAAATGTTATTTTCATTTATTTAGGCAAAGGCAAAGGAAAAGAATGAAAGAAAATAATTATGGCGATCTCAGGTAAGCAATCGAACTTTTCAAATCATTTATTTCTCCTTATGTGCTGAAATGATTTATAATGTTATGTTGATATTTTTATGATTATATTTTAAATGAATGGGCAAGCACAAATTTTAGAAATTGATGGCTTTAATGAAAAGCCACATGTTTTGAAAATGACGGCTTTAATGAAAAGTCGTAAGTTTTGAAAAAGGATAGCTTAAGGAAAAGCCTCAAGGTTCGCTTCATAGGAAGCAAGCAACGTTTTTTTTAAGATAAATGTTTATCATAAGTGTTGCCATGGATTGGCGATGCTTTATGTTAATGGAATTAAGGAATTTGCTTATGAGTAAGCAAGTTCTCCATGATGTTAATTTTAACAGATTTTATATTTTATGCCGATGATTTTAAGAATTTGCTTTCAAGTAAGCAAATTCTTTATGATGTTGTTTTTAAAAGAATTTTATAATAAAAAGGAAATTTCGCTCTTTTTCATAAAAAAATATTATCAGATAAGTTTTGAGTTCTCTTATGATGTTTTATGATAAATGATCAAGTTTATAAAAGAAAAAGATTGGTTTTCTTTGTCATGCAATTTAATTTTAAATGATAATTTAGACATAGCCCGTATGTTTTAAAATGATATTCGAAAAGTTTTAATTTCCTTTAGACAAGGAAATCTATGATGAAAATGTCTTGAAAAATGTTTATACGAATGTTGTTGAATAGGATTTAAGGGTGACCAACCTAATAAGTGATTTCATAAAACAGTTTAATTTCAGGTTGTAAAATGGCATGCAAAAGACTGTGCAATTCCCCTTTTATGTAAACACTAGTATAATAGATATGTGGACAATAATATAATTTTTAGGTTGTGGAGAAGGGGATGGTATAATTGCATAACTTTTGTAAGCAAAAGGCCCTAAAATGGAAACCAAATAATTATTAGAGGAATATATGGTTTATTTTTGGAAATCCAAAAGTTTTGAATTTCTTTTATTATAAGGGTTTTTAAGATGTATTGTATCTCAAACATTTCAAATATTTATCAAAATGTTTTACTCGAAATATTTCTAAAAGAATTTAAGGAAGGTTATCCTAAAATTAAATTTCAAATGACAACTTGTTTAAAGTGGGTGCGCTCGCTTTACAAGTTGACACAGACTGCTGTCTGTGATGTGTTTTCTGAAAATGATTTCTTTTTTTAAAAAAAAAAACTACAGACTTCAGTCTGTGATGTTTTTAAGTTATGGATGCAGACTAAGGTCTGTGATCCTGGTTTAAAAGAACATGGGCTGCGGTCTGTGGTTCTTTAAACCAAATGGACTGCGGTCTGTCGGGATAATGTATGGTGCACCAGTACAAGGAATAAGCCGGTTGTAGAGCACGGTTGGGATGACCGGGGCCCACTCTACATAAGGCCAAGTCGATAAGGGATGACAGGAGTGCTAGCAGCGCCCTATCTGAGATGGGAGCAGGATAATGGAACAGCCGCCTGGCTAGCGTGCTATTAAGGATTCTCTTCCAAAAGGTAGCATGATCACTTGCTAAGTGTTACTACTGGATGGGAAGATATGTGTTTGCATACGTTTTGCTTTTCAAAAGCACAAAGATTGGGATATAAAAGCATTTATATGAAAAAATTATCCTAAATTGGATTTTTATGAGCTATTATGTATAAGTTACCCTAAAAGAAAATGTGTTTTACACAAAAGTGTAAATAACAGGAATAAAAGGATATGTTTTTATGCAAATGCATTTATGAAAATGGTTTATGTATCTTATATGCCTTGTTTATTATAAACAAGCCCCAAGACGGGGATTATAAAAAGGATTTATGTCAAACTTGTTTTTGGACATAAGAATGTTCATTATTAAAGAGCCTAAATGAAAAGTGTTTATGGACATGAGAATGTCCATTGCCAAAGTGTTTTAAGGAAAGGTGTTTTAGGACATATGAATGTCCATTGCCAAAGAAAGCTATGTGAAAAATATTTTGAGATATTAAATGTCTCTTGGCTAAAGGATTTTATGATGAAAAATATTTTTGGACATAAAAATGTCCTTTACCGAGAAAGGCTTATGTAAATAATGTTTTAGGACATGAAAATGTCCTCCCTTGCCAAAGGATTTATGAGAAAAATATTTTGGACGTAAAATGTCCATTGGCAAAAGATGGTTTTATCTAAAGGTCTTTGAACATTAGAAATGTTCATCTAAGATCAAAGAAAATTAATTAAGAAGGGTAAAACATATATTTTTGCCTTAATAAGGCCATACGTGTCTTTTAAATGATTTTAAGAATGAATGTTTTATGATAATGTTCAAGGACATAGAATTATCCTCATGAACAAAGGATTTCATGATAATGTTTCAGGACATATAAATTTTCTCATGAAAAAGGTGTTCAAGATATTTATGAAAAAGCTTTTCAAGGAAGTCTTACCCTAATGATAAAATGCTTTCTTACCGAGTTGTCACTTACGTTTTGTTTTTCCAAACCTTAGACAGGTACCGGGAAACTCAAGGAGATGCGAACCTAAGCAATGAAGAAAGGTACGTGATGGTAGCCATGTGGGCTATAAGGAATGGAAAAGCATGGTTTAAGGTTCTAAGGTATGTTAATGGATATGTGAACTTATTTAGAAATATAAGTTTTATGTGATCCAATGCTTGTATGGATGTATGTATTCAATGTAAATGTCATTATAGAAAAGCATGATGAGATGCTATGAATGAGATGATTAAATTTTATTACAAGTGTATCACCACTTGTATGATGAATGATTGTAAAGAAATGATTGATGAATAAATTGAGAAAAAAAAATTTGGACGAGTTTCAAATTTAGAACCTGCCGCGTGATCAGGGCAACAATCCTGATTCACATTTACCAATCGATAAGGTCTTGAGGTAAGGAAACGATGTCTCAATTTGGGGCGCCACAGAAGTTCGTATCAGAGCAAGGATTAGTAAACAAGCATAAGAAGGAAAAAATAAAGGATGAGGTAGGGATAGGTCTGATGCCACAGAAGTTAGTATCAGAATATGGATTAGTAAATAGGCGTGGAAAGAAAAGGTTTGATATCACAAAGATGATATCTTAGCAAGGATTGATAGATAGATATAGAAGAAAAAATGGAAGATGATGAGAGAGATAGATTGAGATTATAAGACATATACGATATGTATTGTCTTATATTGTGTGTCATTATGACACAAGAATATGGTTACTTAAGGAAATGTAGCTGGTTGCTATGTTTCATGGAGTTGATGATATATGAAGGAAAAATGATATGAGGATAATGAGATGAAAAGGAGGTAGAAGAATCTAAGAAAAGACAAAGGATAGAAGAGAATCAGAACAGTGATGGGTTGAATAATGGAACCCTACATAGAGACCCCCTTACATAAGGTAAGCTATACCTCACTTAAGATAGCACAAGACTGTGCTATATGATATATATGTTTAAGGTATAGAGCCATGATGACATATGAAGTCACCAAAGTCCCAACTTTCTAAGTGATTTTTCGACTAGAGTTATGTTCATGATAAAATAACAGATTATGCAAATATAAGCTGTATGTGTAAGGAAAAACAACCTTACACTATGAAAGGCAAAGATAGAAATGAGAAAGGTAGGGAAAAATGAGTTTTCCTTTTATTTTTATTAATGTATTATGTTTGATGTTATGAAAATATAAATGCGTTTGATTTTATTCAAATGCTAAGTGTATATGAAAAAGGAAAGATCATTGATCTTTCTAGATTATAAAAGTATGATAATTCTGTGGTCAGAAATGATCATATTGACTATGTATGATATGAATGAATATTATTATAAGAAATGATATTGACATAATTTTATATGTTGCATTCTACAACATGTCTAACACCTTAGTTTTGAACAAGAAAAAGGCAGTTGCAGATTTGAGTCAACAAGAAAGAAGAGAAGCCAGTAGCAAGCCTAAACGACCAAGGGTAGTGAGGAGAAGCGAGTCCAAGGGCTCATTAATGACGGGAAAATATAAATCCTGAGTCAAAGGATTGAAGGTGTTACCGCTATAAGAATACCTCATAGGTAGAAAGAGTGAAGGAAAGGATAACTGTAACTGTAAAAGGAGCTATGCAGTAGGCCACTCGAGATTGCGTGGCCCAAGTAGTAGAAGTAATACAAGGCCTTTGGGAAAAACCCTAACAAGACTACATAGAAGAAGGTTGAAATGACGGACCGGTACAGGTAATAAATTTTTACCTAGTACCGAAATCTTTAAGGGTTAATAATAGAAAGATAGAAATGAATGGAAAGGTTATTAATGCCTTTCTAGCACAGTATCCACTTAAGTTATCAGGTAAATCAGATTTTATTTAAGTTGAGCAGTGGACGACTAAACCTAAGAACATGTTCAAGGTTTAAACATGTAGTTCTATGTAATGACCAAGCATTGATTTGCAATGCTTATAAGTAATAGGAAACCCTAAATGGCTATTATGTCATAATCAAAGAAGGTAATCTGGAAGAATTGATAAGAAATATTTTCCAATAGGACACCAGGATGTAACACATGTTGGTAATGAACATTTATAGTCAGGGCAAGTACAACTTGACCCTAAAGATTAAAGAACCTGGTGTAGGGAAACAAAGGAGTAGGAAATGTCAACTCAATCGATAGCTATAGTTGATAGGAACTTTCTGCAACTTAATACAGAAAAATGTAGCAAAACATGTCTAGTTAGCATGTATAGGAGCAAAAGGAGATTACATATATGATATCACAAAAGTTGGTATATCATAACAAAGAATGGTAAATAGATGAAGAAAAACGAAGGCAATAATGATTGCCAAAATTCTTTTCAATTCCGATGTGATTGAAAGATTGATAGGAGAGAGCTAATTTCTCTATGTTATTCATAAGAAATGAGATTAGAAAAAAATTGAAAATGATAAGGACCCTTACTAGTTCATGGAAACTGGAAAGGGAGATAAGAAGAAAATATTTTAGACTGGTTTAATAACCGGTACTCCTATTAGGTAGCCTACACTGGTATAACCTAGTTGTAGATATTATGAGATGGGAAAGAATGGATGGACTAGCAAAAGTGTCTTTTGCTAAGACATGTATGAAACTTTATGTGAGAGCAACTTTTGCTCTATGCTATAGACTGAATGCATTAAGCTATATGAATGTTATATAAAAATGATTGCTATGGATTTCTATGTTGTATGAATGAATGGGTAGCCTAGATATTACCCTATGATAAGATGAGAAATTTTATAATTTCTCTATGTATTAGAATAATAGTATGCTTCCCATAAATGTCCTCATGAAAAAGGTATTCAAGATATTTATGAAAAAGGTTTTCAAGGAAGTCTTGCCCTAATGATAAAATGCTTGTTTACTGAGTTGTCACTCACGTTTTGTTTTTCCAAACCCTAGACAGGTACCGGGAAACTCAAGGAGATGCGAACCTAAGCAATGAAGAAAGGTACGTAATGGTAGTCATGTGGGCTATAAGGTATGGAAAAGCATGGTTTAAGGTTCTAAGGTATGTTAATGGATATGTGAACTTATTTAGAAATATAAGTTTGTTGGTCCCGAGTTAGTGGCAAAACCCAAGAGGGGAGGGGTGAATTGGGTTCTTTAAAAAATCTTTGGTAAATAAAGACTTAACCCCTTGAGTAATTAATCCCCTTTTGAAAAGAGCTAGAGAGCAATAAAGATAAAGCAGTAAAAAGAAATATAACACAAGATTTATAGTGGTTCGGGCAAACCTTCCCTACTCCACTCTTCCAATCTCACACTCTGTTGTGACTTGGGTTCCACTATGTATTCCACGAATACACTTAGAGTCACCGCTCTCTTCTAGATTCCAGCTCTAGGGGGCATATACAACTAGAGCCACTTGCTCTCTTCTAGATTCTAGCTCTAGGGGGCATAAACAACTCACATGCAAGAGTAGGTGATGAGTCTCACTCCAATCACACCCTACTTTGCATATACTTGATCTTAGCTACCCAAGCTAAATCAAGATTTATACAACAAGACAATGAAATGAATAAAAACTACACTTTACAGATTCGTGTAGGAAGATTTAGCTCGAGGAAGAAGTTGTAGAAGCAGCTTTGGATGAATATTGTTGAAGGCGCTAGCAACTTGAAGCTCTCTTCTTCCTTAGAATTTATACGGACCACTCAACAATGGAGAAAAGCAAATAGGAAACCTTTCTTGCACTTCTTTTCTCTCTTTGAACTTTAACGTAGTGTCTTGTGTTCTCTTGTTGTGTTTTCACGTTCATTTGAGGTTCCTTTTATAGAGGGAAGAAAATATGAACGTTGTGGAGGTGGTTGGTGCGCAATAAATGAACTCCAACGTTCGAAAATTTGAACGTTATACCCAAGTCGAAGGTGGAGTCGACTTGGGATGCGACTTGGCTACCCAAGTCGCATCTGGAGTCGACTTCGTCTGCGACTCCAGTTCTTCGGATTCCCAAGTCTTAGGCTTGGTCGACTTGACTTCAGACTTCGACCCAAGTCGATCCTGAAGTCGACTTGGCCTGCGACTTGGCTCGGGTTTTGCTGAACCTGCTTTGATCTTCAAGTTGTGTTCTTCTATCTTGGATTGGCTTGATTCTTACTTAGATGATTCATGCATATTTGACTTATGTAGTCTTGATAGACATTGTTTGAATCATTCTTGTATCTTTGTCTTTGAGCTTGATAGACTTGATTTGATATAGAACATGATTCTTGACTTTTGAATTTGACTCATTTGTTTTTCATCTTGATTCCTTGGACTTGAGTGATAAATCCTCTTGAATAGCTTGAAAACTGCATCTTTGAAGTTTGAACTTCTCAAGTCGTGGATGGAGTCGACCTGGCCTGCGACTTCACCCAAGTCGCACCTGGAGTCGACTTCGTTTGCGACTTCGTTATGTTCGTTTCCACTTTTCAACTCTGGATACTCCAAGTCGATGCTGGAGTCGACTTCGTCTGCGACTTGACTTCCCAAGTCGCAAGTGGAGTCGACTTGACCTGCGACTTCACCTGTTGCCTTTTGGGATTCATTCTCAAGTCGATATTTGAGTCGACTTTGGGATCGACTTCACCCAAGTCGAAGTCCAAGTCGACTTGGAGATCGACTTGACCTCTTTGCTTTCCTTAAACATTTAGCAAATACATTAGTACCTTTTATATACTCAAAATTAGTTCTTGTTAATCATCAAAACTCAAGATTTGGTCAATTTTTATTGTTTTAAACATTGTTTCCAACAAAGTTCTATGTGATCCAATGCTTGTATGGATGTATTTATGCAATGTAAATGTCATTATAGAAAAGCATGATGAGATGCTATGAATGAGATGATTAAATTTTATTACAAGTGTATCACCACTTGTATGATGAATGATTGTAAAGAAATTGTTGTGGAAATTGTTGAAAAGCCCAAAGATTTTATTACAAGTGGTTAATTAGCCATTAATTAAAGTAAAATTTTTGTGGAAAAAAATGGTAAAGTTGCTGCAAAGTGGACGTCCAAACAAGGGGCAGATTTGTGTCCATTAATGAATGGATTTTTGATGATTTTTTATAAGATAATTACTTAATTTAAATGGACCAAATTTTGCCATGTCAGAAATAGGGGATAAGCATGTCTTAATCATGCTTTAAATAAAGTAAAAAGTGGGGCCCACAAGCTGGAAAATCCAGCTTTTGCCCCAAGTACACGTCCATTTGATTAAAGGGTGAAGGAGAGAGAAAATGCTAAGGAGCAAACCCTTTTTCCAGCAGCCCTTTATGTCCCCATTTTCCAGCAGCTTGAGGGGGAGAAAAAGAGGAGGAAAAAGAGAAGGAAAAATGGGAAGAAAGAAGAGGAACCAAGCTAGGAAAAATGGAGTCCAAGATTATTCAATTTCAAGTAAGCATACCTTTGATTTTGTGTTGAAAATCATAACTGAAATTTTCTTAAATCCTACGTGATGTTGCTGTTTTGATGTTTAATCATGATTATATCATGATTCATATTAGATGAATTATATAAGTTGATTTATAAAGTTTAATTTAGGGATTAATCAACCCATATCATCTAATCTACACTTATGTGTAGTAAATCTGGACCTGGAAAGGAAAATAGGGAAGAAATATTTAATAAATTAATTTTATCATAAAAATTTGTAGAAAGACTTATGATATGATTATTAAGGAACGAAACAATTTCCAGCTCAAAAGAGTAATTCTGTTAGAAATTAAAAATCCGAGAAAGTCAACCTGAACAGGGTTGAAAGGGTGTCAGGATCAGCGGCACCAAATGATTTTTAAAACTTTTAATACAAAGAATTTCCGGCTGAAATGTTTATAGGATATGTAAGAAATAATTAATAGCTCAATAAAAAAATAAAAATTAGGTTTTTATTGATATAAATATACCCCATAATTCACGTGATTTGGGCTATCTGGAAAGGGATGCTGCTGTCCGGCAAGGTAAAAATACAAAAACAAATAGAAATACTAAATATTTCATGATGAAAATATTTATTTTGGTTAATAAATGTAGTTATTAAGGTATGATAGTAATTTTAGATCACAAGTACTTGATTTGATATTAATTCAAGATTTTGAGAATTCAGTGTGTCTGAATTCAGCATTATGGACAGCTTAAGGAATAAATCACGATAAATGTTAAATTTCATATTTTTGTGATGAAATTTAATGTACAATGGGATATAAACAAGTATCATAAATTCTTATGGGGATTTAACCTATTAAAGGTGAGTTTTAGAAAGGATGGAACTTAGGGTTACGTATAAGACCCGATTTCTATGTTTTGATGTTGAAAATGATAAATGGATTATGTGAAGTGTTAAAATGAAAAAAATGAAAAAAAATATGATTGGAACATGTGGATTAGGTTGGTTTTTTATTAAATAATAATAATCTCAAAATTTGAGATTATTATATGATACCTAAGTTAGCAACTAAGTGCTTAAATTAAGCACCGATGTGTGAAAAAAATGAAAACTATGTTAAAAATGATAAATGGAGGTAATGAACCTCCAAATAATGATTTAATGAGTGTTTATTATATTTATGTAAGGTTACCCTACATAAGGATATTAAAATGAATGAATGGATGATTGATATGTATAGGCTATGTTGCTAAGTATGAATACCCGACTTGAAAGACAAGTGGGTTAAGCTAGTCCAAATGGATTTATGTAGGTTAGAAAATCTAAGGAAAATAAATATTTGAAGATGATGCAAATAAATGAAATGTTATTTTCATTTATTTAGGCAAAGGCGAAGGAAAAGAATGAAAGAAAATGATTATGGCGATCTCAAGTAAGCAAGCGAACTTTTCAAATCATTTATTTCTCCTTATGTGCTGAAATGATTTATGATGTTATGTTGATATTTTTATGATTATATTTTAAACGAACAGGCAAGCACAAATTTTAGAAATTGATGGATTTAATGAAAAGCCACATGTTTTAAAAATGACGGCTTTAATGAAAAGTCGTAAGTTTTGAAAAAGGATGGCTTAAGTAAAAGCCTCAAGGTTCGCTTCATGATTAGCAAGCAACGTTTTTTTTTAAGATAAATGTTTATCACAAGTGTTGCCATGGATTGGCAATGCTTTATGTTAATGGAATTAAGGAATTCGCTTATGAGTAAGCAAGTTCTCCATGATGTTAATTTTAACCGATTTTATATTTTATGCCGATGATTTTAAGAATTTGCTTTCAAGTAAGCAAATTCTTTATGATGTTGTTTTTAAAAGAATTTTATAAGAAAAAGGAAATTTCGCTCTTTTTCATAAAAAAATATTATCAGATAAGTTTTGAGTTCTCTTATGATGTTTTATGATAAATGATCAAGTTTATAAAAGAAAAAGATTGGTTTTCTTTGTCATGCAATTTAATTTTAAATGATAATTTAGACATAGCCCGTATGTTTTAAAATGATATTCGAAAAGTTTTAATTTCCTTTAGACAAGGAAATCTATGATGAAAATGTCTTGAAAAATGTTTATACGAATGTTGTTGAATAGGATTTAAGGGTGACCAACCTAATAAGTGATTTCATAAAATAGTTTAATTTCAGGTTGTAAAATGGCATGCAAAAGACTGTGCAATTCCCCTTTTATGTAAACACTAGTATAATAGATATGTGGACAATAATATAATTTTTAGGTTGTGGAGAAGGGGATGGTATAGTTGCATAACTTTTGTAAGCAAAAGGCCTTGAAATGGAAACCAAGAAAATATTAGACAAATATATGGTTTATTTTTTGAAATCCAAAAGTTTTGAATTTCTTTTATTATAAGGGTTTTTAATATGTATTTTTTCTCAAACATTTCACATATTTATCAAAACATTTTACATAAAATATTTCTAAAAGAATTTAAGTAAGGTCATCCTAAAATTAAATTTCAAATGATAACTTGTTTAAAGTGGGTGCGCTCGCTTTACAAGTTGACACGGACTGCAGTCTGTGATGTGTTTTTTGAAAATGATTCTTTTTTAAAAAAACACAGACTTCGGTCTGTGTTGTTTTTAAGTTATGGATGCAGACTGAGGTTTGTGATCCTGGTTTAAAAGGACATGGGTTGTGGTCTGTGGTTCTTTAAACCAAATGGACTGCGGTCTGTCAGGATAATGTATGATGCACCAGTACAAGGAATAGGGAGCATGGTTGGGATGACCGGAGCCCACTCTACATAAGGCTAAATCGCTAATGGATGGTAGGAATGCCAGCGGCGCCCTCCCTGAGATGGGAGCAGGATAATGGAACAGCCGTCTGGCTAGCGTGCTGTTAAGGATTCTCTTCCAAAAGGTAGCATGATTACTTGCTAAGTGTCACTACTGGATGGGGAGAAATGCGTTTGTATATGTTTTGCTCTTCAAAAGCCCAAAGATTGGGATATAAAAGCATTTATATGAAAAAGTTATCCTAAATTTGATTTTTATAAGCTATTATGTATAAGTTACCCAAAAGAAAGGGTGTTTTACACAAAAGTGTAAATAACAGGAATAAAAGGAAATATTTTTATGCCTTGTTTAAATAACAGAAAAAAAATCTTATATGCCTTATTTATTATAAACAAGCCCCAAGACGGGCATTATAAAAAGGATTTATGTCAAACTTGTTTTTGGACATAAGAATGTTCATTATTAAAGAGCCTAAATGAAAAGTGTTTATGGACATGAGAATGTCCATTGCCAAAGTGTTTTAAGGAAAGGTGTTTTAGGACATATGAATGTCCCTTGCCAAAGAAAGCTATGTGAAAAATATTTTGAGACATTAAATGTCTCTTGGCTAAACGATTTTATGATGAAAAATGTTTTTGAACATAAAAATGTCCTTTACCGAGAAAGGCTTATGTAAATAATATTTTAGGACATGAAAATGTCCTCCCTTGCCAAAGAATTTATGAGAAAAATATTTTGGACGTAAAACGTCCATTGGCAAAAGATGGTTTTATCTAAAGGACTTTGAACATTAGAAATGTTCATCTAAGATCAAAGAAAATTAATTAAGAAGGGTAAAACATATATATTTGCCTTAATAAGCCCATACGTGGCTTCTAAATGATTTTAAGAATAAATATTTTATGATAATGTTCAAGGACATAGACTTATCCTCATGAACAAAGGATTTCATGATAATGTTTCAGGACATATAAATGTTCTCATGAAAAAGGTGTTCAAGATATTTATGAAAAAGCTTTTCAAGGAAGTCTTACCCTAATGATAAAATGCTTGCTTACCGAGTTGTCACTTACATTTTGTTTTTCCAAACCTTAGACAGGTACCGGGAAACTCAAGGAGATGAGAACCTAAGCAATGAAGAAAGGTACGTGATGGTAGCCATGTGGGCTATAAGGAATGGAAAAGCATGGTTTAAGGTTCTAAGGTATGTTGAGCCTTGTGCCAGCCCCTATTTTTAACCATTTCTGCTAATTATTTATGGATTTTGGTTTTTATGAAAAATCATTTTTTATTCCAAATTAATCTCAACCATTCATCGCATGATAAGCTTTAATCTTAACCATTGATTTTTGCTCCAACTCCTAGGTACTGTTCACGTCCAATATTCACCTTTACTTGTTGCTGATTTTCATTTAATGAAAATGCCTTTAAATTAATTAAAATTATCAAAGTCAAATATTTAATTAATGAAAAAGCACAAGTGCTTTTTTTTATCCTTAAATGACATTCAATATTGACCCTTAATTCATGATGTTTAATCAATCTTGGACCATTTATCATGTCCATCATCATAATTTGGCCATCCATAAAAAATTTCATCTCAATTCGACGTCCGGATTGCAAGATATGAATTTTTCTTTATTTTCTTCACAAAAATCCATAAAAATCCGAAAATTATTATTTTAATCCAAAAAGCACTTTTGTCCTTTAGTTGGAAGCTTTCTTTTTCATCTTTTATGATTAAGTTAATCCAAAGTGATTAACTTAAAGTATTTCTTAATCCCACATTTACTATTCATATTTCACTATTCACGTTTACTATTCATCCGAATTAACATTCCATAATTAGCTATTTAATCTTCCAATGCCATATATTGCAAAATATCATTAATATATATTTCATATAAATATCATTATATTACCCAGGATTTATAACCCTAGGGTTTCATACACGTTTCCTAAATTTGGGGTTTCATAAGTCTAGACAAATGATCAGCTACCACAATCTGTCTTTCTTGTCTCGGATTTCAAGGTCAAATTCTTATAATAGCAGAATCCAGCAAATCAACCTCGGTTTGGCATCTTTGTTGGCAATTAGATAGCGAATGGCTACGTGGTCCGTGTAGATAATCACCTTTGACCCTACAAGATAAGAAAGAAATTTATTAATAGCGAATACAACAACTAGCAATTCCTTTTCAGTAGTTGCATAGTTGACTTGAGTATCATCTAGGGTTTTGCTTGTATAATAGATCAGCATCGGCTTGTTGTCCCTCCGTTGACCCAAAACTACCCCAATCACATGGTCACTTGCATCGCACATGATCTCAAATGGTAGGCTCCACTCAAGCGGTTGTATAATTGGGGCAGTGGTCAAAGCTTCTTTTAACCTACAAAATGACTTTCGACAGTCATCAGAAAATTTAAATTTTACATCTTGATCTAGCAGGTTAGTCAGTGGCTTAGCAATTTTGGAAAAATCTTAAATGAAACGTCGATAGAAACCGGCATGTCCTAGAAAACTTCGAATTCCTTTGACCGAATTAGGTGGTGGTAATTTTTCAATGACTTCTATTTTTGCCCGGTCAACCTCAATACCTCTACTTGAAACTAAATGCCCTAACACAATTCCTTACTGTACCATGAAATGACACTTTTTCCAATTCAAAACCAAGTTGGTTTCTTCACACCTCTGTAAAACCTTAGACAGGTTAGATAAGCATGATTCAAATGTAGTGCCATAAATAGAAAAATCATCCATAAATACTTCCATTATGTTTTCAATGTAATCAGAAAATATGGCCATCATGCATCGTTGAAAAGTGGCCAGTGCATTACAAAGACCAAAAGGCATGCGTCTATATGCAAAAGTGCTGTATGGACAGGTGAAAGTAGTCTTCTCTTGATCCTGTAGGTGAATAGGAATCTGAAAGTATCCAGAGTAAGCATCCAAATAGCAAAAGTAAGAGTGATTAGCAAGTCGTTCAAGCATTTGATCAGTGAAAGGCAAAGAAAAATGATCATTTCGGGTGGTAATATTTAATTCGCGATAATCAATGCACATTCGCCAACCTATGGCTGTCCTCGTGGGTATAAGTTTATTTTTTTCATTTTTCACGACAGTCATACCGCCTTTCTTGGGTACCACATGTACTGGGCTTACCCAACTGCTATCATAAATAGAGTAAATGATTCCAGCATCAAGAAGTTTTAAAATTTCCTTTTTCACCAATTCTTTCTTGTTTGGATTCAGACGACTTTGAGATTCAATGCTTATCTTACAATATTCCTCCATTAGAATTCTGTGCATGCATAGAGAAGGCGTGGCGCCCCGAACCGAGACGTCACTTCCTTACCTCAAGATCCTATCGATTGGTAAATGTGAATCAGGATTGTTGCCCTGATCACGCGGCGGGTTCTTAATTGGAATACGCCCAAAAAATTTTTCGTTTATTCATCTGTCATCATTCATAACTTGACATGAAAATCATCACACATTGTGACATTTCACTTGTAATAAAATTCATCATTTCATTCATAACATCCTTTCATGCTTGTCATTATTCACTCAATCATTGTACACATCATACTTGCATACATTCAATCATTGACTCACATGAATCTTAGAATTTTAACTAAGTTCATATACACATAAACATGGAACTTAGAACTCTAACTAAGTTCATATACACATTAGCTTACCTTAGCATATTCATGTTTTTCCATTCCTCATAGTCTTCAAGGCTATCATCACGTATCTTCCTCCACGTCTTAGGTTTGCAACCTTCTGAGTTTCCCCGGTACCTATCTAAGGGTTGGGAAAACAAAACGTGAGTGACAACTCAGTAAGCAAACATTTTATCTTTAGGGCAAGGCTTCCTTGAAAACCTTTTTCATAAACATCAGGAATACCCTTTTTCCTGAGGACATGTATATGTCCTGAAATATCATCATGAAATCTTTTTCATTAAGCTTTCATTCATAAAACCAGTTACAAGCCACGTGTAGGCCTGTTAATGCAAAACATACATGTTTTACCTTATCTAATAAATTTTCTTTAATTCTTATATGAACATTTTTAATGTTCATAGACATTACATGAAATCATATTTTGCCAGTGGACGTTTTACGTCCAAAACATTGTTTCTCATAAATCCTTAGGCAAAGGAGACATCTCATGTCTCAAAACATCATTAACATAAGTCATCATAAAATCCCTTAGCTAGGAGACATTTTATGTCTCAAAAAATTTTTCACATAATTTCCTTTGGCAATGGACATTCATGTCCTAAAACATCAATCACATAAGCCTTTCTCGGCATAGGACATTTTTATGTCCAAAAAAATTTTTCATTATAAAATCCAACATATTAACATGGGACGTTTTACGTCCATAAACCCTTATCATTTAGGTTCTTTAGAAATGGACATTCTTCATTTAGGCTCTTTTAGAAATGGACATTCCTATGTCCATCTCAAGTTTCACATAAATCCTTTTCATAATTTCCCATCTTGGGGCTTGTTTATAGCAAACAAGGCAAACAAAATACGTAAACCATTTTCATAAATGCATTTGCATAAATACATTTTCTTTAATTCCTGTTATTTACACTTTTGTGTAAAACACCCTTTTTTAGAGTAACTTATGCATATTAGCTCATAAGAATCCAATTTAGGATAACTTGTTGTATAAATGCTTTTTAACCCAATCTTTGGGCCTTTGAAAAGCCAAACATATGCAAATGCGTTTCTTCCCATCCAGTAGTGACACTTAGCAAGTGATCATGCTACCTTTCAAAAGAGAATCCTTAACAGCACGCTAGCCAGGCGGCTGTGCAATTATCCTGCTCCCATCTCAGGGAGGGCGCCACCGGCACTCCTGCCATCCCTTAGCGACTTGGCCATATGTAGAGTGGGCCCCGGTCATCCCAACCGTGCTCTACAACCGGCCTGTTTCTTGTACTGGTGCACCGTATGTTATTATGACGGACAGCAGTCCGTTTGGTTTGAAGAACCACAGACCGCAACCCATGTCCTTTTAAACCGGGATCACAGATCGCAGCCTGCATCCATATACACAAAAAATCTTAGACCGAAGTCTATATTTAAGAATAATTCTCAAAAACACATCACAGACCGCAGTCCATGTCAACGTGTAAGCGAGCGCACCCACTTTAACAAGTTATTTGAAATATAATTTTAGGATGATCTTCCTTAAGTTCCTTTAAAAATGTTTTGAATAAAATATTTTGATAACCATTTGAAATGTTTGAGAAACAATACATCTTAAAATCCTTTTAATAAAAGAATTTCAAATCCTTTGAATTTTCATAAATAAATCATATTTTTCTCTAATATTTGCTTAGTTTCCATTTCAGGACCTTTTGTTTACAAAAGTTATGCAATTATGCTATCCCCTTGTCCATAACCTAAAAATTTAATAATTGTCCACATATCAATCATTTTCACATAAAGGGAAATTGCACCGTCTTTTGCACGCCATTAAGTAACTTGAAATCAAACCATCTTATGAAATCAATCATAGGAGGTTGGTCATCCATAGATCTCTTTTTAACACATCCGTATAAACATTTTTAACATAGATTTTCTCGTCTAAAGGAAATCAAAACTTTTCGAACATCATTTCAATACATATGGACTATGTCCAAAATATCATTTATTATTTAATTATCTTGACCTAGCAAAATAAATCTTTTTCATCATTGTTTATCGCGAGTTATTGTAGAAATAACTCAAAACTCATTTACAAACAATATTTTGTGAAAAAGAGTAAAATTCCCTTTTTCTTATAAAATGCTATTGAACAATATCATATAAAACTTACTTGCTTAAAAGCAAATTCTTAAAACCATCGGTATCACACATGAAATCCTTAGGAAACATTAGCATGGAGAACTTGCTTACTCATTAGCAAAATTTCTCAATTCCATTAACATGAAACATTTCCATCCTTGGCAACACTTAGGATAAATTATTTATCTTAAGAAGTGTCGTTTGCTTCCCATGAAGCAAACCTTAAGACTTTTCATTAAAGTCATCAATTTTCAAAACTTATGGCTTTGCATTGAAGCCGTCTTATTCAAAACTTGTGCTTGCCCATTCAATAAAACATGAACATAAACATTTCAATCATATCAATCCCGTAGAAAAAAAATGGCATTTTAGAAAGTTCGCTTGCTTACCTGAGATCGCCATAATCCCTTTTCCTTCCATTCTTTTCCTTACCTATACGCATAGACACGACATTGCATTTATACATACAAATCTCATATTCTTGCACATAACTTAGTTTTCCAATCCATATATTTTTCATTAACATATATCCTTCATCTATCATTTACTTATCCATTTTTCACATTTCTTTAATTAGTGCTTACTTTAAGCACATGTTCATGAGTTTAAGCTTCATATATCAATTCCAACTTTTGAGATTAACAAAGATTATCAAAACAGCACCTTGTTTACAAGTTTCAACATATTTCCATCCATTTTGCATTTTAGCAAATCACATTAACTCATTACCCCTTTCCATCATTCATATTTTGCACTTAAACCCTCTTAATGACACATATAATATGTGTTATGAAAAATTTTCCTAAAAAGAAATATATTCATAAAATATATCATATTTTCATGCATTTTTTCACAAAACCAAATTTCACAAGTCATTCATCAACCTTGCATATTTATTCCTTCTCATATGCCCATTTGGCAACATATACATAAGATGTTTCATAAAATTCCTAAGTCAGCAATATAATCCATATTTCAGAGGGTTAATTACCCTTAAGTACCACTTCATTTAGGGTATTTTTATGGGGTTTAAATCCACTTGCCATAGGTTTCCAAAATAGCAAGTTTGGAACCCGTTTTCACCCGTTTAATGTGTCTTTTGACACATAACCTTAGGAAAGTATATAAATCCGAAATTTCAGCATATAATC